>OZ030006.1:134240645-134840645 GCA_964023405.1 Apodemus agrarius
TTGTCTAATAGTTAAGTGGACAACAACAATGTGTAGGAACTTGGTCATTTTTCTCTCTTGCTCTGCTCAAGCTAATTTCTTGGAGGCAGATTTCCTAACTGAACTACTATAACTTAGTTATACTAGGTTCATTGAATATCAAGCTCTCAGATTCTACTTGCTTCTACTTTCAAGTACTGGAGTTATATGGATATGTAGGCGTGCCTGGCTTTTGATGTAGATGTTAGAAATTTGAACTCAGTTCTTTATGCACTCTTATGCATTAAGCTATTTCCTTAGCCATCATAAGTATATATCTATTCATATATATGCATTATTTGTGTTTACACAATTTGTCAGCTTTCAATTATTGCCATATTAACAAACTGTCAGTGACTTATTCTGTCTCATTATTTAGCATAGTTTCTAATAGTTTAATTATTGTCATAAGTATTTCCTGCATGGGTCTTAATACCTATGTCTTTTCTAGTAGATAAGTTTTATGTTGCCTATAGATAGTGTTTTAAGATCAAAATGTCATATTGGAGGATTAATTTATCAAGTTCCATGCTATGTTTAATGGTGACATCTGTACTAGTATATACCCCATGACTGATCTTCAAGGAGGGTTTTATTTTGTCCATAAACAAGTTTTATGAATAGAACTATAAGAATTATTTTAAGTAATAAGGTCAAAAAATAGATTGCTTTTTTTGATTTAAGATATGTAAATATTCACTCTTATTAAAAGATCAGCTTTTTAAAAAATGGTGACCTGCAAAAATAACAGAAAACCTGGTGTATCCCCTCTGTTTTCCATTAAAAAAGTCACATAAAGCAGATGTGCTATCATGGAAAAAAGTAGACACTTTCTCCATCATTGTCACAAAGCAAAAATTGCTTCTTGATTTAGGAGGCCATAAATGTGTAGGGAGTTATGAGTGGCTAGAGAAAATCAATATCATCTTTTGTTGCTGGGATGGTGGACTATGTATATATTCTAACCTCTGAATATTCTGAAAATAGTCACTTTCAAAGAGGGAAAATTTAAAAAAACATGTTTCTTTTATAAGTTAAAAACTGCAGAAAACATATCTTTTCCATGTGTTTATTAAGCTTTCCCCTTAATATTTAGAAGTACTGAAAAATTCCGTTCACTTTCTACTCTATTTTTGAACTTCAGGAAAAAAGTGATAAGCAGGTTTGACAATAATACAGCAGGCTGCCTGTGTAGATTAGAATGGCAAGTGTTTTGTGATTTGAGATCATTCATGTTGATTCAGTCCTGATTTTACCCCATGTGCTACACCCTTTATTCTAGAAGATGTATGGACATCTTAGTTTGGTCAGAACTGGCTTTCTCAGTCCTTGTAAAGTTTTCTGTAAAGGGATGTGATGTACAGGTTTCAGTTCAGTTAGCTATCCAATCTGACATGCAGAAATTGTTAGGTGAAGTTCAGTTAGCAATATTGCTGAAAATATATATAATAAAAATATATATGTTATAGAGATACTGGTAACCTGGATGAGATAATGTTATATCTTGCTCATCTCTAGCACAAAATATATGGTGTGGAGTTTAAATTAATAATAACATGGGGCTACAGAGATGTTCTGGTGATTAAGAGCTTTGTTCTTACAGATGATCTGGACTCAGTTCTCAGCAACTATATTTTAGAGCACAACAGTGAGTTCTAGTTCGCTCTCCTGAACTTCATGGGTATTAGATATGCCTGTGAAGCACCCAAAATAAAATAAGTAAGTAAATCTAAAAGAATAGTAACACCAAAAGAATAATTCTAACTTTTTATAATTGAATACATATTCCTAAATATTGTACAAAAACTAACAAGTCCAATCATAACCAAATCCCTAAAACATGTTTGGTCTAAAAGATATGGCCCATTTTAATTTATTTGTTTTACCTTGTTTATTATTATTATTAGTAGTAGTATCAGTATTATTATTAATATCATTAGTGTGATTTCTGTTTGCTTTCTAACAAGAAAGATAGAGTGCAGATTCAGGTAAGTAATGAATTGGGGGTGATCTAGGAGTACTTGTGGGAGGAGAAGCCATAATCTAAATACATTGTAGGAGAAAAAAATATTTTCAATAAAAGATGTGTGTCCAAGAGGAAGAGGGGTTTCACATAAATAAAATGGCATATAGAAGAGTACAACACCCAAAGTCAAAAACATTCACCAAGCTGGGCCGTGGTGGCGCACGCCTGTAATCCCAGCACTTGGGAGGCAGAGGCAAGTGGATTTCTGAGTTTGAGGCCAGCCTGGACTACAGAGTGAGTTCCAGGACAGCCGGGGCTATACGGAGAAATCCTGTCTCGAAAACAAAAACAAAAACAAAAACAAAAAACAAAAACAAAAACAAAAACAAAAACAAAAAACCATTTACCAGTTAAAATAGCCAGATTATCCAGGTCACTTACCAGATACAACATGGTCGACCACCATAGCCTCTATTCTGAAATTGGTGGCCAATGCACTTCAATATTGCCCCAATGGAGAAAGGCACAGTAGGATGTAATTAAATGTCCCAGCACAGCAGAGATGCATAGCATTTATCATCTAATGCAGAAACTGCTGGTGTGAAGTGGTTTCATTTCATCACCTTTTATCACATCCCTCTTGATATCCTGTGTTTGAAGCCATGATCTCAGCAGATACCACGACTAAAAACACAAAACAAATTAATATAGTGATAGCTAATGGACAAAAGTCAATTTACAGGACATAATACTAAGAAACACTATTCTTTTTTTTTATTTTTATTTTCTATATTCTATGTTTACATTCCAAAGGCTTTCCCCTTTCCCAGTTCCCACCCACCATAGTTCCCATAGTTCCTCTCCCCCCCATCTGTTCCCCAATAATTCCCCCTCCCCCCTCGGTTTCTTTACTAAACTGGAAGCAATCTTTACAGGCCCAGGGTCCTCTCCTTTCTTCTTCTTGGGAATCATTTGACTTGCTATTTGTGTCTTGAGTATTTAGGGCTTCTGGGCTCATTAATATCCACTTATCAGTGATTGCATTTCAGGTGCATTCTTTTGTGATTGGGTTAATTCACTCAGGATGATATTTTCCAGGTCTAACCATTTACCTACAAATTGCATGAATTCATTATTTTTAATTGCTGTGTAGTATTCCATTGTATAAATATACCACATTTTCTGTATCCATTCCTCCTTTGAGGGATATTTGGGCTGCTTCCAATTTCTGGCTATTATAAACAAGGCTGCTATAAACATAGTGGAGCATGTGTCCTTATTGCATGCAGGGGAATCCTCTGGGTATATGCCCAGGAGTGGTATGCCAGGGTCCTCTGGAAGTAACATGCCCAATTTTCTGAGGAACCGCCAAACTGATTTCCAGAGCGGTTTTACCATTTTGCAATCCCACCAACAGTGGAGGAGTGTTCCTCTTTCTCCACATCCTCGCCAGCACTTGTTGTCTCTTGAGTTTTTAATCTTAGCCATTCTGACTGGTGTGAGGTGGAATCTCAGGGTTGTTTTGATTTGCATTTCCCTGATGACTAATGATGTTGAACATCTTTTAAGGTGTTTCTCGACCATCCGAATTTCTTCTGGTGAAAATTCTTTGTTTAGCTCTGTGCCCCATTTTTTGATAGGGTTACTTGGTTCTTTGCGGTCTAACTTCTTGAGTTCTTTGTATATATTGGATATTAGCCCTATGTCGGATGTGGAGTTGGTGAAGATCTTTTCCCACTTTGTTGGTTGCCGTTTTGTCCTTCTGACAGTGTCCTTTGCTTTGCAGAAACTTTGTAATTTTATGAGGTCCCATTTGTCGATTCTTGATCTTAGAGCATAAGCTATTGGTGTTCTGTTCAGGAACTTTTCCCCTGTGCCCAAGTCCTCCAGGGTCTTCCCAAGTTTCTTTTCTAATAGTTTCAGTGTGTCTGGTTTTATGTGGAGGTCCTTGTTCCACTTGGAGTTGATCTTAGTGCAAAGAGATAAGATTGGATCAATTCGCATTCTTCTGCATGTTGACTTCCAGTTGAACCAGCACCATTTGTTAAAAAGGCTATCTTTATTCCACCGGATGGTTGTGGCTCCTTTATCAAAGATCAAGTGACCATAAGTCTGTGGGTTAACCTCTGGGTCTTCAATCCTGTTCCATTGATCTGCTTGCCTGTTGCTATACCAATACCATGCAGTTTTTAACACAATTGCTCTGTAGTACTGCTTGAGGTCAGGGATATTGATTCCCCCAGAAGTCCTTTTATTGTTGAGAATAGTTTTAGCTATCCTGGGTTTTTTGTTGCTCCAGATGAATTTGAGAATTGCTCTTTCTAGATCTATGAAGAATTGAGTTGGGATTTTGATGGGGATCGCATTGAATCTGTATATTGCTTTTGGCAAGATGGCCATTTTTACTATATTGATCCTGCCAATCCAGGAGCAAGAAATATTTTTCCATCTTCTGAGGTCTTCTTCGATTTCTTTCTTCAAGGACTTGAAGTTCCTGTTGTACAGATCTTTCACTTGTTTGGTTAGAGTTACGCCAAGATACTTTATGTTGTTTGTGGCTATTGTGAAGGGTGTTATTTCCCTAATTTCTTTCTCTGCCTGCTTGTCCTTTGAGTACAAGAAGGCCACTGACTTGCTTGAGTTAATTTTATAACCTGCCACTTTGCTGAAGTTGTTTATCAGCTGTAGAAGTTCTCTGGTGGAGTTTTTTGGGTCGCTTAGGTAAACTATCATATCGTCTGCAAATAATGATAGTTTCACTTCTTCCTTTCCAATTTGTATCCCTTTGACTTCCTTATGTTGTCTAATTGCTCTTGCTAGAACTTCAAGTACTATATTGAAAAGATATGGAGAGAGAGGGCAGCCTTGTCTAGTCCCTGATTTTAGTGGGAATGCTTCAAGTTTCTCTCCATTTATTTTGATGTTGGCTACTGGTTTGCTGTAGATTGCTTTTACTATGTTTAGGTATGGGCCTTGAATTCCTGCTCTTTCCAAGACTTTTAGCATGAAAGGATGCTGAATTTTGTCGAATGCTTTTTCAGCATCTAATGAGATGACCATGTGGTTTTTTTCTTTCAGTTTGTTTATGTAGTGGATTACATTGATGGATTTCTGTATATTGAACCATCCCTGCATCCCTGGGATGAAGCCTACTTGATCATGGTGGATGATCGTTTTGATGTGCTCTTGGATTCGGTTAGCAAGAATTTTATTTAGTATTTTTGCATCTATATTCATAAGAGAAATTGGCCTGTAGTTCTCTTTCTTTGTTGGATCTTTTTGTGGTTTAGGTATTAGCGTAATTGTGGCTTCGAAGAATGAGTTGGGCAGTGTCCCTTCTGTCTCTATTTTGTGGAATAGTTTGGAGAGTATTGGTGTTAAGTCTTCTTTGAAGGTCTGGTAGAATTCTGCACTAAAACCATCTGGTCCCGTACTTTTTTTGGTTGGGAGGCTTTCTATAACCCCTTCTATTTCTTTAGGGGTTATGGGACTATTTAGCTGATCTACTTGATGCTGATTTAATTTTGGTATTTGATATCTGTCTAGGAAATTGTCTTCGAGAATTTTTCTATGCCAAATAAAAGACTGCATGTCAGGAATAAAAGTTCTTTAAGAGTTTGAAAAACATTATGGGTCAGAGTTTTGGCTGTGAGATGGCAACCCCCTCCCTCACTCATGCCCTGTCTTCCTGCTGGAAGTGGACTCTGTAAGCTCCCTCTCCTTGCTGTCCGGCATTTCATCTAAGCTCCCTCCCTTTGAGTCCTGAGAGTCTCTCACCTCCCAAGTCACTGGTGCACTCTGGAGGGTTCCACCCATCATCCTTCCTACCAAGGTTGCCTGTTTCCATTCTTTCTTTCTTTTATTTTATTTTATTTTTTTATCTTCTATATTCTTTGTTTACATTCCAAAGGCTTTCGCCTTTCCCAGTTCCCCCCAGCACTATATGTCCCATAAGTCCTCTATCCCCCCGCCCATTCCCACTCACCCCCCCAACTCTTTCTCTGTTCTGGTACAATCCTACAAAACTGGATCCAGTCCTTTCAGGACCAGGGTCCTCTCCTTCCTTCTTTTTTGGCATCTTTTGATTTGCTAATTGTGCCTTGAGTATTCAGAGCTTCTGGGCTCTTTAATATCCACTTATCAGTGATTGCATTTCATGTGTATTCTTTTGTGATTGGGTTAATTCACTTAGGGTGATGTTTTCCAGACCTAACCATTTGCCTACAAATTGCATGAATACATTATTTTTAATTGCTGTGTAGTATTCCGTTGTGTAAATATACCACATTTTCTGTATCCATTCCTCCATTGAGGGACATCTGAGCTCCTTCCAACTTCTGGCTATTATAAATAAGGCTGCTATGAACATGGTGGAGCATGTGTCTTTATTGCATGCAGGGGAATCCTCTGGGTATATGCCCAGGAGTGGTATGACAGGGTTCTCTGGAAGTGTCATGCCCAACTTTCTAACGAACCACCAGATTGATTTCCAGATCGGTTGTACCATCTTGCAATCCCACCAACAGTGGAGGAGTGTTTCTCTTTCTCCACATCCTTGCCAGCACTTGTTGTCTCTTGAGTTTTTAATCTTAGCCATTCTGACTGGTGTGAGGTGAAATCTCAGAGTTGTTTTGATTTGCATTTCCCTGATGACTAATAATGTTGAACATCTCTTAAGGTGCTTCTCAGCTTTTCAAATTTCTTCAGGTGAAAATTCTTTGTTTAGCTCTGTGCCCCATTTTTTGATAGGGTTATTTGGTTCTTTGCGGTCTAACTTCTTGAGTTCTTTGTATATATTGGATATTAGCCCTCTGTCAGATGTGAGGTTGGTGAAGATCTTTTCCCAATTTGTTGGTTGCCGTTTTGCCCTTCTGACAGTGTCCTTTGCCTTACAGAAACTTTGTAATTTTATGAGGTCCCATTTGTCAATTCTTTTTGTTTTGTTTTGTTTTGCTATTTGAGACAGGGTTTCTCTGTATAGTTCCGGCTGTCCTGGAACTCACTCTGTAGACCAGGCTGGCCTCGAACTCAGAAATCCACCTGCCTCTACTTCCCAAGTGCTGGGATTAAAGGCATGCGCCCAGCCCATTTGTCAATTTTTGACCTTAAAGCATAAGCTATTGGTGTTCTGTTCAGGAACTTTCCCCCTGTGCCCATGTCCTCCAGGGTCTTCCCCAGTTTCTTTTCTATTAGTTTCAGTGTGTCTGGCTTTATGTGGATGTACTTGATCCACTTGGAGTTGATCTTAGTATAAGGTGATAAGAGTGGGTCACTTTGCATTCTTCTGCATGTTGACCTCCAGTTGAACCAGCACAATTTGTTGAAAAGGCTATCTTTTTTCCACTGGATGTTTGTAGGTCCTTTATCAAAGATCAAGTGACCATAACTCTGTGGGTTCATTTCTGGGTCTTCAATTTTTTTCCATTAATCTACTTGCCTGTCTCTGTACCAATACCATGCAGTTTTTAATACAATTGCTCTGTAGTACTGCTTGAGGTCAGGGATATTTATTTCCCCAGAAGTCCTTTTATTGTTGAGAATAGTTTTAGCTATCCTGGGTTTTTTGTTACTCCAGATGAATTTGAGAATTTTTCTTTCTAGATCTATGAAGAATTGATTTTGGATTTTGATGGAAATCCTTGCCAACTGAATCCAAGGGCACATCAAATTGATCATTCACCATGATCAAGTAGGCTTCATCCCAGGCATGCAGGGATGGTTCAATATACGAAAATCCATCAATGTAATGCACTACATAAACAAACTAAAAGAAAAAAAACACATGTTCATCTCATTAGATGCTGAAAAAGCATTTGACAAAATTCAGCATCCTTTCATGCTAAAAGTCCTGGAAAGAACAGGAATTCAAGGCCCATACCTAAACGTAATAAAAATGATATACATCAATCCAGTAGCCAACATCAAAATAAATGGAGAAAGTTGAAGCAATCCCACTAAAATCAGGGACTAGACAAGACTGACCTCTCTCTCCATATCTTTTCAATATAGTACTTGAAGTTCTAGCGAGAGTAATTAGACAACATAAGGAAGTCAAAGGGATACAAATTGGAAAGGAAGAAGTCAAACTATAATTTTTTGCAGATGTTATGATAGTATACTTAAGTGACCCAAAAACTCCACCAGAGAACTCCTATAGCTGATAAACAACTTCAGCAAAGTGGCTGGTTATAAAATCCACTCAAGCAAATCAGTAGCCTTCCTGTACTAAAAGGATAAGCAGGCTGATAAAGAAGTTAGGGAAATAACACCCTACACAATAGCCACAAACCATATAAAGTACCTTGGCATGACTCTAACCAAACAAATGAAAGATCTGCATGTCAAGAACTTCAAGTCTTTGAAGAAGGAAATCGAAGAAGACCTCACAATATTTCATGCTCTTGGATTGGCAGGATCAATATAGTAAAAATTGCCATCTTGCCAAAAGCAAGTTAAAGATTCAGTGTTTCCATTCTTTCTGCTTGCCCTCGGGGCTTTAGTCATTTTCTCTCACCCAATACTAGATCAGGGGTCTCACCTCCCTGCTCCCATCCACTTTTCTTCCCAGCTCCCCCCTCCCCACTTGTGATTGCTTTTTTCTCCTTTCCAAGTGGGACTGTGGCATCCTCACTTGGGTCCTTCAGCTTGTTGACTTTTGTGAGTTCTGTGGACTGTATCTTGGGAAATCTGTTTGTTTGTTTTTCTATTTGGTTAATATAATAGTCAAAACTCTGACCCATACTTGTTCCTGTTTGAAAGCACTGCAGGGATTCAAATGGTGAGGCAACTGAGGAGAAGAAGGTCCAGCGATAGGCCCAAAGTGGGCTCTAGCTCAAGGGGAGGTCCCAAGGCATGACACTATTACTGAGGCTATGGAGAGCTCATAAAAAGTGACCTATCGTGACTGCTTTCTGAAGATCAACAAACAGCTGAAAAAGTCACATGCAGATATTTTCACCCAACCAATGGACAGAAAGTGCTGAGCCCTGTGATTGAATTATACAAAGGCTGGAAAAAAAGCTGAGGAGGAGGGTGACTCTATAGGAGGACTAACATTCTCAATTAACCTGGAACCCTGAGATCTTTCAGACACAGAACCACTAACTAGGCAGCATACACCAGCTGTATGAGGTCCCCAATGCATCTACAGCAAAATACTGCAGGGTCTGGGTTCAGTCAGAGATGATGCACTTAATCTTCAAGAGACTGGAGGCCCCAGGGAGTTTAGACTTCTGGTTTGGTGGGGTAGGGGTAGGGAACATTCTCATGGAGACAGGGGGACAGGGAGGAGGCATGATATGTGGAACAGTTGGAGGGTGGACTGTGGGGGAGAATAAAACATGGATCATAAATAAATTAATTAAAGACTAAAAAATTTAAAAATAACTCTGTTAGTAAAAAATATATTTTATAAATGTTTATATATGTATGTATAACATATACTATATGAAAGTTACATATATGTTTGAAACATACATATTTTTAGAACATAATTGATTTGAATAAACTAATTGATATATAAAACTATTACATATGTATTTTGGTTTGGGCATGCCATTCAAACTTAGTTTGACTCCGAGTTCATCAGAAAAAACTTAGAAAACTCAAAGTCTCATCTTTTTTCCTCCTAAGAAAAACAGCATTTAGACGTTCAGAGTCAGATCATCCAACATCATTAAGCACTTGAGGTATATAAAGAATTCTTACTCAATGTGCTCCCAACATAATGGAGAAGATAGACACTTATGTTTACAACAGAGTACTATATGTGTTCCAAATGTGGAAGAGGCTGGATCTTTCAAAGGCCCTGGCATTGAGAGAAGAGGCAGGGAATTATACTAAACAGATACTCTAACTGGAAACAACTTAGACAGAACTGGAGGTCATTTTGTTAAATGGAATGAACCAAATCAGGAAGACAAGAAATTCCTACTGAAAACAGTCACAAAACCCTAAATACAGCATATTGCTGTCAACGATAGAAGGATCAGAAGTTCCATGTCACCCTCATTCACATAGTGAGTTGAAGACAAGCCTTGGCTATATAAGAGATTGTATTACAAATTAGGATATATTTCAGGCACATGAGAAGAAAAAATATTGGAAAAGAAGGATAATGTAAAGTAATATGATGATTTTAATGTTTAAAGAGGCCATAGACTTTTAGAATAATAAACATCTGATCTAATTACTTTGGATTACCTAGTAACCATATTCACTCACAAATTATTGATATTCAAATTAGCTTCATCTTCCTGAAAAAAAATCTGCTGAAGTTATATTTCCTCCTCCTGAATAAATGACAGCCATGTCTATTTATTTTTCAGAATCATGACTTATTCAGTTTATGGTCTAATTATTGGTTTAGAAGGTAAGTAAATATGAAATTATCACATGAAAAATGTGAGCCTGGGAATATTAATGCAATAAAATAGATTGCTCAATATGTGAACAAACTCATTGTAAATTCTAAGAAAAGGGCTTGATTTCTGAAGAAAGATAAAACATTCAAAATAATGAACTATTAAATTAAGCCATAACACCAAACACTTGCTAAGATATTGCTGGAAGTCGGTGAATCACCATCAGATAGTAGAATCTGAATTGTGTTGTTAATTCAAGGAAATGGCTCACATTGTTAGATTCCTCTGGAAACTATGTCAGGTCTTCTATACAGCCAAAAACAGCATTCTATTATTGAATGGCAATTGCTATTGAATTTCAAACTGTAACATATTTTGTGTTGCAATTCATGTATAATTACATAGAGGCATTATACTATTTCAATCTATATTCTCTCATCTACTTACCATGCGTAAAATATTTAATAACTCTTCTCATGATGATATCATTAAATATCTAAAACAAACCTGCTTTTTCATCATAAAATTCAAAATATAAGGAGATGATCAATTTTGAGTAATTTAGAGACATCTTCAGGATATTGGTAGCTACAGTAAAAATGAGTAAGGAAAGCAAAAGGTCTCAGCGGCCATGGACTGATTAATGAATACAGAAAGATGTACGTATATTCTACTCACTGGAATATAATATAACAGAAAAGTGATTTTTTTTAAATATGGCATCATTCATAACAACAAAGACAGCATTGGAAATAATTTTGTTAAATGAGGCAAGTCAAACATAGACTCTCAAGTATTTTGTGATCTCTCTGCTATGTGGGATCTAAACACATTGAGCTCAGCTCATTGCAAAGTGTAAGAGAGTCTACCAGACTGTGATAAACCACTGGTGGAAAAATATGGGATGAGGATGTCCTGTGCCCATTTTGTGAACCCCAAAAGACCACCAAAGACTTGAGTTTGATGCACTCACACTAGGATCTCTTTACTTAAAAGCTCAAGCTTGGACTTACTCACAGCCAACACTGATGCAGCAGGATAGATTGGTGAAGCAGTCTTGAGTCCTCAATGAAACAAGATTTAATAGGAATTGCCAAGCAAGTGAGGGAGTTTCTGGTCTGGCAAACATCTACTTGAATGACTATTGTAAGTCAACATGTGGTTGCTCTGAAGCAAAACCATGAATGATCTTATATGGTCTGAAAGTACATCTGAAACAATCAGACTAGTCTTTGATTGACTGGTGCTAGGAAGAATCTACAGAGTAATTCTGGTATATGGACCAAGGACAGGCTATGGAGTCCTTCCTGGTACTTGGGTGCAATTTGGGTTCCTCTATTGGTCATATTTTTCTTGGAATGAGGGACACTCCCAAGATGGAGTGGGTTTGGCCTCAGGTTTATTAATGGCTATTGAGTTACAGTTAAAAAGGAGAAGCAGGTTCTGCTGTTCTTTTACCCAATAAGACAACTGCAGGCAATGACAACATTGTATACATATATAATATTTGTGTATATACCTTCAAACTACAAGAAATGATTGTAAAGCTTAAACCAAAAGGACTTGATAAACATTGGAGAAAACAAATATTCAAGCCCTAGTTTGAGAGTTGAATATTATTTAAACATAATGAAGCATCACATGGTTCCTCAGAAACAAGTAAAATTATCTTGTATAACCTAAAACTTTAAAAACGACCAATTAGTGATCTTATAGCTGTGGTTCATTTCATCATTAGCTTGTTTTATTTTTCTATGCATGAGGCTATGCATATGCAGTCTCCTGTTTCTGCATGCAGCAGGAGTTTAGAGAGAGATTTATTGAAGTAATGACATGAATAACAACCTCAGCCTTTCTCCACTAACAACTTCATTCAGGCAGTTTCTGCTTTTTTATGTGTTAGTCTCTATCTGAAATTATATTACACAAACTTAATACCCTGTTTTCTGACCTAGGTAACCAACCATAGGTCAGAGGGAACATAGATGTGTCGTGTGGTAGAGTGTACATGTAGTCCCAGATTCTGCAGAAGATAAAGCAGGAGGATAATTTGAATTTATACATTTTAGAGAACTGATGCAGCAGATCAAGTCTTTCTTTCAAAAATAAAATGCAAGGCTATATGTAAAAGGCCTATAAAGTATAAATTCATGAATAAAGCATAAATAATGATGAAAGTGGCTGCTTCAAAGTGGGAAAGACAGGTGTTGACTGTGATAAAGACTTAGCAAGTATGGTATTTTATTTCAATATGTTTGGTAGGGACATTTCTTACTCTCTGCCCTGTCTCAAATGACTCACCAATAATGAGAACCAGAACCACAATATAATGTTACACTTCTCATGTGGCATTGAGGAGAAATTTCACCCCAAGGTGCTTTCAAAAGGAAGAAAATGAGAAGAGTGTGAGATGAGTGACTTGCATGGCAAAGTCCTCCAAAGAGATTAGAGCTAGAACCCTGCATCAGGAGGGGCACTGAGAGGCATGATAATGCTCAAAATTGCAGCATTATTTGTGAGTCACTTAAGCACCCTGCCCTCAAAGCCCACAGAGTGGAGAACTACTTTTACAGAAATGTAGTTGGAAGCTCTTCAGACTTTGTGAATTAAAACAGAGGAGACATGGGAATGGACATTGAGGCATAAAACACCTCTCTCGTCCTTCTAAGTAAACTTGGAAGGTCCATAATATAAACATATTCATTATAAACTGTATGTGTATGTATGCACGTGCGTGTGGTGTGTATGTGTGCATGTGTGTTCATGTGTGTGTATCTTTCCTTGAGATAAGTGTATAGAGTAGAGTCATTCTGGAGAAGTTAAGAATAAAGGCTAGTTAGTAATCAAGAAAACAACTCTGAACATAGGCATACAAGTGTGCTGGTGGGATTTTCACATTTAAGAAAGTCCTGAGAGACAGAGACTGCCCAAATAAATTACACCATTAATACAAAGGTAAAATATGAGTAGAAATAATGGACAAATCACTAATTTTTTTATTAGATATATTCTTTTTTTTTTACATTTCAGACGTTGTCCACATTCCTGGATACCCCCACCCCCCAAAATCTCATAAACCATCTCCCCTCCCCATGTCCCCCAATCAACCCTCTCCCTCTTCCCTGTCCTGGTATTCCTCTACCCTTTCCTCTAGCCTTTCCAGGACCAAGGGCCTCTCCTCTCTTTGATGTCCAACAAGCCCATTCTCTGCTGCCTATGCTTCTAGAGCCATGAGTATCTCCATGTGTACTCTTTGGTAGATTATTTTGTCTCTGGGAGCTCTGAGAGTACTGGGTGGTTCATATTGTTGTTCCACCTAAGACAAAGCAAAACCCTTCAACTCCTTGGGTTCTTTGTCTAGCTCCTCCATTGGGGACTCAGTGCTCAGTTCAATGGCTGGCTGAGAGTGTCCCTCTCTGTATTTGTCATGCACTAGCAGAGCCTCCCAGGTGACAGCTCTAGCCCGCTCCAGTCAGCAAGCACTTGTGAGCATTGATAATAGTGTCTGGGTTTTGTAACTGTGTATGGGATGAATTACTGGGTGGGGTAGTCTCTGGATGATCTTTCCCTCAGACTCTGCTCCACACTTAGTTTCTGTATCTCCCTCTGTGGGTATTTTGTTTCCCCTTATGAGAAGGATCAGAGTATCCATACTTAGTTCTTCCTACTTCTTGGGCATCATTTGATATGTGAAATGTCTCTGGTATTCCAAGCTTCTGGGCTAATATCCACTTATCAGTGATTGCATACCATGAGTGTTCTTTTGTAATTGGGTTACATTGCTCACAATGACATTTTCCAGTTCCACCTAAGTATTTCATGAATTCATTCCATTGTGTAACTATACCACATTTTCTGTATCCATTCGTCCGTTGAGGGATATCTGGATTCTTTACAGCTTCTGGCTATTATAAATAGGGCTGCTATGAACATAGTGGAGCATGTGTCCTTATTACATGCTGGATAATCATCTGGGTATATGCCCAAGAGTGGTATAACAGGGTCCTCTGGTAGTATTATGCCCAGTTACTGAGGAACTGCCAAACTGATTTCCAGAGTGGTTGTACCCGCTTGCAATTCCACCAGCAATGGAGGAGTGTTAATCTTTTTCAACATCCTCGCAATAGTGTTATAAACTGCATGGTATTGGTATAGTGACAGGCAGGTAGATCAATGGAATAGAATTGATGACCCAGAAATGAACTCACACACTTGATCACTTGATCTTTGACAAAGGAGCTAAAACCATCCAGTGGGAAAAAAGATAGCCTTTTCAACAAATGGTGCTGGTTCAACTGGAGGCCAGCATGCAGAAGAATGCAAATTGATCCATTCTTATCTCCTTGTACTAAGCTCAAGTCCAAGTGGATCAAGGACCTTCACATAAAACCAGGCACACTGAAACTAACATTAAAGAAACTGGGGAAGAGCCTTGAGCACATAGGCACAAGGGAAAATTTCCTGAACAAAACACCAATAGCTTATGCTGTAAGATCAAGAATTAACACGTGGGACCTTATAAAATTACAAGGTTTCTGTA
Organism: Apodemus agrarius; assembly: GCA_964023405.1. Classification (NCBI taxonomy): domain Eukaryota; kingdom Metazoa; phylum Chordata; class Mammalia; order Rodentia; family Muridae; genus Apodemus; species Apodemus agrarius. The sequence continues at coordinate 134,255,533 of OZ030006.1, forward strand.
AGGCAAAGGACACTGCCAATAGGACAAAAGTGCAGCCAACAAATTGGGAAAAGATCTTCAATCACTAACTTTTGAAAACAAGAAAAGTCATTCAAGATCTTCATGTACAATGTATGGGAAGCAAAAATCAAGAAAACACCAGACTATTAGTTTTATAAGAGAAGTTGAGTGCTTCATACAGGATATATGAATGAGGCAATTAATTCTTTTCCCATCAGAACTGGGCACTTTCATATTCTCTTTCATAAATATTGTGTATCAAAATTTTGTTATTTCATTAATATTATACAGACTTATCAAATTAAAAAAAAATGAAAAATGAAGCCAGTGCATTGGTAGAAATTGGGCAAAGGAAGAGAATGAATTTGTCTTTGTATTTTGAGCTTCGGGGAACTGACAGCTATCTTACTTTAATATAGCATAAATATGTTTAAAACAAAAACAAGAATTGTGACAAGATTTGGGATGCTATTTATGTCTGCCATTCAAGTAGAAAAGGAAGGATGCTGCTGCATTAAAAAACCTGAAAAGAAACAACATGTTTCTATTTTAGTCACCAATCATATCTAGATGCAATTTAATCATTAAAACAAAAGAAGAACGACAAACAAAGTGAACAAAACAAAACAGTCTGCTGGAATGGTAGGAGAGCTCAGGTTTGGAATTTTTGCTTCTTGGTTAGACATTGGTTCTATGATGTATAGTATTTGCTGTTAGACCACATTGTGTCCTTAGCCCCAAAGTTCACTAATACTGAAGGCCACATAACTTCTTTGGTATCTCTGCATTGCTCTCTGCTACATTGCCCCACGATCCTCAATAATTGCTTAATGCATTCCTAAATAAAGCCTGGGATGCAGAAATGTGAGTGTTCTCAGAATTGTCTCTGAACTGGTAAAATCATAGAAAACGAATGCAGGAATTACTTTATTCCATTATATATCTTATTTATATTCCTTTTTTATTCGATATATTCTTTATTTACATTTCAAATTATTTCCCCTTTCCTGGTTCCCGCTCCTCCAAAGTCCCATAAGCCCTCTTCCCTTCCCCTGTTCCCCCATCCACCCTTTCCCACTTCCCTGTTCTGGTATTCCCCTACACTGCTGCACTGAGCCTTTCCAGAACCAGGGGCCACTCCTTCCTTCTTCTTGGACATCTTTTGATATGTGAATTGTGTCTTGGGTATTCCAAGCCTCTAGGCTAATATCTGCTTATCAGTGAGTACACACCATGAGTGTTCTTTTGAGACTGGGTTACCTCACTTAGGATGATGTTCTCCAGCTCCATCCACTTGTCTCATAATTTCATGAATTCATTGTTTCTAATGGCTGAATAGTACTCCATTGTGTATATATACCACTGCAGAAAATTAGCCGAGTGAAATTCAAAAGACTGGATGAATGCCTTAGAGGTGGATTTCAGGTACAGAGCTTTTTTTTTATTCCTTTGTGAGCATTCTCTGTAGTTCCTCAGTCAGCAGAGGGATTGAGCTACAGTTACGTGTAGAATGATCCATGCCATCTCAGAGACTTAATTGAATTTGCTTCCTTCTAACGCAGTGTTCCCACCTGCTTACTTTTTTTTTTTTTTGCTTCTTTTGGGCTCTTCCCAAAACAAAAAGCAACTTGATAGATCTTCTGTTAAAGATATGAACTTAAATATTATCTGTCTCAAGTTTTCAGGAGGATTAAATTTAGCACTGCAATATACACAACACTTCTTCAAGCACAGAGTAATAGTTGAATATTAGTTATTCAGTGAGCAGAAGTCAAAGCTGGGTGGGTAGTGGACATTCAATGGCTGATATCAGACTTGCATGATTAATGGGATGTGATAGCTAACAAACAAGGAAAAATGGAGGGTTTGCTGTTTTAGTTCAAATAAGATGGCTTCTTCAAATGAAGTAAAAGTTTTAGAAGGTGCTAGTCAAGAATTTCTCAATATATGCTCACATGCATTTAGTAGAGGTTTCATCAGAGAAAGAGGGTGTTTAGTCAAGGAATTGAATAGTAAACCTACGGGAAAAACAGCCTCAGAAATAAAACAGTAGGATCTTTATTCTCATTTTAATTAGTTTTATAAATGAAGAAAATATGCCCTGAAAGAAGAGTTTCACAATCTTCTGAGCTGAAGGTCCTTAAGAGTGCACCTTTTTCATGCTCGTTCTTCAGTTCCTCTCCATTCTTTTCTGATGGGCTTATGGCAGGCACATAGATGACCAAGATGGCTTAAATAATTGTGCCAAGGATGAACAGAGTTTTATTACCCAGGACCATTCACTTCATGTTGTGTTGTTCAGTTCAAGTACTGGTCAATTTGGTATTTTTTACAGTCAAGTATCTCTGATTCATAATTTGATGGGAATGATTTTGGCAGATACTAAAAGAAATCAGAATTGAATTTAGCATTTGGGTGGTTAATGAACAATTTCTGCCAAGTAGATAACCCTGGTGTTAATAAGATGGCTACTGTCAGTTCCTCTATAGAAAACATCCTTTCTCTCTCTGCTTTCTACAAACATAATCCTCCACTCTTCAAGTTCATAAAATATAAATGGTGAAGAGCTAGATTTTTTATAGGATCATACCCAAGGCTGGACTTGATTCTTCATCTATCTTTCCACCCTCTTAGAGACATAATTAAACAAATCTTTGTGCTACAAGGAAAGTATTTATCGGATAGACCACACAGGATTTTAAAACTATTAAAACAGGGAATATAGTATTTTTTCTTAAGTTAGTAAGTTGAGAGCACATAAAACTTCTACTTTGTTTTCAGATTTACTCATTTTAAATTTTTATCCTATTCAACTACTTTGATTAGTTATTTGAGAACTCCATACAATCTATTTTGATTACATTCACATCCTTTCTCCCTAAAACACTTCCCTAATTTGCCCCCTTCCTTAACCAATTTTTTTCCTATGGTTTTTAAATCTGACTAGACCAGTTATGCTCAAACATTGTTGAATATTTTGGTTTTCTCCTAGAGAGTGGTCAAGTTACCAGGGGGCTACACTCATAAATAAAATAGTGACCCCACCTTTCCCAGAAGCTAACAATTACCAATAACTTGGATTTGTGTGAGATTTTTGTGATCAATTACAATTTACTTACTGTTGTTTGATATTTCTTGGGCTTCCCCGGGTTTTATAAATTTTGTTGCAACCACTGTGTTTTCATATATGTAGTTGTCCCACTGAGTCCAGAGATAATGTGTTTCTTATATCAACTGTTTCAGGCTCTTATGCTCTCTCTGTCCTCTCTTCCTGTGTGATCTGTAAAACTTGAGAGAGCATCGCAGTCTATATGTTCCTTTAGCATTGAGAGTTCTACAGTCTTATTCTTTTCCCTTTGATGAGTTGTGAGTCACTGTGTTTATCCCAGCCTACTGTATGGGAGGATGCATTGGTCTAAGGGTAGAGCAATAATTCATCAGTAATTATAATAATAATAATAGTCTATCCCTAGTTCCTATGATCTGTATATCTATAGGTTCTTAGCTCAATAATGGCACCATGTGTGTGTTTTGTCCTCTAGAATGGGACTTATTTCTAATCAGAAATTGTTTGATTACTTCCCTTATGTTAGGTGCACTGTCGTACCAGTGAGAATATCTTTCTCCTGGACAGTCATTTTTGTAGTTGGAAGAGTTCGTGTATGGGTAAGGTTGATAACTATTTGAAGAGACTATTCAGAACTACTCAATAAAAATAAAGCTTACAAGTATATACTAGCTTTATATTACCAAGTTCTATGACTGAAGTATATGGTGTATTCAGCAATAGGTTCTTGAGGGTAAAAAAGAACAATCGCAGTAGCCTGTAATGTTTGAGAGTCTATGGAAATTCACTGTAAAAAACACAGAACTAATTTATAATTGGCATGGGAATTTCACTTATTAGCTCCTAGTGTGTTGTATCTATTAGATGTGTTCTTGCTCTATCATGCTATGATAACATTTTTTCTTTTTTTTTTAATATTTTTATTGGATATATTCTATATTTACATTTCATTTCCCATTTTCTGGTTCCCTGCCCCCCTGAAGGTCCCACATGCCCTTTTCCCTCCCCCTGTTACCCCATCCACCCCTTTTCCCTTCCCTGTTCTGGTATTCCTGTACACTGATGCTTTGAGCCTTTCCAGCACCAGGGCCCACTCTTTTCTTCTTGTCAGACATCATTTAGTATGTGGATTGTGTCTTTGGTGTCCCAAGATTCTAAGCAAATATCCACTTATCAGTGAGTGCATACCATGGGTATTCTTTGGAGACTGGGTTACCTCACTTTAGTATGATGTTCTCCAGTTACATCCATTTGTCTAAGAATTTCATGAATTCATTGTTTCTAATGGCTGAATAGTACTCTATTGTGTATATATACCACATTTTTTGTATCCATTCCTCCATTGAGGGACATCTGGGTTCTTTCCAACTTCTGGCTATTATAAATAAGGCTGCTATGAACATAGTGGAGCATGTATCCTTATTGCATGCTGAGGAATCTTCTGGGTATATACCCAGGAGTGGTTTGGCTGTGTCCTCCGGAAGTATCGTGTCCAGTTTCCTTTTCTTTTTTTTTATTTTCTATATTCTATGTTTACATTCCAAAGGCTTTCCCCTTTCCCAGTTCCCACCCACCATAGTCCAGTTTTCTGAGGAACCGCCAGACTGATTTCCACAGTGGTTCAAGGACCTCCATATAAAACCAGACACACTAAAACTAATAGAAAAGAAATTGGGGAAGACCCTTGGGGACATTGGCTCAGGGGGAAGTTCCTGAACAGAACACCAAAAGCTTATGCTCTAAGATCAAGAATAGACAAATGGAACCTCATAAAATTACAAAGTTTCTGTAAGCAAAAGACACTGTCAAAAGGACAAATTGGCAACCAACAAATTGGGAAAAAATCTTCACCAACCGTACATCTGACAGAGGGCTAATATCCAATGTATATAAAGAACTCAAGAAATTAGACCCTAGAAAACCAAATAACCCTATCCAAAAAATGGGGTACAGAGCTAAACAAAGACTTTTCACCTGAAGAAATTTGGATGGCTGAGAAACACCTTAAAAAATGTTCAACATCATTAGTCATTAGAGAAATGCAAATCAAAACAACCCTGAGATTTCACCTCACACCAGTTAGAATGGCTAAGATTAAAAACTCAGGAAACAGCAGGTGTTGGCGAGGATGTGGAGAAAGAGGAACACTCCTCCACTGTTGATGGGACTGCAAGCTGGTACAAGCACGCTATGATAACATTTTAACATTTTAAATCTCTCTGTCTCTCTGTGTCTGTGTCTGTGCGTGTATGTGTGTGTGTTTTGGTTTATTGGTTCTTGGTATGACTTTGATCTTATTATTGTTTAACACTTTTGACAATCAGTAATGTAAGTTAATCTTTGAGCATACATACATGTGAGTATCTTTGTGTGTCTGTGTATATATGCATTCATGTGTACATGTTAGCCTGTTGTTCAAAGCTATAATGGAACATCTAAAGCTGGTTACTTCAAACAGAAAAGATGTTCAACAGTTCTAGAAGCTGAAAGTTTAAAGCAAGGCAACTTCACTGCCTCAGATTCTTAAGTGTGATCCTCTTCAACAAAGAAACATCATAGAGGATGGCATTGTAGAGAATGATGTGTGTAAAGGAAACATCCCCTAGTTGGGCCTTGAAGTTAGATGAGCTGTTGTCCTTTCTGCTTTCCTGATGCATTATAAATGCCAATGTCTTAATTTCTTTGTACAGGTATTCCTTTAATACTATCACCACTTGTTGGTATGGCAAATTAAGGCATATTGCACAGTGCCTGTTGCTAGGCCTAGTAACTTGGGTTTGATCCCTAGAACCTACATAGTGATACAGAAGAATGGAGTCTTGAAAATCTGCCCTACACAGATGCACCAGAAGTGTGTCTTCTCCCAACTAACTAACTAAATAATTCTGTAAATGTATAAAATGTGAATGAAAATACTTTTATGACTTTAAGACTCATCACCATTTATATTCTAGCCTGTAACACATGAACCTGAATGGATGAACCCCATCTAAGCCACAGCAAATCCTAAAACTCCCTGGGGAGTATCTAAGTGGCAGATTAAACTCTTTGAGCTCTTAAGCCCCCAAATAAAATAATTGCATGTTTACTTTTGCATATTTTGGAGTTGACAGTATTTCTGAAAATTCCTGAGATTTGTCAAAACTGAATTGTCACCTTAGCAGATTTAGAGCATATTTGAAAGATAATGTCCATGGAAGATGCTGTCCTTAAGAAAATCAGGCTAGTGGCCAAAGGACAAAGCCAGCAATCAGAGAACAAGCTAGAATTGCAAATAAGCAGAACTGATTAGTACATGGGGCTGGTCTTCTAATTCTACACCTATTTCTTTCTTTCTTTCTTTCTTTCTTTCTTTCTTTCTTTCTTTCTTTCTTTCTTCTTCTTCTTCCTCTTCTTCTTCTTCTTATTATTATTACTATTATTAATTTTCTTATTTCCTTCCAGAATAGGAAACTTTGGTCAACATTATTGTTGAAATTTACTCCATATTCCCAGTATATAATGAAGAATCTATGTGGAAGTCTCATTTCCTCTTGGTAGACTGAGGATAGGGATTATTTTTATCATGAGTAAGAGTAATTTTATGCTTTGTAAAAATTCACCATAAAACGTTTTAATAAAACCACCAAGATAATTCTAATGTGTGTGTGTGTGTGTGTGTGTGTATGTGTGTGTGTGTGTGTGTATTTGTGTGTGTATGACTTAAATAAAAAATAAAAACCATGGTAATCTATGTGTGCGACTTTTTTTTTTGAGACTGGGGTGGAATAACCTAGGCTAGTCTGACTTTAGACTTTGATCCATGTCCCTGAGCCTTCAGTTTGTGTGTCTATAACTATGTCATCATTCTTGTCTTTTTGGTAACCTTCTATGTCTCATTGTTCAATTTTTTTGTTTTTAGTTCCCTTCATGTATTTCCATGTATCACAGCTTTCATTTTAGTTATTACTCAATAGTATTCTACAGTCCACACTTTTTGATTTGCAATTCTGCTATTACCCCCTACCAGGTGCCCCTGCCACAGTTTCTCCTTCCCCATGTCTTCAAAAGGATACTCCTCCACCCTCAAGTCTCCCACCTGCCTGGGACCTCAAGTCTCTAGAGGATTAGAAACATCTTCCACTGAAGCCAGACAAGGCAGTCCTCTGAAAATATATATATATATATATATATATATATGTATGTATATGTATATGTATGTATATACATATATGATATATATATATGTATATGTGTGTATATGTATGTATGTATGTATGTGTGTGTGTGTATATATATATATATATATATATACATATATATATGTATATATATATATGGACTAGCTCCAGCATGCTGCCTGTTTGGTTGCTCAGTGTCTGGGTGCTCCCAGGGATCTGGGTTAGTTGAGACTGCAGGTCTTCCTATGAAGTAACCCTCTTCTTCTGCTTCCATCCTTCCCCTAATTCAACCATAGGAATCCCAGACTTCAGTCTGTTGGTTGGGGGTAAGTATCTGCATCAGTCTCATTCAGCTGCTGGTTGGGTCTCTCAGAGAACAGCCATGCTAGGCTCCTCTCTGCAAGCAAACCATAGCTTCAGTGGTAGTTTCAGGCCTTGTTGTGTCTCCCATGAGATGGATTTCTATTTATGTCAGTCACTGGACAGCCTTTCTCTCAGTCTCTTCTCCATTTTTGTCCCTGCAGTTCTTTAAGACAAGAAAACTTCTGGGACAGAAATTTTGATTGTTGGTTGGTAACACCATCCCTCCTCTTTAGGACATCTCTATCTACTGGAAGTGAACTCTTTGATTTCCTTCTCTCCACTGTTGGGCATTTAATTTAAGGACACTCCCATTGAGTCCTGAGAGTTTATCACCACCCTGGTATCTGGAACTTTCTAGATGGTCTCCCCACCTTCTGAATTCTGAAAGTGCATATTTCCATTCATTTTGTTGGTCCACTGGGCTTCTCCCCTGGCCTCCCAAAATCCTAGATCCTGTTCCCTTTTTCTTTCCAACTCCTTTCTCCCACTCCAAATTTCTCCCTCCCTCTTCCCACTGTGTTTATTTGCTTTCCCTTTCTAAATGGGATTGAAGTATCATCACTTGGCCTTTCTGCTTATTACACTTTTACAATTCTGTGAGTTGTATGCCATGCCTCTTTTATTGTTTGGCTGATATATACTCATTAGTGATTATATACCATTTATGTCCTTTTGGGTCTGAGTTACCTTATTCAGGGTGATATTTTCTAGTTCCATCAATTTACCTGTAAAACTCATGATGGCTTGGTTCTTAATAGCTGAATAGTATTCTGTTGTGTAAATGAAAGACATTATCTGTATCCATTCTTCAGTTGAGGGACATTTGGGTTGTTTCCACCTGTCCCTGTGGTATGGTGGGGCTTCTTTTGGGTATATGCTTAAGAGTAATATAACTGATTCTTCAAGTTTCTTAGGTACTACAAGATTGATTTCCAGATTAGTTGTACCAGTTTGCAATCCTTCCAGCAGTGGAGGGGTGTTCTTTCTCCAAATCCTTGCAAGTATTTGCTGTCACATGAGGTTTTGTTCTTAGGTATTCTGATTGTTATAAGGTAGACTCTCTGGGTGATTGTAATTTGCAATTCCCTGATGACTAAGCACTTTTGAACATTTCTTTAAATGCTTCTAAACCATTCACAAATCTTCTGTTGTGAATTCTATCTAGCTCTGCACCCCATTTTTTAATTTGGTTATTTGGGGTTTTGGAGGTTAGCTTCTTGAGTTCTTTATATAATTTGGATATTAGCCCTCTGTCAGATGTAGGGTTGGTAAAGATATTTTTCCAATCTCTAGGTTACTGATTTGTTCTATCAACTGTGTTTTTTACTTTACAGAACCTTTTCAGTTTCATGAGCTCCCATTTATCAAGTGTTGATCTTAGAGCCCAAGCCATTGGATTTCTGTTTAAGACATTTCTCCCTGTGCCAATGAGATCAGGGCTCTTCCCCACTTTCTCTTCTGTTAGATTCAGTGTATTTGGTTTTATGTTGAGGTCCTTGACCCACGTGGACTTGAGCTTTGTGCAAGGTGATAAATTTGGATCTATTTTTATGTTTCTATATACGGACTGTCAGTTAGACCAGCAACATTTATTGAAGATGCTTTCCTTTTTCCATTGTATGTTTTTGGCTTCTTTATCAATCAAGTGTCCATAATGTGTGGATTTCCTTCCAGGTCTTCAATTCTATTCCACAGATTGACTTATCTGTCTCTGTGCCAATAACATGTTTTATCCACATGCCTATTAAAAGTTTTCTTTCCCAGTTTTTAGCATATTTGAATAAGGCTTCTTATAATTGTAAGAATAGAGTGATGGTATAAGTTATGTTCAACTTAATAACTTTTCTTTTTCAAAAATGACTATGGTTTATATTCTCAACACTAACAAGTGAGATTCCTAGATATTCTCTCATATTCTCTCATCTTGTCAACTTTTACATTGATTTCAGTTTTTTATCATTCTAATAATGTGGGTGCTATGCTTTTACTTTACAATTCCCGAGTGAGTAACTTGGAATTGTCCCTGATGTTGAGCTTCTTCCATTTTCTCATGGACTACTTGTTAGCTCTGCATTCAGGTTTTGCTCTTTGGGTTAGATTGTTCCTTCTTGTTGCTGCATTATATGGTATCTTTATATTGTAGATAAACATTGCCTGTCGAATATGTTACATTTCTCTTAGTCTCTGTTGATGTTTATATCTTAATTTTAATGATGCCACATTCATCCCTTTTTTCTTTTATGTTGAGTGAATTCTTTTGTTCTATCTAAGGAATCTTTGCCTATTCCAAGGTCATAAAATTCTTCTCCTCTTTTTTTATAGAATTTTATAAATTTCGCTTTTATGTTCAGTTTATGACCCATTTAAAATTGATTTTGGTGTATACTGTGACATTTTATCCAGGTTATATTATTTTTTTCCTGGGGCTATTTTTGGGAGCATCATATATCTGCTTGAATTATTTAGATTTATTATAAATGTAGAGAAGATTTTCTATAGCCCCTGCCAGTCATTTTATGGCAGGCACATGAAATGATCTAGTATTTACTTGGAAACTAGTATGATTACTCTGAATAGACTTTTTTTTATTTGCACCTACCAGCACTTGCTGCACAGTACTTAGTAACATGCTCTTTTAATAGTGCAGTAGCTAAGTCAATACAGAAAATGCACTGAAATGGGAAGATTGGTAGATTCACTGTCTTTTGTTCTTTCTTATGTGATGACTTTCTCTTCCTGTGTCTTTATGGCATACGGGTATTTCTTTAGTGGGACATGGTAGGACACTATTAACTGTAAGCAGAGTTGAACTTTTGACATGCTTCACATGCTGCTATAAATATCTGGGGAACCAGTTAAAACTAAGAATTGATAGGCCTTAAAAATAAATTTGTTGTGAAAACCACAGGTAGCCAACCAACAAATATATTCTACATAATATGTCTTTGCCACGAACCTAGTTTTCAGATAAATACTAAGGAGTTAGCCATACTTCTTATATTTTTTATTGAACTTACAAAAACTAAAAAAAAGGCTTCATCCTATTAGAATAAGCAAGTTGGACATAACTGGATCAGTGTCAAAACACCCTCTTCGCAATCTCCTCTTCTTCACTCACTGAGTCTGCTGATGCCTTTCAGAAAGTATTCTGTCACAGCACTGAGACAGACTGAAACCACAAACAGATGCACACATAGTGCCACTACCACCAATACCAACACTGTCCATAGACAAAGCATACGTTCCTGCTGAGTGAGCTATACCTGCCCTTCCACACTACCATTCCTCTGCTCTGGAGCACCTTTATCTGTATAACTTGAAGCTCTGACCTACTTCCACTCCGTCTTGTCACTGTTACTCACTTCACTTCTATTTGGAAAGCTCTGGCTGAACTAAGAATTGGAGCTTCCTTTCTGCTAAGTTTCCTTCTGCTCCTTATCGTTTACATGTGGAACTGCCATCCCCAACCCAGCCCTTTGCTTAGAACGCCCACTCCTCTACTCAAATCCCAAGCATCACCTTCAGGTTTTAAATCTTACTGCTCAGTTCTTAGGAGTCACTTCTTTCAAGTAGATTCTCTCAATTTCCTTAATCTAAGGAGGGTGCTTTTCACTTTATTTCTCCTCTATTAGCTCCATGAAAAACATGTTTTATTAAAATGAAGTATTAATTTCCTATAATTGCCTCTGGCATCCAGGTGCAACCCCATCTGCTCACTGTTGTATCTTCAAGGCCTGGGTCAGTGACACTCATAACAACTTTATAATATCTCACGATTAAATATAAGCAGAAATGAATGAGGCAACTTAAGTTCCTCACACATAAATTCTCTGGAGCACTTAGGAGAGACGTTAGCTAGGATATATAGAATATATAGAATCTAATCTTTATTTACATATATTTCAAGAATGCTTAAAACCAGTGATAAATTTAAATATTCATTATGACTATCTAAATGTTTATATTTATGTCAGACATAATTGCCTTTAACTACATCTGAATTTTAGAAAGTATTTAGGATGTTCATCTAGTATTTGCACAAGGACTGAAGTACAGACCCAATATTTGGTAGTATGAATTTTAGGCTTGAGTTTTGAATAAATCATCAGATGTTCAGGCAATGTTTGAAAATGGAATTTGGGGCAAAAGAAAGCAGTTCACTTTAGACTTTTATATTAGTAAGCTTGGAACATAGTTTCCTGCAAATTGCTGCTTTTTCCAGGCAGTGACCAATTTCTAGAGAAAGAAGAATGCAAAATGCAATCTGCACACAGGCAAATGCCAGAGGCAACATGAGTGCTGTGCAGGGTCAGGCCAGGTCAGTATAAAAATGACTGCTAACCAGCTACCCATCTTGTAAAATGACATAGCAACTACTTATCACTTATTGCCCTTACGAATATTAAAAAATAAGTCACAGAGTCAGCTCCCAAACACATGGGATTTCACTATGACTATCTCAACTAGAAGTTTTTGAATGAAAATTGACTATAGTGGCAATTTCTGTAAATCAAAATGAAAGTTTTCCTTTAATCTAATCATTATGGTAATTTTTCCTAGTTGATTCATCAGCATTTAATTGTTGGAGATGGTGTTACCTTAATAGCAAAACCTCCAGTTGACTCCATGTTATTGTGACATATTAAACATTCTCTGTCTTTAGGGCATTATAGTTTTTAGGTATTTTTGATTTGCTTTTATACAGAGTAGTACTTTTTAAAATACACTATCCTCATCCATTGTTAATATTATTCTGAAACTTCTAGAATGCTCTAATTTTTTTCTGTCCTAGTGTCTCCTGTTACTATTATGTTCCCTAGTATATTTCATGTATCTTTTTTATTACTATTTTAAAAGGTTTAAGTTGATTGTGTGGGGGATCTTTTATGCTTTGTTTTTTATTCTTTTGATTGATTCTTCATTTGGACAATAGAGTGTAGTTAAAAAAATAATCAGTTCTTGCTTTTTTAAAGCTAATGCATTAATTTGTCCTGGATGAACGAAAATTATTATGAAGTATGAATCTTCTTCTAGAGGCTAAAATCAATCTGCTACATGAATTGAATCCAAACTCTGCTTTACCATATATGAGAAATGCAAACAGTTTTATAGAGATTTTATCTTGTAATGAAACTATGAGGGAAGGCAACCATCACTGGCATTTGATTACTCCAGGAGTCATTGTCATACCATGCCTTTAGTTTTCTAACTTTTACTCACCAATCCCTGTATTTATTGTGACATTGCCTGATTTCCTGTTATAACTACTTCCTCTCAGTAAGAGTCCCATATTATCAGGGTCCACAGGAGCATTTTATACTTTTATACAATGGAGTAAAGAACATTGGTGGTCACAATTAAGCACTTGGTAAGTAGGATTTCATGGTTGCAAACACCACATTTGTCACTAGAAGAAATCCTTTCATTGGACCTGATGAGCAGAAGACATCCTCAAAAGTCATATAATCTCTAACTTTAGAATTTCTTGCTATGTCTATGCAACATGCTCTTTCCTTATAATAGCAATAAGGACGTTTCCACACAACAAAACACTTGATAAAAGGAGAAAGCCTCCTGAGCCTGGCTTGATGTTGTTATCTCAAGACCCACAGGTAGAGGCAGTAGGACCATGAGTTCAACGCCAATCTTAGCTATTTAAACAAAGGGAATCATCTGGTCACTTTGAGATTTATGCATATTGGGATTTTTATCTCCCGAGAAATTAGCAGAGATAAGGAACACAGTCATGCATTCAACTCTATGAATCTGGTACTGATCTCGTTCAAGAATGTACATGTATGCACATTTTCCATAATATGTGCTATAATGTACAAGTATACACATAGTATAAGACCCCATATTACTCTACATAGTATGTACTATTTATAAGAAAAATGGAAAATGATATAGATTTGTAAAGTTGAATAACAAATTTACAATAACTGCAAACAAAAAACAACTTATTTGTGTATGTATTTATATGTGTAAGAAGTAGAAGGAGACAGGGAGGAGAGGGAGACAAGGAGAGAGAGAGAGAGAGAGAGAGAGAGAGAGAGAGAGAGAGAGAGAGAAACTATGCTTATGTGTCAGTATTCATATATAATCACCCCAGGTGGAAAAATTCCATGAAGTTTTAAAAATCAGATCTCTTTCCAATTTCATGAATGACTTCATTTCTAAAATTTATGAGTTAAACAATCAATAATGATAATAGCTTTCAGAAATATATGTAAACACATATAACTCTGGAAGAAATCTTACTTTATTTCCTCGATGTTGTAAGATTAAATTAAGGACATAATTAAATACCATTGATAATTTGACTCAGCCAACATAACCAGAGGACATCATCTGTGAAGCCAATAAACTAATTCAGCATCTTATATACAAAAGCGATAGCTGATTAAGTTTTTCACATTCTAATCTCTTACTCTGATATCAAGAATTCTGGGCATTAAATATATTTTGTTGATTGAACTCTTCTGTACTGGGAAAATACAATCGAAGCTATAGCTGGAGGGTCTTTTCTATTTTTTTCAAATGCTTTGAGCCTTCCATTGGGTTAATGTAGTAGGCAAAGTGATATTCCCCAATGTCTAAAACAACAATTGAGTTTTGTGTGGGTATGCATATACATTAAAAATAATTTTCAAGGAAACAAATTAAATCTTATGAGAGAAAACATATTGTATGTTCTCAAAATTGAGTAAGTAAATCTGTCACATCTAGATTTTTAGAGAAGAGAATTGTCATTTGTAATAATTATCCTAAATTAAGTATCTAACAGACAGCTTTATATAGCTGACTTGCTACAGCTACTCCAAAAAAATACCTTGGACTAATTTCATCCTGTTCTAGTCGGGTTTCTGCTGCTCTGAAAAGCATCATGACCAAAGGCAACTTCAAGGGGAAAAGTGTTCATTTGGCTGATAGGTTTATAGTATATCATACAGGGGATCCAAGGCAGGAAAATGCAGCAGCTTGAAGTAGGGAGGAACAATGCTGACTGGATTGCTTCCCATTTCTTGCTCAGCTACTTTTAAAAATATAGCTCAAGCACAGGAGCCCAGGGACAGCACTGGTCCCAGCGGGCTCTGACCTTCCCACATCAAAGATTAATTAAGAAAATGCCCCCACAGGCATAGCAAGTCCTCAAAAGAAATCACTGTTCACTGGTGATTCTAGTTTGTAGCAAGTGACAAGAATTCAACAGCATACACAAACACATAAACACACACACACACACACACACACACGCACATGCACACGCACACATACATATTCAGAGGTCACATTTTAGTGTCATCAGACAGTGAGTCTGGCCTCTTTAGCTCAAGATTGGAAATTTCTGTTTGTTCTTTCACTACTGAGCAAATAATTAGCAAATAAAAATATCAACATTACTCTGTATCATAAATATGCCTTCAAGCTTTTATATTGTACCTGTTTTCCTGTCTTGGTACCAACTTCCATAGACCAGTGACTCATCCCTACCTTGCCTATTCCATTGACCTAGGGATAGAATCAATATTATTGGTCATGAAATCAACATCTACTCAGAATAATTTTGGCGACTCATCTAGTACAGTGATTCTCAACCTGTGAGTTATGACCAATTTGGGGGACATATATCGATTATCCTGCATGTCTGATTCACATTACAATTCATAATAGTAGCAAAATTACAGTGACAAGGTAGCAACAAAATAATTTTATGGTTGAGGTCACCATGACAAACTGTATTAGGGGCACAGTGTTGGGGAGTTTAGCAAACACCATTCTTATAATAACAAGTCAGGTAAAAACATGGTGTTTAAACAAAGAATATTTGTAATGCCACATACAAACTTGGGACAGGAACTTCCACAAAAAATATAATTGTATAGTGTTGTGGGAAATATTAAAATTGGCATCATCCCATGCTATACCCAGCTATTTTCTGGCCCCTGTGACCTCACTCTCTCTGCCTCCAGGGCTAGCCCTGGGCAGTGGTCTTTATTTTTATTTATTTATTTATTTTTAAATTTTCTATATTCTTTGTTTACATTCCAAATGCTTTCCCCTTTCCTGTTTTTCCCCTCACCATATGTTCCATAAGTCCTCTTCCATCTGCCCATTCCCCAACTATCCCCCTCCCATTTCTCTGTCCTGGTACTCCCTTACAATACTGGATCAAGCCTTCTCAGGACCAGGGCCCTCTCCTTCCTTCTTCTTAGGAATCATTTGATATGCTAATTGTGTCTTGAGTATTCAGAGCTTCTAGGCTAATTAGTATCCACTTATCAGGGATTGCATTTCATGTGTATTCTTCTGTGATTGGGTTACCTCACTTAGGATGATATTTTCCAGTTCCAAACAATTGACTACAAATTTCATGAATTCATTGTTTTTAATTGCTGAGTAGTATTCCATTGTATAAATATACCACATTTTCTGTATCCATTCCTCCATTGAGGGACATCTGGGTTCTTTCCAGCTTCTGGCTATTATAAATAAGGCTGCTATGAACATAGTGGAGAATAGTGGAGTGTTGCATGCAGGGCAATCCTCTGGGTATATGCCCAGGAGTGGTATAACAGGGTCCTCTGGAATGTAATGCCCAGATTTCTGAGGAACTGCCAGACTGATTTCCAGAGTGGTTGTACCAACTTGCAATCCCATCAACAGTGGAGGAGTGTTCCTGTTTCTCTTCATCCTTGCCAACACCTGCTGTCTCCTGAGTTTTTAATCTTAGGCATTCTGACTGGTGTGAGGTGAAATCTCAGGGTTGTTTTGACTTGCATTTCCCTAATGACTAATGATGATGTACATTTCTTAAGGGGCTTCTCAGCCATCTGAATTTCTTCAGGTGAAAATTCTTTGTTTAGCTCTGTACCCCATTTTTACTAGGGTTTTTTCATTCTCTGGGGTCTAACTTCTTGAGTTCGTTGTATATATTGGATATTAGCCCTCTGTCAGATGTGGGGTTGGTGAAGATCTTTTCCCAATTTGTTTGTTGCTGTTTTGTACTTCTGAAGGTGTCCTTTGCCTTACAGAAACTTTGTAATTTTATGAGGTCCCATTTGTCAATTCTTGATGTCAGAGCATGAGCTATTGGTGTTCTGTTCAGGAACATCCCCCTGTGTCCATGTCCTTAAGGGTCTTCCCCAGTTTCTTTTCTTAGTTTCGATGCATATGGTTTTATGTCGAGGTCCTTGATCCACTTGGATTTAAGGAGATAAGAGTGGATCAATTCATATTCTTCTGCATGCTGACCTCCAATTGAAGCAGCACCATTTGCTGAAGAGACTATCTTTTTTCCACTGGATAGTTGTAGCTCCTTTATCAAAGATCAAGTGACCATAATTCTGTGGATTCATTACCAGGTCTTCAATTCTATTCCATTGATCTACTTGACTGTCACTGTACCAATACCATGCAGTATTTAGCACGATTCCTCTATAGTACTGCTTGAGGTCAGGGATATTGATTCCCTCAGAAGTTCTTTTACAGTTGAGAATAGTTTTAGCTAGGTTTTTTTGTTATTCCAGATGAATTTGAGAATTGCACTTTTTAAGTGATGAAAAATTGAGTTGGGATTTTGATGGGTATTGCATTGAATCTGTAGATTGCTTTTGGCACAGTGGCAATTTTTACTATATTGATCCTGCCAATTCAAGAGCATGGAAGATTTTTCCATCTTCTGAGGTCTTCTTCAATTTCCTTCTGCAAAGATTTAAAGTTCCTGCCATACAGATATTTCACTTGTTTGGTTAGAGTCACACCAAGATACTTTATATTGTTTGTGGCTATTGTGAAGGGTGTTATTTCCCTAACTTCTTTCTCAACCTCCTTATCCTTTGAGTACAAGAAAGCTACTGATTTGCTTGAGTTGATTTTATAACCAGCCACTCTGCTGAAGTTGTTTATCAGCTGTAGTAGTTCTCTGGTGTAGTTTTTGGGGTGACTTAACTATCCTATCATATCATCCAAAAATAGTAATAATTTGACTTCTTCCTTTCCAATTTGTATCCCTTTGACTTCCTTATGTTGTCTAATTGTTCTCGCTAGAACTTCAAGTACTATATTGAAAAGATATGGACAGAGAGGGCAGCCTTGTCTAGTCCCTGATTTTAGTGTGATTGCTTCAAGTTTTTCTCCATTTAGTTTGAAGTTGGCTAGTGATTTAGATCATTGGCCTACCTCTGAGTCCCTTGTTTCTTCTGAACCATCCACCTCCTGTGGCTTAGCTGTCACAATTCTCCCAACCCAGTAAATCAAAACTCTAGAAGCTTATAATTATCAGACAGTTTTATGTATCAACAAATTCTTAATTCACAAGATGCCCACACAATAATTTTAGAGCCAATTGATAATGATACGAGCTGCCCATTTAGATTAGACAAGTTATCCCAATCATTCTATCCTTTTATGATAGTCACAGATAACTGTGGCTATTTAAAGTCTTGCAAAATCTAGGGTGAAGGGTGTTATTTCCCTAATTTCTTTCTCAACCTGCTTAGTAAGAGTTTGAGTTCATCTTTTTCTTCCTCCATCTTCCTTTCTTTCCCTCTGTCCTCTCTCTCCCATCTCTAAAATTCTCTGCCTGCCTTCCTTTTCCATTGCCTAATCACAGGATTCTTATTGTATTAATATTTAAATTAATTGGGGAAAATTCTGCTACAGTATAGAGTAATGATTACCACAAAGAAATCTTGATGACGAAACCAATGAGCTATGCATTAACAGCAAAGCTGCTTTCAGAGTGATAAAAGTCACTGAGCACCCAGGAAATTAAAAGCTGAAGACACACATTTCCTACTGAGCACCATGCTTATATGAGCTCTTTATTCATAAAGTTTTGGGTCAAATTGATAACACTGGATCTTTGAATTTTCCTTTTAGCAAATCAAATATGTTCATATTATATTTGGAAATAGATTTGCCTTCTTATAAATCAAGCTTTTTATTAAGTTCCATGAGGTGGCTTGGGTATCCAACTTCTCATTTCTTATCTAATCTTCATTTCAATTTTGGAACAAATAGGTGTATGTGTTCTGTTCATTATATACATATTAGTATTTATATAAATATGTATATGTAGGTAAGTGATTAGAATATATTTCTAAAAGAATATTAGCATAGCTTTGCAGCAAATACTATTCTTGGGAACAATTTCATAGAAAATAGATTTGCTTTAAGTAAAACCCACACAATATCATATCATCAGTCCCAGTAGAGATTAGCAGTGAACTATTGTATAGCTGCAACTTAAGGTACCATGTACACAACAATGTATTTACAAAGGAGTCCAGGAAATGTGCCTAAAATTATCATCACTGTTTGTGTTTCAATTAGTGTCCTACCTTCCCACCTCCTAGATTAAAACAAACTCATCAGGGAAACTTTTCATTTTCTGACAGATAAAAAATCACAGTCCTCTTTGTCTGATCAAATGTTGCATGCAAATCTATGAGTGGATTCCTGTACCTATAAACCTAGAACTAAGGAAGGTGAGGCATGGAGTTCCTTATCCATCTCTTCTAAGCCACCCTAACCAGTATAATAAGTTCTAGGTCAGAAGAGTTGACAAAGAATGCTGTTTGAAGGTAATCCCAGGTTAAAAAGAGTTGAAGCAATATTTTATTTTGTGACATAATTCAAATAACCTATTAATGTAGTCACTGAGCACTTTTAAAGAGAGGTACCTAATAATAACATTCTCATGAATACTTTAAAAATTAATAAAATAATCAAATGTATAATCTTCTATAAGTATGTCTCTCCTGATCTCAATAAGTTTACAGTTACATTTCCCATAGGACAATTGATAAGGATGTAAGGCAGTTAAAATTATGTGTATTAGTGTTAGATATAGATTACTATGGAGAAATCAGTAACAATAGATTTAATGTATTAGGCTACTTTTGTGAAAAAAGACATCACATAATTACATAGACTAAATTTTGTTATTCTTTAAGGTGCTTACTAAAATATTTATAAATTAATTATTGAGTATACACACACAAACATACCCACATACATATATTTACATATATGTATATATATAATTTTTATTATTTATATGCATTGTGTGTGAGTTTATGTTCCGGTGTATGTGTGGACATGTGTGTGGAGGCCAAGGATCTGTGTCGGGTGTCTTTGTGAGATACTCTTCCTGGTTTTGCTTGGAAAAGTGTCACTCAATGAATCTTGAGCTCACCAATTGGCTAGACTGGCTGGCCAACAAGCCAGAGTGATCTGCTTGTTTCTGCTTCCCCAACTCTGGGACTACTACCTATCAACTGCTTTGTATGTGATTTTTGGTAATCCAAACTCATGTGTTCATGCTTGCTTGCTGATCAATCTCCCCTTCTCTTTCAGACATACTTTTTACAATATAGAACTTAAAAGATGTTTTAAAATGTATCTTCAGTACATCATGATTTTAATATTTGAAATTTTCCCTTCTATATTGTATTCAATTAATTTAACAAATTTACTGAAGCAAACAAACATTTTTAGAAGACTAATAAGCAGAAATTAGTTGATCATCTAACTTTGCCCAAGGGCAATATTTTTATGGAGGTCACTACTGTATTTTGAGATCTATGTGTAAATCTATACCCAATATTGGAGAAGGCTAATATATTTGAGTCGACCTTGCCCCAGCAAATTTCTTACTTCAACCACTCATTTAGCAAATACTCTCTATTGCAATCTTAAAGGCCAATAATATGAAAACTTTCTCTGTGTGTTATTTTCTGGCCTTGGATGCATGCATTTGTGTATACAAAATAAACAAAATTACCAGCTTTTTTTATACATCCCAAAGCAGCTGTCAATCAATATTTTACTGAGAACTGATGAATACTCTCCTTCCGTGCCTCTCTACAGATATAACTGTTTCAGTCTCCCTTGTCACTCTGTGGTCACCTACAAGACCTAGAGCTGCTGGATGACACTACAAATTGATGTGATCTCCACACCTATGTGAGTTCATTCTCTGAGTCATCTACAAGATCTTCCAGCCAGAGGATTTGCATGCAAATATTTTAGTCTAAACCTATGGGGGCAAAGAAGTTACATTAACAATGATGATGTTTCATAAATGATCTCACCTAGGTAGGCATAACTGCATATATCCAACTCATGGGCCAGCAGAGGAATAGTTCAGTCTGTGTTTTTATGTTTCCACAACAGAATCACTTCATTTTCCTCTACGCTACACTGTAACTTACTATTACAAATAGAGTTCAGCTAACAGTTGTGGAAATGAATCACTTTAAAAAGTAGAACTTATTACTTTATCTCCAGAAATTCTTTGAATATAAATATTAAAGTAAAAAAATGGAATAAAGGCCAGAAATGGAACTAAAAACTCTTTCAGTGCAAAGCTTGGCCCCTTGATCTAGAAGGTCAAATGTGAGGTTGTCCATGGAGATCGCTCTTACTAAGGGTTGCACTGATATCTCCTTTGTAAGAGAAGTTTCTGGCATTGCTGTTATCATTGTATTCCTCCTGCAAATGGTAGGTCTTAAGGGCATGGTGAGCATTGTGATATGTGGTCTAGAAATACAACCCAATGAGCTCAGAAATAGATAGAATGTTAATTATCCATGAGTAGCCACATGAAGTTGTGTCTCATTCCCTAGTGTACACAAAGAGAGCTTCTTATTGATGCCAGCAGGCTCAATGTGCAAGCTTCCCAAAGAACAATTAGTTGGTCGGTGTCTAATTCAAAGGCTGTATGGGGGATTGTTCTCCTTGAGTTAATGGGACCATGAGTGTTCAATGAAGGGAAATTAGCCCCAGAAGACAAGGGAACCCATTAAACCCCTATTTTGATTTGAATTGGGAGTGAATAAAGTACTCAATGTTCAGGGAATGTAGTAAAGTTAACATGCAAGGATGAATGGAAACTGACTTATCTGTGTGACCAGGGAGACTGTGCAGCAGTTAGCACCCGAGAACCTCCAGGGACAGAGCTGAGAAAGAGGTGGTCATTTATCATACTATAGAGATTATGGGGTTTTTTAGTCAATGCTATATCAATGTAGTTAAATCTTCCCAGAACCAATAAAAATGGCCTTTGCGTTTCTTTCCTCTATTACAAGTAATTGCTATTCATCTTGTTATGGATATCATCAAAGTATTCACAGGGCACTTGGAGTGCCTGGGGGAGGAAAAGTTAGAAGGAAAGAATGTAGCTGTACATCATTGGCATTCATGAAAAAGTTCACAATAGATATTTGAAAGGCAGGTCCCCAGTAGGCAATAGAGAAATCAGGAACATTGTTGTGCCAAAAATACCACTCTGGCCTGGACCTCGGGGAGTGTACGTCAGGTAGAGTGAAGGAAAGTGATTTAGAAAGAAGAGATATATGTGCTTTTCTATATGCATTTAGTTTATTTATATGCACACATCCTCTGAAAAATGAGTATGCTCTGAGCATTGACAGGCAAGTTGAGCCTAATATTTCTGAATGAAGCAAAAACTTCCATACTAAAGCAGGAATAGCATCTTGAAATGTGATCAATATGTTTTCAAATTTATGTTGTTCACTCTCATAACTGAGGCATTCATATATGGGCCAGGTGGTGCAGAGAATAGACCTTCTAGTGACAAAAATGGTCTGTAGCGAAGAGTGACTTTACATTTGTGAATCCACGTTTATCATACTGGAGCTTTACATACAGATATAGAAATCACGGCAGGAAAATTACTGATCAGTTGATGCTGTGCCAGGCATGCAGTCTAAAACATATCCATAGCTGCATACTGCCTTGCAATGACAACATGTTCCAAAAAAATGTGTTACTTGGAGGTTATGTCATTATGCAAACATTATAGAGTTTTCTCATACAAAACATAAGATGCAGTTCAATCAGTCTGTACAGATTCTTTGTTTAATCAAGAAATGCAAAAAACATAGGATGTGTGAAGCTATAAGGAGAGGTATACTCTGAGATAGTAATCAGATATGTAGGACAGAAAGTGCAGAAGCAGTCATCTATTTCCCCTGGTAAGAATCATGTAGTGTACATGATGATGCAGACTCTACTCTGTTTCAAATGGAAACAAGCTAGTTTATTCACATCTGAATTGCCACAAGCACATGGGTAATTCATTCTGTAATGAAATTATGATACACATGGTATTCATACATGATTAAAATACTCATCTTTATCATAAGTCTATAGGACCCATGTTACATAAGCAAATTGTCCTTGACTGAAAAACATTCAGTCAATACACGCAAACACATGTGTGCACATATGTGTGTAGATACATAGAGATCACATTCCTATTTGATGTCATTTTAGTGTAAAGATAGTTCTGTTCTTCATTCATATATTTTTCTATTCTATATCATTTGAATCATAGTTGCTTGGTGGAAGTAGGTTAAGTATCATTATTTCCCTTCTTTATTTGAAACAAAAGTCTCTGACATAACTTTTTCCAGGAGTCTGTGTTAAATTTTACACAGAAAATAAGAACAAAAATTCAAATCTTCTCTAATCACCCATCCTTTAATTGAATTCTTATTTTTTATTAGATATTGTCTTTATTTACATTTCAACTGTTATCCCCTTTCTGGTTTCCCCTCTGTAAACAACCTATTCCATCCCCACTCCCCACTCCCTTCTCCCTGCTCACCAACCCACCCACTTCTTCACTGTTGTGGTTTTCCCCTATACTGGGGCATGGAGTCTTCTCAGGGCCAAAGGCCTCTCCTCCCTTTGCCCTCCAACAAGGCCATACTCTGCCACATATGCAGCAGGAGCCATGGACCCCTCCATGTGTATTCCTTGGTTGGTAGTTTAGTCCCTGGGAGCTCTGGGGGTACTGGTTGGTTCATAAAGTTGTTCCTCCTATGTGGATGGCAGCACCTTCCGTTCCTTTGGGTCCTTCTACTTGCTCCTCCATTGCAGACCTTGTGCTCAGAACAATGATTGGCTGGGAGCACCCACCTCTGTATTTGTTGTGTACAGAAGACATGCATGTAGAAGATCATGAAAAATGGCCATAAAATATGGTGAAATATATACACACCATGCATATTCTACTCATTATTTGCATTATTAAATTTGACATAACTAAAGGGAAGTATAATGTACAACCTCCAGGAATAACATTACTAACTTTGGAAGGTGCCACAGTTACAGAACACCTGGAAGAGGGACCGAAACGATCTGAATCAGAAGCATTTTCAATAAAGCCCTTTCCTTTACTATCAGTTAATATTAAACACCATAGATAATATCAGTATAGGAGTAGATAGTACTTATTCCCACCAAAGAAAATACACTCTATAAACTCCCTTCCCTCTTAAGAGGCCAGGAGTGGTTTTAAGTGAAGCCAATGGGAGATCTCAAGATAGCCAAATAAAGCCATTCGCTCCTCTCTGCACAGTCCTCACTTGATTTCACACTGATACAATCCAGGGCAACAGGGATCAAGCTATGTGACTTTGTACAATTATTATGTTACTAGAAAGACTAGAAAGGATTTCTAAAGAGAGAAATAAGCCCTGACAGCTTGGAGATGACACTTGTTCGTGGGATGGCCCCAGAGTCAGTGAGTCACTAACTCTTGCCCCTCTCCATTTCCCTCTGAAAGAATAGGACTGATGGTGTCAAAACCTCGTTCACACAAGCTTAGGGTCACAGTGTGTTTTTTTACCTGTTGCACAGTGAGCTGTGAGAGTAAAGTGCTGACTCTGCCAAAAAATTAGGTCCTTCACACACACACACACATACAGCCACCCAAACCCTCCTGAGAGTGACTGCTGTGTAACGACACATATTTTCTCACAATTTTCTTTCCACAACACCCTTTCCTCTAGGAGATTGAAAGGAAAGGCCATTTTAGTGTGACACTCTAATATCAATTGCACATTGCTACTTCCTTCCAAAATGACTTCTTAGAACTTTCTTCCTATTCAATCAGCCACCAGTTCTACCAGCCAATCAAGGCTATCCCAGGACTGATTCCATGTCATTTGACTAGCTGGCAACTCAGCAGCAGAAGAATTTCCCAGGATTTTACAGCATGGTTGCTGATTGGCAACTACATTTTTCTCCTGAAACAACTCCAGTTTTGATAAGGTCAGGGCTACTATGGTGCACTTAATAGTGTACAGACTGGTGGAATAGAAAGGAAAGGTCCAATTGTCCAGGGGCTGCTGAGCAGGAACTTCAGGCAGCAGGAACAGGATGGAATTACTTCAATTTTTTCCTATGTATGATCTGTAACATATTTTTTGCTTTCTTTCCATAATGCAGAGTTTTAGATAAACCATGTGTGTGTGTCTGTGTGTGTGTGTGTGCTCCCATATGCATGCATGCACGTGTGTGCATGCTTCTCAATAAATGCAATGAATGTCTTAGTGTTATATGGTTTCATATATTCATAGATATTTATTTGTTTCAATTTTTCATTTTTATGTAAGTCATAGAATTTGTTTCCTTCTAAAAGTCATGAAGATATTAAGAAGGAAAGAAGGAAAAAAGAGAAAGGAAAATAAGAAGAAAAAAATCTGTAAATAGTAATAGTTGTTCAATATATAGAAACATGGAAAGGGCAATGAGTAACTTCCCAGGAAAGGAACTATTGAGTTATATTTAAGGTTGTGTTTGTATAATGTCACACTACATCATTCAAGTCCCCAAAAACAGCTGTGAGAGTCTTCCTAGTGCCATCTGTAAGAGTTTTGTATTCATCTAGGCTAATTTCAAAGAAAGAAGTTTTAATTCATAACATTATTAGGAGGATCTATATCTTCTTAAATTTGTTAGAGTATGTTTTGGGTAAAATTATCAAGTCTGTTTCACTGGCCATTGTAAAAGTAATCACTGGATTGGGTGATAACTGTCAATGAGATTTTTTTTTCTCCTTACTAGTATGCCAGGTTACTAAACACCTCCCATTTTTGTCTCTTCATTCATATAATTAAAATAGTGGTTGTAAACTTTGTATAGTACTGTAATAAATATAATCCATGTATATCCAAACATCTTCACTTCAATAAGATGCATTGTGATTCTTAGCCTATTGTTTTAGTTTAAATTTATCCTCTTGCTCCCAGTAGCTTAGTTTTCTCTCCCTTAATGTACTGCTTAAGTCACCAGTGTATGGAATTTTTATCCAACTGATGAATTTCAGAGATGGCCAGTACAGTGGGTGAGGTAGGGTAGGAGAATTAAATGGGCTGTCAGACTATAGGCTATTCCCTCAGTTTATGCCTAGCAATAGAAGAAGAGTATTAGTATATGTAGTATAGAAGAGCCAATTAATCTCTTAATTGTTTTTATACTGAATCTAGTTATACGGGCTTGCTACATCAATTTTGACTAACACGTTGATGTTAGATCTATGTTGCTTGGGTTTTAGCATTATGCATATTTTGACCCAGTGGAACTGTATTAAAAGATGGATAAAGTGAAGTTGCTATATTCACATTTATTTTAAACACATGTTGATAAATATAACTTAACTAATAGCAATGAATGACCCTTGGTTAGAATATTTTTTTCAGCTTACTGGTTTTATACATAAACATAAAACATTCCTGGTTTAGAAAGACAAATATGGTCATCTGGCCTAAATTTCTACTGGATTAGAAAGACTCTCAAACGTATCCGAGAAAGGGTGACAGTTAGCTATCCAGTATATACTTTTTATCATTAATATATATTTTATCAGGATATATTACAGGGAGAAGTTTTTCTTTGTACTTTCTTATGCATGTACTCAATTGGTGTTTCTAAATCCTATGAGCAGATTCTCCTCTTCACATTATATTCAACATAACACCCAAATACATCCAGTCTGATTTCCTCTCTCCTCTCTAAAATCCCAGACCTACTAAGTATGTATGTGTCCCCGAATGTCTAGGTTTCACAGCTGGTTCTCTTGACCACTGGCTAAACATCCTACTTGTTAAAATGCTCAAGGCTGCTATTAAGCTAAGATTTGCTGCTCTGAAGTGTCCACCCTTTGGTCTCAGTTCTGCTCTGCTGAGACACAAATAATAAGTTTAATCCTTCTTCCACAGGACAGCACTTCAAATATTTGAAGATGGCTCTCCTCTGTCTGTGAAATCCTCACTTCCCCAGGCTAAACATCCTCATTTCTTTCCACTGACCCTCATAACTCATGGCTCCAAGCCACTTCATCATCCTGGCTCGACCTCCCAAGAGAGTGTTTCAATTTGTCAAAATTTTAAAGCATATCTTCAAAACAGAATACAAACCCATACCTGATTACAAAGTTATGGATAAAAATGGCAAACTAACCTACCTTGTTTTGGCCACCATTCTTCTTTAATGGACATAATGACATGAGTAATTATTTCAAAAGGCAAGAAAACTCTGAATATTGCACTAAACCTCTATGGCAAATTGAGGTTTTTAACTTTTAACAAATGTTGTTTTTGATAAACCACTGATGTCCAACCTAAGTTCAAATACGACAGTTTCTTAGGTCTGATCACAAGATTTTCTAGTACTTTACCTAAATACCATCAAATTAGCTCTATTAGGACTTTTAGTGTCTACTACTCTGGTTTTGAAAATTGCATTTAATTTTGAATACTATGGAAAGACAAGAAATAAAAGAATTTAATATTTTCCTTTCATCTATAATATTGTAACCAATATAACTCTATTTATACATTTACCCAAAGAAAATAAAGTGTTCAGCACCTATATGTCTTTTATTAGAATCTTCTTAAAAGTATTCCTGTTTATTTCTTAATTGGAAGTAGTGAAGGAGCAGTAAAACTAAAAAGAAAACATCTGTTTTTTCCTTTAGATGAATTCACATGTATGCCTGTATGTGTGCTTATCTCTGTCATTCTTTTTAATCCAGATATTTATTTTTCTAATATTCAGTAATTCTGTTAATCAAACATTTTACCAAATATTGAATAGTATTGAGCTTATCACTAGAAACATCTCCAGACCCATCTTTAACAGTTGGCTTGATATAATGTCCACATGGATTAATTTTCCTTCTCATGTATGTTATCAACAATGATTTTATTTGAGCACTATCCCTAGCCTTTGATTGTATGTATTGCTTATTTTTGTTTTGTTTTGTTTTTTGTTCATTTGTTTCTTAATTCGAGGTCTCATGCATCCCAAGGGGGCCATGAACTTGCTTTGTAGCAGATAATGGCTATGGATTTCTGTAATTTGTACTATGTATTGCAGTTTATCATTGGAAATGGAGCACCAGTGAAATAAACTTACAGAAGTAAAACATCCAATCTCCCCTTAGCATTAGTAATTTATCTATTCATTTTAATACTCAAATTGTTATTGAGAATCAAAACTATCAGTTTCCTGTTGCATTTTAACAACAACCTGTGCAAAATTAAATTAGCTACTCACTTCAGGATACACTTTTTTTTTTAAGAACATAAAAACAATCTATTGGTCCAAATTGGGACTGCATCTAGTCTTTCTTCACTGTGCCCATTGTTCTGATATAGGACTTTACTGTCAGATAGGATGTTCCCAGACCTATATTGTAATCCATCCTGTAAGCACAGGACATAAAAGAAGTCATACAACCCAATAAATGAACCAGATAAACATGATTGAACCTCTCATACATGCAAGATATCACTAAAACTATGGCAAGTTTTGTTCCCCCTTGCTACAAGTATTAAGCTTTGAGATGCCGGTGTTTCTTATTACCTGTGTTTATGAATGAAGAATGAATGTTGTAACCCTCCAAGTGCCAGCTGCTTTGCTCACCTTTATTCTCCTATCATTGGCAATGTGAACATCAAAGACTATATGCAGCATTTACCTATATTTTGCAGATATAAATGCAGGCACACACAGATTCTGCAGCTGAGCTTAGAAGATATACCCATTGTAACAGAACAAGAGGGACACAAAAATGGGGAGAACCCATGTGACTTCAAGGCCTGGAGCTTCTCAACACTGAGTTTAAAAGTGGAGACAATTGGTATCCTCTGAGCTTCTGTTTTTTTCAGCTAAGCAAGTGAAATGTCTGCCCTTGTCGTCTAAATGCAGAAGTGCCTTTAGGTTTAAATTTCAGTGGGAAGGATGGATTTTGTTTTTTTGCAGTCCCAATGGCAATTTTCTCACATGGACCTTTCAGCATGTATGCATGGCCTCTAAAAACTGTGCTGAGCTTCTAAGAAAAGACTCTATTCATGGCTGAGCTAGTCTTCGAGCTTTGTTTCTCTAATTTGAAAACAGGCAAAATTAACTAGGAGTCAGTGCAGCATTTGCAAAGTGGAAGCAGAGGGATTATGAGTTCAAAGCAACCTCACATAATATCTCAAAACCCTGTCCCAGAAACAATAAAACAGAACAAAACCAAACTATGAAAAGAAAGATAAAATAATATGTAGAGGTTATTTACTTCTGGAACAAATGCATTTGCATTTACTTTATACTGCTAACCACTTAGCATGTGATCCTACCTTCCCAAAAGGAAGCTGCGCTCTATAATTTTGCTACAAGGGCTGCATCATAACAATTTATTAATCCATCATCTATTAAGGCTGCCTATTTTGTGAACTTAGTATAACAATTACCATAAATGATAGCTTATATTCTGAAAACAAAGAAAGTGATAGAATAATTTATCTTGCTACTTTGCTTGACTTGATGACAAGTAGGGTTTGCCAATCAAAACCATTTTTTTTTCAAATTCTAAAAGTTTCACTTGGATTGCTTTTTGATTTAAATTGGTTGTAAGTAACTCCATGAGTGCCAAGCCTGAAAGGCTATCGTAAAAATTATTGAAAATCTTCTCATAGCTACTAACCATAGATGTTTATTACACTGAAATAAAACAGGAGAGCCACCTGAAGAAAGTGAAATGGGATTTTTAATTTCTCTGATACAGTTAATTAACTAGTCGATTAAAAACCAAAGGGCAATTAGCACTTAGCACATTGGTTCTGATGATGACCAAAGCAGCTGAAAATGTAACTTGATCTCTGGTAGGAAATTAACTTCATTTCAAACATAGTTTCTATAGACAGAGAAAGAATGACACCCGCTTGTGTCCATGCTTTCACAGCAATGCTTTCTTGACAAACCCAAAGGGTACAGATGAGCTGTGGTTAGAGAGAGAAGTTGGCTAATGTGAAGAAACAGCCCTCCTTTGGCCATTGTATTGCCTTAAACTTATGGAGAACAATAACCAAAGCTATTTGTTGGGCGTTCCTGTTTTGTATTTTTTTCCCACTGCCACTGTGACAAAAATATTTCAGGTAGTGCAAAGGATTTAAGAACAAGATATAAAGCTTAATTGACATGAAGGTTCCCATCCATGTTAGATCCCATAATTCTCTATGATCCAAGTTCATCTTATCAATTCTATCCAAAAAAATTAAATTGCATTACATTAAGAGAACTAGATTCTTTCTTCTTTCTTTACTATTACTGTCCATTTTAAAATGCAACATTCTAGGTTATCTTTAGCATTCACTGTAGGTTGCATAATATAGTAACTATGTACTGATAATAGTTTATGAGCGCCCCTTAAGGGTTTCTTTCAAACTGTGCATTTACACACCCACCCTGGCATTTCAGTCAAGCAAATACTGCTAGTTTTCTGAGTAAACAAACAAACAAAAGAATTGAAAAACCATCTTATGAGAGGTAAAGAGGGATACTTTCTCTCTAAATATGATAACTCTTATTATTTGCCATGCCGGCTGGGTATATCAAATTTTCATGATAGTAATATCACTTGATTCCCCAAGTCTTTACTAGGCAAAGTGAATATTTGACATTCATATTTCTTCCTGACAAATCAGGGCCTGATTGTAGAGCTTTAGAAGCAAAGGGTAGATAGTTTATCTCTAATGGACAAAAAAGTAACTACTGAGTCACCTAAAGAAGCTTTTAGGATTGTCTGAGATAAGGCAAGCTTGCAGTGGGTGTGATTCCTTTCTTTAACAATAATTTTCTAATTCTTCATTCATAAATCTTTGGGGGTCAGAAGCAGGTCTAGAACACATGACTAGAAGAGGTTACATAAAGGCAGAATTCAGATTCTCTAGCTGCTGAACATGTGAGATCCATGTTTTTTTCCTTCTACTTGACATATGGTATTTTCTTTTTGACCATCTCTATAAACCTATATAAATTCAGTTCTGTAATCTTGGTACTGAGTAAACTCTTTCCTACTAAAGGTATTGGACAGTTCATATTGTATTATACCAGGCATCTGAGAGGAAGTTTCTCTAAGCTTCAAAGCCAAAAAAGGTCAGCTACTAAATACTGTTAGCTTTGCAGGCCAGGCTGCATGGCACTATTGACACAGACCATAAATACATTAACAGACACAGTGGTTCAAGTGCACTTAATTTGTTCATCAGTAGATGGATTGTTGACCTGCGTTAGTTAGCTTAACATGTACTAGGTAATTTGCACGTTGCTGTAAAGAATGGAAAGGATTATTTTGGTTTACATAACAAGGGAGCAAAGACATGGTGATAGATTTCTCAGGTAGCGGATCACATCATATCCCCACATTTTATCAGTGTCTCAAGTAGCCAAGAGATAAATACTCATTCTTTGTTAATTTCTCTTTTTGATGCAATCAGACCTCAGCCCAATAACCAGTACTGCTGATATTTATGGTAGATCTGCGCACCTCAAATAACCTAATTTTTAATTCTTTACATACATGTCCAGAGTCTGGTCACTTAAATGATTCTAGATAAAGTTATCCTGTGAATCATTAATGACCTCCAGAAATGTATAATAGTATAAACATACATACACCCACACATACACACACACCCAGGCACACTATAAATCCAAATTTATGGACTGTATAAGTATTTATATGGCACCATGTGTATACCCAGTGTACAATATTCCATTATTGATCAATATGATTGTCTTAACAGAAAATCATAAATATTCACACTAAGTTGGATATTTAAAAGGTCCAATCTACTACAAATTGTTTTGAGAAAGGTTTGCCACCAAAATTACATAACATGAGAATTGTCAGAGATTATGTTTTATTATAAGAAAGGGATTGTCATCCATACTCTTTTTTTAAAAAGTGTTTGAAACATTGAAAACTGACATTAAGAATTCCATGAGAGAAAAAGTGAACACACATAGTCTAGGTCTACAAAGTTCACCTTGCAATAATAGAACAATAACCTTAGCAGTCAGGTTATGAACCGAGGCACCTACTTCTTTGATCCAAAATACCATTTAAAAGATTGCATGGCCTATAACCCTCACCTGAAATAGGATGCTGGTGACACATTTATAAAACTTTTAAAAACTCTAGAAGTTGTTGTAAGTTAAGTTTGTATTGTAACCTTTCTTTTTTTTTTTACTGCTTTGGCCTTAACTAATCTCAAGGTCCTAGAAACATATGATTGCCTTTCAGGCCACTGACCAGCATACACTTTACACAGTGAATATTTCCACCCCAGGTTCTGTGAGTAAATAAATACCAAAGTTTTGCTTGCGAGATAGTTTTTATTGAGCTAGAACATTTTCTTGATCCTACAACAAATGTAACTTTTACAAAAGACAAAAGATGCATAAGTATTTGGTTTGGCTTCATAAATCAATAGCAAAAAAAATGTCTTTTGCCCTGATTACCATATGCTGATAAGCAATCAGTTGTGAATGGGCAGCATTTGCCATGAAATTACACACGGAATGTGAATCAAGCAGCTCTAGAAGAGAGAGAAGAAATTTAAAGGTGATTTCTATGTCAAATTCTTCCATTTTTGAAGCCCACAATTATGAAGAAATAAAAAATGTTTCACAATTAAACCACCCAGTAGTGGAATCTACTTTAGCCCTTTTAGCAGGTGCTAAGCTGTTCAAATGCCAGTTACACACCTAGCATATTCTCAGCACCAACTATGCTTTCTTTCGTACTCACCTATAAATCATTATAGAAGTAGTTTTCATAGAATTTACCTTAGAGGTGAAGTATATAAAACCTGCCAATATTGTGGCACCTTTGCTAAGTACATGGTAAAATCAGAGCAGAATTCTTTACTTTAGATGGAACTTGTTATAATTTGAAGGAAAATTATAATAACTTGAAGATGAATAGTGAAGATACTAATGAGGTTTAATATCAGTAGACATTATCTATCACAAACAAGATTAGGCAAAAATAATCGTTTTGGTGGCTCAAGCATTTTAAATTTCTATGAGAAAAGGTATTTGGCTATCTCATGATTCTTTGGTTTCAGATATTATTGTAGGTTGTTTGGATGGAAGGGCAAATGTTTATAACATTGGATGCATGAACAGCAGCAAGTGCAAGATTATACTCAGGATAAAGAAAACAAAAAGATAAAGAACAAGAAGGCAACACACATTGCTAATAAGCAGGAGAGTCTAGATTCTGCCAGCATCATGGAAGTCTTGTATACTGAAGGAGTTGTTGAGGAAAAGGTCCTGACAGTTGATTTTATATCCTCTATAACACACCTCAAGATTAATGAGGGAAATGAAAATTGCATACTATTAGCAGAAATTCCTCAAATTGGGAACTGTGTGCTATTACAGCAACTTCAGACTCAATCATAGAAACACCTGTCAGACAACATTCTATATGAAATGAAGATATATTTGAGGATGTATTATTATCATTACTTTTATTTTTTTACAATCCAGTCATTTCCCCCCTCCCAGTTCATCCTCCCACAGCTCCTCATCCCATTCCTCGTTCCCTGTCTCCAAGTGGATGTCCCTTTCTCTGCCAGGCCTCTCCAATCCCTGAGGCCTCAAGTCTCTCAAGGATTAGGCTTTTCCTATCCCATTGAGGACAGACTTTGTCATCCTCTGCTGCATATGTGTTGGGGGGCCTCAGACCAGCTCCTGTATGCTTCCTGGTTGGTGGCTCAGTTTCTGAGAGATCTCAGGGGTCTGGGTTAGTTGAGATTCCTGCTCTTCTTCCTACAGGCTTGCCTATTTGAGTTTTAATGGAAATATTATGCGTTGACTCTGACTGTTACTGATTTCAATGCTAAGGTGTGTGTATTTCCCTTTAAAACATACTGCAACAAAGGAAATGGATTCCTGAAGCTAAGAGGCAGAGACAATACAGCTACAACTCTATCAACTGGGGGAACATAAGGAGTTGTGCTTCTCTAGAGACATCCACAGAGCTTTAATCATGAAAGAGGATGAGAGAGTCTGGAAGGAGAAATAATGAATATCCATGAAATAAGTGGACCATATAATTTATCTTGTAAACTTTGACTTTTGGGAAAAAGAAGTACTATTAATAATTCTGTCATGACATTTGAGAATATAGATATTATGCAAGGAAAACAGGAAAATATGGTTATGCTACTAGTGTGCAGATTTTAAAGACTATGTAGAGTCTGGAGGAAATTATATGTGAATCAAACAATGTCTTTACAACTAATAGATGGTATATGTATAGTGATTAGGAAACAGATTGTTGTCATGGCGAAGTTTTGTAAATAAAGCAGAAGGAAAGGGAATAGACTAATTTTATTTGATTTTCAATATCATTCCAAGGAATTTGGAAGTGAAAGGGAGAGTGATTCAAAGTTTCAGAATACTGTCAAACTAGGATAAATTCTTTGTTGTATTACAACAAAATGATGTTATTATTCTAGTAGGTAGAAAAATGGTTTGAGGAATGGGTTTATATAGAGGTAAACTTCTTTATCTTCAAGTCTGCTTATGCAGATTAAAAACAATCATCCGTTATGAGGTTATAAAAATAGAATTCAGTTCATCTAAATAATTATACCATTTATTCTACCCAATACTGTATTTTTTGGAGAAGCAGAGATTTGAATTAAATCATTACTAAATCCTCAAAAGGAGAATTTGTCCCCTTCCTTAGGCCACTGTTCTTTTGTACACTGTTCTGGACCCTGTTTATGACCTTGCAGTCTCCACCTATGCCATGGGACTGTACCCTTTACTTTAGGTCCTGTCCTGTCATCTTACTCCGTTCAGACCTTTGCTCTAAATGCACTCTATATGCACACTCTACTTGTTGATGCTCATAAACACTGCTGCAATCACATTCTGCATCTCAGGATTGATTATCTTACTCATAATAAGAATGCTCTTTGTGGTTTTCTTTTTTATTTCTGTGGAGTTTTGGTTTTGGTTTATTTTGCCATATTTTATTTTTATTGCTATTTTTGTCCCATTTTCTTTTGTACATTTGCATTCTATTACTATTTATTTATTCATTCATTCATTCATTCATTCATTTTACATCCTGATTGAATCCCCCTCTCTTCCCAGTCCTGCCTCTCACAGGGCCCTTTCCTCTATCCCTCACGCCACTTTATCTCTGATAAGTGTGAGGTACTACTGGGTACCACCCATCCTGATATCACAAGTCACTACAAGACTAGGTGTGTCCTCTCCCACTGAGGTCAGACAAGGCAGTCCAGTTAGGTGGATGGGATCCACAGACAGGCAACAGATTCAGAGACAACCTAGACACCACTCGCTGAGGGACCCTCACAAAGGCTAACCTGCACATCTGCTGCATATGTGTGTTGCCAAGGTCTAGCCTTTGTTCTTTGATTTTTGGAGACCTTAAGGCTCCAGGTCAATTGACTCTATTTGTCTTCTTGTGGAGTCCCTATCCATCCAGGTTCCTCAGTCATCCCCTAACTGTTTCACAGAACTTTTGACTAATATTTGGCTGTGGGTCTCTTCATCTGTTTTAGTAAGCTGCTGGGTGGAGCATCTCAGAGGACAGTTATACAAGCTTCCTATCTACCAGTTTAACAATCTATCATTAATAGTGTCAGGAATTGGATCTTGCCCATAAGATACCCCTCAGTGTGGGGTTTTACCTGAAGGTATGGTTGTGCCATATCTCCACATAGTACCCACAGAGGCCAGAAGAGGTCAAGACTTTGGGGTTCCTGGAACTAAGATTACTGATAGAGAGCTTCCATGTAGGAGGAATTGAACTGGAATCCTCTGGAACTGCACTCAGTACTCCCAACTGCTGAGTCATCTCTCCAAGCCTATTTGTTGTTGTGGTGGTGGTTGTGTATTTGTTGGTTGGTTGGGATTTTGTTTTGTTTTGTTGCTATTTTATACAATGTCTCTCAGAAACCATGATTTTAGATTCATTTAGGTAATCACATCTGAATATATAAATATATATTCCAATGTGTAAGAAAATTGAAATGTAAAGCATGTCAGAGCACTTTTGAGGTAATTATCAGCATCACCAACTCAGTGTTCTTTATTGAACTGAGCACTGTTTCTATCTGTGATTTTCATCTCTTAAGGCAAACATTGACACTTTATTTTTATAAAGTGAAATATAATCACTATTTTCAAAAGTATACTTTAAACTTTATTATTCAGTTTTATATATAGTATCCAGGCACTTTTTAAAGACATTTGAGCTTAAATATAGTTCTGCTACACTAAAAGTTTCATTTGGTGTCCAAGAATTTTATCACAATGACCCAGGTGAACTTATACTAAGGTTATTCTAATATTTTATGAGTTTATCAGTGTTTATAAACTTCTTATTAGATTTTTTGTGAAGTAAAGGGCATGCTAGCATCTTCTCTTGGTTTCATTTATCATGGAATAGCTAAAATGTCAAAATAAATTAGTGACAATTATGGTGTAACCTCTTGGTGAAAGCACATCTATCTGCGAGATAATACCATTGGGAATGGAGTTCTTACAGAAATTTTTAATAATATCAGTTTGAGTTCTATTAACTTTAAGAAAGGTAATAAATCATAATGAGTATGCTCTAAATAATTTTAGTAGAACACATAATATCTGTGATTTCTGTGATCCGTGTGTGTGTGTGTGTGTGTGTGTGTGTGTGTGTGAGAGAGAGAGAGAGAGAGAGAGAGAGAGAGAGAGAGAAAGAAAGGACATAAATATTGAAAGTTAAAATTACAGAGTTAAAATTCAATTAGTAGAAAATTTAATCCACATGTTGAACATTGACTTATGTATTATTCTAATAAATCAGATGTTAACTGAAATGTAAAAAAAGAAAAAACAAAACTGAGTAGTCATTTATGTGGCTTTATTTGGATAATGTATTCTTAATAATTTTAATCAATGCTTAACATTTGGGATAAATATGAAGGTACTCATGTTTGTCAATTTTGTTTCCTTCAGATAAATCGCTAACAAACTGACTAGAAGACACAATCTTTCCTGCTGATTGCATGGGAGAAATTTTTGACCTTCGAACGTGGAGATGAGGTTGCTATGGAAACTGGTAATTCTGCTGCCACTCATAAACTCTTGTGCAGGTAAAGTGTTCTATTATTATGAGTTTAGATTGATAAATATATTAGTACTGTATATCTTCCTTGAGATGAAACAACTTTGAAAATGCACAAGCCATGTTATTTGAATGACCACGTGGTGATGTTCTAAGAGTAACCTTTACTTCAAATAGAAACTTTAATTTTTATAAACACGTAAAATATATCTTTTGAAACATTGTTACTCAATTTATTAACTTTCAAACATAGTATTTAGTAAAGTGTGGTTAGTGTTAATAAATTCATTTTAGTACATTTATTTACCATGCTATCTTCATGTACCTAAATTGAAAAATTATGTACAAAGTTCATGTAAAACTGAGAAAATAAATCTTCGAATCCTTCTTTTCCAATAACCAAAAAAGGAGGTCTGACATGTTTTTTCTTTCAATATAGGAGAATCATAGCTATTTATTAAATTACTCTTCCTTGTAACAAAATCATCTTAATTCAAGGCTTTAAGTCACCTGAAATATAACATAGTTCTATGCTAGCACAATGGTTCTGTGGGATACGATTTAACG
This sequence comes from Apodemus agrarius, assembly GCA_964023405.1. Lineage (NCBI taxonomy): Eukaryota > Metazoa > Chordata > Mammalia > Rodentia > Muridae > Apodemus > Apodemus agrarius. Next base: position 134,292,941 of record OZ030006.1, read on the forward strand.
CCTGCCTTACTGTTCAATGCTTTGGATTTTGCCCTGATGCATAGTATTTATGGTGAGCTAGACTCATATGGGACCTAACTACTCCAGGACATGCTCCGCGGAGACAGCTATGCTTGTTTGCCTTTATCCATATGGTCTTTCATCTGCTTGTGAGTCAGTTTTTCACATGGTGGTTTCTCAAGATTTCAAAATAAAAATCTCAAGAACACAGCCTCATACTACCAGGTCTTAAAGTCTAGATAGTGTCTACTCTGTGTAAATCTTTGAATGACTAAAACTGATTCAATCAACCTATACTTAAAGGGTGTAGAATTATCTTCAAAATATTGATAAAGAGCTTTAGGAGTGCACATAAAGGAACCTGGAATAATAAAGGCAATAATAATAATGGCTGGTAAATAGATAACTACAATCTGTTCAAAGTAGCTAATTGTTCTCTTATTATTGTTTAAGATGGATTATGTGTGTGAGTGTATTATCTTCCTTTTACCTGAGAAAGGCAAACAAAGATATTAAACTCTGGAACTGGAGGATATCTGTAAGCCACTAATTGGATATGGAGAACTGAACCCAGGTCTACTACAAGAGTAGCAAGCACTCTCAACTGCTGAACCATCTCTCCAACCCAATCTTGCAGGGAATTCTAGTTTTATTGCCAATAATTTCTACGTACATAATACCATAGTCTTGGTATTGACTACATCTGGCTATCGAAGAAGCCCTTGACCACCTTCAAACTGATTCTGCTTGCCCCTACTTCTGAAATGACAGCTACTATCTATGTGTTACAGCTTTGAAACAATTCAATAGTAACATCACAGTTACAATGAAAACTAACTTATTCACTAGCAATGCAAATATGTGAAAAAGCTAAGAGGATGATAAAATATATGCAAATAAGCCTCAAGAGTTAAAACCATTACAAAGACATTCTCAGTTTTAGCAACCCTATCATCTCTAAGGACCAAAGTCACATTTATTCAGTGATTACATTGTTTTGGCTTATGTCAGTCTACTTTGCAAGTAGGAATGAAGTTAAATAATAATGTGTTCTTTCATATAATATATTAAATGAAGACAGAAGTCATTAAGGTGGCTCAAAATTACCACGGTTAAAGAACTGTATGCCTACTTTAAGTCTTAGCTTCCTGTCAAAATTCTACATTAACATTTTGCCCTTTAAATGTGTCTATTGAATTAGCATAGGCTCCCTACAAGACCTTTTGTGCTAAGTTAAAATAAAACCATTGTTCTCAGAACACATATCAAATATGAGAAATACTCCATAACATCTATTAACTTCTATTTATACAATTTGGAAGTGATTCAACATGTCCTTTGCCTTATCCTAAGGGAGAAATAATCATATGTCCTTGGTGCAGTTACATCATGAAAGAACAGATTGGATCTATTTCTTTTTAAACCATGGCCATTTAAATAGGATAATCTCAGCTAAGCATTGGCCCAGAGGTAAAGATGATGATACTTTACACAACAAAGCATTGATTTAAATCTGTTTGTTTTGTGTGCGATTTCCTGGTGTTCACTACATGTGGGAACCACTTTTGATTACAGAACCAGCTGATGGTAGCTGTATCTTAAAATGTGCTCTCTTCCATTCTTCCTTCAGTTTTGCTTCATTTCTAAAGTCTATCAAGTCTTTCACAACTGACTATGCTTCATTTCCTACTTTCACTGTTGTAATCAATTAAAATGTATGTATTTTAATTCCCTTAGATGCCAATTTAAAACAAAAATTGTGGCTAATCACTTTAGTGATTTCTGTTGTTTAACGAACTTTACAACATTTCTGACACTTTGACAACAAATACTGGAACCTGTGTTTTTGCAGTCACTTCTCATAATATGTTTGACCAGACATTACTGATCCAAAGATATTTTTCAGGTTGATCACTTATAAGGTGTATTTTTTTGCTTTAGTATATATTTTTTTAATATTAGAAAAACAGAGGCCAGGCAGTGGCGGCACATGCATTTAATCCCAACACTTGGGAGGCTGAGCCAGGCAGATTTCTGAGTTTGAGACCAGCTTTTTCTGTACAAGTGAGATCCAGGTCAGCCAGGAATATACAGAGAAACCCTGTCTCACAAAAACAAAACAAAAACGAAACAAAGCAAAGCAAAACAAAACAAGAACCGTTTAATGAAGAACATGATTTTTAAATAAAGACAATTAAGTTGTTTTGTTGATAGTTGTGGAAGGGTTAAAATGTTCCCCAATTATCCTTGCTCTTACTGTCTGGAACTTGTTAGTGCAACATAAGATGTGTGTTTTGTGGATGTAATTATATTGAGGTTCTTGGAATAGGCATACTTATTCTTGATATTTAATCAAATTAGTCTCCTCTCCTCCCTATTTCTATCTTTCCCTTTCTCTTTTCTTCTTTTCCTTTGATTTTTCTTCTGTGTCTTCTACCATTATCTCGTCTTTTCTTCCTCTTTCCCCTACTTTTTAATATATTAACATTAAACCACATGGCTTGTTTATGAGTAAAAGACAGAAATACGTGAGCTATTTAGAAACATATTTTTTTTATTTCTGGAATAGCAAATGTATAAGAAGCCTAATTTTTGTTGATATATGCACAAGGATGATGTCTGTGGTCTATACTAACACTAGAGACAATGCTGAGTGACATCTGTGGCACATACTAAAACCAGAGACTATGTGGATATCTATGGTCCTTGCTGTTACAGAAACCACGTGGAAGTCAATGATTGTGCTTCTGTGGATAGTACAGGACAAAGGAGATGCTTTTGCAGTGGTACTCTCAATCTCACAGTTGAGAGAGAGAGAGAGAGAGAGAGAGAGAGAGAGAGAGAGAGAGAGAGAGAGAACTCTTAAAAATGCGATAAGTATGCTGAGGTGTAGCTTTCCACGATTACTATTGATCTCTTCTGGTGGGTATGCCAGTTTGGAAGAACTCAGTTTTCTTTATGGGACTATCCACTAGGATTTTGACCATGTAACATTGAGTATATGGCAATATACACTGCTGGACTTTTTAGTGTGTGTGTGTGTGTGTGTGTGTGTGTGTGTGTGTGTGTGTGTGAGGGAGTCAAAAGGATAGGGTGGTGAACCTGAAAAGACTGGGAAGTGAATGTGATGCTATGCTATGAAGTTCAATATCAATAACAATATTATGTTTGGAAGAAAAGGATCCCTGAAAAAACTCCCTCTCCCTCTCCCTCTCCCTCTCCTTCTCCCTCTACCTCTCTATCTCCCTCCCTCCCTCTCTCCCTCTCCTTCCTTTTTCTCTCCCTCTCTCTCTCCCTTTCTCTCCCTTTCTCTCCCTCTCTTCCCTCTTCCTTTCCCTCTCATCCCTCTCCCTTTCCATCTTCTCTTTCTCCCTCCCCCTCCTCCCTTTCCCTCTCCTCCCTCTCCCCCTTCTCCCTCTCCACCCTCTCCCTCTCCACCCTCTCCCTTTCTGTCTCCTCCCTCTCCCTTTTCCTCTAGCTCTCCTCCCTCTCCCTCTCCTCCCTCTCCCTCTCCTGCCTCTCCCTCTCCACCCTCTCGTTCTCCCTCTCCCTATCCCTCCTTAGCATCTATCTGGTCAGACCTAAAGAAGTACTGGATTTTGAGTCTTAAACTTTGCTTTGCAGTAACAGACTGAAAATTCAAGACTATGTACACCAAAATAGTCTGACTTAGCGGAATAGAATCAAAGGTCTGCTCTTACAGTGTAAAAAGTTTGATATGCCTTCAAGTCTAAGTGTGAAGCTGTTCCTCATGTTATCAATTAATTTTGAGAAATTACCAGGTGTCTTTCCTGCTGTTGTTTATGTACAAATATATTTTCATTATTGTCAAACTATTCATCAAAGTAATTGATGTTTAATTTAGTTATATTATGTCTAATACCAATAAAGAAATATCCAATTCCACCAACATTTTTATATAGCTTACTTTATTTTTAAGCATATTCAGAGTTAGAAACTTCTCAGAAAATTCATTTGTTAATATTTATACTTTCTTGGCCCTCACTGTGTATCAAATGAGATTTTTATTGAATTGAGAGTGTGAGTAAATGAGCTACTTAAGACAGAAAGCCCTGAGAATGGAAATGTTCACTGCGACTAAGACTTCTTCACAGAAGCCTATGTATCAAACTGAAAATCCATGAAAATTGACAGGGGTAATAAACCTGCTGTACTCAAGGATCCCAGAGGCACATAATGGATATTCCTTTGGGTGCAACTCTGATGACTATCGAGCATATCACAACCGCCCATTCTGCCTATGGTCTGTTCAGATTTATTCTTAGCATAATTTCACCTCCAGGAACAAAACGTTAGACAATACTTCTAAACCAATGACATCTTTGTGTTTTCTTAGAGAGATGGCTTGAAGTAGGGATGTTAAAAACACTATTTTTATGCAATGGCCACAGATAAGGTGGTTGCAAGGTTCTCAAACATTCTTCCCAAGTAGTTGCTTCCTAGAGCCTGAATGAAATGGTTTCTCAAGACTCACTCCTCTTCCTGCTCCTCCACCTCCTTGTGCTTTCTCTCCTCTACCACTGTCTTTTCCTTCTCCACATCTTCCATCTATTTTCCTAACTCTTTGAGACATGGTATTAATGAATCCCATGCTGGACCCAGACTCACTCTTATAGCCAAGAATGACCTTTAACCCATGATTCTCCTTCCTCTTTCTATCCAGTGCTGGGACTACAGGTAGACAGGAATTATTAGCACAACTGTTTTTGTTGTAGTTGCTTTGTAGGATTAATAATTGACTTCAGGACATTGTGCACACTATACAGTCCCTAACATCATATGACATATTCATCTTAATGTATTTATTAGTAACTATACTATGACTTAAACATCACATTCAACATAGCAGTTGATGGGTTTTTCTCCTATTAAAGCATTCTAGATACTTAAAAATTTAGCATGTCCAAAGAGCACTGAACAATTTTTATTTTGCATACTTCTCCCATCTGAACACATACTTGGCCATTCCTTTGCATATATACAATAATCTGAGCCCAATATTTTAAAATGTAAAATTTGTATCATTCAAATAAATGATCAAGGGCTATTACATGCTAAGTCTTTGTACTTGATAGTCAATTACCTGGAATATTCTTCAGATGTTTTTGTAATGGGCTGTTTCCATTACACCCATCTCAGATCTATCATGTCCATACACCTTACTTCAGAAAAAAATGCATGGAGTTCACATTTATTCTGATGGGACACCAGTGTATTATGGGCTGCTTTTCAGTATTCTCAATGAACTTCACAATGCTTGGAATTAACTGGTTTGGATGTGCTGATAGTTTTCCATTGTTTTTGTTTATATCTAGAATAATATACACTCTGTATTAAAAATTGTTTGTATTAAGTTTTACAGCTTTTCACTTTCATAACACAATACATGGACTGAGATATAGCTTTACACAAAAATGTAAATGAAGACCTTCCTGAAGACTATGAATCATAACCCAATATGCTTAAATATCTTTAATAATTTTAGTAGATATTAATCTAATTCATATTTTATTACAAATAATTTAATCAAAGTACATTAGTTGTCATTAGGATGTTTTTATTATACTTTTTATAATTATAATTTGGGTACTGGAGTGATAGCACAGCAGTTTAAAACATTTGTTGCTCTTGCAAAGGACCTAGACAGGCAAAATTTGGGGGTTTCTTTAAGAAGTGTAATTATTTAGAATAATTACAACCTTCAGATTATTCTTTATCTTCTTTTTAAGATTTGATACAACTTTTTAATGTTTGAGAACTTCTTACATGAATATAATAGTTTTGAGCAAATTCACCCTTTCTCCCTCTCTTACAAGTTCTTCAACACCCTCCTCCAATATTTATTCCCAATTTCATGTGCTCTTTTTAAAATCTCACTGAATCTACTGAGTATGTATAGGTGTAGGATTGTCTATTGGAGCATGGATTAGCCTCTGTAGAGCTGTATCCTGTAGAAAACTTACTCTTTCTTCTCCTGAAGCCAGCATATTACAAACGCTCCTTAACTAGTGGTCACATTTCATGAGACACCCCACCCCTTTCCTTCCTTCCTAGCTTTGTTGAGACTTTGGCTGGCTTAATATTATGCAGGTCTTGTACAAAACAACACTGTTCTGTGAGTTTATATCTACAATGCAGCTATTATGGCTGGCAAATATTCTATTTCTGCAAACACCCAGCACCTATTTTCCTACAGTCTTTCTGTCATCCCTTCCTGCATGATTTCTAATCCTTGGGCATAAGGGAGTGATGTATCAATAGTCTTCAGAGGTGAACACTCCACATGATCATGTTCTCTGCACATTGACCAGTTGTGGTTCTCTGTATTAATCACCTGGTTTTGTACAAAAAACTTCAGTAATGAGGTCTGGGAGAGGTGCTAATCTTTGTTTATAGGGATAATAAATTAGGAGGCAATTTAATATTTTGTCCATTTGTTATTATAGTATTAGGGCCTCCTCTACAACCTATAAAATACCCAATCGTAGATTTAAGATATATCTTGCAGAGTAATCTTAAGATAGAGTTAGAAAATAATTTGTTATTGCCAAACCAGTTTTGTTACTATTGAATCCGTGGGCATGCCATAAAAGTCCTCTTATTACTGTGGTTGACAGGATTCAAAGCAGGATAGGACTATTATTTTTATTCCCCAGTAGGAACACAGCACTGTGCAGAACTATGAAATCTAGGCAGCAAGTCTGGAGCTTCCAGGTGAGCACAATGATCTACATGATTCAAGTATGTGGTATCTTGAGCAAGGAAGCTCTCACAATTGAGTGTGACAATAGGCTGTAACCAAGAGCAGTGGAAGTAGTCTGTATTTAGTTTTAAGGTATATTCATTTATTCCTTTGTGGGCCCAATGTAAATAGTTCTGTTAAATCTCCATTACTTCTTGAAATTTTTGCAGTAGCCATCTGGGAGTTTTCTGTGTTTTAGGATTTCCTTTATATTCTTTCCAAGAAATAGTTAATTGATGTTGATTCCTATCAGACAGTGTGATGGTTTGTATGTGACTGGCCCAGGGAGTGACCCTATTAGGAGGTGTGGTCTTGTTGGAGTAGGTGTGTCACTGTGGGTGTGGGCTTAAGACCCTCACCTTAGTTGCCTGGAAATAAATCTTCAACTAGCAGCCTTCAGATGAAGATGTAGAACTCTCAGCTCCTCCTGCACCATATCTGCCTGTATGCTGTCATGTTTCTGCCTTGAAGACAATAGACTGAATGGTGTTTGTTCAAAATTCTCTTCATTAGATTTAACCAGAGAACAAAGTCTTTGTTGGGCTTTTTTGAGACTTCCTTTGCAGATGCAATTAATATAAATCTCTTTACCTTAGCCCTAGGAAGTCTCTTCAGACAATGGCAAAAAGCAGCCATGTTCTTCACAAAAACATCACAAAAACAGTCTCTCAACCACATATTAAAGTTCTTCACTGAAATCTCTTGGGCCATCAGGCCTACACAGTTCAAATGACCCTCAGCACCACTGTCTTTGATATTCCTTCTAGGCTGGCCCATTAAGCGCCACTTAAAGCATTTCATAGCTTTCCAAATCCAAAGTCCCCAAAATCCACATTCTTCCAAACAAAAGCATGGTCATGCCTATCACAGCAATACCCCACTCCTGGCACCAACTTCTGTCTTAGGATTTTACTGCTGTGAACAAATACCATGACCAATGCAAGTTTTATAAAAGACAATATTTAATTGGGGTTGGCTTACATGCTCAGAGGTTCAGTCTATTGTCATCAAGGCAGATACATGGCAGCATCCAGGCAGATATGGCGCAGGAGGAGCTGAGAGTTCTATATCTTCATCTGAAGGCTGCTAGTGGAAGACTGACTTCCAGGCAACTAAGGTGAGGGTATTAAGTCCACACCCACAGTGACAAACCTACTCCAACAAGGCCACACCTCCTAATAGGGTCACTCCCTAGGCCAATCATATACAACCCATCAAAGACAGATTGTCAAAACATACAAGTGATATTTCCATTATTCTATGTATATAAAGATCTCCACAAATTCAAAGGGTCTAATCAAGAATTCAAATGAAAAACAATTTCTTCCAACAAATACTGGGACTCCTACATTTGATCTAATTCTTCTTGTGTCTGGAGACCTACCTGCCTCTCTATATCCTCTTTTATTCATTCACATCAGAGTGGGCCTCCTCAAAGGTTTCAAGACTTTCTTTCCTTCTCCATTGTTTTTCTCCTGTAGATCCATCTCTTCTTATTTACTTCAATCTATTCACAGCAAAAGTCAAATGTATGTTCACTCTGAAAAATCCTCTGAGCAATTCAGAGTTCTGTTTGCTCCTAACCTCTGATTCCAAAATGATGAATTGTGTCATTTAAATGTTCTTTGATTATATCCAAGCCATATTTTCAGATATATACTCATTCTGAAAGGAATGTAGCATCACTGTTCAAGGTTAAAGTGTGTAATTTGTTGAGATCTTGTTTTAAAATAAGAATTGAAAAAACCTTTGGTATAGTGTTTGTCTAACAGGAACAATGCCTTAAAATCTCTCACTAGGACTACAAAGAATATATAAACAAATAAACAAGCATTGTGTCTTAGGCAAAGTTGACAAGGAATCAGCATATTCTCTTCAGCTATGAGTAATGTTTAACTCACTTTAATTCTCCAAATGATGCTGATACAGTCTGTGAGGTCATACATTGCTGATATGGTGATATTGTACATAGTATACCATGGCCACTGATATTCTGTTAGATTTCCATCAAATACTTGGCCTCTAACTTCTATATTCTTTCCATGTTTATCCATTTCCAGTTGAAAACATAAAAATAATTTGCTCTATTATGGACTCTCCTAAATGCTGTATTTTACAAGAATTTGTAAGCTAGCTGTTTAATGTAACCCATATTTTCATAGCTTAGTATAGAAATCGTGATATTAAAATAGAAGACCTAGAGAATACAAAAGTCCCTACTTCTGAAGCACTTTAAAATATTTCACTATTTAAATCTTAAAGCTATTTCTGTGAGAGAAGTTGTACATCATTATGAATTATTGTACATTTGCCCTAATTCTTCCTTGTATGTTGTTAATTTGTAACTAACTATAGTAAGAATTCAGCCAACATAAATTGGCACAAGGTAACACCAAGACTTTAGTGCATGTGATGAAAGAGTTTTCAACATATCAATATAAGCTTTTCAATATAGGGAAATGGTACAAGATTATTGGACTCATCACTATCTTGCATTGAGAATAGAAATAGTGTGCTTAGATGCAGTTATATTGGTCAAGTCATGATTGAATTAAAACTACTGACTGGTTCTGATTTCAATGTTCAGTACAAGCTTTCCACAGGGACCAAATGACCTATGGTATAGAATATTATACATTTTATTGTTTTGTTAAATACTCCATAATTATTATTAAGTTTGATAATAAATCTACATATTTATGTGCACAAGTACTAATGTATACACAATTTTTGGAAAGTTTCTTTTTTTGTAATATAGCAAACTACTCTATTAAGACATATGTTAATTGTGTCTTTCTAAAGATTTTGTCAACTTTTTGTTTCTGGACATTTACAATGCTATTTACAAAGATTATGTATAAAGTCAGTTAAATAAATGGAAGCAAGACCATGTTGACCTGGGGGATAAGTATACATTTAGCAGCATGCATATATGCATATACACTTATGTAATATGTAAATCATGATTAGTATACTCAATAAATCCAAGACAAATATTAGTAAATATTAGGGTCCCCGGGGCATATAAAAAAATAGAAATACATAATTTTTCACTTAGCATATGTAATCCTCCATTTCTCTCTTTTAATAGGTTTTGATTAATTGTTTACACTGCAAAATCAATGCTAAATTTAGGATGAAGTGTAACATTTTTTTTTACTCTAAAAAGTTCTCTAACTATAGGCATACATGAAAGGATACAGAAAGACAAATGAAGGGGTTCTTTCATTTCATGTAATTAAATAAACAAAATCTGTACTTCCTGATGCTCCCACTTAACAACAGGTGCTTCTTGTTCACTTTGCCAGGAGCTCACAATAGAACAGGCTTGGTTCACAGAGAAGTCATGACATTTTAGTAAAGAACAAAACCCTTCTGAAACATTCTGATGAGCTCTGTAATTGGTTCTCCACACTGAGCCAGGAGACAATAGGGAGTGTTTGTGTCTGACAGGGCAGGGGCTATTGTTTTTGTTTGTATCTTTCCCAGGTATTTGCCCACATAGGAATTTCAGGAAGTGGTTATAATCAATGAACCCAAAGTTTGCACAGCCTCAGAGACCTGACTTGAAAACAAGGTGGTTTCTTCTCTCATCAAATATTTTCCAATTGATATTTCTGAAATAGTCATCAATAGATCTCTAGTGGATACAGTCAGAAGTTAGCAATACAAACCTGGAGAACAGTGCTAAACTGATACTATTAGTTCTCTATGGCTGAGAATGTGCTCTATTCTCCTCTCCCAGTTTTCAAAGATCACTGATTAAGTAGCTTGGAAAAATCAATGTATGAAAATATTCCAGACCCATAAAACTTTAATGTATTGAGGAAGCCAGAAACATGTTTCACAGCTGACATGCTAAGCACTGAGCCAACAAATTCTCAGTTTGCAGTAGTGGTTATTTTCAGTGGAAAACTGAAATTGGGAGAAAATCTGCTTACAGAAATCACAAGGACCATGAGGATATTGACAACCTTGACTTGGTTAGAATTCAATCTTCTTTTGCTTCTTTCAATCTTAAATTTTGCTTTTCTGTTCAGTTTGATGTTGGTACTGACCATGGAGGGAATGTGTTTAATATTTCCAAGAGATACGTAGCACCACTCTATGAATGCCATATGACAATATCAAGGGAGACAAAATTGCAGATGAATTTGATTCCCTTCTTCTTCTTAGATAGCTCTTTTAACCAACTCCTGGCAAAGAGCTGATCCATAGAAACCTCAGAGTTATTTTACTAATTTCAACATTAACATCATTTCTCATTCAGTGTCAGGATTTCGTACTTTTCCATAGTACTTTACAAGTGCTATTTGTTTGTCCAGGAACAAAGAAGGCTTACTAGTGATATTACAGTGACCTTTCACCTCTTAATTTTGTCCCACCTTATCAATGTTTAAAGTTTCTTGAAACAAAATCTTTATCATAAATTATTTATGATGATTTTAAGGTCTTGATTGAACCCTGACTAGTACAACTAAATTTTCTCATACCTGATGTGGGAAAATTACCACATTACTATACTTTGATTTCCCCAGTGACAGCTGTTGAGTTCTGAGATTCTCAGAGGAAGAGATCTGTTATGTAAAGTATGATTAATAGCTGAATAAATCCAAGGCAAATATTACTAGAGACAGAATACTTGGGGTTTTCATCAGCCTAGCACAGATGGGTTTTGTCACTTTGTGTATTGACATTGAGTACCTCAGTATGCTACTGACTCTAAGGGAACTCACCCTTTTAATTGCTTATCAACCTAAACTATTTACAGCATTCCCAGATCTGCTTTGTCCTTACAGTCCACAGTTTTGTATATATTTATGTTTCATGTCTGTGCACTGTGTTAATTTATACAAAATAATGAAAAGCTAATGATCTGTTTAATCAATGCACCTCTGTGTCATTTTACTTTTGGATTGGACATGATTTGTCAAGATTTTCCATTTTCTCCAAATGGAAAATAAATGCTATCGAATGTCGGGGGATATCAAGTCAGGGGAACAAGACTGTCAGTTATTGTTTTGTTTTGTTGTATGGCAACTACTACGCCACTCTATAGAGAGCCTTATTGGGGTGCCATGCCACCTGGCAAGAACTTGACATTTACCAAGGTGAAGTTCCTCTCCTAGCCTTGGAGCAAGAATTCCTATATTAGCCATAATCCCCTCTACCTAGGGTGGAACTTTCAGACCAAGGTGAAGCCCATTGTTCTTCAAGGACCTACAGTTGCCTTTGAGACACTAGCCACTAGCAACTGAACCAGGTCTGTAAAGAGTTTCCAGCCTTTGGGGGAAGGGTCCCCTCACCTCCAGTATATTTGGAGACCCCCATTAAACTTTGAGCCTTGATCAGGAAACCTTCTGTCTTGGCTCCATATTCCCTCTCGCAAGCCTGTTCTATCCCCAGCTTACCTTCCAGGTAACCCATTCTATGAAACTGAAGGCAGTTACACCACTCCATATAACAGAACATAGGGGACATTTTATAACTTACATGAAGCTATTAGGACAGAGGTGTCATTTGTTTATCCAGCGCTCTTTTACATGAGGAGAATTTGGAACCAACCAGGTATCTATCATCCAGTGTTGTATTTAGTGAAACAACTAGGCACTTCAAGGAAACAGGCCATTGGTTATTATTATTTCCATTCCTTCCTATTGCTCCATTTGTGTTTGCTTTATTCCTAAGTAGGAATTTGCAGGAGATGCTAATCACCTTTCCTTTGCTGTAAAACCCATGCTTGTTTTAAGAAAACAACTATCTTGTGTTTCACACTGTGCTTAAATTCCACTCCTTAACCAAAGCCTCTTATATTGACAGCTTCATTCTTGATTCAAGAAATGCTCACTCACTGATGAAACTCTTTGGAAGTATTTGGGTCATGATCAGCCCATAGGAAGCATAAAGATGCAAGTAGTCTATTTGAACGTGAGAGCTGAGGACAGCAAGTTCTGGCTGAACCATGATCACCAAGGGCATTCCTTTGCATGATGTCTTTCTTTGATCATTTACCATCGCAACCCCCAATTCCCTCTTGCTGCCTCTTGTCTGGCACGAGCTGAGGCACATTTTGTCACAACATGCCCTACATGATGGTCTCCCTTGAAATGATCCAAAAATAAAGGAGATGATGTACAAAAAGAATCCTCTGAAAATATGTGAGCCAAAGCATACTTTATGTTTCTAAAAGTTTTTTTTCAGACACAATGCAACAGAAGTTTCTGATTAAAAACTTCTGAAATGTAATCCCAGTAGTTTTCTCTGCTTCGATAAAACACCTTGAATTTGATTCCAGTTTTGAACAGCCAATTGGATTTTTCTCAAACTTGGTTGAAGATGTTCCCTGTCCCCAGTGTGCCTCCCTGTCCTACTTTCCTTCTGTAAAGATGCTTTGTGCAGACCATGTTAAGTGTCCATCACATGTTTCATACCAAGTGACTTCTGTTAATAGTGTCTATAATCCCTACCTTCCTTGAGATTTTAGGAGGTACCACCTACCCTGCACCATATGAGGCAGGTGCCATGACTGTTCCCATTTTGAATGTGAGGAAATGAATAAAAACCTGGTGAGATAAAATGACTTGATAAATGTCAGAGACATAGTAGAATTTGCTTGACACCATAGTCTGACTTTGAAAATAAAAAAAACTGTTTGCTCTGCATTTTCCATTTTCATACTTTCTTGTCCCTTATAGCACACATTTGGATTCTTCCTCTTAGGTCCAAATTTAAACCAGTAGATCTCTGCATGTATCCTCACTACCAACTCACAGGTATTTTTCTTTTTTTTCTATTTATGCAATCCCCTGGAAAGACACCTAAGAGACACAAGATATAAGTTAATAATTTTAGTGCAGGTTACTCAATGTATTTTGGCTTGTGGAACAAAGAATTTTTACTATATCCAGAAGCTGATACTTCAGAGAAGGATACTCCTGCATTTAAATTGCCAGAGACCATTTAGGCTGACAAAGGTCCACTGGCCTTGCAGTTACAAATATCACCTTCGATGAATTAGGGGAAGTTGCTGCCTGCCTCTCAACCTTACATGCTACTTCTTGCATACAATACTCATTCAATTTCAATAATCACCTTTAACTCAGTTGTATAATTCCTCTATCAGTTGTTCATTTCTTGCATTACAGATTTTCATGGGTATGTGTCTCACCTTCATATTATCTAGACTGACCGTAAACCTTAACTAAGAACATCCATATCTGATTTATACTCTTATGCTCCAAAGTGTCTTAGATACATTTGATGAATATATTTTGTTTAGTGAGTCAACATATATTACAATTTTGAAATGCCTTTGAGATACTAATAGTTATCAGAAATGGCTGCTGGTATTTTCTATATAGCTTGCACTCTCTTTTCATTGTATGTATTTTATCTCGGATTGTCATCATTCTAAGCCCCTAAGTACGTGAATTGCATTGTCATTATAGACAGATAGAATTAAAGCACATTTAGTGAACTTAGGAATAGTTTGAACTTGTGAACTTGAAATGGATCTAGTTTTTGAATCTAAAATCTTGAATGGATCTAGGTTGTCTTAGTGTACATGTTTCCTGCCATATTCAAGAGCTGTTCATCAGAAGAGAATATATATGAAAATATATTGAATGATTTTATATGATTTAAAATACCTCTGTGGTATGTGATTTTCAATACAGGGATTTTCTATGTAGCCCTCGTGGGTCTGGAGCTCATTTTCTACACCAGGCTAAGCCAGCACTCACTGAGATATTCCTGTTTCTGCTGCCTTGGTGCTGAAATTAAAAGTGTCTACCACCACACAAGGTTCTAAGAAAGGAATCTTTTTTTGTTACAAATATATTTTTCAATTTATTTATTGTCATGTCTGTTGCACACATAAAACCTCAGTGGCATAATAAGAAAAGAAGTCATTGCTCACACATCAGAAAGTAACTAGGGATCTGCTGCAAGGCTGTATGTCTTTTGGGTAAGCTTATTCTTTTGGTTAGGTATTAGTCAGTGGTCACTAGAGTCTCAGAACATATGGGTTGTCTCTATATAGTAGGGGAATATGTTGGTGACTTACAGTCTGTAGTCCAACTCCCAACAATGGTTAGAAGCAGCTGTGAATGGAAGTCCAAGGATTCAGCAGTCGCTCAGTCCCATAAGGCAAGCAGGCAAAGAAGAGGCAGTGAATTTTCCTTCTTTCAATGTCCTTCTGTAGGCCTCCATCAGAAGAGGTGACCCAGATTAAAGGTGTGTGCCACCACACCTGGATCTGAGACTTGCTTTGTCCCAGATGACCTTGAACTCATAGATATCTCTGTCTTAATCTTCTGGGATTAATTTTGGAGATCTTGAGGCATAGTGGCTATAAATCTCAGAATAAGACAGGAATGTCTCTGAGTTCAAGGTCATCTGGGACAGGCTCCATGCCAAATACATGTCTATAGATCCAGATCAAAATCCATTGAGAGCCGGGCATGGTGGCACATGTCTGTAATCCCAGCACTTGGGAGGCAGAGGCAGGTGGATTTCTGAGTTCGAGGCCAGCCTGGTCAACAGAGTGAGCTCCAGGACAGCCAGGACTACACAGAGAAACTCTGTCTCGGGAAAAACAAAAACAAAAACAACAACAACAACAACAACAACCACCACAACAACAACAACAACAACAAAAAATTGAGATGCTTGAATATCTCAACTCTTCTTCATGCGTTCCTCATTTTCTAGCAGGATACTTCAGGCATGTTGCCATGGAGAAACAAAACCACAGGGAAGAAGAAAGCCTTAATTGCAGACTTCAAAGCCTCAAAGTTTACACAGCAACAATTTCTGATTCTACTGACAATGTTTACAACTAAGTCAAGGAGCCCAGAGTATATCAGCTACACAGTACACCAAACTCTTGGGAATGGTAATTAACAGGAGTCAGGGGTAATGGAAGCAGAGGGGAAGATCAGGCTACTATTGACAACTAATATGTTCCTCTTCTCATCCAATTCATCACAAGTTCTGCCAACTCTACCTTAGAAATGCTTTACACAGCTGTCTTAATTTCTTTTATGACTGCTGCCAGTGTACTCTGTCTTGCCTGTATCTCTCTGTTTCTGCTATATCTCTCGGTGTCTCTCTGTGTCTTTTCTCTGTTCCTCTCTGTTTCTATTTCTCTTTGTGTCTCTGTCTATCTCTCTGTGTGTCTCTGTCTCTCTTTCCCCCTCCCTCCCCTCTCTGTGTAGACCAGAAGTTGAGTTTGGATGCTTTCCTCAATATGCACCACTTTATTATTTTGTTCCTTTTGTGACAGCATCTCACATTTTACAAAGGTCTCACTGATTCCACAACACTGAATGACCAGCAACATCAGGAATCCCTCTGCCCCACCCATTCTCCCTCTACGATTGTTAATATTTAGAGTCTTTCCCATATGCCAGAAAGTAAAGGGTGAATACAATGTCCTTGCCTTCCAGAGGCTCTTGGTGCAATGAAGAGTTGTTATCATATAGGTCAATTTTATTTTTAAATACAAGTTTAGAAAAGTTTTATAGAATGAATTTCTGATTCTGAAATTAATTTTAGGTCCAGGAAAAATTATGCAGTATTTAAGAGTGCTTGGTATTCTTTCAGAGGAACCCTGATTCAATTCCTTTTTTTTTTTTTTTTTTTTTTGAGACAGGGTTTCTCTGTGTAGTCCTGGCTGTCCTGGAACTCACTCTGTACACTAGGCTGGCCTCAAACTCAGAAATCTGCCTGCCTCTGCCTCCCAAGTGCTGGGATTAAAGGCGTGCACCACCACGCCCGGCCCGCCCCCTGTTTCAATTCATAACACTATATAAGCACCTCACAACCATTTGTAACCCCTATTCCAGAAGATACTTTCTCATGATAGCTATATGTACAAGCATACATACAACTCACAGAAATTTACACAAACAAATGCATAAATAAAAGATGAAATGTATCTTTAGAAGAAGAAATATATTAACTCTAGTGTCATGTTAGGGAGATTAAAGAATAATAGCATTCTTGACAAGGGGCAACAAAATTTCTTTCATCTCAGGAGGAAGAAAATAGTGAGAGAATTTGTAAAAGAGTATGTAGAAAAGAAAGAATGGCATGAAATAAAGATGAAGGGAAAGAAAACCTGTGCTAAACACAGAGACCTTACTAAAGAGTTAGGATTTAGTTCTAAAGCTGTGAGAGTCTATCAAAGGGCATACAGGCTGCAGAGGATTTGTTTCTTTTATTTAACATAGCAGGACTCCAGATTTAATGTTCTTTAAGAAACATATATTTCTAAGTACTTTGGAAAGGAGCCACACTATAAAAGGGAGACATCAGACCCACAGAGGTTGTGTGTGATTGATCCGCTGCAGGGTGGTGATACTTCGCAATAGTGTTGCACCTTAATTCATTTTCTCTTTTTGGATTCCATCCACATGCAGGTTTAATCCTCAGTGTTATTGAGATAATCTAGGTTTTGACTATACATTTGGCTCTGTATGCATACAGCAGCAAGTGATGGCACATACCCGTTCTTCCTCTAGGGACAGCAATTACATAAGAGGATAAAAATTAATATAAAAGACTCCTTATAGTTTGAATCTGTAATGTATTCCAGCTGATTAGTGCTGTAACACCTCAGTCCATAGTGGATGGTGCTCTTTTGGAGGCTGTGGGAATGTTTGGAGATAGGACCTGCCTAGTGGAAATAGGTAACTAGGGCCAATATTTTGAATGCTTCTTCTCTATGATCCTGCTTCTTGGTCCATGAGCCAAGTAGGATCAGCTCATCTTTCCTACAGAAGAAGAACTTAACACTCTGAAACTGTGAGACTAAATAAACCTTCCCTTCTTTATCTTGTTTCTGTCAGGTATTTAATCACCACAACGAGAAAAGCAACTGATGATGAAAAAACTTCATCATCACCTATAAGTGTTAAAGTGAAAGCATTACTATTTAACCAGCACATAATTACATTAATGTTGACTGCTTGATTATTGTCTGTGGGGTGTGTGCATGCATTGCATGTCTTGTGTGTGCAAGACCACTTTCCTATTACCACGTCAGTTTTGAGTCTTGGAGACTGTTATACAAAACAACAAAAAAAATGTATCTGCTCTCATCCTGAACTCCTATCTCTTTCCATTGTTTGTTTCTTCCACATATGCACCACTGTGCACTTCAGAGTATGTTCTGTGGAGAAAAAGGTACTGATTATCCATTCTACCTCTGTTCTTTAATTTACCAAAGTGTTCTTGACAGGTAAGTGGCCCTGTTCCAAAATGCCTCTTCACAGTTTTGTCAAGGAAGTTTTCTAGGTTACTTTTCATTTGTATAGTCATTCAGGAATGTATAACTTTTTCCCACAAGGGTCCTGATGTGAGTGTAGTATATTGATGATTCAGATAATAGGAATAACTGAGCCAACAGCAATGGCCCATGACTATCAGATTGTGGGTGTCACCCAAAGCCATGTCTTCCAGATAGGTTTTCTATGCCTTTTTTCTTTTTTTCTTTTTTTTTTTAAATTTTCTATATACTTTGTTTACATTCCAAAGGCTTACCCTTCCCCATTCCCCCCCCACCATATGTACCATAAGTTCTCTCCCCCCAACTATTTCCCAATCATCCCCCCCCCACCATTTCTCTGTTCTACATCTACAAAACTGGATCCAAACTTTTCAGGCCCAGGGTCCTCTCCTTTCTTCTTCTTGGGAATCATTTGACTTGCTAATTGTGTCTTGAGTATTTAGGGCTTTTGGGCTCATTAATATCCACTTATCAGTGATTGCATTTCATGTGTATTCTTTTGTGATTGGGTTAACTCTCTTAGGATGATATTTTCCAGATCTAACCATTTAACTACAAATTGCATGAATTCATTATTTTTAATTGCTGAGTAGTATTCCATTGTATAAATATACCACATTTTCTGTATCCATTCCTCTTTGAGGAATATCCAGGCTCCTTCCAATTTCTGGCTATTATAAACAAGGCTGCTATGAACATAGTGAAGCATGTGTCTTTATTGTATACAGGGGAATCCTCTGGATATATGCCCAGGAGTGGTATGCCAGTGTCCTCTGGAAGTGACATGCCCAATTTTCTGAGGAACCACCAAACTGATTTCCAGAGAGGTTTTACCATTTTGCAATCCCACCAACAGTGGAGGAGTGTTCCTCTTTCTCCACATCCTTGCCAGCACTTGTTGTCTCTTGAATTTGTAATCTTAGTCATTCTGACTGGTATGAGGTGGGATCTCAGGGTTGTTTTGATTTTCATTTCCCTGATGACTAATGATGTTGAACATCTCTTAAGGTGTTTCTTGGCCATCCGAATTTCTTCTGGTGAAAATTCTTTGTTTAGCTTTGTACCCCATTTTTTGATAGGGTTATTTGGTTCTTTGCGGTCTAACTTCTTGAGTTTTATATATATATATATATATATATATATATATATATATATATATATATTGGATATTAGCCCTTTGTCGGATGTGGGGTTGGTGAAGATCTTTTCCCATTTTGTTGGTTGCCCTTTTGTCCTTCTGACAGTGTCCTTTGCCTTACAGAAAATTTGTAATTTTATGAGGTCCCATTTGTCAAATCTTGATCTTAGAGCATGAACTCTTGGTGTTCTGTTCAGGAACTTTCCCCCTGTGCCCATGTCCTCCAGGGTCTTCCCAAGTTTCTTTTCTAATAGTTTCAGTGTGTCTGGTTTTATGTGGAGGTCCTTGATCCAATTGGAGTTGATCTTAGTACAAGGAGATAAGAGTGGGTCAATTCGCATTCTTCTGCATGTTGACCTCCAGTTGAACCAGCACCATTTGTTGAAAAGGCTAGCTTTTTCTCCTGGATGGTTGTGGCTCCTTTATCAAAGATCAAGTGACCATAAGTCTGTGGGTTCAATTCTGGGTCTTCAATCCTATTCCATTGATCTACTTGCCTGTTGCTGTACCAATACCATGCAGTTTTTAACACAATTGCTCTGTAGTACTGCTTGAGGTCAGGGATATTGATTCCCCCAGAAGTCCTTTTATTGTTGAGAATAGTTTTAGCTATCCTGGGTTTTTTGTTGCTCCAGATGAATTTGAGAATTGCTCTTTCTAGATCTATGAATAATTGAGTTGAGATTTTGATGGGGATTGCATTGAATCTGTAGATTGCTTTTGGCAAGATGGCCATTTTTACTATATTGATCCTGCCAATCCAGGAACAAGAAATATTTTTCCATCTTCTGAGGTCTTCCTCGATTTCTTTCTTCAAGGACGTGAAGTTCCTGTCATACAGATCTTTTGCCTAAACAACAGAAAGCCCACATACACATGGAAACTGAACAATACTCTACTCAATGACACCTTGGTCAAGGAAGAAATAAAAAAAGAAATCAAAGACTTTTTAGAATTCAATGAAAATGAAGGTACAACTTACCTAAATCTGTGGGACACAATGAAAGCAATGCTAAGAGGAAAACTCATAGCTCTAAGTGCATCCAAAAAGAAACTGGAGAGAGCATACACTAGCAGCTTAACAGCACACCTTAAAGCCCTGGACGAAATAGAAGTTAATTCACCCAGGAGGAGTAGAAGACAGGAAATCATCAAACTCAGGGCTGAAATCAATAAAGTAGAAACAAAGAAACCATACAAAGAATCAACAAAACCAGGAACTGGTTCTTTGAGCAAATCAACAAGATAGATAAACCCTTAGACAGACTAACCAAAGGACACAGAGACAGTCTCCAAATTAACAAAATTAGAAATGAAAAGGGGGACATAACAACAGAAACTGAGGAAATTCAAAAGATCATTAGATCCTACTACAAAGGTCTATACTCAACACAACTGGAGAATCTGGAGGAAATGGACAATTTCCTAGACAGACACCAAATACCAAAATTAAATCAGGATCAATTAGGTCAGCTAAATAGTCCCATAACCCCTAAAAAAAATAGAAGGGGCTATAGAAAGCCTCCCAACCAAAAAAAGTACGGGACCAGATGGTTTTAGTGCAGAATTCTACCAGACCTTCAAGAAGACCTAACACCAATAATCTTTAAACAATTTCACAAAATAGAAACAGAAGGGACACTGCCCACCTCATTCTTCGAAGCCACAATTATGCTGATACCAAAACCACACAAAGATCCAACAAAGAAAGAGAACTACAGGCCAATTTCCCTTATGAATATTGATGCAAAAATACTAAATAAAATTCTTGCCAACCGAATCCAAGAGCACATCAAAACGATCATTCACCATAATCAAGTAGGCTTCATCCCAGGGATGCAGGGATGGTTCAATATACAGAAATCCATCAATGTAATCCACTACATAAACAAACTAAAAGAAAAAAATTCACATGGTCATCTCAATAGATGCTGAAAAAGCATTCGACAAAATTCATCATCCTTTCATGCTAAAAGTCTTGGAAAGAGGAGGAATTCAAGGCCCATACCTTAACATAGTAAAAGCAATCTACAGCAAACCAGTAGCCAACATCAAAATAAATGGAGAGAAACTTGAAGCAATCCCACTAAAATCAGGGACTAGACAAGGCTGCCCTCTCTCTCCATATCTTTTCAATATAGTAATTGAAGTTCTAGCGAGAGCAATTAGACAACATAAGTAAGTCAAAGGGATTCAAATTGGAAAGGAAGTATTCAAACTATCATTATTTGCAGATGATATGATAGTTTACTTAAGCGACCCAAAAAACTCCACCAGAGAGCTTTTACAGCTGATAAACAACTTCAGCAAAGTGGCTAGTTATAAAATTAACTCAAGCAAATCAGTAGCCTTTTTTGTACTCAAAGGACAAGCAGGCTGAGGAAGAAGTTAGGGAAATAACACCCTTCACAATAGCCACAAACAACATAAAGTACCTTGGCGTGATTCTAGCCTTTTCTTGTTCTTTTTCTTTTTCTTTTTCTTTTATTGGATATTTTCTTTATTTACATTTCAAATGTTATCTCCTTTCATGGTTTCCCCTCTGAAATCTTCCTATCCCATCCCTCCTCCCCCTGATTCTATGAGGGTACTCCTCTACCCACCCACCCATTCCTCCCTCCCAGCCCTGGCATTCCCCTACACTGTGACATCAAGCCTTCACAGGACCAAGGGCCTTTCCTCCCACTGATGCCCAACCAGGTCATCCTGTGCTTCATATGCTGCTGGAACCATGGGTTGTTCCATGTGTACTCTAGTTTGCGGTTTAGTCCCTGGGATCTCTGGGAGATCTGTTTGGTTTACATTGTTGTTCTCCCTATAGGGTTGCAAATTCCTTCAGCTCCTTCAGTACTTTCCATAACTACTTCATTGTGGACCCCATGCTCAGTCCAATGGTTAACAGCAAGCATCCACCTCTATATTTGTCAGGTTCTGGCAGAGCCTCTCAGGAGATAGTTATAGCAGGCATCTGTCTGCAAGTACTTCCTGGCATCCTCAATAGTGTCTGGGTTTGGTGACTGTAGATGGAATGGATGTCCAGATGGGGCAGTCTCTGGATGGCCTTTTCTTTAGTCTTTGCTCCACACATTGTCTCCGCATTTCCTCCTGTTAGTATTTTGCTCCCCCGTTTCTAAGAAGGACTGAAGCACCCACACTTTGGTCTGCCTTTTCTTAATCCTTTAACTCTCTATATAGTTACTTATTACTGTTACTGAGTAACTATTTCTTATTAACATAATTGTTGACTCATGTTTTGTTACAATTATATGAATAGCCAAGTTTTAAGACAATAAGTCAAACTATCAATTTAAATGTGACCATAATTGAAGTTATAAAAATAGGTACAATAAATCATGAGAATATAGGTTATATAAATCTTCAATTAATTTCAAAATTCTGAGTATGGATTTGGTGTCTTATTTGTAAATAAGTCTCAATCTCAACACCCTTGTCTTAAAAAGGAAAATTTATTACTATGTAGTACCATCACTTGCATTTCCTGACATGCCCTGCTTCTACATGTAAGGTCACACTAAAAGCATCATCTTTAAATTGTGACCAAAAAGAAAAAATGCCTATAACTTTAACTGTCCACTGGGAGCATAGTGCCCCAGCACAGACCTGCTACTGTGGACTTTGAAGTTCTCCTTTCAACAGGCTAGGAGTTGATAAAGTTTGCAAAGCACTTAGCCACAAGGATGAAATTTTGAGTTAGATGATCTGAATACACATTAAAAACAGTTAGCTTTAAAAAAAAACCAACCAATAACAACAACAACAACAACCTCAACAACAAAACAGGAGGCAGAGGCAGGTGGATTTCTGAGTTCGAGGTCAGTCTGGTCTATAGAGTGAGTTCCAGGACAGCCAGGGATACACAGAGAAACCCTTTCTCAAAAAAGAAAAAAAAACCAAAAAACAAAAACAAAAACAAAAACAAAACAACAACAACAACAAAACAGTTAGCTTTGGTGTTGGGCTGTGTAATATTAGCACAGGGGAACAAAGATGTGTGGACTTTGGTGCTTAGTGCCCAGAAGGCTAACCTACTAGGCAAGTTCTAGAATAAAAGAATTTGTCCACAAAGCAAAAAAGAAAGAAGGCAACACACTGGTGTCTTGAGAAATAAAATCAGACTTTCATCTGAACTGTATGGACACACCACACACACACACACACACACACACACACACACACACATATCTGTTCTAAATAAGCATTAATTACATTCTGCCTTAAATTGTGCCCTTTAATGTCACATCACTGAGAACCAGCAGTGGATACTGATTCTTCCCATTGGGGCCTTCAAAATTCCAGTCTCCATTGCAACATTCTGGCTTTAGTTACTGCATAAACTCGCGCCTCATTCTCTCTTTTTATTTTCCTACTCACTTTCTTAGAAGCACTTTTAAAAAGTCTTTCATTTCTCTGAGTGTTTGCCCTCTCCATTTACCGATGTCTCTGAAGTTCAACAAAAACAACAGGATTATTGTCCTCTGCAGATGGCACTGGTAATAAAATAATAATTAGAAAGAAATGGATTTCAACTTAAAAACTGTATTACGAAGGAAGTTATAAGACATTAACATTGATAAAATTCTCAGCAAGTTCAAACATCTGGACTCAGTACCTCATAAATATTACTCATCACATGTACATCTTACAGTAAAATTACAGCTAAAGAAAATAAGGCTGAACCTGTTTCTAATACTCATGCACCGAGTGGCCATTCCAGGTTGTTCTGCCTAGGCAAATGCCCTCTGGCTATTTTATATAGCATTGTGAGATATTATTGTCAAAAGTGGGAATAACCTGGGATAGCTACGTTTTCATGTGTCTTTCATTCTCTCTTACTAAATCCCTAAATGAAATGTGCTTTTGAAGGTTACATATTCTTGACATGACAATTAGGTTTTGGATAAGCAACCCCCTATATACGTGGGAGCAAAGGTAAGTTTCTTTCCACAGACCTGTCAGGAGGCAAGCTGTCTCTTTGTAAAAATGATTTAGAGGCAGCTGGCCCTTCTTCCGCTGGTCTTTTCAGGTTTAAGTTGGCTATTCATCATCAGAGGCAGAAATCTCTGCCCATTTTCAGATCAGACATGTGTCCTCCTGCTAGAAGGTCTTTATCCTGGCATAGATAGGTTCAAGCCAAGGTCTGTGCTTGCAAAATAGAAAACTTGACACTATTTATATCACACCGGAGTGACTCGGTGCCAGTGACCATTGAACCTGCTTCTCTTCCAATTTTAAGGTGCTTTTTCCTTTTTGGAGTTTCTGCCAGATGTGACATCTGCCTTAAAGAGATAGCATTTTTTTCAGGACATATTTCATAGAAGCAGAGTTTACCATTCTCTCTGCAGCACTAGGAAGTGTTTATATTGAATTGTTCTCTTTCGCCATGCTTGGGATTATATGGGATCTTCTGGCTAGGCTGTTTCATGTTCGGATTCCTCTTTTAGAAACCTAATCCTTATGCTAAATCTCTTCCTATAACCTGAACATTAACATGAACTTCATGGGAATACTCAAGTAAGACAAACAAAAATGAGCAAACATGTTTTCCAAAAATCCACTTCAACAGTTCTCTTTGGTACTCAGAACCTTCTGAAGTTAAGAAACATATATTTCCATTTTAAATTAGGAGAATGAGTCAGGAGAAACTCAACATCTGTCCAACTTCATGCAGCTGGTTTGTGATAGATTTGGGATTTGAACATAAGTCTACTCAATCCAAATATCAAATAGTTTTCTGCTGGATCATCCTATTTTTCTTAGATTCTTGAAATATGTTGTAAGCATCTCATTGGGATGGTATTTCGGCAGCAGTACTGTCTGCATTGCTGTGTTTTGTTTTCCATTTCCTTCTGTATTTTTCTGTGATGTATGCATGCATTGACTTCTGTGAATAGGTGTGTCTGTGAGCCCACGTAGATGTGGAAAGGTCAGAGTTTGAATACGGGAATCCTCATTGGTCACTTTCCAGTTTGCTTTTTCAAACAGTCTCTCACCGAACTGGAGTGCACAAATTTTGATAGGCCTGTCAATGAACTCAGCAGATCCTTTTGTTACTGCAGTCCCCAAACTGGAATTACAGGCACATGTTATCATCCAAAACATTTGACATAGGGGCTGGGGATTTGGATTCAGGTTTCCAAGCTTACTACTCACCAAGTGCCTCCACTGACTCAAAATCCCCTCCATTGTGGTTTGTCATGAGAGATGCACCCTTTTTTAGATTTTTTTGTGACATGTAAATTAGATTGCAATGAAAACACTGTCTATGATCCCCCTTTTGCTATTTTTTCTTATGCAAAGAACCTATTCTAATGGACTAGTCCTGAATTCTGACACCATTGCTTATATTCTGATACCATAAATACTAGATATCTCTCCATCCATAAGTGTCTCTACTTATAAGCTGATGGAGTACTAATTATTAATTCTTAATTCTCTTCTATTTCTGGCACTGTGAGATATTCTGACGTGCCCACATTTCTGTCTAACAAAGGGATTATATAATATAGTAGAAGAAACACCAGTAATAGAACATTCTGTATTCATTTCTACTTGGCTTTGCTCTCATTCAAATATCTCTATAGTTTTCTCTAGAGACTCCAAGAACTTGCTTAATTTAATATATCCCTTTATAAAATGGGTCTTCTCTGAAAAATTTCTGCTAGAGGCATTTCTTTGGTACCCACACAATACATTCACTTTTACAGAGGCTTTGCTTTTTTCCCTAAAGAATTTCCTGTTCATTTAGCTACAGCCAGAGGTAACGTTAACAATTTGTACATCTCTTCAGAGGCGCACAATTTACTAAATGTCTTTTAATTGGCATGGGAGCTTGTAAAGCACTTTGCAGGAGGCAATTGAAAGAATTATTTCCTTAATTACCAATGTACAGAGAAGGTTTTTTTAGTTTATGTCTTTCTATATGCAGTAGAATAGTTTGAACTTCAAACTGATTATGTAGCAGCCTCACATAGAACTTTCCAGATTTCTTCTATGAATTATTCTGTGGAACCATAATAAGTGTGACCCTGACCACTGAATGCTGAGAATCACACAAACTGACTCATCTCCATGTCCTTTCAGGACTGAAATCAAGGACTAACAAGTAGGAATCTGATTATTTGATCTGAAGGCAGCTTTCAAAGTTTAGGCTACACGAAAAGTACTGAGTAAACTGCTGCTGGCTCATTCCATAGCTTTAAAACTCCACTAATTATTTGTTCATACATGCACACATTTGGGTACACATACCTGTGAGGGCTTTTGTTTTTCCTTGATTAGTGTACAGTGATGGGTTTCATAATGACACTTTCCTCCAATTATATCATATGTCCTCACTGCATTTACTTTCTTTTTCCCTGTTCTGTCTCTACTCTGTAGTGGGTAATTACTAAGAAAGGGTACTGCCCCACCAGGCCTCTGCACCACTCCTTCTAAATATCTGGTAAATCATGACTCTTAAACTTGAATTGTTAACCAATTATATTTATGTATATGAAACTCCAAATTATGTAATGCCAATTTACAATGATTACAAAGAATTTCACCTGAAGAAATTCGACCAGTTGAGAGGCACCTTAAGAAATGTTCAACATCATTAATCATTGGGGAAATGCAAATCCAAACAACCCAGATATTTCACCTCACACCAGTAAGAATGGCTAAGATCAAAAACTCATGAGAGAGCAGGTGTTGGCAAGGATGTGGAGAAAGAGGAACACTCCTCCACTGCTGGTGGGATTGCAAGCTGGTACAACCACTCTGAAAATAAGTCTGGGGGTTCCTCAGAGAACTGGGCATGACACTTTTGGAGGACCCTGTTATACCACTCCTGGGCATACATCCAGAGGATTCCCTGGCATGCAGTAAGGACAGATGCTCCACTATGTTCATAGCAGCCTTATTTATAATAGCCAGAAGCTGGAAAGAACCCAGATGTCCCTCAATGGAGAAATGGATACAGAAAATGTGGTATATTTACACAATGGAATACTACTCAGCAATTAAAAACAATAATTCAGGAAATTCTTAGGCAAATGTTTGGAACTGGAAAATATCATCCTAAGTGAGGTGACCCAGTCACAAAAGAACATACATGGAATGCAGTCACTGATAAGTGGGCTTATGGGACTTATGGGGAAGGGGGAACCTA
Organism: Apodemus agrarius; assembly: GCA_964023405.1. Lineage (NCBI taxonomy): Eukaryota > Metazoa > Chordata > Mammalia > Rodentia > Muridae > Apodemus > Apodemus agrarius. Next base: position 134,320,305 of record OZ030006.1, read on the forward strand.
GAAAGGGGAAATAATTTGGAATGTAAACAAAGAATATAGAAAATTAAAAAAAAAGTTTTATCCCTGTATTTGTAACCTCTCAGCACACCAGAAACACATCTGGAGCCATCTGGAGTCTCCTCCTCTGCTCTCTCTAGCAGCTCCCAGGCTCCCTCTCTCTCCACCCTTCCTTCTCTTAGCTCCTCCTTCTCTCTCCCCTCCAATCACTGGCCTCTCACTGCCTCAATGTGAATGGATAGGAAATAAATTGCAACACACTCTACCCTCCCCCATTCCTCCTTTCTCTTTCTAAGTAATACTCTTTCATTTTCATGTCATATGTTACAGAAGTTTTTTTTATTTTTTATTTGTATATTTTTATTTTATTTTATTTGTATATTTTATATTATTTGTATATTTTAATTATTTTATATTTATATTTTATATTTTATATTATTTGTATATTTTGTTTATAAATCTATGATAAATACATAAAAGATTAGGGTCACCAAGACCTTACAATAGCAAAATTACTTGTTTGGAAGTTCAAAGGAAACACCCTTAAAGAATGATCTTTCTCCTTCGAGTCTGAGTAGTTATTGACTATATTTTAACTATGAACAGCAGAGAAAATGTTAAGAAATATGTCACATTGTTACATATGTAAATATGTAAGAAAATGCTGCCCAATGTCAAGTTCAAGAAGGAATGCAGATAGTATCTAGAAAAGCTGCGGCGAATTCAGCAGGAAATGGAGGACCAAGTCAGGTTAAATACTAGGGCGTTGTTGTTGTTTGTTGTCTGTTTTAGTTCTCTCTCTCTCTCTCTCTCTCTCTCTCTCTCTCTCTCTCTCTCTCTCTCTCTCTCTCTCTTTCCTAACATGCTTAGTTAATTAAGCTTGTACACTAGCATCAAAATATGGAAGAATTACAATCTTTAAAATGGGGAAAAGTTGGGCAGAATGATCAAGGAAAGATTTGGATTTTCCTATTAAAGGCTATGCTGGATTTGTTTTTGCTTTTGTAAATGCATTTTTAAGAAGGGGGAAAAAGGGGGAAGCCAAAAGTGTAAATAAGCTACAAAGATCTGGCTCTAGAAAGAGAGTACTTAATTAGATAAAGGGCAAATTTAAAGGTTGACATGTAGTATTTTATAGACAAATGAAAGCTGAAAGATCCCCAGAAAGACTTGGATAAGTCTGGTTTTACAAGTTAGTGTAGCAATGATGGTGCTTTCTGAATTAGAGTAAAAAGTTAAGTCTACCAAAAGTTGGATCCTTTGATTTTCAATGAAGGCTTTGGAGGACTTTGTGGGTGTTTCATTTTTATTCACATGGAAACATTTAGCAGAAAAATTAAGTTCTGAGGAATAAAAGAGTATAATAATGAGTTGGAGCATTGATGACTCCAGGGCTCATCATTCAAAAATACAAAGAAAATATGTCATAAACGGAAGAGAGGAGAGTCTGCAGACCAAAGTGAGGTAGCCATATTACAGATGGACACCGGAGGAGAGTGTCTGAGGATTGTCATACCAAAGTTGCTGCAGACTCAGGAACCACAAAGATATAATCAAAGAATAGTCTCAAACCACACCTGTAAAAATAAAATCTAATTTTTAAAGTAAGGGACTATGGAGATAATTCATTGGGCAAATTGCCAGCCTTGTACGTGTGAGTATCTAAGTTTAATAGTCCAGAATCCCTATAAAATTGGGGTGTGGAAGCAAAATTCTGTAATCCCAGGACTTGAGGGGAGAGACAAGAAGAGGCCAAGTGAAACCAGACAAGCAATCTAGCCCAATTAGTAGGCTCTTTCACTATCTCAGAAGTTAGGTGAAAAAGTGCTTAAAGCAGCAAGTACAACATCACATAAGATATGCATTGTGCATTCACTATACACACACACACACACACACATACATACACACACACACACACACACACACACAGACATGCATCCAAGCAGGCAAGCCCACACATGTACACATTCACATGCTCACAGGAACGTGTGGGCACACACACACATGCACACATATATTTGCAATCTGTAGTTAAAAGTTATTTATAAAGGGGATAGGGGTCAATACAGACTGATCAATGACAATAGTACTTACTTCCCTTGTAAAAGACCTGGATTCTCTTCATAGTACTCACATCAGATCTTACAACCAGCTATAACTGCAGTTTCATAGAATCCAATGCCCTCTACTGGATACTTCGGTCACTGCCTGCATTAGATGCACATATGGATATACAGCCACAATACATATACGCATAAAAATATATATGGAGGTTTGTTTTGTTTTGTTTTAGATAGGGTTTCTCTGTGTGGGTCTGACTGTCCTGGAATTTGCTCTGTAGATTAGGCTAGCCTAGAACTCAAAGATCCACTTGCTGCTGCTTCTGCCTTCCAAGTGCTGGCATTAAAGGCATTTGCTTTCCTACCTGGAAATAAACAAACTTTATAACGTATTTAAAAGAAAGGAATCAGTCTGTTTTCAGTAATTACTCAAATGAATGGAGAATAAAACAATAAACTAAAAACTGTTTTTCTATGTGACACCATGTTTAAAAAGTCTATGTGACAAAATAGTGTTTCTTTTAACTTTATGTTATAAATGTTTACTTTTGCAAGATAAAACTAAAGTTTATGAATAGGAATTAAAAATGGGTATGTATATATATATATATATGCATATATATGATTTAAAAGTTTGTGTGTCATGTCTACTTGTACTGTGCTGACTGCCATGTATTCTTGTTGCCCCGCCCATTTTTGTTTTTATGGCTCTGGTTGAAATTAGACATAGTTACTATGTTGACTGGTAGAGAATAAATGCTAAGAATAGGGTTGTTATGCCTTGCAAGGCTCAGCATGGGATCTTCAGTAGTTATGGGCCTGAAAGGTGCTGACCCAATATTCAGTGCATCCCTGTCTTCTAACTTCCTTTGAGGTCACTTGTGTCTATGGTGAGGATTGGTTTTTCTGAAGAGTCTTCTCAGTTTCTGCAGATCTTTGGAGTTTTCTCTTTACATTGTTCTTCTAATGTGCTTTCTACCCAAACTACACAGACACTGGTTTGTAACTGTCAAAGCTTATTCCAATTTGTCACTCAAAACTCACCTTTAGATAAATACCCTCTCACTGGCATTTAGACATGTAACTTTATCAGTATTTCTGTGACTGTAATTTTGGGATCCTCGTCCCCCCCCCACCTCTGCTATTCCCCTGTTTCTCTGTCTTCTTCCCTCTCTGTTTTCTTCCTTCTCTTTTTCTGTCTATGTTAGCAATGACTGTGCACCAGCTTACCAAGGTACCCCCTGCCCCCGCTCCTTAGTTCACTCTAAGGTAAAGAAGGGGAAGGCATTCTTTTTTTCATTTTACAACTAGTCTCCTTCCAGTGTCTTGTATGATGCTAACCTCCCCAGTGACAGTTAGTTTAAACTTCTATGTGGGTTCAGGTCAGAGTATAAAACTTGAATGCAAATTTTTCTTGTATCTTATACATCTATCCTTCAATATAACTTGGGTGAAACCCTTCTTTCATAGCTATGTCTAAATAATCCACACATCTTCCCTAATTTATTATCAGGTCGTAAAGTGCTAAGCTACTCTGTATACCATGTACTCTGTGGGCACACATCCCTTTTTGAATGCGTTAGTTAGTATTCCTATGACTCCAGCATTTAGATTGAAGTAAAGTTGTAAATCTGCAATTAGTTTAGTTCATTTTTGTCCTTCTAAGATTGGGCATAATTCTCTGGGAGTTCTTTTTCTAGTTTTGTGCATTAGAAGCAGAAACGAAAGTTTTCTCAAATTCACTTTCAAATGACTTCACTAAGGAAAAAAAATGAAAAAGAAAAAAATTAGTATGCAAGTCAAAGACTTCAAGAACTTCACGCAAGGTCAGAGGTAGTGATGAGCAGAGAACACAAATAAGGAAAATACCAGAATCTATGAGTCTATGTGAAATGAGATTTAATATTTCTAATATCTTCATTCCCACTCTTGTCTTCAAAAGTACTCCACTAATCCCCTAAATGTATTAAGTTATAATTTGCTAGATGAAAATATCTTTCTCATTAGTCCCAAATAAATGTAGTAAGTTGGGATTTTTGTTTTTGCTTTGTCTTTCTCATAATCTCTCTAAGATACCACTGGAAATGTTATGTAGGAATCCAGGATTGCTAAACATTTTACACAATTATCACCTAGCAGTGTTCAAATAATATCAGCAAATTTTGCATACATCAGTCATCACACTTGACCTAAGAAAGATGGGCTTCAACCAATAGACTGAGCACAGGGTCCAGATGGAGGAGTTGGAGAAGGGACTTAAGGAAGTAAGGGAGTTTGCAGCCCCATGGAAGGAGCATCAGTATCTACTGGCCAGACTTCCTGGAGCTTCCAGGGACTGGACAACCAACCAAAGAATACACATGGAGGGACCCACGGCTCTGGCCACATAAGTGACAGAGGATGGCCTTTTTGGAGATCAGAGGGAGGAGAGGGCCTTGGGTGTGAGGGTGTTCGATGCAACAGTGTAGGTGAATTCCAGGGAGGGAAGATAGGAGTGGGTGGGTGGGGGAGCACCCTCATAGAGGTACGGGGAGGGAGGATGGGATGGGGATTTCCTAAGGGAGGACCTGGAAAGGGGAAAGCATTTGAAATGAAAATAATGAAATTGTCCAATTAAAAGGAAGCAAGCAAGCAAGGAAGGAAGGAAGGAAGGAAGGAGTGAGGGAGAGAAGGAAGGAAGGAAGGAAGGAAGACAGATGGCCTTCCCTGAAACCTGTGGTAATCACAAATATCAAAGGAGATGCTGCAGCATCTATGAATTGCGCTTCAGGCTCAAGAGAGGTTCCCACATCTGCTAACCACCAAGGGTTGAACTTGCATTGATCTCTTAGTGTCTTACCTTTAGCTTCCATCTTTGTGAAGCACTGACAATATTTACTTTACTTGTAAGGTTACATCATTGGTTTACACTAAAATGCTTTCTGTATCTTTTTTTAAAAAAATAATATTATGAGTTAATTATTTTATTTATTTACATTCCAAATATTGCCCCCCTCCTTTCCCTCTGAGATAGTGCCCCCTCCATCAGTGTCAACTAGCTCAGTTCCTGGGAGTTCCTGGGAGACTAAGCCACCAACCAAAGGGCACACAGGGGCTGCTCCAAGGCCCCTAGGCACATATATAGTAGAGGACTGCCTTGTCTGGCCTCAGTGGGGAGGATGTGCCTTATTCTGTAGAGACTTGATGCCCCAGGGAGCTTTGTGACTCTCAAGAAAATGACCCACAGTCTATTATTACCATTCTCTTCCTGATGTTTATTTTTCTCAATTGTTAGAATCCTTCCTGTGCTTTTTTTCCTCTGCATTTCTATAATGTCCTTGGCCTTTATTCTTATGTTATTACCGCTTACAGTGTTATAGCCATTTACAACTTCATGTTAATCAAAACCGTGAATTTCAACAAAGGCAACAGCTCTGCCTCATCTGTGACCTTTTTCCCTTTGATCCTGTGTCTGAAAGCTTTTTATACATTCTAATTCTCTTCCATTTTAATAGCTCTGTGAAGCAGTACTATTTTCTTTGACTGATAAGATCATTGAAGGTGACCTGATTTTCTCCAGAGATACACAATGAATAAAGTACATTCACACATAAACTGAAGCATGTTCCACAGAACAGGAAAAGAAAGCCCAATTCTCTCTCTCTCTCTCACCCCTCCTCTCTGTCTCCCTCGCTCTGTCTCCTTTTCCTCTAGTCCTCCCTCCCTGCCTCTCTCTCTCTCCCTTCATCACTGCCCATTCACATAAAGAGAAGATGACTTCTCAGACGTTATGATTATGCATGCCTCCTCTAATTATGCAGGCTGACTTCCTTATTGCAGATCTTAGATTTTGTTGTTGTTATTTCACATTATTTTGTCATAGAATTGAATAGGAAGATTTTTGTATGAACAAATAGAATGGCCTGTGTCTGGTTCTCATTTTGCATTCTTAAAGAGCTCTTATAATATAAACATCTTAATTTGAAAGTGTCCCTGGTTCAGGCATAGAATTATTCATTCTCTTGTGTGACTTTGTGCACGTGTATCACTAGATATAGCATTTGTGAGGATTTTAGTTTCCAAGATGACCCGCTTCTACTTAGGAGTATACTAGTCACAAAGTTTTCTATATCCTTCTTGAATTGTTCGTGCCCTGTTAATGACTCATGGCTTAAACAGGTAGGCTGCTCATGGGTGTGGAAAATTCTTATCCGAGAGCATTTTATTCTGCTCAGTCAGGCTTAGTTTTTATAAAGAATCAAAACAGTAATAACAATTACAAAAGAATTCTGAGTAAAATGTGCACTGTGCTTCACTTGTGTCTTTCAACTGCTCTATACTAAGCCCTCTATTCTGCCCACCACCACCCAGTAATAACCTTGCTGTTGCCACTTGTATTCAGCAGTCATTAAAGAACAGACTCCCCTTTAGTTCCATGACAAGGCTTTTCGAAATAACCCTTTTGGTATTCAAAGTTTCATATATTCTATCTATTCAGTGTAGACTGCATGATTTCTAGATGTTATTCTATTCAGATGTAATGCTAATGTTTCCTGAACTATTTGCATCTGCTCTTCTAAGAAGTTTGCTAAGAACAATAGATAACTATATTGTTTTACTGCTAGTGCAGAAAGACAGGCCAACATCTTATGATAACATGGCCCCATAGTAGAATATTTCTCTACCAGATTGAAGTGCAGCACTAGCATTTCCCCTCTCCAAGGCCGATGGAAGCTTCCTGAAGTTTGTTTTCTACACTGTCCTAGAGAAGTGGCTCATTGGGATGTACAGTTCAGTGAGGCTGCTCTAGACATACAGTGACTGTTATATTTTGAACCAGTCCATTATATTCTTCTTCAAAACAGTGTCAGCATCCTGCCTAAGGCTGCCAGATGTCCAGATATACTAAGGATTGCTTCAGCTTAGAGTATAACATTAATCAATATTCGGTGTTAAAGATGAGTATTTCTAATAGCTGATAGCCCTTGTCTCTATTATTTTTCTTGACTGGCTTTAACACAATATGCAAGTTATATACAAAATGGGTATATAGTATAAGATATATTACACCTTTTGTATGGGCAAAAAAAGAAAATTCATGAAACATGCCTGAATGCTTATAGTATAAAATTATATTTTAGTTCCAGCTATAAAAAGTGTAATGCAATTGAAATGTTTATCATGCACCTGCAAAGGTTTTTTCTTGCATGCCTAATGGTGTTGCATGGACAATTTAATTCCTCTCTTTGAAAACTAATCTTGGAGATATCTGCTTTCTGCCATAGAGTTCATGCAAGAAAAGACCAGCTCTCTAGAATCCCAGGTTGAATACCAAAAATATATACCATCAAATCATTTTTATTTTATTTACTGTGTTTTTTATTTTGCTGTGTGCAAGCACTGGTACAATTTTACTTTAATATCTTTTGTCAATGATACTTTTAATTCTTTTTAATTTGAAACGAACATATAATCACAACATCTCTGCTTCCTTTTTCTCCTTTCACAATGCTCCCTTCCTTGCTTTTCTTCAAATCTTGGCCTCCTTTAAAATCAATCGTTATTGATTATATATATACGTATATATATATATATATATATATATGCATGTATGTATACATATCTCCAATATATTTGCCATCTGTATATTGCTTGTATGTCAATTATTTTTTAGGGCAAATAATTGGTTATGGACAAAGAAATGGGTTTTGTCCCTGCCCTCAGCAATCCTTAGTTGTCTGCAGTTCTTTGACTAGGGCTTGTTTTCCAAAATATCTCCCCACCTTCCTGTGGAACAGTGGACCATGCCAGGAAATTTGTAATGCTAAGGGGATTCAGAAACCCTGGCACACAGGCACCTACCTGCTCTCTACTATATTCCTTGTCTAGAACACATGACCATACTCCCTGTCTTAGTCAGGGTTTCTATTCCTACACAAACATCATGACCAAGAAGCAAGTTGGGGAGGAAAGGGTTTATTCTATTTACATTTTCACACAGCTGTTCATCACCAAAGGAAGTCAGAACTGGAACTCAGGGAGTTCAGGAAGCATGAGCTGATGCAGAGGCCATTGAGGGATGTTTCTTAATGGCTTGCTTCCCCTGGATTGCTCAGCTTGCTCTCTTATAGAACCCAAGACTACCAGCCCAAGGATGGTACCACCCACAAGGAGCCCTTGCCCCCTTGATCACTAATTGAGAAAATGCCCCACAGTTGGATCTCATGGAGGCACTTCCCCAACTGAAGCTCCTTTCTCTGTGATAACTCCAGCCTGTGTCAAGTTGACACACAAAACCTACCAGTACACTCCCCACAAAGGAATGTGACTAATGTTCATGTAGATCAGAACAGAGTTCACCACGCGAATGAGGTACCTAGATCGGTCCTGAGTATTTAGCACTTCCTGGATATTCCTTCCTATAAAAGATATTTAAATTCTAGTCCACTCTAAGGAAGGGGTATGCACCCATTTTCCTTGATGAACAATCAATAAATGGTATGGACATTCAAGGACAGTCTCTCTCATTATGAACCAGTGTGGGGAACATGGAGAGTGTCTTCTATTACAAGGCCATGCCACCTATGTTTTCTGTAGAACTCCCCTCCAAGATCCCAAACAATTCCTGCCACTAATCTAAGCCAAGCCGCACTTCCCATGGCCCCTTCCCTGGGCTTGTCCAAGTAGACCCGTTGGGCCCCCTCCATTCTCTATTCCTCATGGTTTCCAGCAGGGACTAGACTCCAGAACTTAGGGAATTCTAGTTTCAGCCTCAGTCTGCTTCTCTCATCCAGGCTGAGGTCTACCCCCTTGAGCAGTGTATTGGCCCTTCCCTCAAGCCCATCATCTGATGGTGAGCATAATGTAAATATAGTCTAGCTTTCTGTAGAATGCAGAACTACACTTCCCATGTTACCGTAACTATTGATGTTGTCTTTTTTATACAGCCATACTACTACTAAGGTATCATATATGAAGGTTCCCTGGTCCTCTTGTCTCACAAGCATTCTATTTCACTTCCCTGATGTTCCCTGAGTCTTATATGCTGGAGATATAGTTATATCCACTGGAACTTGGTACCTCATGATCAGGTGTACTATACAGTTTGACTTATTGCGGTTTCCTGGAAGTAGTTTCCATCTTTGTAAGAAAAGTTTCTTTGATTATGTATGACAGCTACAATTACTTATGAATATTAATGGATAAGTGTTCACAATTCAGTTAGGAATTATAATTTTGTAAAGTGGCAATGATAGGGTCTCCTCTAAGATCCTTGACCTCACTAACTCTGGGTAGTTAACTGGTGCTATTTGTTTTCTGTAACATGGCCTTAAATCCTGTTATACAGCTGTTACTTACCTCTGAGGTATGTGTCACTATTTCATAGGGTAAGATATCTTACCATTCTGGCTATTGTTCTAATTCATAGGATATCCTACCTGGACAGGACACTTCATTGCTTCTCTTCCTTGGAGCCTTCTCTGGCTCCTACTGGTACTATTAAGCTAGTCATCAGGAAGTTGCATTTCAGGCCAGGTCAAGCTTGGATCCTCTGAATCCTGTGTTATTGGAATAATTTTTTTACAGGAATGTACTATCTATGTTTCATGTAGACCCTAATAATTTTTTAAGAGTTAATATGTTTTAAAGAGTTAGTATAGATTACACTGTATTTACAGATGTAGTATTTAAGTGATAATATGTATTACTGGCATTGCATAAACATATGCAATGTTTGAAAAATCAAAAGAAAGGCTTCAATTTACCATCAATATTATCACCTGAAATAAAACTAGAATGTGATAAAATACAGTCATAATAGAAAACCAATGGCATCTGCCAAGCAGAAAATAGCATATGCCAAATTCTTGTATTCAAAGACATCACCATTTATTCAAATAGGGGATTTATAATTTATATTGAACCCCAAATGATAATTTTTATTAAAGATGTGTTATAAGCATAAAAGTTTTTTTAAAAAAAATCAATTTATAAAGGTAGTTTATTTATAGTCTGGGATAAATATACATTTAGAAGAACTTGTCATTCCTACCCCCACCTCCTTATTATTAGTTAAGTACCACATCTTCGAAAAGAACAGTATTTCAATCATTATATAGTGGGGATTTTTTGCACTTTGTAATCCCTGTTGTTACATATATTCCCTGCAATATGAATATATCAGTTGAATGTTATCCAAGTGTTTCTTACTTTCCATGAGATAATGCTTCTTAGACTTGAAACCCCAAGTCTGCTTCTGGCAACCTTCCAAGAAAACTGTTGTCTGAATCCCTATATTGATTTCCTGTTGCTAAGTGGTCATATTTTCACAAACATAATGACACTAAACAAACATAACATCTTTGTCACAGTGTCTGTAGGTCAGTGTTCTGGGCACACTTCCTTTGCTACAACTTCTCAACCAAAAGCTACAGTCAGGTATTGATCATGAGTGACTTTCCTTTGAGGATTCTGCTGAGAAAAGGTCTGTTTCCAAACATATGGGATTGGTGGCAGAGGTAAGCTTATTGAGTATTATTGGATTTAAGGCCTTAACTCCTAACTGGACAGTGGTTGGGGAGAGCTTCCTTCTCCCTTGACACATTCACCTTTCCTTCACTTTTTTTGAATTAATTAAAATATCCATGTTGACATGACCATGAGAGAAAATTATCCCCAACATGGAAAGCATAGGAGTTAATCCAAACAAAGGAGGGTGTATTAATTATCATACTAATATCAGATGTAACAATGGTTAGAATTGCAACCTTTAAAAGGTGATCAGTTATGATCATGATTTATTGTCTTTTATGAATGGATTGAGGTCATCATCTTAGAAATGTAATGTAGGAGTAAATTTCTTAAAACAAGTTACGGCATGGTATATAAGTGCTGAACTAATATCTGTCAGCTTTCTACCACGTGATACAAACAGCAAAGTCCCTAATCACACAGCATGGACTCCCAGCCTGGGGAATGTATAACGTAAGTTTTACTTCATTATAACTTGTCCAGACTTGGGTATTCTGTTACATCCCAGTAAAATACTCTGACAATTCACAAGCACTTCTCAATGGGTGGGTTAGCTGTTGTCTAATACTGTCCAAACTCTAAAATAAAGGATTGGCTGGGAGTGTATTAGGAATTAGGTATGACTACTGTGAGAATCTTTCCAACAGAGTTCTCTTCTGTAGTTTTATCATTTTCTTAAGTGAAGGCAATAGGATTACAATAGAAGCTAGCATATCTGTCATTGGATATTGTTTTAACACAACAACTATAGAGTAGGGTCATGCTTATTCAGGTGGCTAGGAATCAGTTAGTATTATGTGTCTTGCATGATAGTAGAAATCATTATACTTCACTAAGAATATACTTTGAGACAAACTTATACTATAAAGAAACCTCCTTGTATATCAATTATTGATACTTATACATAATTTTATACCTATGTTAATCCAGAATTTGAAGGCAGCAAAAAATTTCAGTCTAAAGTTCTAAATCATAGACCAAATTAAAAAAAAATCCTTGGTATGATACTAAAATAAGTCATTAACACTAATAAAATAATACTTCATTCTGTGATTATAGGAAAAAATGTTAAGGTAGCTGTGCATTAAAAATGGTTCATATACATAACTATGGGAACAATGAAACTCCCTGAGAGAAAGTTCAAATTAGATAGTCATATTGTGATATAAAATTTCTATTAACACATAAGAATATGGATTGTGTTTGGAGCATTATGAACAATTAGTGCTTGTTTTGAGATTAAGTTAATATTCATTCAGTGTGAAGGTTAAAGAGAAAAATAAGAGTTACATTTAACATCAAGAAGCCAGAATGTAGTGACACATACCTGTAGCGGCTGGACTTCTGAAACTGGAGCAAGGTAACTTTGGGCCAGCTAGAGACCACCAGGAATAGGCTTTTTCAAAAATAAGAAAATAAACTTGGGATCAATCAGTAAACATACAAAGAAATGAGAATTAAAAGGTGAAAAATTATATTTTTGGATTAATTATCCCTTAGCAGATCTTTATAGTAGAAGCTGTCTCACATTTCTCAGAACTTATCAGGCTATATTCTATATGATACAAATACCACAACATCACTTCTTTAGAATGTTGTAATTAAGAAAGGGCTTCATGGGGTTGGAGAGCTGGCTCAGCAGTTAAGAGCATTTGCTACTTTGTCAGAGGACTCGAGTTTATTTTCCAGTACCCTTATTATCCTCACACTGTTTGGCATTCTAGCTCCAGGGGATCTGATGCTTTCCTATGCATTCTGTGGACACTGCACTCCTCTCTCTCTCTCTCTCTCTCTCTCTCTCTCTCTCTCTCTCTCTCTCACACACACACACACACACACACACACACACACACATACACACATACACACACACTCACTCTTTCTCTCTCACACACACACAAATAATCATAAATATTTTTTTTAATAAAAGCCCTCACATACTCTTTGATTCTTTGTAAATGTTAAACTTATTTGTAATAGGTTCTACTTTAGGAAGTTTATTTAAAGAGAATACTTTATACTAAATACTAAAGAGAATAATTTTGTAACATATAGACAAAAAGAAAAATAAAAAGGACATTTCCTAACCACTTTGGTTTCACACAAAGCTTTGATTCAAGAAATCCCCTAAAGAGGGGATTTTCATTTGACGATTTACAACATTCTAGATGAGAAGAAAACCTTGGAGACAGGAACAGCTCAGACTATGCTTGGCATAGTAAAGGCCAATAAAAGTGCTCATCCGTGCTACCCTGGCACCGGGCCAGCTTCCATAAATAGGATTCATGATACCGATGAGGTAGTGCATGTAAAGCACTTACCAAAGGCACAATAAATGCTATCTGTTGGAGAAGCTGTAGAGAGCTCAGCAATCAGAGCTCAGGCTGAGCACCGCTGCAAGACTCTGCTCTGCCCCTCTGCACAGCTGAGCCAATTAATCCCTGTACTTCATTTTTTGTCCCTTGTAATATTGAGCTATTAATAACTCATGAAGCTATTGTGAATATTATGCAAATGACCAAATTACTTCCTCCAGCCATTAAGAACTATGCAACTTCAAAAACTATGGTTATCCTGTTTTAAGAAACAGATATAATCTTACCAATATATTTTAGTACTTTATTACTTTCCTCTGACAAATACTAATTAATTCATCTACTAAATTCAACGTAGACTTATTTAGTGTTTGACATAAGACACAGGATATTTTCATGAGACAAAAGCAATAGAAAAGCATGCACAGCCTCGAGTGACTGAGTTTAAGTAGTACTTGATGGTTGTCAATATGTGTACTGTAAATGGTAACAGTGATTTAAAAGAGAAGTGTCTCCCAAAGGCTCCAATATTTGAACATGTGATTCACTATTGGTGGCAGTGTTTGGGGTGGGGGTTATAGAAGCTTTAAGAGGTAGCCTTGTTGGAGGAATTGTGTTACTGGGTGAGGAAGTTAACTTTGCCCAATGTCTTGTCCATTCTCTCTGCTTACTGAATTTGGGTAGCCATGCCTTCTCTGTCATTTTGGATTGCAATCTGGAACCATAAGCCACAATAAAGACTTTCTTCTTTAAGTTGCTTTTGATAATGGTACTTTATCACAGTGAGGGAAGTAACTGACACAGGTGACTGATACTCCCAGAGGGTCACCTCTCTTTTTGAAGACACATGCCGAAATACATTTGTATTTGTGGAATCATTGTCAACTCAAAATGAATTTTGGAGAGCTGCTTGTCACAGAATCCAGCCTCTCTATAAAAATTATTTAGAAAAGTAAAATCACCTGATTCCCTTGGGACATTTGGATAAACTTTCACCTGCCAACAAAAATGTTACTTCAGTACACCCCAAATATCAGGTCTTAGGGTCTGGCTGGTAAAATCAAATCCAGATGCAGTTGTTTCCTTTCCAGACCTCTCACTGGTCTGGAATGCTCACTGTGAGTTTGGGTGCTTTTGTCTTCTAATTGCTGCATGAACAGCAAAACAGGTACCTCTTTGCTTCTAATTTAGGCCATGAATGACAAAGATAAGCAGAAAATAGTTGTAGTGGGCTGGGCATTTGCTCTGGAGAACTTTTGCAAGGTGGGGCTTGCACAACAGCTAAACATCTAAACTCCTGTTCATTTCAGATGGCAGTTGTTGTCTATCACGTTTCCTTCTTTTATTTCAGATAAGTGCGTTAAAAAAATAAGAAGAGATAGGACTAACTAGCATGGCTTCATCTCCTCTCCAGCTCAAAGTTGCACATAAAAGAAAATTTCCCATCTGTTTCATGATACCTCGAAGGAGAACAGAAGCTGGGAAGTGAAGGCAATTAATGAAGACTGCTAAAGAGAGGAGGCCAGGGTGTTTCCCAAGTTGGGATTTTTGCCTTTTATATCCATATGAAATGACTTATAAAAAGCTTTTGCTGTTGTTTGTACATTGTGTGAAGTTGCCCCTGATAAATCCCAATGGTCCTTTTCCCCTTAAAGCAAAAGCTTTCCTCTGGGAGCTAAACCAGCAAGTGGCCTGGTATGCAACAAAGGGCTTCTCTTTTTACCCTATACCAGCTCTGCCAGTACATAAAACACATTCCCCCCCTCTTTCCTACCCTGTCATCCGTGAGTCTTACATTTCTTTGAGTTGTCGAAGCCCATGAGGATGAAATAAGTTTGTGCCTGATGTACAAAAATCACTCTCCATAGGCACAGATTTTATTTGATCTTTTATGGAAAACACAGCATGTTTATATACACAGTTATAGGATTGTGCTGTCTGGCTACAAAGGATTCTTTTGCCTTCATCCAGGGTCCTCCCATTATTTTCCAAGCAGAGACTCTGTAGCTTCTCTTCTTTAGCTCAGCAGGTGGCTCAGTTTTCCTTTAGGTTTTTCTTGATTGTCATAAGGGACAGTAGTAGAGAATTAAGAGCAACCTAAAGAGCCACAGTGGGGTACCAGGATTCTCCATATCCAAAAAAGGATACATAGTTTGTGGAGCCCAGCATGAAGCACAAATAAGCCATCCTCTGCTTATAAATAACAGAGCTGATTCCTCTCAACAAGGTGCATCACAAAGTTGCATGCCATATGTACAAGATGACCTTCCTATATCAGTGAAGACCCTAGACACAAGATGATAAACAACAACAATAAAAACAATATCATCATAAACAACAACAACAACAAAAACAAAAACAGTGAATGTTAGTGTTCCTTAGACAAAGAAGCTGTATGGTTGGCCAAAGAGTTTCTCTTTCACCCTATAACATTCCTGGGTAGTTTAACTATGAAAAGCTTTTGTGGTAGGACACTGCTAATGAACAACTCCCTCTCTGTTAGTCTACACACCAGCATTTCTTCACTTTAGCTCCAAGGACCACTTATACAGATGTACCACTTCTATACCCTACTTCAAATACATCCCTGTAGAGATTTTGACATCAACAGCTTTCAAAGTTCTTCTGTTACAACATGTAAAATTGGAAAGCATTTTAACTCATTGGAATGTACAGAAATTGATATTTCTTAAAGTTTATATTTAATTGTATTAGGAAAAATACAGAAGGGTTACTGGATACATGAAAATATATGGAACTAGCCAGCCCTCCTATTCCATCATATGTTTGCTTGGTTTTTTAAAGCTATAACTATTTGTTATTGTACTAAAATCAAACATCAATTGAAGGTTTAAAGAGGAATTATGGGACGTATGGTGGGGGTGAACTGGGAAAGGGGAAGGCCTCTGGAATGTAAACATAGAATATAGAAAATAAGGGCCGGGCGGTGGTGGCGCACGCCTTTAATCCCAGCACTTGGGAGGCGGAGGCAGGTGGATTTCTGAGTTCGAGGCCAGCCTGGTCTACCAAGTGAGTTCCAGGACAGCCGGAGCACACAGAGAAACCCTGTCTCGAAAAACCAAAAAAAAAAAAAAAAATGAATATAGAAAATAAAAATTAAAAAAAAGAAAAAAAATACCTTTTCCTATTTCAAAGAACATATCACTGAAAAATAAGAAAAATATATTAATGTACTATCAAAAATTAATGCTGGCAATGACAAAATAAATAATTATCTCACAATACAATGACCACTTTCAATTTAAATATGCATACACATAATTTTCTGCTACTTACTAGAAACCAGAAGATTTCCTTCTATCCTTTATGAATAATATAATGAGAAATTGTTACCATTGCCTTTTCATGAGAAATCCTTTAGGTTCTTATTTAACTTCATTGGCTCAGTTCTCTGCTGTTTAGAACTATTCTGCTTTTTTCTGCACACGTCAGTGATTGCTTATCTCTCTAAACTGTCACTGTGCTACTTCCGTTTAATTGGTTTGTCACAGACCGACTAAAGACCCATTGTTGGCTTGATGATATATAACTGTGGTATATAAAAGATGCAATCAATAAACCAAATGTCAATACCCAGCATGGTTTGACTAAAATCGGTATATAGTATATAGATTTATATATAGTATATAGATAATTGTATATAGATCTCCTATGAACTGATACTAGTCTACTCTACCACTCTGTTTTTAAGTTTAGAACAATATTCATGACTGCTACCATTGTGTAACTTGGTAATGGGGACATTATGAAATTACATATGCACTCAGTCAGTATGAAAGAATTCTGTGATTAAATAGTAACATCTGTAAGATGTAAGAACAGACTAAACAAAGGATATCATCAACTTTGACAAGGGGAGATACTCCATATTCTCAGTTTTCTGGTTAGTAAACTGGGCTGCAGAATAGCAAGGCATTTCTTATGATTCAGATCCCAGTTTCTAATAGTAGACACAAAATATTTCATCAGGAATAACCAACAGTAACTAGTTGTCTCTTCAGTTTGAAGGCTGGGATTTCATGACCACAGAATGGTTTGCTTAAACTGTTCTCTTCTTGGATTGTAATGCCCACTTCTGTCTCTGTACCCTCACATTCCAGAGGGCATGGCTAAGTCTCCAGTTTTTTTCTCATCACGGCATATTTTTTTTCAGAAGGACCTCACCCTAAGAATCATCTAAATATCAAGTAAATTTCTTCCAAAAGCCACCAATCCAACTGTGGGTTAGGACTTGAATACAAAGATTTTGGAATATCTAAATATTCTGTTTCTAAATTTCTTCCAAAAGCCCCCAATCCAACTGTGGGTTAGGACTTGAATACAAAGATTTTGGAATATCTAAATATTCTCTTCCTAACTCTAAACACCCATACTCTATAGTACCAGGATTTAGATTTTGGAATATCTAAATATTCTGTTCCTAACTCTCAACACCACATACTCTATAGTACCAGGTCTCTTTTGCCATTATGTGATAATACTTCTCTTTAGATTGAGAATGCCTCAGTTTTCAAATTTTCATGTTTAGAGAGTATAAGCAAGCCTCAGGAAATACACATGATTGAGTTTGTGTGTCAGTATATACACCGAATCACACTGTGATCAAACTCTGAATGTGTTTATCAGATGAGGTCCTTCTGAAGGGGAGTCTAAGCCAAATATAAGAATTCCAGAAACTCTCCATCATATCTATCACAAGAGAAAACTGTTAAGCTGTAAGAGAAAGGAGAATGTCAGAGGCATTATACCTTTGAGAGTGCAGCTGAGGGACGAAGGGCATGACCTACCTGTGAAATACCCTCTAGACTGGCCAGAAGTCAAGTCCAGCCAGCTTTCCCTGATCCTTGATTCTCTGTCCAGGGACTTCCTTCTCTGTTATACCTCATTGTCAGGGATCGGTCCTGCCAATACAATTTATTACCCAGGTGGTAGGCACTTGATACCAAATGGAAAAATCCATTGCTCAATTTTGGCTGTCTCCTCGATATTATTGTCTTCAGATCTGTTTCTACCAGTTCATTAGTTTTAGTCTTCTCAGAGCACGCTCCTCATATGTACTTTCAGAGTGAGGCAAGTAAGTCGCCACATGTGACATAATAAGAAATACATTTATTTTTAAGTCTCTGCTCCAGTTTCTAAGAGAGAGCTCCTGAAAGTTGAATAGTTTCCTGCAAACTAGAGAGGCTGAGAATACCTTTTGTTGAGTACTTGGTTGGGGGCTCTAGTTCCTAACATAGAGTTTTTAAATATTTTGTACTGTACAATTTAGCCTAATGAGATCCAACTCTCCACCTGCCATAATTCTGGGCAATCTCAGAACCAAAAGGTGTGAAAAAAGTGGCATATGCAGATTTACGAAGTATTGCTTCATGTGGAGGAGCAAAAGCAGTTGATGCTGAAAACTTGCAAATAAAAAGAGACTTTTAAACTAAGATTTAGTTTGCAGAGGAAAAATCATTATCTCAGAATACAGTGAGAGTATCGCTTCAAATTTTACTCTATTGAATTCTTTCTGGCATCTATAACTCATGTAACTTTTCCACCCATCACGTCCTTTTGACCCTTTTATGCGAATCTCCTGCTATCTTGCTGTACATTGTTTTCAAGTATGCTACTTTTCTCATGAACAAACTCATGTAACAGTCTACTTTTCAGACAGATTATTTTTTACCCAAGTTATACTGAAAGTTACAATGTATCTATCATTCTACCCTTCTAGAGTCTTCCTTCCTCAGTCTGCCAAGTGCTGAAAACACAGATCTGCATGAACATGCTCTGCTTGTCCAAAATCTTAACATGACCAGGTTTTTCTTGATTTTTTGGTTTGTTTGTATTGCCTAGGGGAGGCAACAATTATCCATCAAACTGTGTCTACCAAACTTTGTCTTTCCTTTCTTTGCATCTGATTTTGCTTAATGAGTCCTACTACTTCTTCATTAACTATACCTTCTGGAAAACTTCTACTGATTTTTAAAATAAGAAATAAGTATCTTGTATCTAGAAATGCATTTCTATCTAACATTGAGAATATATGAGCATAAGGTCTCTGTGACTGGATAGCATCCATTCAAAGTGCTTGGTCTCAAATATACCTTATTTGCTGCACAAATGTAATGAATACTGTGTTCAGTCCCCTGGATTTCTAATGTGCAGAATTCAGAAATACATTCAGAAAAAAATTCTTTGTCTGAAATCCCAAAGTACTTATATTTTATTGAACATTTATACATATTGTTGTGTCTGTATGCCTCATTTGTATATCATTAACATGTTGAGAACGACAATCAGGTGTGTGTGTGTGTGTGTGTGTGTGTGTGTGTGTGTATGTATGTACACTCATCATCATACATACATATATACTGTTGTGTTCTTCCTAAAAATGGTCATACATTTTGAGGAAAAGTTTATTTGATGGCTTGGTTATTATGTATAGACATCAGGGATTGGATTTATATAAACCTGGGTGGATTATCAGTCATTTACTTAAAATGCTTCTGGACACAATTAAGAAAGATGACAACACTGTTTTTCAGTTGTTTTTTTAATAAGTGGAAAGAGTGTTTTTTTACTATTTTAAATATATTATGGTAAATACATTAATCAGAGACATAGTCCCTTTATGATGATCAATTATCATAAACTGTACATAACAGCATGTTCTATAATTGCAAATGTGGTGATAAAAAGGTTTATGCTCCATTATAATTCTTGACTACCTTTGTCATGTATCTGGCCCACTGTTTACTGAAATTTTAGATAGTACATGATTTGTATACATTGTATGCACATAAATATCCATGTATATTGCAAATATGCACTCCTTGTACAGTGAGATTTAATATTTATAACACAACAAAAGGAAGGTAACATTCTGTCAAATCAGTCTGTAATAAATGAAGCACATCACACTGTTAAGTGTCTGCTATGTGAACAACTCAAGTAGATCCAAGTGGCCAAATATACAAATTAAAATTTCCTATTGAAAGTCAAACAGCTAACGTGTAGAGCTGAACTTTCAAAAGTTATCTTTCTTGTTAGAGTCCACATTATTTACTCTTTAGATGCCCTGTTCCCATTAGTCCAGTCCTAGTGAGTCTAGATCACTTTCTGCAGTCTGCTGATTACTTGAGATACTTTCTCTCATTCATTCTAAATCTCAACAACCTAAACCTGTAGCATTGAGAAGTACAGATTCAAATGAGTTGGACTTGCTAACAAAGTCCACAGCAAGTGGTAAGGAATCCCTCTCTGTTCTTGAATATTTTGTTAGTGATCACTGGAATATTATGGATGACACATTATCAAGTCAGTTTTCCCCCAGGCTTCTATTTTCTCGGGACTTTAATGGCTCATTTATAAAATGGTATATACCAATGCTGCCTGATCTGCTATATAAAGTACAATATATTACTTTTGCTCTATGACCCCAATCTTGTTTTCATATGAAGCAATTCCCCATGAAAATGCCACTTTGAACCCAGTATTTTCTTCCCACACCATGCATTTTAAGAAGTTAAATTACAGTAACCAATAAATCATAATAATCATAATTCTTGAGGTCAGAGAAGTTTTAAATCATTACTCACAATAAGACATATAACTTTTTCATTGCCCTATTAAAGCTCAGTTCCAATTGTCTATTAGAAGAAAAAATAAAGAGAGTGCTTCAAAGACATGTATGTTATCATTATGTAGGCTACATGCCCACCTCCTCTTCATCAAGCCACTTTCAACTCATATTGCAGAGGGAACACTGCCCTTCACAATTCTGAATACCTCATTATTTCAAATCCAGTAGAAATTATAAAGAAGGGAATAAGTAAATTCTAAAATGCTATTTATTGGGTTAGGTCAGTCAGTCTCTGGTGAGCATTGCCCTTTTACTGTTTGAAGATAAAGTCCATATTAGTATCCTTTAAAACTTACGGATACATACAGGAGGGTGAGGGACTATCATATTTAGAAATCACTGCATCTCAGAACCAAGTTATTAGTCCTGTTTAGTTGCAGACTGTTTTATTTTCTTTCCAGACTCACATTTGATTACATTTTTATGTCCAATGTTATATAAGCTAATTTTAGATGTTTCTAAGTATGCCAGAAAAATAATGAATTGATTTTTATTGTTTACGATAATTCATGGCTAATAAGGTCATCAGTTTCATTTCTCTTCATTGGCCAGAAAGTTTCATTCATTTTCAAGAGTAGCCAATATCTCTTTTAGTCAGTCTTTATCTGGCAGCTACCCTTTGTTCCTTTCAAGCATTTTTAATCTTTGACAATAACATTCAGTGCTTTATGAATTTCTGTGTTTTCTATATAAATTAAACAATTTATCATTGCCTTTTTAACTCAAGAAATGATTTTTACTTTCTTGGTGGAGCAATACTGGTTTCATTTAAAGATTATCAGCCTTTTTTCCTTCTTTCTTATTACCTGGAATGACTGGTTAGGCATACTTATGTTTTTTAAGTTTCTTGTATTGGTATCTTGGGTCCTACCAAAGACAGCCAACCTTTTTCAGGATTAGCCCATTAATGTTAGCTGAAAAGTCTCTGTCTTTCTCTCTCTCTGTCTCTCTCTGTGTGTCTCTGTCCTGTGTCTCTGTGTCTCATCTCTGTGTGTCTGTCTCTCTCTGTGTCTCCATTGTTCTCTCTCTCTCTCTCTCTCTCTCTCTCTCTCTCTCTCTCTCTCTCTCTCTCTCTCTCTCTCTCTGCTTTTATTTGACATTCAGGCTCTCCAGAGCCTAGGCCCAAGCCAAGCTTAGGTTTGTCTCGTCATGATCAGTTCTTCTGCTCACAGGTGCTCAGTTCCCAGAAGGCTGCACACAGGACCTTCATTCAAACTCTGTGAAAGATCACGTTGCTTTTTTTTCCCCTACACATGGATCTTTTTACTCATTATACATATAAGTCATTGTCAAATTTTCTCCAACCCCTCTAAGTGTGGCTGAATAAGAGTTTCTGGCCAGCATCCTACTGGTGGGTTTGTGTCTTTCGAGCTATAATGAACTATCTGTATAACAGTAAGTAGACCTCTCTCAGTGTGTGGGCACCTTATCACATGAGTAAGACAAAGTATGTTTCTGCCTTTCAGAACTTCTGATTTTGATTGGCTTTCACACAGTGGAGAGACTTGAGAGATATTTATTAGGTATAGTGGAATATCATAATCCCCAGACCTTTCACAGTAATGAGAGAAAGCTTGGCTTTCAGGATCAGAATTTTAGGGTCCACAAGTTGAGAGTAATACAATGGGAATCACTTGTGCTTCACTGTATTCTGTGTAAAATGTGGATTTTGTGCTTTTGTAATGGATTTGCAGTAAAAAATTAATACATATTTCTAGAAAGAGACAGGGAGCATCCATGATGACCCTCACTTCCTACTTCCTGACATTTTACCTGTATCACATAATTTCACACACACACACACACACACACACACACACACATGCACATATACACACACACTCACACATACAGATATGTATGTGTATATATATGTTATAGTATATATATATATATATATTCATCTGTGTTGTTTACAGTGAAGTGGTCATTATTCTTGATGCAGTTAACTACAATGAAAGGAGTCCTGTAAATCGCTCAATGGAAGAAGCCAGAGGGCAGAACCGAGGACAATATCTCATGTGGCACTTTTAAGTCTTTAAGTGTTCATGACTTATAGCCTTCAGCAGACTTTGCTAATTTCTCCAATGAAAGATATGTGATACTACATGGGGAAGTTCACCCGATATTTGATAAGTATTTACTGGAGCTTAGTCATTGTCTTAGTCAGGGTTTCTATTCCTGCACAAACATCATGACCAAGAAGCAAGTTGGGGAGGAAAGGGTTTATTCAGCTCACAGTTCCACACAGCCATTTGTCACCAAAAGAAGTCAGGACTGGAACTCAAGCAGGTCAGGACGCAAGAACTGATGCAGAGGCCATGGAGGGATGTTCCTTACTGGCTTGCTTCCCCTGGCTTGCTCAGCCTGCTCTCTTATAGAACCTAAGAATACCAGCCCACAGATGGTACCACCCACAAGGGGCCCTCCCCACTTGATCACTAATTGAGAAAATGCCCCACAGCTGGATCTCATGGAGGCACTTCCCCAACTGAAGCTCCTTTTCCTATGATAACTCCAGCCTGTGTCAAGTTGACAGACAAAACTAGCCAGAACAATTGATCCTTTGTCAACTTGACACACCAACATATCACTATTAAGTCTGAATCCTTACTTTCTTATTCATCCCCAAGATCTAAATAACGTTAAAAGTCCCACAGTATTTACATATTAAAAGTTCAATCCCTTTAAAATGTCTTAAAATTCAAAGTCTTTTAACTGTGGGCTCCATTAAAATACCTTCTTTCAAGAGGGAAAAATATCAGGGCACAGTCACAATCAAAAGCAAAACTCAGACTACAATGGTTCAATGTCCGGGATCCAACTCATGATCTTCTGGGCTCCTCCAAGGGCTTGGGCCACTTCTCCAGCTCTGCCCTTTGTAGTACACACCTTGTCTTCTAGGCTCTAGCTGCCTGTACTCCACTGCTGCTGCTGTCCTTAGTGGTCATCTCATGATACTGGCATCTCTAAAATACTGTTATCTTTTGCCATAACTAGGTTTCACCAATAGCCTCTCATAGGCTTTCTTCATGGTGCCATGCCTCAACTCTTTTGCATGACCCCTTCAGTCCTGAGCTGTCAATTACAACTGAGGGTACACTTTTACCAATGGCTTTCCATGGCCTCTCATAGTACCAAGCCTCAGCTGTTCTTCATGATGCCTTCCTGCTTTCAAAACCAGTACCACCTGGGTGACTCTTACATAGTACCAAGTTCTGCTACAGCACGAAGTACAACCTTGGCTATCTGGAACACACCCTTTGTGCTCCCAGAAAACACTTCCCAGAAGATTTCACCTCAGTGATGCTGGTTTCTTCTTCATCACCACTAATTTCTTAGCTCCAGCTAACCAGCATCAATAGTTCCAGTAACAGTGAGGGAATAGAATATGAAGCTTATAGCTAAAAAACCCTGGGCAAACCAATTATCTTATTATGTAAATAGGACACCGCTGTATCCAAGAAATTTTCTATTTGGTAAAGCAACATACATTTTCTTGAGTAGGGCCAATCCTTTATTCATCAAGTACACTTGCCATGCTTAATAAATAATAATCAGCTCTAGTATTATTACTGATTCAAAAAATAAATTCAAGAAGGAGTGGATCATAGGAGAAGAATCCATCTTACCTGAAGAATACTATTAAAACACCACCAACCTCATGTTCTTTCTTTTGTTTTCTGTATCAGTGAAGATGTCAACATGTATTAATATTGTAGTCAATTGTGACAATGACCGGTAAACGACTGAATCTCCAGCCTTTGCTTTTAATACTACTCTTCTGCTTCTTGGTTCACCCCTGGAAGGAACTCTGTTGTCCATAGAGATTTTCAGGTACATATTCATATTTGACCCCTAGGGCAACATTGACAGATGGTTGAGCTCATTCATTATGCATAAGATCTTGCCATTCTCACCTTTAATGTAATCATATTTCTATCTTCTGTGTGGCTACACAACAGTTACTTTCTAAATGCCAGAGAAACTCTATGCCAGATAATTTAGCATTTGGGGACCTCTTATTTTTTTTTTCCCCTGTAAGCCAACACAGGACCTCACACAAAACTTGACTACAGCTAATTATCTCCCTGCCCAGCCCCAGCACACTGGTCTGAAAAGGGTGCTTTCTTTCTCACAAAACAAAAAAGACCTAGAGAAAGGTTGGCTTCTTACTGTACCATCTCATTATTAGTGATGCAAAGCTCCAAGCTAATTTGCTAGTCCTTAAGAAAATAGCTCCTTTAACCTTGGTGACTCAATCAGAAAGAATTTGTTTTCAAGTTGGGCATTGCTTAACTACCTTTGGCATTTGCTTAGGCTGAACATTCATCCAGAGACCAAGAGCTTTCTTTATTTTTTAGTGTGATAGTCTCTGCAGAATCAGCTTAGAAAACCCAGTGCAAGAAGCTTTGTTTGGTATGGCTGGTGAGGAGGGTTGTGTATTTTGATTAACGGTTAGGGCTCTACACTTGAGTGCTTTGGTGACTCTAGAGCCAGGCTGCTTATGACCCCAGCCAACTACTCTGCTAAAAGGGAGACAGTAGTAATATTGCTCTCTATTTTTCAGATCTAAGACAAGAAGGTAATTGTGGGTATGTTGACTGATCTTTTGCTGTCTCTAAACATCACTGCCCTAGAAGTATTCACTAAATACTTACTGAAAGAATATAATACTGGCATGAAGGGTGACTGGTACCAGAGTTGCAGAGCTCTAGTCAAAGAAATTATATCTTCCTAGAGAGTTCCCACACAAGAGAGAAATCAACTAAAGAAAAAGTCATATATACTATGCACAAAATTTTAAAGATGAATTTATAGGAAATGTATGGAATATATAAGTAATATTTACAATCTGCCATTTGTGATATTCATGTATTTACATACCCATAAAATGGATTTCCAAACTTTATTCTATAGTACTATCACATGCCAGAAACAATCTGAGAAAAACAAAAGTATCCCCAAAATTATATTTTGCCAATCTGGGGTGGGTAGTAGGTCAGGACTCCGTATGTCTTTTGCAGCCAGCTCTTGAGAGGGGAATCTGTAGGAAGTGAAGAGAAGAAGTGTTCAGATCACCACCATTACCATTAATCCTGTGTCATTTGTGGACCTGTATACATCTCTGAAACCCCGGAGGGACAAAAGCTTTTTCTCTGACACAAGAGACAAGTCTGAGATGCAGTTTTTCATTGCCTGTTTCTGCCTGAGAGCCTCAGCTAGTTGTTTCAGCTTATAGGCATAATTGGCCATCAGTCATCCGGGTACCATTGTTCATTGACACCTCAGGAACATCTCTCAGCCAACTGAACAACAAGGTCCTGGTTTCTGATTAATCTTTGACTGGTCATTGACTATACCGAAGAAGCTCCTGGTTAATGAGACCATTTGTGTCTAACCTCATCCATTTTCTGAATGTACTAGGTGCAGAAGTGCCAGCTTTTCCCAGCACAGTCCTGAAAATGCACTAATCAATCAGTCTTTGTGATTTGCTAGTGGTTTCACTGTTCCAGTTGCCCAAATTAAATTGTAGTGAGAAGTAATAAGTGGGTATTTTTATCCCCAAGTCAGTTATATACATTTAATGAAATCTATGGTGCTCATATATTAAAAATTCATAAAGAAGCAAAAAGTGACATCTGAAGCAGTTACTTATATGAGGCAAATGCATAGCAAGGTGATGAAATAGAAACTGGGTAGAGCTGAAGTCTGCATTCTGATGAAGATAGAGGTTTCATATTTCAACAGCTGTGTGTCCATGAACAAGGGGGATGTGATTCAGAAACTCATGCTTCTTGCTACTAAGTGAAAATACTAACAGTGCAAACATCATGGTAGTGATTCTGTACAATAACATTGCATATTTTATCACAGGGTCAAAAATGTATGGGGATTTTATGACTCAAGAAAATCACCCTTTCCCAGATCATTCTAAGAAACAATACACTTTTCTGATAATTCACATTGAATTATCTAGCTTCTATTGGGAATGCTGAATCAGGCTAAATTCAAAGAGAGGGAGGGTAGGCTATTTACATGTGGCTTCTTGAAGCATGTGTTTAGGCATGTTTATATGCACACTGTGTAGGAAGCTGGAAAGTAATGAACTTTATTCCCCAAAGGATATAGGCATTGCCTTTGAATTAAAATAAAGTTATTATTTTAATAAATACTAATTTACATTTAAAAATTATTTTTGAAGTGCTATCAAAACACACAAAAAATCACCAATAAGCAAGAACAGGCATTCTGAGAAATTTGAAAAACAAAATGTATTGTTTTTGCCACAGAGGTACAATTCATATTTTGCTGGGAACAGGGTGCAGGCAGAGAAATAAAAGAATATTCTAATATTTGGAACAAAGGGACAGGCTTATATGCTTCCAATAGCTTTCTCAGCTGCCCCATATTCCATATCTCCCAGAGAACAGATTTAAAAACACCACATTGGAGCACAATGACCTGGGGGATAGTCTCCAAAACCCATGTCCAACTAGCAGCTATAAAAAGGAACTTTCTAAAGGTAGATCTATTTTCAATTTTCTGAGGAACAACAGATTGATTTGGACCAGTGGTTGTACCAGTTTGTAACACCACTGGCAATGGAGATGTATTCTTCTTTCTCCTCATCTTCACCAGTGTGTAATTTCACTTGAGATTTTGATGTTAGCCATTCTGATTGGTAGAAGGTTGAATCTCAGGGTTTGATTTATATTTCCATGATAACTACAGACTTTTAAACATTTCTTTAAGTGCTCTTAATTATTTAAGATATTTCTGTTGTGAATTCTCCTTATAGTTCTGTACCCCAGTTTTTTTGAGACAGGGTTTCTCCATATAGTCTTGACTGTCCTGAAACACACTCTGTAGACCAGACTGGCTACGAACTCAGAAATCCACCTGCCTCTGCCTCCCAGGTGCTGGGATTAAGGGCATGTGCCACCACTGCCTGTCTGTACCTCATTTTTTGATTGGATTATTTAGGTTTAGAGGTTAGCTTCTTGAGTTCTTTATATATTTTGAATATTAGCCCTCTATCGGGTGTGGGGTTAGTGAAGTGTTTTTCCATTTGCCCTATTGACTATCTTTTTCCTTATAGAAGCTTTTCAATTTCATGAGGTCTAATTTTCCAATTGTGATCTTAGAGCCTGAGCCACTGTAGTTCTGTTTAGGAAATTTACCAATGTGCCAATGAGCTCAAGGCTCTTTCTCACTTTTTCTTCTATTCCATTCAGTTTATCTGGTTTTATGTTAAGGTCCTTGATCCTCTTTGACTTGATCTTTGTGTAAGCTGAAGGTGATTAAATATGGGGGGGAACTGGGAAGGGGAAAGCCTTTGGAATGTAAACATAGAATATAGAAAATAAAAATAAAAAAAAAGAATCTCAAAAAATATGGATCTATTTTCATTTTTTAATAAATCGTTTTATTAGATATTTCAAATGTTATCCCCTTTCCGTGTTTCCCCACCAAAATCCCCCTATCACTTCCCCCCTCCCCCTGCTAACCAACCAACCCACTCCTGCTTCCCTGTCCTGGCATCCCTCTAATTGTGGCATTGAACATTCACAGGACCAAGGGCCTCTCCTCCCTTTGATGTCCAACAAGGCCATCCTTTGTTACATATGTGGCTGGAGCCATGGGTCCCTCCATGTGTACTCTTTGGTTGTTGGTTTAGTCCCTGGGAGCTCTGGGGGTCTGGTTGGTTCATAAAGTTGTTCTTCCTATGGGGGTGCAAATCCTGTCAGATCTTTTTGCCCTTTCTCTAGATCTTCCATTGGGGAACCTGTGCTCAGTCCAATGGTTGGCTGAGAACATCCACCTCTGTATTTGTAAGGCACTGACAGAGCCTCTCAGGAGACAGATATATCAGGCTTCTGTCAACAAGCATTTGTTGGCATCCACAATGATGTCTGGGTTTGGTAAGTGTATATGGGATTGTCCCCAGGTGGGGCAGTCTCTGGATGGCCTTTCCTTCAGTTTCTGCTCCATACTTTGTCTCTGTATTTCTTCCCATGGGTATTTTGTACCAGCTTCTAAGAAGGACTGAAGTATCCACATGTTAGTCTTCCTGCATCTTGAGCTCATGGGGAGTTGGGAATGGAGTTTGGAGCCATGGGCTGAGGTTGAAGATAAGCCTGGGGGTTGGGGGAATGGGGATCTCAGGCTTATCAGTGAAAGTCCCTAGGTTAGTAGACATTATCTGGGAGCACAGAGGGGCTTCTGCAGGAGATTTAGACAGCATGGCTTTATAGGTGACAGTTTTCTCCATGCTCCCTACAGTGGTTCTTGTTGAAAAAGGCATTCCTTGTCTCCAAACTGTTTATTGATTCCTCACTGTGGAAAATGGGTACATACTAACTCCTCAGCGTGGACCAGAGACTAAGCATATTGCAGGGAGAAATGTCTGAGAATGGAAGCTTATCGGCTAAATGTTCAGTGCCTCTAGATAACTCATTAGCATGAAGAACTCTGTTCTGGGTTACGAGGGGAGTATGGTCAAGTGTTCCAGACCAGGAATCTAGAGAGCAGGGAGATGCCTACCATCTCAAGTGGGTACATGGGTGCCAAAGTCTTGGACCCACTCAATCTTACTGAGTTTTCTGGCATTGTCCACTGTCCCACATCCATTGATCAACTGTCTGTCTCTGTACCAAGACCATGTGGTCTTTATCACATTTACTATGTAATACAGCTTAAGGTCAGGGATGGTAACTCCCCAGAAGTTCTGTTATTGTTAAGAATTGTTTTCTCTATCCTATTATTTTTTGTTTGTTTTTTCATATGAAATTGAGAATTGCTCTCCCCATGTCTATGAAAAATTGTATTGAGATTTTGATGGGGGTTGTATTGAATTGGTAGATTACTTTTGGTAGGATGGCCACATTTCCTATGTTAATCCTACCAATCCATGACCTTGGGCGATCTTTCCATGTACTGAGGTCTTCTTTCATTTCTTTCCTGAGAGACTTGAAGTTCTAGTCTTATAGATTTTTCACTTGTTAGGTTAGAGTTATGCCAAGGCATATTTTTATTTTTTGTGACTATTAGGAAAGGTGTTTTTCCCTATTTTCTCTCTCAGCTATTAATTTTATATCCAGTCACTTTGCTGAAGTTGTTTTATCAGCTTTAGAAGTTCTCCGGTAAAATTTTGGGGGTCTTTTATGTATTCTTGGGCATATAACCAAAAGATGCCCCATGATACCACAGGGATGAATATTTCAATGTATTCATAGGGCATTATTTCTGATAAGCAGAAACTGGAAACAACCCAAATGTCCCTGAAACAAAGAATGGATACAGGAAATTTGGTTCATTTACACAATGGAATGCTATTCAGCTATTAAGAATGAGGATAACATGAGTTTTGCAGGCAAATGGAAGGAACTAGAAAATATCATCCTTAGTGAGGTAACACAGACCTAAAAATACATGTATAATATGTACTTAATATAAGTGAATATTAGCCAAAATTACAGAACACATAGGATAAAACTCACAGAACTTTAGAAGTTTAGCAGGCAGAAAGACTCAATAGAGAATGCTTCAATCCCACTTAAAAGAGAGAAGAAAATAATCACAGGAGGCAGAGGGAGGGGTATGGATTGGAAAGGGTATGGGGAGGGTAAAAGGGGAACAGGATCTGGTCTGGGGGGCAGAAAAGAATATGTTTATTTTATATTGTTTTTGGGAGAACACTAACAGTGGAAGCTTTAAAGGAGCCTGAGAATAAAGGTTAGTACTTGATATAGGCATCGCATCTACAATAGTATAGGTTCAATGCCCAGTACCAATTATTTACATTTACATTTTGGGAAAAAAATCCACAAATTAAAAGTATTGATTTCCTAATAGTTAGTTCCAGTAGACCAGGTTGAATACTTGTGAATTATAATTCTGAAGTTTGTAAATAATCTATATTAAACATTTATCATTTCTATAACCAGAAATGAACCTGAATCTTAAAATGTGTTATTTGTTTGAATAGAACGTGTTCATACTAGTGTGTACTGCCATGTACAACTGTGTTATTTTTCTCTGTGATGAAGAGCATTGGAAGAAACGGATGTGGAATAGAAAGAAATGTGGATAAGAAGGAGAAGGGAAAGCCTGATGCATCCTTATCTATATAAAATCCTGACAAAGTCAATGTAACATCTTGGAAATAGTGTTTATGTTCAAATACTGATCTGAAAAAAAAACCCAGAAACAACAGCAACAACAGCAAATCAGAGCTGTTGGGACCTTGAAGAATAAACAGAAATTTCCAAGGTCCTCTCCCACACAGGGAACTGTCTTTCTGCTCATCAGAGAAATATAAAGATCTTTTGTTGATTATGAGTCTGAAAAAAAATTGAACCCGGTCTCTGTAAACTATCCCTGTCATCTAATGTTTATACTGGGGAGAAAACAATATAGCATAATGAATCAGAGGATGCTACTTCATTTTCTTATTTCATATTCGAATTCAGCCTAGTATAATTATGGTGTTTATGAAGTTTAAAGTGAAATATGTAGCAAAAAGGATATAGAGAGAATGCGTGCTCCGTTATGTCAGTAAGCAGCCCATTTCCAGATAGGAAGAAAATCTTTAAGAGCATAAGTAGTATATGTTTTTGTTATCAACCAACAATTATCATGTGTAAAAACAAAATATATCTATGATGAATTAGAAAAAAATGAACTATTTCTACATATATAAAATTTCAATCCAAAGGAGGATGGCAATAGCAGAAACATTTTATACTTAGAGAATAAAAATCTCAACAGCCACCACAAAATATCCCTCACTCCAGCGGTCTGTGAGAGAACTCAGAAAAAAACAGGAAATTATAAACGAGCAGATCTGCCTTTGGCTGTAGGCAAGATCCTTGACACAGTACTAAGGGATGAGGTTACCAAACACCTAGAAAGATATAGTCTGATAAAACTTAATCAGGCTAGTTTTACAAAGGACAAATCTTTTCTGACAAATCTGGTGACATTTTTGCCTGGCACAGATGGCATTTAAAATAAGGACGTGTCTGGCATGAGAGAGAATAAAGCCGTGAAGGCAGGAAGTGTAGATGACATACGTGGGAATGAGATTCAGCCTTAGCTTGTAATAGGATGCCACTTGGGTGATAGCTGTAAATCACCAACATTTTTAAGATAGTCATGCCAGCCATAAGAACGGAGAAACACAGTAGATGAAATGGCATTCTTAGTTGAGAGCCACTTTACAAAATTATTGTCTTCAAAGGCTGCCCATCTGTGGTACCTACCTGTACTTGTTCTTTGTAGTTTATTTAATATTTTCTCCGTTATTTATTCATGTTTCTCCCTTCTACGTTTTGTTGGCATATGCATTGGAGTCAGTGACATTTCACAGAGACATACACTTATCTCTCAGAGCAACTCTTGGGGCATGGTAATAATGGGTTTTGTGGGATGTCGCAGCATCTTTAGTCTGGGACATTTTAGGAAAGTGCTTTTAGGAGCTTAGTATACTTGACAGACCGCTGCTCTTTTTCAAAGGTTAATGTTGAAATGCTCTAAAATTGGGCAAGTAATAGGGTCAAAGACCCCGAAGTTCAAAAGATGAAATGAGTCTCCTGCTCAGCTACCCCACTGGTGTCAGCCTACAAATAGGCTTGTCTATTTCACTCTAAAAATAAAAGTAATCAGAACTGAAATGCACATATACAAACAACGTGTCCAGACCCTGCTGTGCTTTTCACAAGTCTCTTTTCTCTATTGTATGATTTTTCTACACTGTTTCCCCATTTCCCTTGCTTTAAGCATGGCCTGTATGTCTCAATCCATTGTAACATTGATCTGGCAATTTCTTGCAAAGAACAAAGGAGAGAAGTCTTGATAACAAACCTGTGCTTTATTGTTGTTGTTGGGCTTTTAGTTTCATTTTTCAATATTTAAACATTTTCATTTTTAACATGTTCAACAAATATTAGTATTAATTACTTCTACCCTTCATTTATCTTTATTATGATGGATGATAAAGTCAGAAAAATATATACAGTGGGGAGCTTTCTCTTCTCAGTTCTGGAAACACCTTTATAGATAACTCCCAAAATATTTTGCTTGATGACTCCAAAGTCAGTGAAGTTGACAATGAAAATTAACAATCACAATTGCCATTAAGTTTGAGGTGGTTTGCTAAAAACCACAAGGGAAATTAATCCAGTGACATCCTAAACAAAGTATCTTCTTACATGTCTTCCTTCGTTTTTATTTCTCTTTTTTTTTTAGTGTCATAGATACTGAAGCATCCTTGGTAATATTACATTATTCTGCTTCTCTTGATGTTTCCACTAACATTAGAAAACTGTGACACCTAATACTTCCTTAGCCATCAGGCTGCTTACAGCTAAGCACTCTGTGGTATACATTTTATATATCCCCAGGCATTCAAACTTTACATGTTCTAAAGGTATGTTTTAAGGCACACATATCACAAATCTTAAATGTAAATGAGAAGTGAAAGGGTTTGTAGTATATTAATTGAGGAAGAAATCATTTAAATGTTGCTACTTGTACCAAAGCAAGTAAGGACAAAGAAGCTCCTATGCACAGCCCATAAAGAATGCTAGAATGAATTTATAAACACAGGTAGGTTTATCATGGCTGAATCTCATGACACACAAATTATACTTCAAGGAAGCTGGTACAAAAAATAAACCAAAATCCTAGTTTATCCACAAGGGAAAATGGTTAAAAAAAATCACTAGCTTTTCACCGGGCATAATTTATATGTTATTTGATGTCTAAGAATCATTTTTATTCTTAACAGTTTTCTTCTCATCACATTCTGGTGAAGGAGAAGACATTGGAAAGCAGAATTAATCAAAAGAGTACACGCGACAAGGACACTCTGCAATCTTTTTTATGTCTAGAATGTAATCTTTTGCACATTTTCTGGAATGTCCTATTACCTTTCACTGGTCTAAACGTTTTTTTTTCTTTTCCTGATAATCATTTATTGGACTGTTTCTTTAAAATCTCCCATACTTATCCCTTATCTGTCTCACCTACTTTCAAAAGAGTAAAAAAAAAATGAAGATAATTTGACGAAATTTCAATATCATGTACAGTATGTCACAGGATGTTGTCATTGTAACAGTGTGTAGTTTCTGGGTGTGAAAACATGTTTTTAGTATGTGGTACCATGTTGTTTGTATATAAAAGTATGTGGTCTTTCTGTGACTAGTTACTCTATCTTGCCTCTTGATGGTCTATATGACCCTCATAACTTTCTGTGGCCTCACAATTGCAAAGTAAGGCAAACTCAGGTTACCAGCTGACTCTTATCTTCATTCATTCATTTGAAATTATGTATGTTTTATGTCTGGCACTCAGAGCATAGAAACATGCTGTAGATCTTCATCTCAATAGAAGGACTCAGGATCAACTTATTTCTCCAATATTAACTTTATTTCTTATATCAGGATATTGAGATCCATGTTGAATTTATTTTCCTTACATAGTATTTCTAAATGTTTCTTTATATGCTTTCTTAGCCATGCTCCTTCCTAGACCAATATAGTAATCTTTTGCTTTTCCTACTTTCCCAGTAACATGCTTCTTCATTGCATACCATACTTGTAGTTCTCTTTCATTTCATTGGCCCTAGTATTTTTCTATGGAGCTATTAGCCTGTCCCTCCTATTGGAAACCCTTCATTAACCATAGATTCTGTCTATCACTAGATCAAAACCACTGAATAGATTCTGCCCATCACTAGATCAGGACCACTGAATTTCTTGCTGGCTGTTGTTTCTCAATAGCTTTAGAGGTTCACATGGCCATTCTAGATTTTAACTGTTGCTGTGTCTTAAGAATCAACATTTAGATCTTTTTTTCTTGTAGACACTTATCCTAATACATGTGTCTTCAACCTGTAATTCTCACATGTATTCCAGGCTCACATGTAGAGTGCCATCTTAGCCATTTTTAAGAGTTCTAATAGGAATCACAAACAACATTCAAAAAGACAAAACAGACTTCGAGCTAGGGGATATAGCTCAGCCAATAAAGTACTTAGCTGATAACCATGAATTTAATCTCCACCTAAAAAGACTGGATATGGTGGTACATGAACTGGTATCTGCTGCTCCAGCACACACACACACACACACACACACACACACACACACAGACACTTCTACTTTACAGCTAACCTGTCTTATTATAGTATGGGTATCTTCCCAAATGAGAGCATACTTACTACTGGATATGTCTGTTTTCTGAGGCTGAAACCACTGCTTTGTATTATCTTTGACTCACTATGACTTCTAGGGAATCATAACTATTATTTGTCTCAATCTTCAAGAAAACAATAACACAAAATTTTTCTGGGTTTAAGTTTATTAACCTCCACTAGAGGCATACTGTTCTAATCCCCCTTCTGTATCACAATTAAATTATAGCCATATTTTTCTTTGAGCTTTGGGGGTCTGGACATAAGCTATTTTTCCATCTACAACATTACTGCATACATCCTATGATATATTCACTTTCAATATCTTCTGTGATGCCAGAAGATTAGTGGTAGCAGCCTTTATCATCAAAAATATAAAAATCACAATCCACTCCAACCCCAATTTTCTGTCTCACTAACTCTCTCTTTTCCTTCAAGTACTTACTGCAGGCTCATACAACATGCATTTATTTGTTGATTTATCTTGTACCTCCTCCAATTAGAATACAAGATCAATAACAGCAGCAGTTTTAGCAGGCCTGGTGGCTGCTATATTTCCAGCACATATCAAACCCACTAATAAATGTTTGCTCAATAATTGAAAGGAAAAATGAATAGAACTACTACTTTCTCATTTTTCTCAGTCTCAGTGGCCCCCCATTTCCCCCTCTTCTTCTCTTTGGTGAAAGGCTCCAGCATGCAAGCATGCCCAGATTCATCCATCCATAATACCTGGCTCAGAGTCATCTTAATATTGTCTTTTCCTCATCGCTCACATCCAATCAGCTTTTCTATTTTGTTGGCATTCTAAATGCCTGAAAATAGCTATCTCATCAATTTTGTTTGCTACTTTCCTACTGGCAATGCCCAATTATCTCAGTGTTTTCAAATGTTGGATAAATAATCTCTCTGATGTGTGATTTCTCTTCCTTTATCTTTGCTGCAATGAATCACAGATCCGATCGTGTCATAATCCTGCAAAAAAAGAACACTCCAATGCCTTCTGTTTTCAAATCAGATACAAATATCTGTCATGTCATTTAAAGTCATCCCTTCAAAGATATTCTAAACTGACTGTTACAATACTTGTACCCAGGGTTCTTTTAGCTTCTTATTTTCCAGGATTTATGCATGCATGTATGTATGTATGTGTATATATATATATATATATATATATATATATATACATACATACATACATACATATAATGTATTTATGCATAATGAGGAACATGCCCTTCAGGACCTTTACTTAAGCCATGCTTTTCCAAAGAAACTATTCTATATACTTTCCCTTTCAGACGTGTTCATGATTTTATGCTTCTACACACACACACACACACACACACATGGCTTAAATATTGCTTCTTTTGGCATTCTTCCCTAAACTCTTGGTCAAATTAATTGCTTTCTCCTTTGGAATCACTTAAAATTATATTTATGCTTTTGGTATAATATTTACCTTGTAATATTGTAGTTATTTAATTATTCTCCTGTTGGCATTTCTTCCTGTGGTGTATCTCATAATGATTTAGAGTGTAGGTTTGCAGAACAGATGGCTTAGGTTCAACACTGGGCCCTACAAATTGCTCACAAGTTACTTAGGCTCTTTACTCATCAGTTTCTACATCTTTATAGCAGGATTATTAAAATTTACCTCACAGAGTCCTTGTAAGGCAAGAATCAAAGGTCATAGTTTTTCACATGCACATTTAATTTTAGCCTTGGCCTTTGCTCTGTGATGAAGTTGTTCTTATTTGATCTTTAGTATGAGTAAAGTCCATTAATTTATTAATATTTTATACTGTCAGTTCACAAAGAAAACTCAGCATAGCCATAACTAATAGCTGTCAGTTGAATTTTCTTCAGGGTTTTATCTTCTGCTGGGTTTTATTGCTTTGAGAGAGCAATAACAAAACAAGCAACAGTGCATATGATTATTCCCTTCTGGCCTAAATTGGAAGGGATTATCAAAAAATGTAGAATTATATATATATATATATATATATATATATATGTGTGTGTGTGTGTGTGTGTGTGTGTGTGTATGTATATATATGTATATGTATATGTATATGTATATGTATATGTATAGTGACCCTTATTATGAGTTGTTATATTCTCTGCTTTTCTCTAGTGCCCCCTATGCTTTTCATGCAGGTTTAATCCTCCACTTGCAAATCATTATGTCACCATACCATACCATATATAACTGATGAAATGGAATACTGATCTCAAATGTTATAACACACATGATATGATTCATTCTGCTATAGTAATGTACTGAGTCAAATGAATTATTCTTTAATATTAAAGGAAAAATGACTATTATTTGTCTACTGAAATGACAACTGCATAAATAAAATTTCAAGCATGACCAGCCATGTAGCTGTACCCTTATTCTTCTTAAGATCTTTGCTGTATGCTTGAATGAACTGATTTTATCTTTCTACATTTGTACCTCATAGAGTGCACACTGATTTCAAAGCATATCCTTAATTTTGTCGAAGATATTTCAAGTGATATTTGTTAACTATTTTCTAAAATACTTGTAGAATCTATTGTCATAAAACTACATTAGAATAGGTATTGTTTGACTTGAAAGCAAAAGGAAATAGATCCCAAATCAGTTTTTACCCAAGACTTCACTACTGAATTGTATGAGTGTGTCAAAATATAGATGAAATGTCTAAATTGTTAGGCTAAGTAATAGAAATCTTTATTTCTATATATTTTCCTCAACTGCAAGTCTTTTTGTTTATATTATAAAAATTCCCAAATCTAATTCATTTTTTTAATATTTTATTACTCACTAAATATCTTATTTTGCTTATGTTTTCTTATTATTAATAAATTTTAGATTTCTTCAATTCATTTTTTTACAGTACAGTCATTGTTCACCTCCTAATCTGCCCTCTTACTGTTCCTCATCCCATTCCTCCTCCCCTGTCTCTAAGAGGATGTTCCATTTTCTTCACTCCTCCTCCACCAAACCTTCCCACTCGCTGGGACCTCAGGTCTCTTAAGGGTTAGGTGCATAGTCTCTCACAGAGACCGGACCAAGCAGTTTTCTGCTCTATATATGTTGGGAGCCTCATATCAGCTAGTGTATGCTGCCTGGTTGGTGGCTTAGTGTCTGAGAGATCTCAGGATACAGATTAGTTGAAACTGTCTGTCTTCCTATTGGGTTGCTCTCCTTCTCAGCATCTTGCAGCTTTTCTCTAATTTGACCACAGGGGTCCCCAGCTTCTGTCTATTGGTTGGGTGTAAGCATCTGCATCTTACTCTTCCAGCTGTTTGTTGGACCTCTCAGAGGGCAGCCATGCTCGGCTACTGTCTTTAAGAACACCATAGCATCAGTTATTGTGTCAGGCCTTGGAACCTCCCCTTGAGACAGATGCCAATTTGGGCCTGTCACTGGACTTCCTTTCCCTCATGCTCATCTCCATTTTTTGCCCCTGTAGTGTTTAGACATGAACAATTCTGGATTGTTTATAGTTTTAAAAGTGTCACTTTTTCCATGTAGGGAAGGTGTGATATAACAACTCACAAAACAGCATGCAGAATCCCAGTACATAGTAAAAGAAAGGCATGCGATAAAATACACCTCCAAGGATACATAATCAATGACCCACTTCCCCAATCAGACATTATTTCCTACAATGCCAAGGACAAAGTAAGATGTCCTTACTCTATTCAGATGTTTCCTGCATTTGATACTTCTGGTTCAAAGGTGAGGAATAAATGCTACTCAAGGCACTAAATTACCACACACACACACCCTTTTTGTTCTGATGATGTGCCTTTTGAGCTATGATAAAGTTAGAATCTGAAATGGCTCCCAAAGGCCAGTGTATTCAGTCAGTGCTACTGTTATGAAATTATAAATGGTTTGTGCCTGGTGGGAAGAATTTAGGCCAGTAGGTGCATACTCTCTGAAGAGCTATCAGAACCCTGATCCTTATTCGCTTTCCTAGCCATCAGAAATTAAACTAATGTGAGATATGTGCTTACCTTGTCAGGTTTAAGCTCAGTATACCTAAAGATGTATAGATAAGGACACAATCTTTCCAAAATATTGAATGTCAGAAGAGCTAATGATATTCAATAAAGGAAGAACATTAAAGTAGAATCCTAGTGCATTTGCAACAACATTCAGATTTTATTTTAATTTTCTGTTGAAGTGTTTCTTTTCAGAACTCATCTACTGTAAAGGTTTTGCCTTCATACTGAATAAAACACATCTTAGAGTACCATTATAATCACAGGTGATTTTATAATATGCAGTATCTTCCACACAATTATTTGATCACTTATTGTTACAGAAGCTCAAAATATCTACCCTTCTTATCCTGAAACATTCTTAAAGAAGAACTTGAACTATTTTCAAGTAAAATAATTACTTGAAAACTATTTTGATTTCCTGAATTTGATGCTAGAACATCAGATATTTCTAGCTTTCACAAAAAGAAAACCAGCATTCCATTTGAAATAATAGAACAACAAAAGTTTGTTTTACTTATTTTGTTACAGTATGAAAAAATTCTGACAAGCAGATTAAAAATAGCACTTGATATTCAACCTTTAATTTATCATTTGGTGTGACTTTAAACTGTTAAAAATTGATAGGGGCCAGAGGATGAGTCCCTTTGCATTGCTGAGGACAGCACCATAGAATGGCAGATTTGGAAAGAGAAGAAGCCACAGTAGAACAAAAACTGATTCAAGTGATGCCATACAGTGAAGAGACATAAAGAAATAGGAAAGATAAATATGAGTGAATGATTTATCTCATGGGAAGTCTCTGACCTCTGAATGCGAAATGCTGCCATGCTGGAGGTCCTCTCTAAATAACCAGTCTATCCATCTGTGATATACTAATCTTAAGGTTCACCAGCAAGGAACAGCTGAAACTCAAGTCTTTTATCCACCTGACAAGGTAATTAATCTTGGGTTTTGTATTTCATTCCCCATGAGGTACTGTGAGGTGCAAAGGCAGAAAACCCATCTTCAGTCCTTTCCTACTTGATGATCAT
Organism: Apodemus agrarius; assembly: GCA_964023405.1. NCBI lineage: Eukaryota > Metazoa > Chordata > Mammalia > Rodentia > Muridae > Apodemus > Apodemus agrarius. The sequence goes on from OZ030006.1 coordinate 134,360,078, forward strand.
TAGTTGAGTTGTAATGGAATTCTCTACATTTCTGGTTATTTGTTTGAAATATATACCTATGTGCTTTACAGAAGTTGGAAACTTTAGTCTTAAGTTTCTCATCTATTAAACTGAAATGGCTACTTTCCCAAGTATGTCGTGGGATTCATCATGGCTTTGGTGTATATAATAGTCATCTCAACACTGCCGGTCACTGGGATTCATCATTGCTTTGGTGTATATAATAGTCACTTCAACACTGCCATTCACGCCTTCAAGTGTAGTGACTCACAAGGTTGGGGACGTAGTTCACCTGGCAGAGTGTGGGTAGTATCAAACCCTGGGTTCTATCACAAGCAACACAGAAACTGGGATGGTGGTCATGAATGCCTGTGATCTAATCACTGGGAAATACATACAGGCAGGTCAGAAGTTCATAGTCATTTCCCAGTTTGAACTACATATTGATTTCAGTGCTAGCCTTGGCCTCATAAACATATTTTTTTCCTCAGGAAAAAAAATGTAAATATGATCTATATTTGGAGTCTCTCACTTTGGAACAGAAGTTTTGTCAAAGTGGAAGTCTATAATTTAAGTACGTCAACATTTTTGTGAGTCTTCACATTCCAATTATTTTTGACATTATAGGACAATATTCTTTGTTAGGAAGTGATAGCAAGAAAAGAGTTGTTGAAAAAAATTCTATCAAAAAGAACAGAAAAGCTGTTCTATATACTTACTATCTAAAGGTTAATTATCATCTCAGCATATCTCCTAACAATATCTACTCTTCATTTTTAAACTAAAAAGAGTTTATTACTCTTTTCTATATTTGAAATTATTTCAGAATTTCATATACTGAATTTTGATGAAATTCTCCCCTCCCATAAATCCTTCCATATATATATATATATATATATATATATATATATATATATATATTCTACATCCACCCTCCCTTAAGTTTTCAATTTTTTGATAAAAACCTATGTATTCTAATTAATGTTTCCTATAACCTTTGGATCTTGACTATCCAGTTGAGCATGTTAGATCACTCAAGGACTATACTCTTAAAGAAAAATAATTGTATGTCTCCAGGTAGATAGCTACCCATAACCACAAATGCCTCAGCCAGGAAATGGATTCCATTCTCACCTCCAATTTGCATGCTGAGATTTTGTCTGGCTTAAGGTTGCACAGGTCTTTTTCATACTGCTGCAACAGCTGTGAGTTCATATATGTAATACCCTGTGAGGTCTAGAAAACTTTGTTTTCTTGAAGTCATTTACTACCTCTGGCTCTTAAAATCTTTCATCCCCCTCTTCAGTAATGATCCATCCCTGTTATCCTTTTAACAGTCTCTGTGTATTTTGATCATTCATACTGTAAGACAATAGACAAAACTTGTAAACCTTTTCCTCCAGGAAAATTCTCTAAAGAATTGACACCTATCATTAACGTTTGGTAAAGTTACCATCATCTTTCCAGGAATTTGAGATGCTGTGCTAATATATTGGCAGCTAAGGATAAAGGGGAAATATGCTTTTATACAAATGAGAACAAGGGCTGATGAATTGGCTCACTGGATAAAGCACATGTTCTTCAAGGGTAAGCACCACAGTTCAAATACCCAGCACATACATAAGAAGACTAGAGGCTGCTGGGCGGTGATGGTCACGCCTGTAATCCCAGCACTTGGGAGGCAGAGGCAGGCAGATTTCTGAGTTCAAGGCCACCCTGGTCTACAGAGTGAGTTTCAGGACAGTCGGAGCTATGCAGAGAAACCCTGTCTTGAAAAAAACCAAAAAAAAAAAAAAAAAGACTAGAGGTCACCCCTCCATAATCTCAGTGCTTGGGAATCAGAGACAGGGTATCCCTGGAGGAAGCTGGCTAGGTAAATAGCCAGAATTGGTGAGTTCTAGGTTCAATGAGATATCTTGTGGAGATTGATCTGCTAAAAGTAACTTGTTTCCATATGCATAAACGTACATGTACAGAAGCACTGAACAGATGCAAACAGGAATATATATGAATTTACACCACACCCTTCTGTTATTATATATACATATACATATACATACACACACAAATATATATATATATATATATATATATATATATATATATATATATATATATATGCAGAGATATATGCCTGGGATTCAAGCATTAGGAAGGCCGAGCAAGAAAAAAGATGTATAGACTAATTATAAGTAGCGTATATAGGTGTGTATTTATTTACCATATTCCATCACTTTTTATTTGTATCTATTTTATTGTCTGTAAATATTCACTAGCTTTCTGCTATATTGCACATAATTAATGTCCTTTATTTTAATGCTATCTTAATGTAAATAGATGTTATTAGGTTTTCTATGTTGTTGAAATATGTATACTCTTTATGTTTGATGCTGTTTGTATTCTCCCATGTCTTGGATATATCATAGGTACAGGAGGCAAAGACCTTCAAATCCTTCTTTTTAAAGTAGCCATTGCAACAACCCTGAACTATTATACCTATATTGCATTTATCAGAGGGGAATTTGGAGGACTGGCATTATTGGATAATTTATCCAACATTGTGGAACTGGTAGCTGACTGTTAAAATCGAAGCTATTGTATGCCTACACTGCTATACTAAAGACGAATATACAGAAATTAAAGCTTAAAATCACTATGGAAGGGATTTATTTTACTTGGGTGTAAATATTTTAGATGTATATTCGAAGTGAAATCAGTATGTAAGTCCTGAAGAAAGAATATGAAGATTTTTATTTAATTTTATGCCTTCTTTTAAAGAAGATAGAAATTTGGAAAATATATTCAAATTGCTAGACTTCAATTTCTCATCTAAAAAAATAAGAATGATGATAATAATGATGGTGGCTGTGGCTGTGGTGACTACTGTCATAGTTCATTGGCCCTCCATTTGCTTGTAACTAGCACAGCATGACATAATTTATAAGAATAGGATTAATATGAAAACAATCATATTTAATGAAGTCTTGAATATTGCTCATACCTGCTAAGGCATCTTGAATTCCAGGTTGCAAGCTTTTATACATTGTCTTTGCTATCTTCCCAAATTGAGAAGTTTGCCTTACGTGGTAAGATTTTGATTCCCTGTCACTAAATGTATGAACTTAACATCCTATGAATTAGTCCTAATGCCAAATTTTTCATTTATAATTCATGCTGTGTATTCTCATATAAAGACAAGCTCTCCTTACCACCCTATGAAACAATTCTCCTTCTGCCTTTCCTCCTTGGATTTTTCCCGCAGTATTTCTGTCCATTGTACTGATGTTGGGCTAAGCAAGGGAAATTATCCAGCCACATTAAATATGGGAATAGGGACTCTAAGCAGCCAATGCTACATGTTGCAGCCTCTGAGGAGTAACAGATGAATTGATGCAAATAAAAAATGGGGCAGGTATGGACAGTATGAGTTGAACTGCGTTAACTAAGAGTTATTACATGAAAAAGAGAAACAGCAATGGAATGAATTTGGATTGTGAAGTGTTTTATTAGGGAAGATGGTTAAATAGAGTAAATGATTAAATGAGTAAGCCTTGTTAATTGCTTAATTGTGTTGAGATGTCATAAAGGAATACTCTTTGTTGACTGGAAAAATAAACTACTAAATATGGTGTGAAAGGGGTACCATTCACAAAATTATTCTATATGGTTAAGAAAATAATATTTTTAAAATTATTTTATTATATTAATTGTAATGATTACATATATAAAGGTTTATATTTATATACCTTAATGTTATATATTATATGTAATATACATGTTATATGCAAATAAAATGATGTATAATATTTAGATATTATATAGTATATATTTTAATAACATACTATATTTGTATATTATAATAGATATTATATATATGGAGGTACAAAGGTCAGAGGACAATGTTCAAGAGTTTGTTCTTCGTGTACTTCTTGGCAAAGCAATCTGTTGTTTTTGCTGCTTCACGATATAACATGGTCTAGAGTCTATTATATTTAGATATTCACATGGGTTCTGGGACTCAAAGTTGTAGCAGGCTTGTACAGTTTGCACATTTACCTGCCAAGCTTTCTCATCATGAAAGAAAAAAAATGTTTTTAAATTTCTTGATGAATATTCTCTAAGCTCAAGCTTGGTAATACATAATATTTTCTAATCTGTGTAGAATTGAGATTTAAATCAAGTGCTCCCAGCCAGGGACAAGTATCTCAATGAATATTTTCTTTTTTATTCTCAGGTTTCAGCCGTCCTATTTTTATCCAGGAGCCACAAGATGTTATTTTTCCTTTGGATCTATCCAGATCTGAAATTATTCTGACTTGTACTGCAAATGGTTACCCTGCTCCGCATTACAGGTAAAATGCTATTTCTCTGCACCACTGCTGTTTTCTTTGTGGTTGCTGTAAAATAGAGACAAATTAAGGATTCACGGATATACCCTACATATTTAGAATGGACCTCAAGATAGTTTTTGCCCTATTCAGCTTTATATACAGAACTCATATGAGCACATATACATCTTCAGAACCCCAATGCATTCATTCGTGCTATAATCTAATTATTATTTACTCTATAGGCCTCTACTATATAGGTCAGTTTTTTACTTGACATTTATTCTTGGGATTAGTGGCAACCAGAGCCATATATACTTAGAAATGAGAAAGACTGAAGAAAACACAGAAGGCTTGGTAGTTAATAGTATTTGCTGCTCTCATAAAGGACCAGGGATTGAGTACTAGGATGCATATGGTACTTACAACAGCCAGTAACTCCAGTTCAGGAGATCTGACACCTTTTTCTGGCCTCTGATGGCATTGCAGGTACAAGAGTCACAGACATATATGTGAGTCAAACCACACTTACACATAAAGTAAACATCCTTAGAAAAGGTATACTACTGGATTTAACCTAAAATGATCAATATAAAATTGGATTAAGAGTTTTTTTCTAAATATAATTTTTATTATTATTATTTTATTTTATTTTTTAAAGGGAAGTAAAAACACTTTATGATGAAATTAAAGATTTACATGGAAAATATTTCTGATAAAATTGTAGAAAAATGTAGAAAAACATGTTAGAATTGAAGATTATCATGGAAAATTTATATAGATATAATAATGGTAGGCATAAAAGTATTCCTAAGTTGATTAAAAGTAGAATTATAAACATTTTCTGATAAACTTGAAGATTTACATGGAAATATTTCTGATAAAATTGTAGAAATATATATAAAAACATTAAAATTAAAGATTATCATGCAAATTATACAGTCAAAATGATAGGCATAATGATAATTTTAAGTTGATTTAAGGTGGGATTATAAACATTTTCAGATAACATTGAAGATTTACATGGAAAATATTTCTAGTAAAATTCAAGAAATAAACAAATATGTTAAAATTGACTGTTTCATGGAAAATTTTACATAAAAATGGTTGATTTAAAAACTCTTCCTAAATTAATTGAAGGTGGAATTAGAAACATGTGATAAGAATCAAAGATTTACATTGAAAACAATTCTGATAAAACAGAGGAAGTATATAGAAAGACATTAAAATTGAAGATTATCATGAAAAAGAATGTAGATAAAGTGGTAGACATAAAAGAAATTACTAAATTAATTAAAAGGGAATTACAAACATTTTCTGATAAAATTGAAGATTTACATGAGAAATATTTCATTAGTCTATGTCTTTTTATTGGGGAGTTGAGTCCATTATTGTTAAGAGATATTAGGGAATAGTGATTGTTGCTTCCTGTTATTTTTGATGTTATTTTTATGTTTGTGTGGGTATCTTCTTTTGGGTTTGTTGGAAGATTATTTTCTTGCTTTTTCTAGGGTGTAGCTTCCCTCCTTGTGTTGGCATTTTCCACCAGTTATCCTTTGTAGGGATGGATTTATATACAGATATTGTGTAAATTTGGTTTTATTATGGAATATCTTGGTTTCCCCATCTATGTCAATTGAGAGTTTTGCTGCGTATAGTAGCCTGGGCTAGCATTGTGTTCTCTTAGGGTCTGTATGAGGTCTGCCCAGGATCTGCTGGCTTTATTGTCTCTGGTGAGAAGTCTGGTATGATTCTGATAGGTCTGCCTTTATAAGTTACTTGCCCTTTTTCCCTTACTGCTTTTAATATTCTTTTTAGTTTAGTGAATTTGGTACTTTGATTATTATGTGCCAGGAGGACTTTCTGTTCTGGTCCAGTCTGTTTGGAGTTCTGAAGGCTTATTGTATGTTCATGGGCATCTCTTTCTCTAGGTTAGGGAAGTTTTCTTCTATAATTTTTTGAAGATACTTACTGGCCCTTTAAGTTGGAAATCTATACCTATAATCCTTAGGTTTTGTTTTCTCATTTTGTCCTGGAGTTCCTGGATGTTTTGTGTTACCAGCTTTATGCATTTTGCATTTTCTTTGACTGTTGAGTCAATGTATTCTATGGTATCTTCAGCACCTTTCTTTCTTCTATCTCTTGTATTCTGTTGTTGATGCTTGCATCTATGACTCCTGGATACTTTCCAAGTTTTCAATCTCCAGAGATGCCTCACTTTGTGATTTCTTTATTGTTTCTACTTCCACTTTTAGATCCTGGATGGTTTTGTTCAGTTCCTTCACTTAATTGTTTGTGTTTTCCTGTAATTCTTTAAGGGATCTTTGTGTTTCTTCTTTAAGGGCTTCTGCCTGTTGACCAATGGTCTCCTGTATTTCTTTAAGGGATTTTTGTGTTTCCTCTTTTAGGGCTTTTACCTGTTGACTGATGTTCTCCTTTATTTCTTTAAGGGAGTTATTTAAGTCTTTCTTGAAGCCCTCTATCAGCATCATGAGATACGATTTTAAATCCAACTCTTGCTTTTCTGGTGTGTTGGGGTATCTGCGACTTGCTGTGGTGGGAGAACTGGGTTCTGATGTTGCCATGTGGCCTTGGTTTCTGTTGGTAGGGTTCTTGTGCTTGCCTTTCACCATCTGGTTATCTCTTGCCAGTTGGAATTGTTGTCTCTGGCTGGAATTTCTTCCTCCTGTGGGCTTGTATGCCTGTGTCCTTACTTCTCAGAGCTCAAAAGTGAAAGCACTGTTGGGAGATCTCTCTCTCTCTCCTGTCAAGCTATGCACAGAAGATTGTGGAGTTTCCCCAGCTCCCAGATGCAAGTGGTGGCAGGCAGGAAGACTTCAGGTCCCAGATGCTCCACTAATCTTAAGCCCTGTGTGCTCCTAGCTGGGTCCCCTCCAGAGAGAAGGTTGAGATCTCACCTCTGCTCTCAAAAGTGAAAGCATGCTGGGAGATCACTCTCTCCTGGCAGGGTATGCACAGAAGGCTGTGGAGTCTCCTGGATTCCTGGTGCAAATGGCTAGATTAATACAGTTTTTCAGGCTCACCTCATCTGAAATCCTAGCTTTGGTGTTTGAAAGCTAATTAAGAGGATGTAGATGTTTTCTTGGGGGGCACCATCTGAATGCTTATATATTTTTAAGTTTGTTAAATATAAATTAAATAAGTAAAGCACATTTTTTGTGTTTTTTTGTTTTTTTGTTTTTTTTTCGAGACAGGGTTTCTCTGTGTAGCCCTGGCTGTCCTGGAACTCACTCTGTAGACCAGGCTGGCCTCGAACTCAGAAATCCGCCTGCCTCTGCCTCCCGAGTGCTGGGATTACAGGCGTGCGCCACCACGCCCGGCTTAGTAAAGCACATTTTAAATGCTTATTTTCTTGCAATTAGAAAAGTGTAAACTGCTGGTTATAAAGAAAGTTTTGCAATAGTTGTATCAGCAAAGACATAGTGAATGTGGTTAAAAGGGCTAAATGACTAATGTATTTCAGGTATTTATGAACTATAAACCTAAAGACAAACAATTTAGCTTCTTATTTCTAATCTTTATCAAGTTCTTCAACAGATCCCTAATATTACATAAGAAATTATGGGAAAGAAGCTTTGGAATGAGAAAAGAATTAAATTTTTAATGCCTAAATGTCAGACTCAGCTCCAATTTTCTTGATAATAAAGCAAAGGGCAGTAGTATTTCACACATTGTATTTTAGCAATACAATGTAAATGTTTAGCCTTCATGATGCCAATTGTGCTTATATTTGTTTGTTACAATTTACTAATTACCATATTATACTTAGTGTATACTAGATTAAAGGTGTTTCTTATAACAGAGTCCATGGCTAGACAAATTACTTAGGGAAAATGAAAAACAGTATAAGAGACTTAAAAATAAGTAGTGGCAACTCTGTCCTACAATTAACCCTAATATGATCTTTTCTGGAGTGATAGTGTACTTCCTACATAGTAGATTTTAAAAAAAGATAGAAAGAAACAAAGAAAGAAAGAAAGAAAAAGAAAGAAAGAAAGGAAGGAAGGAAGGAAGGAAGGAAGGAAGGAAGGAAGGAAGGAAGAGGGGCTGGAGAGGTGGCTCAGAGGTTAAGAGACTGACTGCTCTTCCAGAAGTCCTGAGTTCAATTCCCAGCAACCACATGGTGGCTCACAACCATCTGTAATGAGATCTGATGCCCTCTTCTGGTGTGTCTGAAGATGGCAACTGTGTACTCTAAATAAATAAATAAAAAGGAAAGTTTGAGATTGATTTAAAAAAAAAAGAAACGAAGGGAGGAAGGAAGGAAGAACAAACTTAAAAAGAAGACATTCCTTTAAAAGATTTGTTTGTTATTCTAATCAGAATCATTGCATCAAATTTATTCTATATTTTCTCTTTTATCTTTCCAAAATATATTCTTACATTGGTTTTTCCATGGAGAAAACAAATTGCTTATATCCTTTTTGTTGTTGTTTTGTAACCTTAAAATAGCAAATGGATTCTCATGGGAGGAAATAGAGTAATATTTGTCATCATAATAGCTTTATATCCAATAGCACAATTAAAGTCAGAAGCTAGGAAGGGGTGCTTGTTTAGTTTCAAAACCCAGGGACATATGTGATGTTAAAGGTGGTGAAGGGATCCTTGCATTCAGAAGAGAAAAGTGGGTCACCCAAAACCAATGACAGAAAAGCATAGCTAGAATCTCTAGGAAAATAAGATCACAGAGAATATAACACCAAATATCCTATTTGCAATAGAAGATTAGAACACAGATATATTATTTCTACACATAATGAACTTTTCTCAGGCAAAAGAATTAGGAAAACCAGTGATGAATTACCAGGAGAGAATAGATCTGTTTATTAAGTGGTAGCTTCTCCTAGAAAATAGAGTCCATGAAATCTTAGGAGATGCTGTTCTCTCTTCATACATTTCTCGACTTCATATTGTTAAGAACTTCCTGTGACCAATCAGGTAAAACATTGTGAAAGTTTTATAATGGATGGACACAAGGATGCATAGGGCAGTAATGACAGAGCAGACAAGTGGACTCTTTGCATAGAGGTAACAGCCTCCAATATATTCTGTAAAGTGAACAGCAGAAAAACTTAGAATTTAGATTTTAATGGTTTCCTTCAGTGATCTGAGAATATGATAAGAAGTGGTACTTGTAAGAAGAGCTTAAAACAGAGAACTGATTGGTTAGACATTACACTCAAAGGCAGGCATGGATGTGCACAAGTAGGGCAGCAAATAGTTCCCCCTAGCCAAACTGTCCAGACTGGTTTGAACTACTTAACTGTGAAAGTTTTTCTCCAGGAAAAGAATCAGATTCCAGTTCAAATTCATCACGTCTCTTAGATCTGATGTGTTCGTTCATATGCTTGAAAATACTCATTCAACACACATTTTCCAGTTTGTTTCATAGAAAAATTCATTCTGATATCTAATGCTATCTGTAAACTATGTTTTACAAGGACGTGCATGAAGTACAACTATTTCTCCTTTTATTTAAGCATGTTAATTAAGACAAAGCCCAACCCAGGGCTGAACTCCTGTTCTATATGCACAGTTTAATAATAATTGTACCATAGTGATTAGAATGATTATGGGGCTACTGTGAAGAATTCATTTGCTGCAGCTAAGCCAACAACTTTGAATTTGTGTTGAAAAACAATTACTGCGCTTAATTAGGAGCATGTAATGATGACAGCAGTTATTTCAGTGATTGATTCCAAAATTAAAGAGAGCTGGCAAACTAAGTGTGGTATACCCTTCTCTTGGAAATGATAGAGAACACAGAGGTCTGAGACCATGCCCTGTAAGCAAATTATAAAAGACAGGTTTACAGGGAGAGCCAGCTCTCCCTGTCTTGAGACAGGCCACAGGGAAGAGTAGTTTCCTGCTTTCTCTATCCTAAGAGCTCAAACATGATTCAGTATGTACAAATTACTATTGTAAAAATAGGGAAAACTCAAGCCAAATGGATACCTTTTTAAAACTAGATATTTGCTTTATTTAGATATCCAGTGGAATTCCTTTTCTTCCTCCTTATTCCTCCAAAAAAATCCTATCCCATCCCCATGCTACTGCTTCCCCACCCCCGAATTTCATGACCTGCTATTCCCCTACACTAGGGAGTTGAACCTTCATAGACCAATGGCCTCTTTTCTCATTGATGCCTAAAATGACCATCCTCTGCTACATATGTAGCTGGAGCCATGGGTCCCTCCATGTGTAGTCTTTGGTTGGTGATTTAGTCCCTGGGATCTCTAAAGTTACTTGTTGCTATATAGTATTGTTCCTCCTGTGGTGCTGCAAACCTCTTCAGCTCCTTGGGTCCTTTCTCTAGTTGCACCATTAGGGACCTATAGCTCAGTCTATTGGTTGGCTGTGAGTCATGGATATTTGGATCCACCTTCCAAGAAGGATCAATGTATCTACACTTTAGGCAAATGGTTGGAACTGGAAAATATCATCCTAAGTGAGGTAACACAATCTCAGAAGAATACACATGAAATGCAATCACTGATGAGTGGATATTAATCAGCCTAGAAGATAATTAGCATATCAAATGGTTCCCAAGAAGAAGGAAGGAGAGGGCCCTGGTCCTGAAAAGGCTTGATGCAGTATTGTAGGGGAGTACCAGGACAGAGAAAAGGGAGGGTGATGATTAGGGAATGGGCGGAGGGAAGAGGACTTATGGGACATATGGTGAGGGGTGAACCAGGAAAGGGGAAATCATTTGGAATGTAAACAAAGGATGTAGAAAACTAAAAAAAATTAAAAAACTTTGAACGATATAAAAAATAAGAAAAGATTCTGAGGAAATCAAAAAATCATCATATCCTACTACAAAAGGCTATACTCAACACAACTGGAATATCTAGATGAAATGAACAATTTTCTAGACAGATACAAGTTACCAAAGTTAAATCAGGATCAGATAAATTATCCAAGCAATCCCATAACCCCTAAAGAAATAGAAGCAGTCATTAATAATCTCCCACCCCCCCCAAAAAAAACCAGCCTAGGACCAGATGAGTTTAATGTATAGTTCTATCGGACCTTTCAAAGACTAATACCAATACTTTTCAAACTATTCCAGAAAATAGAAATAGGTGGAACACTACTCAATTTGTTCTATGAAGTCACAAATACACTGATACTAAAACCACACAAAGATCCAACAAAGAAAGAGAACTTCAGACCAATATTCCTTATGAATAACAATGCAAAAATAATAAAATTCTTGCCAACCGATCCCATGAACACATCAAAAGGATCATCCAAGATGATCAAGTAGGATTCATCCCAGGGATGCTGAGATGGTTCAATATACAGAAATCCATCAACATAATCCACTATATAAACAAACTCAAAGGGAATAAAAAATACATGATCATTTCATTAGATGCCAAGAAAGCATTTGACAAAATCCAACACCTCTTCATTATTAAAGTCTTGGAAAGATCAGGAACTCAAGGCACATACCTAAACATAGTAAAATTAATATACAGCAAACCAGTAGCCCATATCAAACTAAATGGAGAGAAAATTGAAACAATCCCACTGAAATTAGGGAAAAGACAAGGCAGTCTACTCTCTCCCTATCTGTTCAAAAATAGTACTCAAAGTTCTAGTCGGAGGAATTAACAAAAGGAAGTCAAAGGGATACCAATTGGAAAGGAAGAAGTCAAAATATCACTATACAGATGATATGATAATATACTTATGTTACCCCAAAAATTCCACCAGAGAACTCCTAAAGCTGATGAACAACTTCAGCAAAGTGGCTGTTTATAAAATTAACTCAGAGAAATCAGTAGTTTTCCTATACTTGAAGGATAAAGATGCTGAGGAAGAAATTAGGGAAATGACACCCTTCACAATAGCCACAAATAATATAAAATACCTTGTTGTGACTCTAACCAAGCAATCGAAAGATCTGTATGACAAGAACTTCAAGTCTCTGAAGAAAGAAATCGAAGAAGACCTTAGAAAATTGAATGGATTTGTTCTTGATGACTGATACCCTTATTTTATTAAAAAGGATTTTGTCATATACAGAGCATGGGTAAATCATTTTAAATTTGACAGGATTGGCTCAAATCTTCTGATTGATTTGATATCTAAACCGTGATTTCATATATTTAAGAGTGTGAGGGATTACCTAATGCTGTAGTCCTTTTCTATTTTAGAAGATATTAGTCAGATTTTCTCCAGTGAATCTTTCACAATATCATCCACAAATCAATAATATTCAAACTAGCTTTTCAGAATGTCATTCCTTTCTCACAATTACACACCCTACCAAAATATCTTGAATATAAGTTCTCTATGAATAGAAGAATCATAGCAAGGCAGCCATATACCCTAAACACATGTTTTAAAGAAGCAGTAAGTGTTGGGCTCAGGACAAAGAACACTCAAGTAGTACTTCTCAACCTATGGGTGAGAACCCCTTTACAGGGCAGATGACCCTGTCATAGGGTTCCCTAAGATCATTGAAATACACAGATATATTCATTACAATTCAAAACTAGCCAAATTACAGTTATGAAGAAGCATCAAAAATAATTTCATTCTTTGGGGCCACCACACAACTATCAACTGTATTAAAGGATTGCAGCAGTAGGAAAGTTGAAAAGCACTACCCTAAAGCCTAGAGACCTTTGTAGAAACAGAGTGTCTCTCACAGCTTCCATTTGCCCTTCTGTTTTTAAGCTAAGGACAAAGTTTTCCTTTCAGATGTCACTTCCAGAGACTGTATGCAAAGGGACTTATCTTTTCCCAAAGTTCTGTCGCCAATGAGAGCATGAACAGCCCACCCATCCTTGTTAAGTTTTCAGATCGTGAGCAACATCTCTTATTGTTCATCTTTTTATTCTGATAAATGGAAACCATACATTATACACAGTACTAAATATACAGATCAGTCTGTTTTGGGGGGATTTGTTTCTGCAAACTTTAATATCGTGTAAAGGTATAGTGTCTGCATATGTTCTAATCTATCTTCTGTTATAGACCCTCAGCCATGTCCTTGACAATTTGCTTTATTCTTCCTGTATTTTTTCCACCTGTATAAATGCTAATTGTGATTCATTATATTAAATACATATTCCCACAAATGCTTCCCATGACTACATACAACTTTCAACTTTGAGAGAAATGTCATTGATGTACAATGCATATAATTTAAAATATGAAATAGGAAGGTGTCCAATGAAAGAAATAACTCTAGTAGGAGGTGGTGAGTGCATATTCAATTATCTCAAAGGGACCAATCAGAGTCTTCTCAAGCTGTATGTGCTTCCTTCTAAGTACTGCTAAAGCCCTTATTTAGATAGATAACTCATGCACTAAAGGACTGTTGTCTAATAGCTAAGCTGAGAGAATCTGAGTTCTTATAAAAAAAGTTCTCAAGCTGTATTTGTTTTTTTAACATGTAATTTTAGGTTGACTTTCTAAACTTCCACTGAAATATTTTCAACGTGATTAATTTTCCAAGTGGCAGACTCACAAAGACAATCACATTTTGAAACTGTCTGATTCTTATTGTTTTGTTATCAGCCTTGAATGGGTTTTGTCAGATCTTTGCTGGCATTCTTAGTGTTGGGTGCAATGTTGCTTTCTCGGGTTTCTCTCTCTAAATCATTTCTGACATTCAGGTTTTCAGTGTCAGTTATAGGGATTCAGGTATGCTATACATTATTTGAAAGTCTCTAAAAAATAGATGTCAGAATTATTGACTGATGTCAAATTTTTATTTCTCATGTTAAGACTTCTGCTGCCTTTCTGGTTTCATGTGAGTGAATGTTTGTAACTTATAAAAGGTATAGTCCTCAAAACGCCTACCAATTTGTATTGCTGGCCCCAGAACAGTTGTATATGCCAGGCCTGATAGCATAGGCATAAAATCTCAGCTTGTGTGAGGGCAATACAATAGGATTGAAATAGGATTGCCAGTCAGGACTTTAAATGTATTTAAAGTAAGATCAGCAACTTAGTAAGAAAATGTATAAAAATTAAAAAAAATAAAATAAAATAAAACTAGGCAATGGAAGTAATCCAGTGGTACAACATATAGGTAGTTTGTAGGACCTCGATATGACCACACCATATTTTTGTCCTTAATGAAACTACTGAGATCATCACACATGTAATCATGTTTTGCTTTTGACTATTTGTTTATTTTACTCTTATAGAAATTCAAACAGTATTATTTTATGATAAATAGCATTTAGTTCTTTATATTACATATGTAACTTTACTTCTCTTTTTATTCTTGAAGGTGGAAACAGAATGGTACAGATATTGACTTCAGCATGACTTATCACTATAGGTTGGATGGAGGCAGTCTGGCCATCAGCAGCCCCAGAACAGATCAAGATATTGGTATATACCAGTGTCTGGCCACCAATCCGGTGGGCACCATTCTGAGTAGAAAAGCCAAACTACAGTTTGCATGTAAGTGTATGGGAAAATCCATACTCAATATGTCTTGGAAAACAGTCAGGTAATATACCTTTGTTGGACCAAAAGAACAACATTCTCAGTAACATCCTTGTTGAAATCAAGTCGGATTTTATATGTATAAAAAGTTCTGATTGTGAATTTTATAAATCTATATTCCTGAGTATAATAGAAATCATTTTGTTTAGAAGAGCATTTTTCTAACTATATATTAGGAAGTATTCTTGGAAGTATCTCTAAAAGTGTCACATATCAATATGAAGATTGCTTCTGTCTCTCTTTCTCTTTCTCTCTTTCTTTCTCTCTCTCTTCCTTTCATTTGAACAAGGTATTAGTGTGAACAGCAAGGAAAGAAATCCAGGGCAGTGGTGTCATGTGGGGCAGGATGGTGTTGCTCTAGAAACAGCTATCACACACCCCCTCAGTGAGTTGGAGGTGGAAATAAAGTGGTTGCCACAGGCAGGCTTTATATTAACTGTAACAATGTCCAGCTGCATCACATAAATGTCATCCAAGTAATTACCTTTGTGACATTTGGGGACATTAGCAGATGAACAATAGACACTGTGTCTTATATCCTTTATATATAGTGTTTCTAGGGACTAAAATGCTTCCTATTAGATTCAGTGAAAGCCTTGTTTGAGAGTAACTATGACTCACAGTGTGGACAAAGTAGAAGGCTTGCATTTCCCCCTTGTATAAGTCCCTGCACTTAGATAAGTCAGGGAATTGGAATGCTAGCTGCTTCCTTCTGGGAGGTCATGGAAATGTCTGTGTGGTCTATAACTTTCATAAAACAAATTTAAAGGTTTTTTTAAGAAATATATGTCCTATCCCATCCTGGATAATAGTACTTTAGTCACCTGAAGAAATATGAATTAATAATTGGGTCTATTTCTCATTGTAGTTCTATGGTTTCAAGTTTGTTCTGCACAGGACTACACAGGGTTCAGGGAATTCAGTGTTTGGACCATAACCCTGCTTTTGACTGCATATACATCAATTATCATTTCAGTTGATTTATGCATTGGAGAATCATTTGAAATTATAGCAGTGAGAAAAGTATAGACACATCCTAGAGGAATTTGTAGTTATTAAAGAGACTAACAATTCCTTTCTTTCCTTTTTGGAAAGTAGTTTTTTTCTAGAACATTGAAATCAGATTATACACTGAAAAATTCCTAAGGGAATTCTGTACAGCATATAATATTTATTTGTAATGCTAAGTTTCTATTGCATTTTCTAATAAATATCTGCACTTTGCATAATGGCAAGCTTATAATGCCACTACTTGGGTGCTGAGACTATCTCAAAATAAAAGAAAAACACACAAAATAAATAAATCCTAAATATCTACATCAACATGTGCTTTATATAGCCACATATTTCTTCTTCATTACGGCTTGCACTCTAAAAGTGCTTTAAATTAATCTCTGATTTTGAATTATTTTTTTAAAATACATTAAAAGAAATATGAGTATCTAAAACTTTTTCAAAGTAAACTATAATTTAATATTGCCAAAAAGGAAAAACACAAGTTAAATTCAAAAGAAGTTAATTTTTTTTTACTTGCATGAGTGAGAGTTTATAGCTCTTCATTATTTATTTCCCTTATGGGGTCTAAAAGTTGATGACTCCTGTGCTTGTCACACAAGCTTGAGGATGTGAGTTCAAGCTCCTGTACCCATGTAAAATAGCTAAGAGTCATGACAATGCTATAATCTCTGCACTGTGAGGTAGAAATAAGCCAATTTGTGAGGCTAATTAGCCAGCTCCTCTAGTCATCTTATCAGTAATTATATAAAAAACAATTTGGGGAGTAATTGAGGATGGAACTTGAAGTCACCCTCCAGCCTTCACAAGCATGTGCACACACCATATGAATAAACATGCATTTTCATCCAATCCATGCATAAAACTAGGTCTGCCAATACCAGTAACTGATCTCTGTTCTAAAACACAAATGAACATAGGCATTATAACTGACATTTTGAAAAGCAAGTAAGACCCCATACATTCGGCCTTCCCGTGTAACACATATATTGATGCTGTGTCTGAAAGGCTTCATACTGTATTCAGGGAACGAACTGCTAGAGTATTACACAGAAAAAGTAGTCTAGATGTATGCCATCCAAAGAGAAAGTTCCTGAACTTCATGACCTGTGTCTTCATTCTGCAATACTTCACTATCCCCTTTTAAAATGAACAATAGATTTTTGACTGAAAAAAGGATTGACAGAATAACAATGTGAGTCAGATGCTGGGGCCTCAGATACAGTCATACCCAAACTCAAATTTTATGTCTATGAAATATCCAACAGAATGTAATTATATCCGTTCTTATAACAACTCTCTGTTGAGAAATTTACTGATTGAAACTGACACCACCATATAAAAATCAATGGCAGGGATTAATTGGAATAAGAGTGCAAGGGCCATCACTCACATAGATGACTGAGAAATGATAGCTCTAATTCTCAGTTTCATTCTTTCTCTAACGCAGCCAATATCTTTGATATATTCACATATTTCTAATTACTATTATCGCACAATTTTATGGATAGATTTCATGGAGAGAAGTCTCTTGTTTATATCCCAAGCTTTCTTCTTATTTTTTCAAAGTTTATTTAGTGCTTTTATTTGTACGTGTCAATTAAATAACATAATGGCTCTTAATTTGAGATTCATACATAGGTATAGAACACATTTTGATCATATTTACTTCTCCATTCCTCTATTTTGCCCTCTAATACTCCTGTTGATCTTTCTTCAGTCCCAACTAGTCCCCTGGTTTAAAAATCTTTGCTTATTGCATAATGGGTTTCATTATGGTTGCTTATACAAGCACAGAGTGGGGATTTTTATAGATGCATGGACAACTTACTAGGAATTGTGCAACTGAATCATTCATTTCCACCCACCAGTTGCCTATAAATCCTCAGGAAATTATGGTTTATTGACAAAATTTTTATGTGTCCAATAGTGTTCACATCGTGCATAGGAAATCATGACTTATAAGAGTTCGAGATTTCAAAAGACACAAGTCCAAAAGTTCCACAGACAGAAGACGGTATTGCCCAATTCTCTACCTCTTCCTCTAGCTCTTTCATTGTACTTGGCCCCTTTCCTATAATGTTCCCTGAGCCTTTCTGGTGGTGTTATACAGGGATGTCATGTATGGCTGAGAATTCAACGGACACTTAATTCTCAACACTTTTACCACTTGTGAGTCTATTCTTATCACTGTCCACTGCAAACAGTATATCCAAGAAACAGTGCAGAAATACATATGTATGGATATAAAGATGATTAATTTAAGGAAACTTTGATAGATATATCATGTCAATTTAAGAAAACAACACTAGGAGCTTCCCTACAATGGCTTAGGATCTCTTCAGCCATAGTGGCTTTTGACTCAGCTTATAGTGCCAATTCTAAATTCTTTCCTATGTTGGAAGTCTACATTCCTATTAGATAATAACTACAAAAGACCTAGTATTATTGGTCCTGTTAGCACAGATTGCCTGGCCATTCATTAGTGTTGCACATAGGGTCCACTTTATGGGGTCTTGTGTATAGCATATTACCATCTGGTCCTTGCATTCTACACTCTTTATACATAATGTTTGCATTGAATTAGCCAATAATAATACAGTCAGATACTACTTTCAGCTCTATTTTATGGACTAGATGCTTTAAAGCCTAATCTGATTGTAGCTTTTCTCAAGACATATTGTTGGTAATCACATCTTAATTATATTTACTTAGAAATACCAGAGCTTTATAAAATGAATGCTCTTGATGTTTAATAATAAAAACCTTTTTATAACACTGTCTAGATAAAGACATGCGAACTGTTCTCTTTCTTTATGTCAGTTTGAAATGATGTGATTTATTTTCTAAATGAACACTGTAGGCAGTAAGCTTTACAATAACCTTGGGGTTGCTGTTGTGATTCCTAGCCTACATGTCAATTTATGAAAATACATCCAGCCCCAGCTACACAGCTTTCCTGACTGTGCGTTCAATTCTCCAGAACTCTCCACAGAGTGAGATGAAACCTAGTTGACGGCAGATATACTTTCCCTCACTCTATTCTTCTCATTTCTGCCTTCTTCTTTGAGCTTCTGCTCAATTCATCTATTTCAAAAATTGAATTGATTTTCCTTTGCTCAGAATTATTTTTGAGACTGTCATTATTAATTTCCAACATATTTTTTCAGCACAGCTAAATCTAGACAGTCAAGCTACTAAGAAGGTAATCCCCAACCATGTGCATATTTCCTTCTCTTTATTCTAAATATTTATTTATTTATATTAATTTTGAGACATTTATACTGGATAAACAATTAATCTTATTCATGTAAATCTCTGCCTCTTGGGTCACATTTTTATGGAACCCTAACAAAGTCATAAATCATTCACTATAAAATTCTTTTGACTTTTGGTCTTCTTATATTTCAAAATTCATCAGAAGCCCTACTCATACAAATTTCTCTAAGTTAAATAAAAGTATACATTGAGAAAATATTGTGAACTCAGATGAGTTCAATTATCTTTTTGGAGTTTCTTATAGCATTGCTTTGGTCTTCAAAGGCAATAGACTTACGCACATTCTTTCTGGACCTAACTTCTCCACGTGACCTTTTGCAGATATATATAAGGTACCTGATTACTTTTGTGTGTAACTTTTACCTTAGTATTGGAATTCGGATGGTACATCTTAACTTTTCATTAGATATAACCTATAATTCCCTAACATGACTTATCTCAGCATGGAACCTTCATGATAATATGGCCTATGTGTAAAAAAAATAATTACCTGTTATGAAATAAGTCAAATGTGTCTTAGCCCATAACAAGTTATTTACATCTCTGTTTTGAGGGTGTGTTCAAAATTATCTGATGACAAAGTCTCTGGCAAATGAGAGAATGCTGGTCTTTTATGTATTCAGGTGTATTCTATTTAACCCAATCCCCAAACCACCCAAAACTAACTGATAAGAAATTTTCATATCTTACCATCTCTTCTCATTCTTTCCAGAATTCCTGAGTGATCCAGGTTGCTTCTTTAGTTCACTTGTAGATGCTTTGAAACTTCTTTATTTTCTCAAGGACTTTCGTGGGAAAGTGTGCGTGAATGTTTCCTTATTTCATATGTATATTAGTGAATTCCTGTATAGTATTTCTGTGGGGCACTGTAATCTAACTGTGCTACATAAATACAGAAATTGACATAGGTGTTTGATAAGAAACCTATAATTTTGCTAAGCTATATTTTGGAGTATGTAGAACTCTGGTCATGAAAACATAGACACTTAACATGAAAGTCATGGACAAAATTTCTTGATTCTGTGTGTTTTATATTTAATCATGGATGATATTTCAAATACATTTCTTGTATTAGTGCAGAGTGGAAAGCAGCTTGACAAATCTTCTAATTGACTGCATATTTGTACATCTATCTACTACCTAGACATAGTTAAGCGTGGTGCTAGGTTCCAAAGATAAATGGTAGAATTAATTCAGGCAGGTGAATTTTTAACAAAGCAAACAAATGATCCCTCAAGTCAAGTTCTAAACAGAATAACACAGAAAGAAAGTAAATTGCCTATACATAGTAGATATTTTTGAAACTTTGTAGTGTAAACTCTTTTGTTTCTAAGAGTAAAGCCTTTGATAGGATCAAATTTCTTGTTTTAGGTAAGTAAACAAAAAACATTTGTGCCTTAAATCACAAAAATAATGAATGTCATGATCAATGTTCAAACTCAGGGAATGGAATATAAGATCCCCTCCTCCTGCCTTCAGCATTTCCTTAAAATTTTTATACGTTGAAATAATATGTAGACTTTTAGATACTGACCAGTACCCTGAGTAGAAAGAAGTAGGAAGAAAAGATAGAACAAAGAATACCATCCCATCCCAAAAAGGTGTGGTTTAATTTTGGCATTGAGATAGAAAGTTTGTTTTCTATCACAGTTTCTAACACAGAAACTAAATAAAGTATGAACAGGACCACTTACTGTAGAAGAAGCAAGAAGGGACAGAAATGGCTGAGTATGGTAAAGAGACAAAAGGCTGGCACTAAGAATTGACCACTTTTCTGGGTTAAAGCTAAAAAAATGGTTCCTCTTTGTGAAATGGATATTTTAATTAGACTGAAATTCTGAAGAAACTTGGGAAAGTCAAAGTACAATGCAGAGGTACATAGGTTTCAAGGCAAACTGCCTGTTCTGAAAGGTCATTATGCAGTCGATATGACATTGTACACACTATTAATTCATGTGCAAAATTCATATAAGGTTGATAGAGGACTAGATATTCAATACATACAGAGCAGAGGGTGAGGACAATAGATATTTTGTTGTGACAGGAATATAAAATGGCAGGCAAAAGCTTAGGCCTGTACTGTTAACAGGACAGGATTTGTATTTTATTATTCATTCTAACACCAAGTATTTGATTGAAGTTCAGAAATTTGAAGTGACTTATAAAAGCAATTTGAAATTCACCACATGATTTCATTGGATATGTTAGCTTTATATATTAAAATTATTAATACAAAAGTTATACATACTTATAGATGTTCTAAGCTTTAGTTATTTAATGCAAAAGGGGAGATTGCACAATTCTGCATCATATTGCAGGGCTGATTTTCAATGCTTCAAGGTTAACATGTAGGCATTTACAACCAGCATCCTTTTTCCTGAGGAAAGCAAAGGGCTTATATACACCATGCCATTCATCACTATTTTGAACCTGTAAACTATTCTCAACCATATTTTAGAGTTAGAGAAATTCAATGTGATACAACTATGTTCCTTGCCCAAGGTCAAAATATACAGGTTCTGAATTTCTAATATGTATATCTTACGAATTTTTAAGAGTTTATGTTTATTTTGAAAGTAGGATTCTCGTGAATTAAAGAAACACTAGGCTGGAACAGTATCTTAATAGGTAAAGTCTTGCCTTATAAGCATGAGAAGCAGAGTTCAAACGTAAGGACCATATAGGGAAAAATAGCAGAGTGTTGTGACACATTCCAACAATAAAGAAGCAGAGATAGAATGATGCCTGAACTTTGTTGGACAGCCAGATAAGTGCACTTAGTGAGTTCTTGACAATGGCTCTGTCTCACATAACAATATAGACTGCCTGAGGAGTTACCCAAATTGCATATCAACAGATACATTTCCACATAAGCATTCACCTGTATACACATACACATGAACACGTTAAACAAATGAACAATTAAACCAGCATAGAGAAATGTTTTAATGTAAAGGTCTTTTACTACGTACAGAAGAATTTCAAGGCATTATGTCAATTTGAAAGTATTATATCTCATTACTTTTTTAAACTAGAGGACTCTAAGTTTGATAAATAAAAATAAAAAGCATTTGGAACCTGAGTACTCCTGAATGTCATTGAAATGAGCCAAAATTACACACGATCCTGATGGTGATAGAGTGCATTTAGATCTGCAAAACAAATTAAGTCCCAGGAAGGAAACTTTTTGAACATAACACTTAAAAATGCATTTGGAAATCTCAAAGACTCTGGTAACTGTAAAGGGTGCATTAAGTGGGTGATGCATACCTAATTATCAATGAAAATACCAAATGCTTTTTAACATCATTTGTGAAGAAGAAGAAGAAGAAGAAGAAGAAGAAGAAGAAGAAGAAGAAGAAGAAGAAGAAGAAGAAGAAGAAAATGACATAAATATGTATATAAAAAGATTATTTCTAACTACTGAAGTGAATGAAAGTTGACCAATTAGCTTTTATTTTTCTTATCAGGTTGTTGCTGCACTGTAATGCTACAACAGATTTAGTGTTCTAAAATTATTTTAATGCTATAATAACATTACTGCCAGTTGGTATATTAAGGAGAAAAGTTTGAGTTATAAAAGATTTCATATCTTAAACAAATGGGCTATGAGCATTGCACAGTTAAATTACAGCTAGCTACTATCATATTTATCTTAAAAATCAACAGGAATGTAGATTATCCCATGTGTTACCCTCATTTTTTCCCACATCAGCACTGCTGGAAATCTATTTATGTATCTTATCAAAATTGATACTTTTTTATTTTTTGAAATTCAGCCTCTCCCACTGCCTTACTCTACTTATGTTCAGCAGGGTCTAATCTTTTTTGGTCCATTTGAATAAAATTGCACATTTAAGCTGCGTGGGCTAAAAGTCTTGGTGGGAGAGAAAAATATTATAAAGTAAGAGATTCATCCCATTAAATCTGAAAGTTTCTTATTTGTAAAGCTGCAGAAGATACAAAAATCAGAAACAGTCTCACTGATGATCCATTGGACAAATGGCTTTGGTCGAGTTATGTATCCAGCTCGGGAGAATGTTGCCCTGTGTACTGAAATGGTTTATATTAGTGAAGTTGTCATTTGCATTTAATTATGTGGTAAATTGTTTCCTAGCATTTGCTGTGACTGCACATATTCTATATTCTCTAAATTAGGATCTACTGTTTTAAAAACCAACTACACATAATAGATTTAAAAGAATCTTGTGGAAACATGTGTTATGTTTAAAACTATCAATTTATATCCTGTTTTCTTAAGTATAATGTGCATATAAAATACAAAAAGGACAAATAGATAGCTCATCACACTCAATGGCACTTGACTAAGAGAAGATTGTAGTTAGAATATTGCTAACATCTTGGATAAACTCCCTGTGCTCCTCTCCTAATTCTTACTCCATTTTTCTTCCTGAGAAATGATCCATCTCTCCCTGTAAGAATTTGTTAAGCAATGTAAAAAGTTCCTTTCTGTGAATATATGATGCATTCATATATATATATATATACATATATATATATATATATATATTTATTATGTGTTCGTTTTGTGTGTGTGTTTGTGTGTGTGTGTGTGTGAAAGAGAGAGAGAGAGAGAGAGAGAGAGAGAGAGAGAGAGAGAGAGAGAGAGAGAGAGAGAGAGAGAGATCCTGCGTGTGGAGGTCAGAGGATGAAAACAATCTCGATACCAATTCTCATTTCCCATCTCTCTTTGCTTGAGACAAAATCTCTTCATTGTTTGATGCCAGTAAGCTTCCAGGGATTAACCTGTTTCATGTCCCATCTTTTAGGAGGAAGACTCAGTTAATAGACTGGCTTTATATGCACTCGGATGATTCAGACTTAGGTTCTCATATTTGCTGGCAAGTGTATTGCCCATTAAGTTAAATTCTTTACCATTATTTTTGTCTTTATGTAAGTTAAGAGTGTATATTGTATGTTAAAGATTGGCTCTTTAGACACCAAGTTTGTAAGTAGAGTGGCTTTTAAGGGCAAAGATATATAATACTTGTATCAACATGATCTCCTGTCTTACTTTTCTCTTTCATATATCAGTTACCTAACAAAAGCAACTTGAGGAAGTAAGGGGTTATTTTATCTGACAGTTACAGGATACAGTCCAGCATGGTGGGGAAGTCATAGTGGTCGATGAATGCTGAAGCAGCTGATCGCACTACATGTACAGTTAGGATTCACAGATGAGTGTTTGCTGATGTTTATCTTGGTTTCTCCTTTTTATTAAGTCTAGAATCCCACCCTCTGGAATTGTGCTATACATATTTGTGTAGGTATTTCCACCTAACTAAGCCAATCTCAAGAATTCTTCACAGATCTGTCCTGAGGTTTCTCCTGAGTGATCAGATCTAAATCTTGTCAAAGATAGAGTTAATATTAATTCTGACACCTATGTTTCTTTACATATGTCCCTACATACACTTCTCTATGCATTCATAAAACAAACAAACAAAAAAACCAAAACCTTGGCCTGTACATTGTCACTTTTAAGCATAACAATAGCAGATCCAGTTTACAAAGTCTATAATCCTAGTGCTCAGAACACAGAAACAAGATTCAATTCCTAAGGATTGTGTGTGTGTGTGTTTGTGTGTGTATGTGTGTGTGAGTGTGTGTATTGGGAGTCCAATAATCAATCACCAACAGATACTGAGGGATGGTTTTATATATATATATATATATATATATATATATATATATGTATATATATATATATATGTGTGTGTGTGTGTGTGTGTGTATGCATTATATTATAATTTATAATTGAATGTATTATAATTTATAATTATAATTATGTTAAACATGTGTGAAATATATAATATGTAATATTCAGTATTATACCAGGTATATGAATTAAGTTCATAAACATAAACACACACACACACACACACACACACACACACATATATATATATATATATATATATATATATATATATATTCCTGTGTCAAAGCAAACAAGCAATAGGCAATAGGAAGCTCTTATACTTTATAACTTTATTAATTTATATTCTTATTGAAAATGTTTTGTTCTGCATCCTTAATGATACTTGATAACTTAATTTTTCCTTCTTTTCTATTCTATTGAGTTGTTTCTTATAGTAATTGATTCTGTGTAAGACAACTTTGCTATTGTAATATATGGAAAAACACATCACCTACTGTGTAGCTTATCTTTTTATTCTCTTAATTATGTCTGTGATAAATACAACCTCCTAGAATCAATATAGTCCAATTTATTTCTTTTCCTACATAGGTTGATAAATTTCTCTAAAAGTTTCTGTCCTGTAGTCATTAAATCAGTTTCTATAATAAATTTTCTTGTACTTAACATTTAAAATGTCACTGCCCATGAAATTAGTTCATATACATGCTATAATACCATATATTATATGTAATGTATATTTTACATACATATATTATATAATATATCACATATATAATAATTTATATAAATAGTCATATATATGCATATATATGCATATATATATATATATATATATATATATAAAGTTTTTCAGTATCTGTGGGGACTTGATCATAGTAGCCAAAATATACCCAAATGTGTTTGTATTAAAGTCTTTTATGGACAATAATGTAATGTTTTTTTTATAATTTGCATGCATCCTTTTGCATATCATAAATAATCTTTAAATTTCCTTGAGTACCTAATATAATATAAATGCTACATAAGTACTTTTGTTCTGAGAATTTTGTTTAGCGAATATTAAAAATAAAAATAATCTATTCAAGTTCAATTCAAAAAGATTTACTTTTAATGATTTGGATTCAGAGTTGACTAAATCCACAAAAGCATAATCCACAAACACTGATAAGTGGTAGTATATATTGTATTGTTAAAAACTGAACTAAACTAGCATTTATATTTAAAAAACAGTCCTTTTGTTGCTCTACCTCAGAACCAGTATCTCTGAAAAGAATCAACTGTTTATTCTTGACAAAGTCTGTCTTTGAGTTTTCTAATCTATACATTTTTCATTTTTACCTGTTTCCATGCAAATGCCCCATATGGGGGCTGATTGCCAAGGAGGGTTTCAACACAGGACACAGGGAATGTTCTTGTTGGTATGACTTTAACCTCTCACCTCTGTCTCCAGACTTTGTAGCCCTTAGGTTTTGTCATAATTAATATTTTTCTTCCTTTTGTTTAATTTTTATAAGTTATGTAGTTCAGGTTGGCCTTGAACTTGCTGTATAGCCTGGGATTTTAGTCTTTTGGCCTTTGCTTTCTAATTGCCTATATTTTAGGCATATAACACTAAGACAAGGTACAAAGCCATATTTGACATTCTATTGACCACCTTAATTTTAGATTAGGTCTTAATATCCGACAGCTATTACAATATATGATATGGGAAAAGAAAAAGCATACCTTACTTTATAAGAAAAATCCAATGGGACCAAAAGCAGAAGAGAATAGATGGAGAATAAAATAAACCTCCCTACTTCTATTTTTCACATCACTAACAAAGCCAAGATTTTATATATGTGTGTGTGTTTATATATATGTGTGTTTGAGACAGAAGCAATTATATATGTGAGGTTTGTGTGTGTGTGTGTGTGTGTGTGTGTGTGTGTGTGTGTGTATTTGACACAGAGTCTGACTATATAGTCCCTGCTGGCATGGAAGTCACTAACTAGTCTAAGATGGACTAAAACACACTGAGATCTATTTCTCTTTGCTCCCTGATTGCTTGGATTAAGGAGTGTGATATCATACCCAAATGAAGTTGATGTTTCCAGTGTTAAAGTCCAGATAATTTTGGTATATAATTTTTATTGGTTTCTATGAACACACTGTAAAACAGGAAAGAGATGTTTCTTCAGAATCATCATTCAAAGTATAATATATTCACATTTATAAGTTGTAAAGATGACTCTGTGGCTGTAGCACTTGCCACATGAGCGAGAGGACTGGAGTCCAGATTGACAGTGAATGTTAGGTAGATGGGACAGCCTACCTGTAATTCCAGACTGGCAAGGCAGAAACAGGGGATCACCAGAGATGCTGGTTAGGAAGACTCGCTAAGACAAGGCTAGTCTGTTCTGTCTTTGATTAATAGGCCCTCCCTTAGAAAACAGAAAAGTGATAGGATCTCCAAGTTCATATATAGTTCCACACACATATGGCAAACCCATCTGTCCTTCTCAATGACACATACTTATCAAAATACTTTCATAATACCTCATTATACTTATTAGACATTAAGTGAATCTTTCAGGTAACACTTTCTTAGAGCTTGTCAACTATGCTCATGATTTTTTATTTTGGAATCTTCTTGAATTTAGGCTGGAGCTTTTACAGTCTCATAGACAGTTCTCTGAAATCCATCTAATGGTACTGAGGTTCTAAAGTCATCCATTCAAAGGAATCTAATGTGTGCTTTGCTCATGAATTATCTATGCATTATATAGGTAGAAAAACCCAAACAGTATGTAAACTGACTCTTTGCTTACATTTTCTAGAAAACTATGATGGAATATTCACCTTGGTCACTTCTCATATACATTAATTCTCTTTCCTGTGTCCTAGATGGGTGCTTTAGCAAAGCAGAAATTCTGTATCCCGAATTAATAAGAACATATTTATCTACCCTTCTCGCAGTTTTTGTGGCATTGAGATGATGTCAATTTATAAAAATCAAATAAATCAAACTTTTTAAATTCTGTGAAGCCTCATACAACTTCTAGGGCTTTTGAAATCTATTTTTAAAATGAATCATACTTAGAATATCACGTTTACAATTGTCTTTTTTACTTAAATTGTCCTTTTACTTAAAAGGATAATAGTGGGACTGAAGTGGTGGCTTAGCAGTAAACAACAGTCACTGATCTTATAAACAGTCCAGATTCTGTTCCCAGTACCCAGAGGTGGCTCACAAGGACTATCTGTAACTACTGTCCCAGGGGACCTGATGCCCTCGCTGGCCTCTGTAGACACCACACATTCACCCAGAGCACCTATGTACAAGAAGGCAAAACACTCATATTACAAAAGAAAAAAACTACAATAAATCATACATATATTTTCAACCAGATATAATCTTGTTTAATTCTCAAGATCTCCAACCTAAGTTCTTGTTATAGCACTAGTTTTGTTAATGGCAAAAATTATATTCAGGGAAATAAAGTTGTGTGTCCTAGAACAACAGATGAGAAATAAACTGTGATTTAGTTTTTAGCATTCCATATTTTAACTACATTTTCATAATCTTCTCTAACTAATTTTTTTAAAATAATAAGGTATATAATGATTCTTGCTAACCCATGGCAAACAGTTTCTGAATCACCTTATCTGCAACAGGACCTAATGTTAAACATCTGTAGTCCAGTGGTAGACATTATCATCAAGAGTTGCTATAGGCCAGGACCTTGGGAAGCAGATTACCAGAATTATCAAAGGGTCAACAAGAGATGTGGCTGAAAAGCTTGTTATACCCATGTGGAAAAGCAAATTGAAACCTGTGTTTCTGGATTCCAAAATGACCCTTCAACAAACCATCTGCATTTCAACAACATATATTTGCTGAGGTACATCTTTCTATAAAACACAAACATGGGCAGGGAGGGCATTGCTCACTCTTTGTATTTGTGTATCTGGTCATACATAATGATAATCTCATCTAAAGAAAATAAGCAAATCCATTGAATGTTGTGGGAAGAAAGATCAACAGAGGACTGGATTCTATCACTTGCCAAAGCAATAGGTCTCTAAAGTGTAATCCCTTCTCAGAAATATCTGCCTTCCTGTGCAATGCTTCTAATCAAGGCAGAAAATGCAAATGAGGGGATGCCTAGACCTATAGGTCTGATTTAACAAGACAATTACTGGGTATTTTGTTTCTTTGTGAGAATTGTGTTGTCCAGATCTATTTTCGCATACATATTAATAAGTTGTTTTACATAAATCAATTCTGTTTGTTTATAAATGGAGATTGCTTAACCTTCCCTTAATTCTTTCTGAAATCTCAAACAAACAAGTGCCTAGAGTTCTTTCATATGGAGGTCTATTCCTTGAACCAAAAGAACTTATTATAATTATTTCATCAAGTTGAAGTAAAAGTGATTTTTCTTTTTTTTTTTTTAATTTTTTTTTTATTTTCTATATTCTATGTTTACATTCCAAAGGCTTTCTCCTTTCCCAGTTCCCACCCACCATAGTTCCCATAGTTCCTCTCCCCCCCCCAACTGTTCCCCAATCATTCCCCCTCCCCCCTCGGTTTCTTTACTAAACTGGATGCAATCTTTACAGGCCCAGGGTCTTCTCCTTTCTTCTTCTTGGGAATCATTTGACTTGCTATTTGTGTCTTGAGTATTTAGGGCTTCTGGGCTCGTTAATATCCACTTATCAGTGATTGCATTTCATGTGCATTCTTTTGTGATTGGGTTAATTCACTCAGGATGATATTTTCCAGGTCTAACCATTTACCTACAAATTGCATGAATTCATTATTTTTGATTGCTGAGTAGTATTCCATTGTATAAATATACCACATTTTCTGTATCCATTCCTCCTTTGAGGGATATTTGGGCTCCTTCCAGTTTCTGGCTATTATAAACAAGGCTGCTATAAACATAGTGGAGCATGTGTCCTTATTGCATGCAGGGGAATCCTCTGGGTATATGCCAAGGAGTGGTATGCCAGGGTCCTCTGGAAGTGGCATGCCCAATTTTCTGAGGAACCGCCACACTGATTTCCAGAGCGGTTTTACCATTTTGCAATCCCACCAACAGTGGAGGAGTGTTCCTCTTTCTCCACATCCTCCCCAGCACTTGTTGTCTCTTGAGTTTTTAATCTTAGCCATTCTGACTGGTGTGAGGTGGAATCTCAGGGTTATTTTGATTTGCATTTCCCTAATGACTAATGATGTTGAACATCTTTTAAGGTGTTTCTCGGCCATCCGAATTTCTTCTGGTGAAAATTCTTTGTTTAGCTCTGTGCCCCATTTTTTGATAGGGTTATTTGTTTCTTTGCGGTCTAGAAATAACTGTGAGAGGTGAACCCATTTCCTGCTCCCTCTGAGCTGCTTGGAAGGTTCTCTGTTTCTGTAGAGCTCCCAGTATCCATTTACAAGGTTACCTGTTTCATTTGACATGGAACAAAAAAGTATCTAGATCACAACATAAAATTTATGACAGCTTTTTGGTAAGACTAGCTGGCTGCAAACTGTGACTCTTGTATTAGTCTAAGTATTATTATTCACAAAAGTTAATAGGTATGCAGCCAGCTAAATGACAGATACAGCAATCCCCTGAGCTTGCAGAAAGGAAGCTTAGACTTTGAGGCCTGAAGTTGATTGGTAACAGAAGTCAAACTCTGAACCCAACTTCGGTCTTCCAAAGCATTTCCAGCCGCAGATGCCCTAACAAGCTGTCTCAATCCAGTCCATAATCCAGCTGTGTCCTGACTATTCCACCTCAAAGGAAAAAGTGTCAGAGAAGGTGATGCTCTGAGTAAAGCCATCACTCTGCAGCTGCACATTTTTAATAGCAGGACTGAAGATTACCCAAAAACACACACCTCAAACTTCTGCTTGGACCACACTGTTCTCCGGACCTTGGCATCACTGATTCTATGACAATTTTGCTCCTGTATATGTAAGGCATTATAATAAGACCAGAGTCCCAAGACATCTCTTATTTCTCAGTCCTAATTTACCAGAGCATTGCATTCTGTATCAGAACTCAAATCCAAATTTCCTAAAAGATAAAATGTATAGTCAGGCTTAACGAAGACTTGTACATTCATTTCTTCAATGCCAGGGACTTGACCACCCACTTACCATATTCATAAACTACCTATGTACATTTCAGTTGAGTATAACTAGAGTTAACTTTCTCAAATATAATCCCTGTGAAACTCTAAACACGAGGAAGTTTGAAACCTATCTTCTTCTTTCCTTCACAAACTGAGCTATCTTTCACCATTAGATTTTTTTTCATCTGTAACAAAAATCTTTAGGATTCTAGCCTATTTGTATTTTATAACTTAGATCAACTTTTTCTGTATTACCCAGGCTACTTTGTTTGTCTGATATTATATATATATATATATATATATATATATATATACATATATATATGCATACTTTTAATATCAAATTTTGATAGAGTTACTTGATATTTACTGTAGTTTGATGTATATAAACAATCTGACCTTCAGTTCTAAATGTTCTTGTTTTTCAGTTCTTTTATTTTTATTAGATATTTTCTTTATTTGCATTTCAAATGTTATGCCCTTTCCTTGTTTCCCCTCAGAAAATCCCCTATCCCATTCCTCCTCCTTTTCTTGCTCACCAACCCACCCACTCCTGCTTTCTTGTCCTAGCATTCCCCTATACTGGGGTATTGAGCCTTCTCAGAACTAAGGGCCTCTCCTCCCTTTGATGTCCTGCCATCCTATTAAGGCTGGCTAAGGCATCTCAGTATGAGTAAAAGGGTTCTGAAAGCAGGCAAAAGAGACAGAGACAGAGACAGCTCCTGATTCTGCCGTTACAAGTCCCACAAGAAGACAGAGCTACACAGCCATAATACATGCTGAGGACCTCAGTCCGTCCCTTGCAGGCTTCATGGTTGTTGGTTACATCTCTGCAAGTCCCTATGAACTCAAGGGAGTTGATTTTGTGTGTGTGTGTGTGTGTGTGTGTTCTTTTTGTGGTGTCCTTGACCTTTCTGGCTTCTAAATCCTTCTTACACCCTCTTCTGCAAGATTATCAGAGTTATGCCGAATGTTTAGCTGTGGATTTCTGCATCTGTTTTCATCAGTTACTGAATGAACCCTCTCTGATAACAGTTGAACTCAACACCTATCTGTAAGCATAGCAGAATATTTTTTAGGAATTGTGCCATGGAGTTTGTTTTGTTTGTTTGTTTGTTTGTTTGCTTTGTTTTGTTTTCAGGTTTTTTTTTTTTTTTATTGCCAGTCACATTTGGTTCTATCCTAGGTCTCTGGGTTCTCTATATTCTGCTTTCTGGCCCTGCAGGCAGTGTCAGTGCTGCGCTCCCTCTCATAACATGAGTCACCAACTGAACCAGGCATTACCTGTCCAATCTCAAAATTTCTATGCTACCTTTACCCCAGCCACATCACGTAGGCAGGGCAAATTTTAGATTAAAGGTTTTGTGACTGGGTTGGGGTCCCAGTTTCTCCACTATAATTCTTGCTTGGTTATGATAGATGTTCATGTTCTTTATATCCCAACACCAGGTTTTTAGCTCATTCCTGAGAAGCTTTTCCAAAGTATATACTTAAGTTTATATTATTATAGCTTAACGTTTTTACATTACCAGGTCTGAGTAAATATATTTTGAGGTAAATATATATTGTATAGTTATGGTTTATACTTACAAATTTCTATATTATTTAATATCTTTTGTTTCATTTTTTGTTCTGGTTTTTTGAAACAGCGTCTCACTAAATAGGCTTGTCTGCTCTGAAATTGTCTATGTACAGCAGGCTAGCTTTGAACTTGCAGAGATCACTCTGCCTGTGCCTCTGAAGTGCTGGCATTAAATGAGGGGCCATCATACCTGGCTTCTAATTTTTATTTATTTATTTATTTATTTATTTATTTATTTATTTTTATGATTCAGAATAATATCTATTTTTATTGAATATAATCATTACATTTCAAATGGCAAAACCTTTCCCAGTTTTCCCCCCTCCCCAAAAACCCCCAAACCCTACTCCCACACCCTGCCTCCAAGTATATGCCTCTCCACCCGACCCACTCCCACCTTCCCCCCCCGACTCGATTTCCTTTTGTTGGAACATCTATTGACCCTTCACCTGACCAAGGACAACTCCTCCTACTGATGCCCTACAAGGCTTATATCTGCCACATTTTTGGATGGAACCATGCGTACCCCTACGTTGATGGTTTAGTCCCTGTGAGTCCTGAGGCGTCTGGGTGGCCTACATTGTTGTTATTCTTATGGGGCTATAAACCTCTTCAGCTCCTCTGTACCACCCTACAACTCCTCCATTGAGAACCCCACACCTAGTCTAATGGTTGGCTGCTAGCATCTGCCTCTGTAATTGTAAGGCTCTGTCATGGCGCCTCCAGAGACAACTATGGCGTGCTCGTTTTGGTATGCACTTCTTGTTGTTCATAATAGTGTTGGGGTTTGGTGACTATTTACAGGATCAATTCCAGGTAGGGCAGTCTCTGGGTGGTCTTTACTTCAGTCTTTGCTTCACACTTTGTCACCTTTATTGTTCCCGTGAGTATTTTGCTCCCTTTGTCAGTGGAACCAAAGCACCCTCACTTCAGTCCTCCTTCTTCTTGAGCTTCCTGAGGTCTGTGAATTATAACTTGTTTATTTTGAGCTTTTGGCCTAACAATCATTTACCAGTGAGGCATACCATGTGTGTTCTTTTGTGATTGGGTTACCTCGGTCAGGATGACACTTTCTAGTTCCATCCATTTGCCTAACAATTTCATGAATTCATTGTTTTTAATAGCTGAATAGCACTCCATTGTGTATATATACCACAGTTTCTGTATCCATTCCTCTGTTGAAGGACATCTGGGTTCTTTATAGCTGCTGGCTATTATAAATAAGGCAGCTATGAACATAGTGGAGCATGTGTCCTTATTACATGTATGAACATCTTGTGGGTAGATGTCCAGGAGTGCTATAGCTGGCTTCTCAGGTTTTGCTATGTCTCATTTTCTGAGGATTTGCCAAACTGATTTCCAGAGCGGCTTTATAAAAAGTTTAATAAATAACGGAGAGACTGAAAATTTGGAAAGTATATTTTTGTGAGAATTCAGAAACTAAAGTTCAGATGAATGAGACTTTTAGTAGATGACCATCGAAGGGTACCTAGTATCCATTATCTAAATTGTCTCTTGTTGCCCTGGGGTAAAAGAAACAACTAGGACATTTTGAAGTTTTACAACATTGTAGCTTTGGTTTTACTCTCAAATCTCAGGTGGTATTTCTTTATGTTTTGTATGAACTTACATAGAACTTTCTTTTTTCTGTCTGGCTCTCATACCTATCATGGCCAAAACTACGCCAAGTAAAGTGAGTCATTTCCCCTTTATAAGTCCTACTGTTCCAGCTGAGTAGCCTAAGCATTTTGCATAGTAGCAAAATGGGTTTTCAATTGTGAGAATGCAGCAGACTAACGGGCTACTCTAAGGAACTATGCTCTAAGAGTTAGCATGTCACCATTGCTCTTGGAAACACCAGATTACCTTTCAGTGGTGAAGTGGGCTGTATCTCAGATGGAGAATGTTATAAAGCCACACTGAACAGGGCACATTGATAACTAAGTTCAGATGTAAGATGTGAGGCTAGTTTGCACTAAGTCTTCCATAAGCAATAAGAGGAATGGTTTTTAGAATCACCCCACAAAGCATAGAACAGCATATTTAAAAGATAGTCTTTCAATAGAAAATGAAACAATCAAAACTCTAGGATGGATTAAAAAAAGAGAAAAAAGCCTTAGAGGAATCTAGGGAGGTGTCAGGGGCCAAATACAGTGGCCTTCTGAACCTATCCAGTGTTTGTATCATGTTCTAAGAAAAAATTGCTTTAAGGAAGAATCTATGTGATGTTATTTTATATTTTTATGTTAGCTATTTTATTGTTGGCCTGGGAAAGAACTTTACACTGTAGTCAAGGCTTGATTTGGGATTAACTGTGTAGCTTAGAATACCTTCAGATGCAATATTCTTGTCTTAATCTCCAAAATGCCAACATCACATGAATTTGCCATCATACATCTTTTATGTAATTCAATCTATTTTATGGTTTAACAGATTACATAATCTAAATTTTTGATTACATGATTTTTTATATTATTATATATAGTTTTGATTTTAACTGAAGTTCTTTGTGCTAATTATGGTAAAGTATGAATATTAGATGTGAAATAGTTTAGGGGCTTTTTAGGCATTCATATATTACATAATGATGGCCTCTGAGAGACATCATGGAGACTGAGGAAACTAAATATATTGCTGGGAAATCTTAGATATCACAACTATAGCAAATGCTTCCAAGGGTGCATGGAATTTTTTGTGGCAAGAATAATACCCAATTTCCTTCAACAAATATATAGCTGAAGTTCATTCTTCTTAAGTTGATGAAGTTTTGAAGAACTATTTAGAAAAAAATTAAGAATTCATTTTTAGAAAAGCTTCAGGGTAGATAGAAGTTTCTCTACTGTACTAGAAATACCTGTGCTAAATGTTTAAAATGAAGTATATTCTACATTCAAGTTATTTCAAGCCACATGATATATATATATATGAAAAGTAAACATTTCAGGCATAAAAAGAGCAATGTTCTAAAATAAATGTAAAATAATCCTAGGTCTTAGACATCAATGAATGCAGAGAGATTTATTCCTGCTTTTTAATCGCTACTAGTATTTTCTCATATAGTTTGATAATTTCAATAATTAACTCCCATTGAGGAAAAATTTACTTAGATGTCATTGGAGAGCTAAATAACAATTATATATTCTTTTACTCTTTGTCCAATTATACCCTTATTATAAATATTCAACAGTTGTTTTTTCAGGAAAATATGTTCCACATTTTAAATGTCAGTGTGTCTAGATTAATATCCCTTGATATCTAGTTATAGAAGAGTTGCTTGCAAGCTCACAGCCTGGATGGGCTCTTACTCTCTTTTCATATAACATGTTATTTAGTATTTATTCTTAACAATATAATGAGTGACAAATTATTGCTTTTTGCCTTTGGATTTCTTAGTTTATTAATGATATTGGACTTACACATTCACTGGCAATTTAAAAGTATGCCAATTGTCTAATCATGACCATTGCTGAGTTTTCTGTTGAAGACTTCAGAGTCATTCCTAAAAATTCTTTACTATTTTATTTTCCTATGAAATGTGACCATCTTTATTTTGCCTTGTTACTGGTATTTTTATCATATAGAATTTTTATTATACAAACCCAGAACTTGCTAAATTCAATTTATTTCTTATTTCCTTGGAAATTTTAATTTATATTATGCATAAGAACATGTTCCTAAACTCTGGGTTGTAAGGTTATTTTGTACAGTTCTCTTCTAATTTCATTTCGTACATGTACGCCTTGGAACCAGTGGGAACTTATTTTGGTTCCAAGCCTGAGGTAAATGCCTAACTTTGCTTCCTCGGGCACCCTATATGAGATCGTCTCATTTGAATTTAGTAAGTAGGCAAGTTTTAACACATTCCACTTTCCAATTAAATGTTACCGGTCCTTTGGTGTGGCCACAGCATCGTGCTACACAGTAGTAACTATGAGTAGAGACTCTGATTCCACGGAAGAATTCATCCTCTGTGCTGTTCCTCCTGGCAGAACAGGATCCTAGTTGGTTACAGAGAATTGTTAGGCACAGATTTGTACAATAGGATGATAGTTTTCCTGTAGAGAAAGGCTGATTATCAACTAGAGGCAAACTTTTAAAATAGCAATCCTGCCTAGACTGCAGTAGCTTGGGTTCTTATTTATTCCAGTAAGTAAGTCTAACACAAAGCATTCAAAGGCATCATGGAGACATCACATCTGAACTTGAGAAGGGGACCCA
Source organism: Apodemus agrarius (assembly GCA_964023405.1). Classification (NCBI taxonomy): domain Eukaryota; kingdom Metazoa; phylum Chordata; class Mammalia; order Rodentia; family Muridae; genus Apodemus; species Apodemus agrarius. The sequence continues at coordinate 134,396,793 of OZ030006.1, forward strand.
CGAGCTGCAGTTGAGTCCATTCGATCAATTTAATTTTAATCTGATTTATTTGGCTCTATGTCTGTCCCCCTCTGCACTTCCTGTGTCAGCTTTATCACAAATCACTCCCCAGAAAGCTGTATTGGAAAAGCAATAAGTAAGATTGAGATATTGTTAACAACAAAGACTGTTCTGCTTTCAGGGCTGCTAGATTCTGACTGATAAAATTTAATACTTGGGAAGGAGGGGAAAACATTATTCCTACCATTTCTTTGCATTGTGGGAGATGTTCATTGTGTTTTCTCCACATTCATTGTAACTACATGACTGAGATTCCAATAAATAACAGACAACAGTATCCACATGTCCAGATAAATTTCATTACTACTTAATTGGGTGGAGAAAAGAAATAAAAAGTGAAGATTCTGCAAGAAGCATTAAAATCTCAGCAATAGAATAAGAATTTTTCCTTGAGCTGAAAATTTAATAAAATCAACCAATTTATGTTTCCTGCACTCTCCTAATACATATAAATTTTGATTTATATGAGTTATGAAGCTTGAATGTGCTGTGACCAAGCTATGATGGTGTATGGTTTAAATGTGAGGGAATGAAAGAATAGTCATAAATTCTTTTAGTAAAAAAGTGTGGGGGTAAAGTAGCTTTGTTTTTCAAATAAAGCAAGTGTCTTTCCTGTGTAGAGATCAGAGATGGTACTGACATCATCATAATTATAGTTCCAGGTCCTCCTGGTGTTCTTAGATTAATTTTTATCTCCTCTATTAAACAGCTACCTTTTATCTGCTGGGAATATAATTTCTCCATCAGAAATGTTTGGTTTCATGGTTAGTTTCAACTGTTAACTTGATGCCATCTAAAATCACCTGGGATTTTTCAACATATCAGTGAAGAAATGGCTACATCAAGGTGGTCAATGAAGATATGAATGGGGGTGGTCGTCTTAATTAAGTTAATGAATGTTGGAAGACCCAACTGACTATGCGCAACACCATTCCCTGGGCAAAAAGACTCTTAACTATGTATATGGTGTTAATACAGATTCCAAGGTCCTACACAATTTCTTGGACATATAATCTGAAAACCAAAACAAATCAAAACATCTTTCTTCCCTTAGTTGCTTTCTGTATATAAATTTCATCACAGCCTCAGAAATGAAACTAGGTCCCTTGAGCTGTTAGTGCCAACGTGATAGACTATAGACTTAGCAAACTTTGCATAGATACAGTGTTGCAGGGTAAATCAGTGATTAGTGATATGAAACAAAGAGATGTGACTATGTTCCAATAATCCTCTGTTTACAATAGCTAAGGTACTAGATTTGTCTCTTGGGTTATAGACTAGTCCTAGAGTATTTCTCACAAATGTTTTTCCAGTGATAAGAGCTATTCTTTACTGAACGGGTACTAAAAATGCCACTGAGTCTCACTTCCTAGGACATTTAGTAAAACCACAAGGGAGTTCCATTATAAGGCTTCCATACCTCATTGGAAATAGGCAAAGATAAAAGAACATTTTAGGGAATGATAGAAGTGCGCTTGCAACCTTACAACAGGGACTTATAACCATTCCACCACAATGTTTTTGAAAGTACTTAATAGGAATAAGGATGCTAGAAAACATTTTGTGAAATACTAACCTATATAAACATGACTCTCATTTTTATATTTAAAAATGAAATACAACATCCATTCCTGCTAATATTGGCTACTAGATTGATATTATTTAAATTTATTTATTTCAATTTCTATGTTTACAAAATTAGTCACAAGTCTACTGTCAAGTGTGAGATATAGCTGATGATGGGTAAAGTCAACAAGAAATGACCAAAAAAGCTAGCAGTCTATAGTCAAATTTTGACAGAATCTCAAATTCTGGTTCTAGTTATAGGCTATGGAAATGGGAATTTGACAGTATATATTCTGTCATAATTTTATATTTATGCAACTATATTCCCTCTAGTTGCAGATATGTATCCATGGTTAAGAGCACTTGCTCTTCTTGCAAAAGACCTGAGTTCAATTCCTAGCATCCTCAAGATTATAAGAGTCATAAATTTGTATAACTTCTATCCTCTTCTTACATTCATGTGTGCACAATAACCCTCATATAGGTATACATGAACATATAAATTAAATTCAAAGGTTATTATTGAGATTTAGTGATATAATACCTATTCAAGTGTTTGGACCTTATGTCTAATATACATGTATATTAGAATACATGCATAGTTATCTATAATTAATTATATATACATCCACATGCATATATGTTCATACACAGGCATAAGAAATCCCACACATATCTCAAAGTGTAGTTTAAAATTACTTCATCTTTTGAGAAGTAAGAAAAATCCCATGTTTGAATGATCTATCCTAAAATGACTTTGAACTAAAAATTTAGAAGAAAAACGCCTAAGGTTTGAGGCAAAATGATTGTTCAGGGTCAACGAGGCCATTCCTCTGTCTTCAGGCAGAAATATGCTTAAGCCAATGCAGATCAGACCCTGTCTATTTCTTTTAGAGAAGCAATTTAGTGAAAATGCCTATATTCCATTTTCAGATAAAAAGAGAAGCTTTTGAATACAAATTGGCTCCCTGCTTTCAAGTGACTTTGTGGTGACAAGCAAGAGAACTTTTTCCAAAAATGCAGACTATCAAAAACATTTTTGTTGATGTTTTGGTGGGTAGAATTGCTTTGCATGTTTGCTACTTGGAAATGGGGACTCATACTCGAAACACCCAGGGGTTCAATAAGTCTTTACAGGGTGGCTCTTAGGATCCACCAGTGGTTGAAGTCTTCACATTTTATGCTATTAGATGTGTAGTTCCAAATGTGAATTCACGGCAGATGTTTGGTATTGCCACATGTTCAAACTGCAGAATACCGCAGAGAGTTTTCATGTCTGTCTGACATGTTCTCTGGATAACCACCACCAGGAATGTCTCTATATCATTCTGGGCTTGAAATGATAATTCTAGGAAATGAAACAAATTTGATGCATTCTATAATTTGTCATATTCTCTTTTTATGAGAAAAATAAATTAGAAAACTGATGTTTCAAGTTTAATGTTAAGCTTCAGAAAACTCTATGTGTGGAGTGTGAAATAAATTCGAGAAACACTTTTTTGTCACAAAAACAAATCTTAATCGTTTCCTCAGCTTATTCCTGGATGTTAGACTCTAGGGCAGTGCTTGGCAAATAGGAATTGCTCAATAAATTTGGCAAATAAGAGTTGCTTAACAGGTACTATAGATACCTTTTATGCTCTGAAGTTACTCCTGAGCAGTTTGAAATGTCTGACATCCTTTCACTTGAACTAACTATGAAAATTGGTGCATAGCTGTACGATCACCACTTGGAAGGTAAAGGCAAAAAGATAGTGTAATAAATAGTACTTTTGAATACTAGGTCATCTTTAGCTCTGTGTTGACTATTGAGGTCACATGACTATACAAACAATTGCCTAAATAAATTAATTAAAAATGGCTTAAAATATAAATATAAACATTAACCAACATGTCATTTAAATAAACTAAATCTTTATGAGACATAATTTAGTTAAGGTCATTTATTAGTACATATTGAACAAGTTATTCATATTATCTTGTTATTAGACTACAAAATACAAGGATTTGAAATGTTAAGACTTTAATAAAATCCTTTTTCCATTAGTATTTCTCGATTATGATACATATGTGTGTGTGTGTGTGTGTGTGTGTGTGTGTGTGAGAGAGAGAGAAAGAGAGAGAGAGAGAGAGAGAGAGAGAGGGAGAGAGACACTAAGAACATTAGAGAACACTGAAGAGGAACACATTTAGTCTTTAGTTTAGTAACATTAATTATGTTCCAAACTTAATCACAATGTTATGATTTTGAGGTCACATGTCTGCAGATGGTGTTGCTCTTTTGAAAGATTGTACAAAGTACATTTAAAGATCCTAGTTGGGGGAAATAGACTTTTGAGGTGACGCAATTTGATATTTATAACATCTCTCTCTCTTTTTTTTTTTTTTTGTCCATCTCAGCTTTCTGTGCCAATGACGAAGTGAGGAGTAGAGGTGTTGCAACCATATGCTCAAACATCATGGTGCTACTATTACCACACCTTCTCACCTATCTGAGTGCTTTCAAATTACAAGTTGATATCAATCTCTCCCCCTTCTGTTATTTCAGTCAGATATTTTATCAAAGTGATAAGAAAAGTAGCTGAGATATACAAAACCCAAATATTTCCATTGCATTCTGTGATAAACTTCACACAGAAGTCAATGGGATAAAACCTTTCTAAACTCAAAGTAGTGTATATACTTCAAAGGTCTCCTAGAGCTCAGTTTCAGTTCCTGTTCCTTTGAGAAACAGAAGAGCTTCCTTTACTCTTTAATGCTACCTATCAAACCTTACTCAAGTCACCGATTTTAAAAGATATCTGATTAAATCACAGAGAGCCATATTGATTAGAGCAAAGGTCTGACTGAAGGGCATAGTCAATACAGTGGTTCCCATGGAACACCTTTACCAAGGATCTGAGCCTCTGTCCCTATAAATCACTGTGTTTAGCTCCAAGGAGAGTCAGAGAAATGGATCAGATGGTACAGCAGATGCTCTTGTTTCCAGAAAGGCACATTGTTAAGTAGTGAACCACTTGAACCAACACTTCCACTCTATGTGTTGATGATCTTCCAGGATAACTAAACATGAATCAACTTATAACCATATTCTATTAGACTCTTGGCAAACCAAGGCCATCCTGCCAGCTTTTGTCTCCAAATTGGACCAGTTAAAGCTACACTGTATTTTACAAAGAGATAGGACCTATACTGTTTACTCTCAGATACATGACTTTTCAACTACAGGCGTCTTCCCTCATCTCTGTCTCATTATTATCACTTCTGTTTTAGCGGTATGGAAAGAGTGGTGACTTAGTATATGAACTTATCCTGGATCAGAGCTGGGTGGGTCCATTATGTTATTCCCGTTTAACTATACAGTCTTGGAAAAATTACTTAAGTTTTATGAACACTGATGTTTATAATTATAATAAGAATCAAAATGCTCACATACCATTTTATTTACAAAATTCAAAGCCCCATAAAGGAGCTCAGTAAAAGCTTTCCTCCCATCCTGCTATAGGAACAGTCTTCATGTATTTGATGCACACATAAAAATACACACTGTCCTTCGGTATGGTGACTTTATTGTCCACTGAGACCACCAATGATACATTTTTCTCCAGCATTTAAAGATTCCTTAACAGAATCTTTAAATGCTTAGATAGAAGACACATCCCATGATGACACAGTGTCTGAGCAATATCTTCCCTCCTACGGTTTATGTGCCTAAGGATGCTGACTTTATATATACTCTCAAGTACACTTGAGTGATGCTTATCTCATTTACCCATCTTGGGATACACAGATAGCCCTAGGAAATTTCTCCAGAGTTTATTGACTTAAAAGAGATTGACCCTGTTCCTCTTATACGACAAAATGTGGGAAAAGTGAACATTCACCCAAAGCCAAATCTCGTGACCATGAAGTAGAACATTCTAGGTTTTTTTCTGGCTACTCGAACACCAAGCTAAGAGGTTGCTTCAGCTTCCAACTGAGATGGATGGTTTTTCTGGCCAGTGGAGATTCAATGACCCTCTGTCTAACAATTTGTGTCGAGTTGATAAAACAGTCTTTAGAATAAAATAAAACACAGTGGAGCTGTGCTTGGAATAAGATTCACATGCTTTGGACTTCAGGCACTTTTTTTTCGTTCACAGAATATTTCAGCTAGCTACTAGAAGATAGCAAAGAAGACATATTCAGGCTTCCAGAAAATGTGTGGTTCAAACATAGCAAAGATAAAGGCTATCAAAGCAAAAGCTCATTGAAATTTTCTCAGCATATTATTAGACTGGTAAATACGAAGTGTTCATCCATCATAGAATTGTTATCCCTCACCTCCTTTGATTCTACTTGATGGTATCCATAGTGCCCTCTGACCCAGTCCCAAGAGTATCCTTAGATTTAAACAGTGACTTACAAGGAATGGAGTTATGGTACTTGTTAAGGATGCCTCCTGAGAACCACTGTACTGACCATGAACCTCCACTGAGTTCGTGATGATCCTCTAGGGTATGGGAAATGGTGTAATAAGAGAGTTCCTAAAATTTGTGAGTTGGGTAAGCAATTAAAGTTGGTTAAAGAATGCTGTGCCCCTTAAGAGAACAATATTACATCTATTTGTGGCCTATGCTAGAATTTACTCCATTTTAAAAGTGGAGAAAATTTAAGTAAAAAAGGCTTGTTAATCTGCCTGTAATCAGCACCATATGGGACACATTTGGATACATTATGTTGTTCTACTGTTGTGAATTGACCATTTAATCCCATCAAAGAGCTTTACACAGAATTAACTAGGAGCTGTGTAAAACCTATTTCTCGTACATATATTATATATATTATATATTGTGTATATATGTACATATAGTATATATGAATAATATGTGTGAATGCATTATTTTCTAATTCATTGACTCAGGAACTGTATGGTAATATCTTAAATTAGTTGGCAGCTTCAACTACCCTAACCTCTCAAAGCTTCCTTCCTTTTGTTTCTTCTCGAGTAGATTTACTTAAGATGTCTTTTAGTTTACTTGCTCTTTTTTGTGTATGTCACATGTTTGCGTGTGTATCTGCATAGGTGGAAAAAAGGCTTTTGATCAACTAAAGCCAAAGTCACAGGCCACTGACAGCTTCCTGACTTGTGTACTGGGAACTGAACTTGGGTCTTCTGCTTGAACAGGAAGCAGTCTTAATCACAGAGCCTTCTCTTTAGATCCTCATCTGTTTTTAATTGAAGATGAAATTCAAAATTGTGGTTCAAGAGGAAGGATAGCCCACGGGTAGGACTTGCCTAGTTTTTCATGTGTGTAACTATTATCATTATTCAACAGATAAATATGCTCATTACCCTAAATCATATGCAATTGTCCATCTGTATTTTAAGAGAGCTCTTAGCAACTTCAAGTGCTTTTACTTGTTCTATTTACTAAATTCATATCTCTTTGAAAATCTAGATTCTGAGTTGCTGGAGAAGAATATAGTGGCCCTCTGCTCTGATAATTTTTTATTACTTTAATTGAATGTCACACAAAATAGTTCTCTGTCAATTTATTCTTGCCAGAAAACCAGGAAACCACTCAAGGTGCCTTACATGTATTTGCAGATTGCTTATTTTTATTACATGTGTTAACTTGCGTGTGTGTCCATATGCATGTGCACAAGCACTCAGATGTGCACATGTGTGGTGCATATGCTACAAGTAAGTATGCAGAGAATAGAGGACAGCTTGGGGGAATCTAGTCTCTCCTTCCACCAGATCCCAGGGATTAAATGCAGGTTATGAGCCAGACAGCAGGCACCTGTACCCACTCACTCAGCTGTCTTGTGCTTCTATTATTTATTTTTGAATTTTAGTTAGTTTTTTTTTCGAGACAGGGTTTCTCGGTGTAGCCCTGGCTGTCCTGGAACTCACTCTGTGGACCAGGCTCTCCTCGAACTCAGAAATCTGCCTGCCTCTGCCTCCCAAGTGCTGGGATTAAAGGCGTATGCCACACCACCACCCAGCTTATTTTTGAATTTTAATAGAAATACTTTCACATCAGCAACAAAAAAGTGGAGAGAAATGTTAGTTGGAATTCTAAATGGAATCAACACCAGAAGCTCTTAAAACAGGTTCTTACTTCCTACTTAGATATTAGCATTCCAGATTTGTGTCTAATATCAAGTTTTAGCTATTGCTTCTTTTATAGGATTTGACAATAACATTGTACTTTATTAGGTTATGTCATGTTATGTTACTGAGTTAAGCTAGGAAACACAATAATATCAGGAACAATGTAACTGAGTATATAGCATCCAGAGAGGGAGAGCAGAAAATGAAACTGGGCTAAGCAGAGATATTTTTGTATGGCACTTAATAAAAGTCTGAGAAAATTAATAATAGAACTAAAATCCTCTCCTTATCCAAACCACCCAAGATATAGGAAATAGAGGGGAAGAAAAGAAGTATGAAGAAATATGAATCCAGACTTGAGAGTTTTAAATAGTTTTTTGCTTTCTTAAATTTGAAAGGTCCCTGTAGTTATATCTGGAAATTCTGTGGGGGCAGTACTGAACTAAGAGACTTTTCCTGGTGTCTTTCCACACTTGAGTTTTGCTTGGTAAGGTATCTGTATTTCACTGATCAGCACAATGTTTTTGCCTTAGGCCAAAACAAAACACTTACTTCAACCTGGGAACCGCATCATGAAGGTGAGAGATGTTCAGGAATCCTGTTTACCTCAGTGCACGCTTCAACGTGGAAACTTCTTCAGATGGATTCTCAAAGGGGGAAATAGTATTTGATTGCTGGAAAGCAAGGAGCTGGAGAAAATAAATCTCTGCGTTTAATGTCAGATCTAATGGCTTCAAAGAGACAAATAATTGAAATTGCTTTTAAGGTGTGGATCAAGAGAGAAACTGAGCAATCTCTGAGGTTTGGGAGCAGATTACAGAGTCTGTCTGGGGGAAGGTTTGTAAGAAAGGGAATTTAGTCTGGCTTTCAAGTACAGACACTTTAACACACTAGTACTGGGAAATAAATTGTTATTTCCTTATATCCTGTAGGAAGTCAGTGTAGATTTCCTAATTTTTGATTTAAGGAAGGAGGAAGATGATTTGGTTTGATTCATTATATATATATACATATACTTATGCATATACATATGCATTATATATGTATATAATGCATATATATATACACATACACACATATACATACATATACATGTATATATGTTATATATTTACAGATAATATTCATTTATATAATAAATATGAATCCTTTTTCTCCTCAAGACAGTAATGGGAGTAAAAGGATATTGAAAAAAGAATAGGTATACACAATGACTAGAGAGATTCAAGACCTCACCTCCAAAATATTTTAGGAAAAAAGGTTTGAATTGCATCTTAACAAATGAGTAAGACTGGTACCAGGCATGGTTGGAATGTGCCTTTAATTCCAGCACTTGGGAGGCAGAGGCAGGTGCTTTTTTGTGAGTTCTAGGTCAGCCTAGTCTACAAAGCAAGTTTCAGAACTCCCCATAGTAATATAAACTGTCTCAAAAACAAAGAAACAAACAAAAAAATGAGTAAGACAGACATAACCCCAGACTGTCTTAACAAGTGTTGTTTTTACTACTGTGGGGGCTTTGCTTCTTTAGTTTGGTTAAAATAAGGGGAAAGTTCAATAAATATAGCTAATGTCAAGAAATAAACAAGGATTCAGAGAAGTCAGAGCACACTGAGATGGATCTAAACCTAGTAACACAGCATCCTTCTGTCCCCTTAAGTTTACATAAATTTATACAAAAATTACCTTTGGTTGATTGTCGCATTTGGGCATGGGCTGGCACGGTAATGCCATTGACATCATGACTGAGAGACTCCAGCTGACATCTGTAGTGCCATCTTAGATAGGGTAAGCCCAGAAACCACTCTCATGTGATCTTGTCCTGACACCTAGGAATCAAGGAGCCTTTAAGCCTCAGTTCCTTTTTATATCACAGTATGTGCCAGTCTCAGATGCATTGCTGACAATTATGAAGATTCATTTACCAGACTCATGAATGTATGTGGCCCATGATAGCTATTCTTGATATATGAATAAGAGAGGAGATAAAGGAAATGCTTACAGTGATAAATTAAACTATTTTGTGATATTAAACGGTGATGACACACTATTCAGATTAAAAAAAAAGCTCCTCTTTGCATCTAGTATGCACATTTTCCTGGCACATATGTATTTCTCCTTATCCTCAAAAGTTGAAGTGTTCTGTTCTCGATTCTGGTTGATGGACCCTAGGTACTCGCAACATTCCTTCAAGCTTATGAGACTTGGCAAGTCACTGGCCTCCTTTGTTCTCAGGAGCTGGCACTGCCAACATCTCTTCTGAATGTGATCCTCAGGCCTTGGCATCAAAGGTACAGTTTCTTGCTTTAATTAAGCTGAGATACATTTCTAAACGTGACAGCTGCAAATATGTATTCTCCTTCCAATTGAATATTGGAACACTTAATATTATGTGAACTTCATTTTAAATACATTTTTTGTGGCCCTTGTCCCTCTACTGTACCATGGTAGTTCCAGGAGAGAGCATATGGCCCAGTAATTCTTTAAAACTCATTTTATGGGCCATTTTCAGGCACTTCCTGCTGGGCTTTGGAACAGAGCCTTGTTTGTGACTGCATTTTTGCTTATGTTTCTGCCAAAAGGGAAAAAAGGCAATAAAACCACAGGGCCCAATAAGCTATGGTCATCAGAATAGCTTAATGAAAGCAACCTCAACAATTGAGATCTTTACCAGCAACCAGCACCACATGGCTTAACCTTGAACACAAGGACAGCCTATGCAGGTCACCTTTGTGGCTTATGGAATATCTCTAACTGTTAAAGAGTTTGAGACAATCTCAGTGTGAGACCTAACAGCAAGACAATCTCTTAAGCCAAAAAAATAAAGATAACATAAAAATAGAAATTGGTGGTTTCCCTTAACCTCTACTTCTCTACTTGGGGAAAGATAAATCTAAACTTTTTAAAGATATTACAAATCAAAGAAAATATTCATTGGAAGCTCTGGGTCTGCATGAGTTCCTTAGTTCTTGCTTCAAAATTTATCTTAACTAAATTGTGATTATTTTTTAAGCTGTCAGAAAGATATTTGAAATAAAGACTTAATATGGAGAAATCTATTGAACTGAAAGGATATTTCTGTTAGGGAGTACCTAGTGTGAATAAGGCAAAATTGTATCTTGACAATGATCTATGTGCTATCAAACAGCTTTAATCTGTGAATTATGAATTCATTCATAGTTTTATTCTGCAATAGCTATGTTTTGATAGCTAGCAAGATTTGTGTGACTTTAAAGAGAAGATGATTTCCTTTCCTTCAGTTTATAGAAAACTTATTGTGATCATAAAGATCCCAGAGAAATGATGCCACCGATGGGACCATTTACCTGAAATTGAAAACAATGGTAAGGTGTCAGGGATCTTGTCAACATGCATAGAATGACTTCTGATTAACACTGAAAATATGTCTCCTGATTCTGGATATAAGAGGATGACAATGTGACCACTATAGAGCTTCCAAATGGCATGCCACCCAGATTCTCATTACTCACTTTGACAGTGTTTTCCTTCCTGATACCACTAAAAAGCAACCATAATTTATTGTTATCAATTCTTACATTTTATTATGCCCAATATATGGTGGAGAGGGATAAAAGCATTCTTAGATTAGCCACCTCTTAGGCCTACAAGATATGGAAACATCAAGGATTATTTTAGGACTTTTAGTCCTAAAATATAGTCATGGAGCTTTTCATTCAAATTTATGCAAAGCTGAGTCATAAAGAAATCACAGATTAAGCCAACAGCTTTACTTATTCAGCTCCAGAGATTGAACCCAACATCATTACACTGTTAGTCAAGCATTTACCACTTACTTATGACACTAACTATATTACTTCATACTGATGGCACCAAAATACATCTGGCCACTTCAGTTTGCCATAACCAAAGGGAAAGTTAATACACTGTATTACTAATATTTCACAAAATACATGTCTCACATGCCAAATTCTGAGCTAGAACACAACTCATGACCCCTGATGAAGAGCAAATGAAAAAAAGGGGTTCAATTATAGTGGATTGTTAGACTCCGTTTTGGGGGAAACTTCATTTTTACAGGCCTGGAACTGGTGCAGGAGAGATGGTTAAGTCAATGAAATGTTTGCCTTGTGAGCAGGAGGGCCAGGAATTTGTCACAAGAGAATAAATAAATAAAGCCTGTAAATTAACCCTGGTAAATCAAGCCAGGAGTGGTGGGAGAAACTTGTAATCCCATGCCTAGAGGAAATAGTCAGATTACCAGGTCTTGATGCCCCAGGTAAGCTAAGGCCAATAAGATAGTTCCTGAAGATTGACACTTAAGTGTCTTCCATCCTTCATGTGCACACTCCCACACATGCTTGACCACTTGCACAAACATACATGCTATGCACATAATCATATTCAAGAAAAAAGTCAAGAACACATGCATTGCTAAATATACACTTAATATTTTTCATACATCTCTTTTACTGAATTCAGTAGTTTACATCCTGAAAAGCAAATGATATTTATTTAAGAAGTAATGTAGTAAAAAATGGTAAATTACAGATGCTTTAGAGAGAGATATCTACCTGTACAAATGCAACCGAAAGCCAAATGTTCTGTTCAAGTTATGTTTGTAGCTGAGTGTATGTGGACATAGCATTGACAATGACCTTCTCTCTTTTGCCTTCTGATGCCACTCCAGCCACTCTCTATTCCTTATGTCCTTAGTTTCATTCAGTTTGCACAGTAAAAAGCACTGTGTAGATATGTTTCCTAAAATCCATGTCCTCTCAAATGACCTAGCAAATACAAAAATCTTTTCAGTTTTATCAGGAGATTTGGAGTCACAATCTAAAGCTCTTTATTCTAATCAGCAAATACCCTGCAGACCATATTATATCCACAACACAAGATTAGTTCTGATTCTACTTTCTTACAAAGGACGATCCCTCTACATGCCCACAGATAACTATTCTAGTTTAACAAGCAATTGAACAGTATAGTCTTCTAAGCCCTTCCATGTTCTTCCTAAATCTCCCTTCCTGTTGCCAGCCTGCTCCTAAAGAGTTGGTCTGTACACCTTTGAGCCACAAGCCAGGACAATAGCCACAAGCCATCAACTACATGACTTTATTCCAAAACGCCAATTAATTTCTCTTGCCAAGGTCACATATGATCAACACCTCCTGTCTAACCTTTTCTACACCTTCATTGCTGTGTTTTGTGTTTTACCTTGTCCCTTTATATTTCTCTCACCCTTCCTCCTCTCTTATTGTCCCCACCTCTGAAGAGTGTATATTTTCATTATTTGCATCTAGAGACATATTTGGTCACTTGATCATCTCAAAAATTGGATAGTCATCCCATATCTGTTCCTATGGCTTGGAATAGTTTACTTGCTGACAAATCCTCTTCCTACACATCTGGGTGGTAGCTTTCCCCACCCAGAGATGAGGTGTTTCATAGACTTTATGTCACTACTATATTCTCTTATTTGTCCAGTAAATAAAACTTTTCATATCACAATATGGTGAGGTGTTTAAAACCTTAAAAATTACTCTCATTTCATATATACTATGTCTATAAAATATTCACAGAGGAATTGACACATACCAGTTACTCTTGTGCTATAAACAATTTTAAAATATCCATTTCTAAGATACTTTATAACATTTTGATGAGTTTCTCGTATGTAGGTTTTATATGATTTCTTTTATAATTCAGTAGTGGTACAGATATATTCAGAAATTCAGCTTTCTTCTATATTTTAACCTGTTAAGATTACAGCCCCATAGGAGGAACAACAATATGAACCACCCAGTACTCCCAGAGCTCCCAGGGTCTCAAACACCAACAAAAGAGTACATGTGGAGGGACCCATGGATTTAGCTACATATGTAGTGGAGGGTAGCCTTATTATACAACAAAGGGAGAAGAGGCTCTTGGTCCTGAGAAGGCTGAATGCCCCAGTATAGGGTAATGCCAGGGCAGGGAAGCAGGAGTGGGTGGGTTGGTGAGCAGGGGAAGGGTAGGAATGTATTATGGGGGGTTTCAGAGGGGAAACCAGGAAAGGGGATAACATTTGAAATATAAATAAAGAAAATATCTAATAAAAACCATATGGAAACCAATATATATATATATATATTTAATTTAGACAAGGATATTTAGTAGCCAAAACTATCTTGTGATTTATCTTTTGGGGTCTCTTTCCCTATCAAATAAAATGTGCATACAACCACCCATATCATCTTATGCATTTTCCAAATTGATCTTCTTTGCATTTATAGCTTCTTTCTAAATAACAGAAGTGGGTGCTATTTTTTTGTAATGATTCATTATTATCTTAAATCAAGTATTTCTCTTCTATGTTAGTATAGTCCATATGTATACAAATTTCAGTACCCTAATTCTAATTAGAGTAGTGTTTTCTCTGCACTATGAAATCTGTACATTTAGAATTTTAGTCCAATATATTGTTTTATGAAAGCAATGGCCTCCCTTACCCCATATAGCTAAAATGTAAGCCATCATATTATCTATCAGATCTGTATTTTCTTCATTTTCTTTAAAGAATGCCTAAGATTGAAAGGCTTGATGCAGTAATGTATGGGAATACCAGGACAGGGAAGCAGTAGGGGTTTGATTGGGGAACAGGGAGAGGAAAGAGGGCTTATGGGACTTTTTTGGGAAGGAAAGGGAAATCATTTGAAATGTAAATAAAGAATATATCTAATAAAAAAGGTTAAAATACAATAATAAAGAGATAATGCCTCCAGCACAATAGAACATTACTTGTGGTTCCAAGTCACATGGTCAACTTTTAAAAGTTAACTCCTTTTTAATGTACCATGTATTTCTACAACATATACTGATCATATATCTATCCATCCCCAGCACCATCCACCTCCTCCTAGATCCCCAACCCATCTCTTGATAAGCATCAATTTAGTTTATTACTTTGTTATTAATAATTGATAGAATTCAGTTAGTGTAACTGCCTGCAGTTACATCAAACAGGTTACCTGGAAGGGAAGCTGGGGATGTATGGGAAGGCGGCAAAAAAGAGAGAGAGACCAAGAAAACACCTGCTATTCAAGGTCTCAAAGCTTAATGAAGAACTCCCAATATATATAGGCAGGGGGGAAAGTCTGGAAGCTTCTTAGCAGAATCAGTTCAGTTGCTCCACAGGTGGCTAGTATTTCTCAGGAGACTGCAGGTACTTGAAGAACAATAGGCTTCACCTTTGTCTGAGCACTAGGTGGAGGGGATTATGGCTGACACAGGAGGTCCCACTCAAAGACTGGGAGGGGAACTTCACATATGGTTGATGTTAAGTTCCTGCCAGGTGGCATGGCACCTCAATAAGGCTCTCTACAAGTTAGGACTCTGCATAAGCATATGTTTGTGTGGCTATCCACTGGGTCATGAGCCAACTACCAGTAGCCAATTCTTAACGTATAGTGATTCTTCCTAACCTCATCTGTATTGAATACCAGTAGCTCCCCAATCCATGATGGAATTTTGACTATGTTGAATAAGTGCTGGGATTTGATGTGTAACAACCATGTTATTTCTAGATGTCTCTAAGTCCTGGCTATCTTCCACCTCTCTTCCACAATGTTCCGTAAGCTATGCATGGAAAGGTTGATATATGACCACCTACAAGTAAGTATTTAAAGTTATTTATACTCTGCTTCAAAATGGTGGTCATATTTTGTTAGCAATGTACTTTGTTTTTTCTACAGGTCTTCTGGTTTTCCCATTAGATACTCGGCAGAATTACAGTTACTCAGGCATTTGTGATGCTCCATTATCCTTACAAAATATAACTTCTGTGCTTAACATCTCGGCCTCTTACAAGGTTTTGCATTAATCACTACCCATTAACAAAGAAACTTCTTTGAACAAAGTTGAGAGAAGCACAAGTCTATGGTAAAAATAAATATTTAGAAGGCAGTTTGACAGAATAAGCACTTAGCACAACAAAGTAGTATGTTTCTCCCTTAAGACCTATGGTATCCTAAGTCATGGGTTTTGAGCAGGAGTATAGTACCTGGCATGAAATTCTCCCTGTGGAGTCCATCTCATATTTAAAGAAAAAACAATTAGTTCTTCCACAATTACCATGCCACTACTGTAGCAATTAGTACATTTTGTCTGGCTGTTCATTATTATGGCATATAGCATCTAATGCTGCATAAGACCACTGGCATCTTTTGTACTTTAATTGTCATCAAAGTACCTCTTGACCACAAAAAGCACTTAAGGAGAAGAGTTAAATATTCAGGTCAAGGTTGATTTCTCTATGTTCTGTAACCAACATGAGGGGTGTCTTCAGCAACAGGCTCTTAAGACATATTTATGGTTCCTTTTCAGTCAACTTCCACATCTAAAATGTAGCTTCTGAGTGATGTGGCTTCCATTTTGTTGACATGTTAAGAGGTAGTGAAGTTGAGTGAAGAGGAACAGTGAATGTTTGTAGAGATGCTCTTTCAAACACATTTGTTTGTTTTTGTTTAGTATATATTCTACAAGGAAATATGAAGAATGTGCCATTTAGTAGGAGAAATACATTTAATTTCAACTGTGTCACAACAAAAGAAGGGAGAACAAATCTTCACAAATGGTGGACTCTGCTTCACAATGGTGGTCACGTTTTGTTAGCAATGTACTTTTATTCCCTATAACTCTTTTGATTTCCTTATTAGATACCCAGTGAGTCAGGCCTTTATAATCCACTGTTATTCTTACAAATATCCCTTCCGTGCTTAAACATCATTCCTGCCCTTTACAAGATGTTCTGTTCACTGAATGACGAAAGAATGAATGAATGAATTTTACCTAAGAAGACATTGATGTTCAGAGGGGATTAAACATTTTCTCATTCCTGGAGGCTAACTGACTTTTTTCTAGGAATACATAAAGATTTATACCTTAATTAGATGGTTTATGAAGATTTCATCCATCTCTGAATTTTCTAGGGTTTCTTGATATAGGAAATCACAACATGTTAAGAATCAACTTTGTCAAGGGATGTAGAGAAAATACAGAATGAACTTTCTGTCTCACTGTTTCTGTCCATATCATCTTTGTCTCTTTGCCACATTATCCTAAATTGGAGACATTGTCTAACCATCAAATGGTAGTTGATAACAGCTGAGACATTAAATTTCAGCATATTGGCCACATATCTTCTTATACAAACTACATCTGGACATAAAAATATGTACTAGGCTTAGAGTACAGACTGCTGAGTTACAAATGGAGAGACTAAAAGTAAGCCGTTACTGAGCAGTCTTAGCCAACATGTTTATCACAGAGTCTACTGAATTATATGAAAAAGTATGATAGAAAATAATATAAGATTTTGTGAGTGAATCATCACTGAAGATACATTAGTCATTAGCTACATATTCTGGTATGCTACAATGAACAGCTGTTACTCATAACAATCATAAGTTCTTCTTATGATATTCAGATTCTTCTGGATTATTTCTGAAAATAATGAATGCTGAACCTATTTCATTTGTTTTCCAAGATATTGAAGACTTTGAAACCAAAACCAGAAGCACAGTATCTGTCCGAGAAGGTCAAGGCGTGGTACTCCTCTGTGGTCCACCACCACATTTTGGAGGTAGGTTATGGGTAGTTCGTGTCTGCCATTCCACTAGGCTCCATCAGATGATGGAGGTACAGAGGGTCTTATAAACATTGACATTTCATCATGCACAGAAGATCTACCACAGCCCCGAGAAGTTCATCAGCCATATAGACAGTTCTGCATCTCAATGTTTTTATTTAAAATTATCTTTTTACTTAGGTATGGAGTAAATATGTCCATGAGCAGATGAAACTGGGAGCTGTAAAGAGTGTTGGTGTTGGGCCTTTGTATGAGACTGAGTGCATGGTGGAAGGCTGAGATCTGCCATTCATGGCAATGTAAAAGACAGGAATCTCTCTTCGAGCCTCAGCTTCCTCAGTGTAGAATTAGGCAAATGTTATTAAGAATGATAGATTTCTAAATGAATTTTATTTATATAATGGCTAGTACCTTATTAAAATTGAAAGGTTTTTTATTTTTAATTTCGACCCTTATATAAAGGTAATTCCAACAATCTTCTTGGTCTTCTTTATTGGAAAAGAGTGTTGTTCCAAGCAAGTATTCTAGTTCCCAGATTCTCCTCACATGAGCCACTACAACATATTCATATTAACCCCCATTACAAAATTGGAGAGTTAATTTTTTAAAAAGACAGATATTTTAAGGCAAAAAGCAAACTTGTATTCCTAATATAAAACTACAACTTATTTATAAATCTTTAAAACATTTTATTGTTATTTTTAATTTTATATAACCTTTTTGATATGCTAGCACAAGAAGCAAATGAACCTAACTAGAAGCTAACAATATATTTTTCCTCACTGTTAACAAATATGGCATTATGTTCAACTGAAGTGTTAGAGGAGACTTAGCATTCACACAATGCTGTCTCAGCATAAAGTTATTTTCCTGCAAAGTGTACAAACCTAGCTTACTTAGGCTTTTGGTAGTGTCTATTTTCTTTTAAACTTATGGAAAATACTGCTTTAGTGCAGTTATCTGAGACTAACAAATAGGAAAGTACTAATGGCATTCTGCTCACACTCCAAGATGTCTGATGATGTTGAAAACCTGTTCCAACTTGGTTTAATCAGAGGTGAGAGAAATGTAAAACAATTGTAAGTTAACTGTTTATTTGTGTACAATAAAATTCAAAATAGAAGCTTAGAAAGACAGATGTTCTCTTTGTCAACTCCCAATGAGAAAGTATGTGTTTATTTTTTTTAAAGAAAAATGCTCTCACTGTCATGTCCTAATTCCTGGGAAACTAAGTCAGTGGATAACACAACGTACATTAAAGTAAGAACTTTGTAAGGACCAAAGATGTTGGATGAGAATGAAGAAAATTTTGCCTTTTTTTCCTCATAGAGAATCATCTGCATGATTCCATGGATATCTTTTCATAAAGATGTCTCTGTATCATAATAGTTTCCTCCTAAGTAGGTTTAGAACTCACCATCAGTGACTTCATCTTTTTGAGGATAGGTATGAAGGAATAATGTTTTCTGTGTCTTTTGATGTCTTCTGCTATATCTTTCTCACCACTCTCATATTTTGTTTCAGAGCATTTTTATTCCCTTAAGTAGATTTATTCCCAAGTGTCAGATATTCATTTGTTTAAGATTTTCCTCAATGGAAAAGTTTATATATATATATATATATATATATATATATATATACACACACACACACACACACACACACACACACACATACGTATATATATATATATATAACTTTTATATATGTTAATATATATGGTATATATATATATACATATACATACATACACACACACATACACACACACACACACACACACACACACACACACATATATATATATATATATAAAAAACCATCTTGCCCCACTTATAAGGTAGTTGACCACATTTTAAAATTTTCTTGCCTGGTCTGCAGAGTGAGTTCCAGGACAGCCAAGGCTACAGAAAAACACTGTCTTGAAAAACAAACAAAACAAAACAAGACTTTCTTATATATATGAAAGCTATTGATTTTTTTGTGTGCTGTCTTTTGTGACTTTGCCAGATTTGTTTATTGGTGGTTGAAGTCTTTTTTATGCTATCTCTGGGGTTTTCTAAGTATAGAATCATATGATCTTCACAGAGGAATAAATTAAAATCAACCTTACTTGTTTTCTTCGAGTTTTATTTATTTCTCTTGCCTGATTGCCATGACTGCCATTTTATACTATGCTGGATAAAAGCCGTGGCTATCTTCATAATGTTAATGATTCTAGAGGAGAGAATGTTCATTATTCGTCACTAACCAGCTATGCTGAGCTGTGATACATCTATATCTAATTTAGTCACGTGTCAAAAAATGCTTATTTATTTGAGTGTATGTAAGATTTTGTGATTTTTCACGAGCTCAATTATTTCTAATTCTTATGTGATATCAGTATTTCCTCTCTTAAAAAAGCAATTATAGATTTCATAGTGACAGTAGGTCATAAAAGCTGGTGCTTTTTAGAGCAAACCACATACAATGTAGTTTTGTGCCTTTCTGTTGATTCACAACTAGCACAGAGAATGCAGAGGGTAGTTCTGCATTAAGAAAGAAGTGATAATAATAAGTTAGATTGTTCTAGTATGTTCACATAAATATATTCAAAACATCTCTTTGTAATTTTTATTTTCTATATTCTATGTTTACATTCCAAAGGCTTTCCCCTTTCCCAGTTCCCCCCCACCATACGTCCCATAATTCCTCTCCCCCTCAACTATTCCCCAATTATTCCCCCTCCCCCCACGGTTTCTCTGTTCTGGGTCTACAATACTGGATCTAATCTTTACAGGCCCAGGGTCCTCTTCTTTCTTCTTCTTGGGAATCATTTGACTTGCTAATTGTGCCTTGAGTATTTAGAGCTTCTGGGCTCATTAATATCCACTTATCAGTGATTGCATTTCATGTGTATTCTTTTGTGATTGGGTTAACTCACTTAGGATGTTATTTTCCAGATCTAACCATTTACCTACAAATTGCATGAATTTATTATTTTTAATTGCTGAGTAGTAGTCCATTGTATAAATATAGCACATTCTCTGTATCCATTCCTCCTTTGAGGGATATCTGGGCTCCTTCCAATTTCTGGCTATTATAAAAACATCTCTTAACAATAGAAATCTGTGAAATAAACTTCAGTGAGTTTTATAAAGAAACATTCTATGAACACAAGAAAAAGTAACATACTTGAATTCTATAAGTCTATCTGGCAAAGAAGGTTTGTGAATGCAAAAGGAAGAAATGAAAATCAGTTTGTAGATTTTCCATGTAAATGTGTAGATGGTGTCACAACAATGAATGTATTCTAGCATTAAAGCAGAACAGCTGGAGCTGGGCAGTGGTGGCGCATGCCTGTAATCCCAGCACTTGGGAGGCAGAGGCAGGCAGATTTCTGAGTTCGAGGCCAGCCTGGACTACAGAGTGAGTCCAGGACAGCCAGGACTACACAAAGAAACCCTGTCTCGAAAAACCAAAAAAAAGAAAAAAAAAGAAAAAAAAAAAAAGCAGAACAGCTGGGATTCATTATATAATCTGTGCCTGCTTGTCACAGACCATCATGGCTGGACTATTGGCATTATATCATAAAAGGAGGGGTCATTGAGATGGTCTTTGGACTTCCATCCGAGATTGCATCTACCACACCCAAACATTTGTATGTAACATTACCCTCATTGCACATAGCCTGGGCTGGGGTTATATCCACAGAGATATATTTTATATTCTCAGTGGGATGATGAAAAGGGGATCCATCTACATGACCATGCAGAAAGCACCATCTACCCTGGGAAAAGATCTTCCCATGTAATTTTGATGTCACTACTGCGCTTGCCAACCACAACTCATCCATACTCTGTAAGTATGTAAAATAAATTCCTTGGTTCCATAGTAGGAACTTTGGTGGATGTGATGGTTTGTATATGCTCAGCCCAGGGAGTGGCACTATTCAGCGGTGTGGCCTTGTTGAAGAACATGCTTCACTGTGGCCATGGGCTTTAGGGCCCCCATCATAACTGCATGGAGGTCAGTATTCTGATACCAACATTCAGATGAAGATGTAGAACTCTCAGCTCTTTCCTGCACTGTGCCTGCCTAGATGCTACCAGGCTCTTACCTTGATGATAATGAACTGAACATCTGAACCTGTAAGCCAGCTTTTAGATTTGTCTCCATTGCCAGATGACAATAGAGAGGACCATGTGGCATAGTAAATTGCTCTTTCACGGCCAGTATATAAAAAGAAAAGAGGATGGGTATAGGATCATACTATCCCCTTTCAGGCCATAACCTCTGTAACATTAAGACCTTCCACTATTTCACTGTACCACTACTACCTTTATGTTTTTAACTGGGTGGACTTTGGTGGGGGAAGCATTTAATATCAAAACTATAATATGTGATTGTGAGTTTCATGATGGTTATGTTCTTCCCTTGTTCACATAATTCTCAGTACTCTGACTTTATGGGCCAGACAGTAAGAGTTCTGGCAATTCTTCCAGAATTGGATCCCATCTGCAGGACACGATGAGAGCTCACTACTGTTCTAGGGTATTTAACACTGTTTTCTGCAATAGAAAAAAACATAATCACTGCATTGTAGTGATTCTTTGAATTGCAGTTTGGTACTTGAGAAAACATGTGTTTTTTCTAATAAATTCCTGAAGATTTCCAAAGTCATGACCTTCCACATAGACATATGAGCTACACCCACAACAATCCTTCTATCTAGAATTCTTATCCCCTTTGTGAGCTTTGATTGAGGGTATCAGTCATTTGAAACAAAAGTTTGCACAAGTCTTCCACGAGGCACTTTAATGTCTAATACTCTCCAATTTTCAGAGCTTCAAGAAAGCCCTCTAAGACAAAGCCCCAAGTTGATAATGAAACAATGACATATATCTATACACATATATCCATGTACATATGTAAATAAAAGGATGATGGGTTGATCATCATCAGTTGATTTCTATATATTTGTCAAATGAAAATTTATTTTAAAATGACAATAAAGAAATAATTCATATTTCTTTATTGAAGAATATGAAATAATGAAGAATCATCTTTTCTAAGATTATAGTTTTCACCATAGCTGAAGGAATTCTTCCCCTTAACTTTGGAGATAAGATATTCTCAATCCTTCCCTCATAAAAATTGTGAATTTTTAGTTTGTGTTAAAGGAATTACTGTTTAATTTTTGCAGGTCCAACTATTAGTCAGATAGAACCATTCATTGTGTGCCAGTGGTTCAGATCAACTGTGCCTGTGGGAAGAAGATAGTACTGTTGTGTGAGCCTAGTGTTTGTATTCACATCATAAAGATGTTGACAATTTAACTTAAGTGGAAAATCACTCTAAGGGAAAGCTCAAAATCATGTTAAAAAAGGGAGAAAGAAAATTATACTGAGAAAAGTTGTAAATTTGAATATTCCCTTCCTCCTAATTGGTATGTCTTCTCTTTCTGGAACAAATAAAATGATGTTGTCTTACTAGGAAGGAAAAAAATCACAACACATACATCACTTATGCGAAGCTTGGTAAGCACGCCTGTAAACCCAGCACTAAAGAGACAATGGAAGGAGTATCATGAGTTAATGACACCTTGTTTCATAGTGACTTTAAGATGAGCCTATGATCCGTAATGACATGTCTCAAAATTCAAACCAATTAATCAATTAGCTAACTAATTAATTAATTAATCCCAAAGCTCCTTGAATATGCAAAAGACAGATGCAATGTTGACATAATGATCATAATCCTACATCATTATTGAGCATGCATATTTTATAATCACTTCATAAATATTTTTATAAACTTAATAAGTGCCCTTGATTTTTCTGTGTTCTTAGGGAACATGACAGTTTTTCACTTTATAAATCATATGGAAAGTTCATAAGATTCATAACAGCAATTAAGAAGTAGTAAAATCAATAGCAGAATACAGGGTATAGTAGACATTTCTAATACTTGCCTTTAGACCCATTGATAGCTGTCAATAGATCATAACTCACCATATTCAGTCTATATGTAGAAAGTATAGCTGAAATATTTTCCTTAAAATTTGTATGGAGACTAGATGAGAAACTTGAAAATAAACATTGTCATGTCCTTGGAGTATGCAACTTGAAATTGGACTTTATTAATTAGTGCTATGGAAAAACAAAAGGGAGAACAAGGAGATTATCATTCTCTTCATTCTCTTGAAGAAAACTAGTTTTTGCTCTCCCAACAGCTACCAACTATGTATACCTCCTTGGCCAATTTGTGCTAATTTCCCTTTCTCCCCGCTTGTATTTTGCCTGACTTATTCTTGTGAGAGTCTTGTCCATTCTTCCACAACTCTATGCGTTCATACAACACCAGCTCTGTTGTGTTTATAAAACACTGCTTAGCTTAGTATATATTAATAGTCACAGGTTAAAGAAATAATGGTGAGAACACGATATAGTAATTGGTCAGGTAGGGTACATGTGTTAAATCAGAAGGTTCACAGAATGTCCTTTCTGCAAAACCAGAATGCCAAAGAAGAAAGCCGTAGTTCCTTTTTTTCTTCTCATCATGTGGTTTGCTTTTTGTTTTCTCCTAAATATCATCTTTAAGGCATTGAAAAAAAACCAGTAGACAAGTTTAATGGTACCAAATTTCCCTACTCCACTGCCACCCCACCCCTCATCTGCTATAAAGGAGCTCTGCTCTCTCTCTCTCTCTCTCTCTGTGTCCCTCTGTCTCTTTCTCCCACTTAAGCTCTAATGTAACACAGTGAGAACATTTGACTAAGCTGGAGTAAATGCAATGGAAACATAATTTGATTTAGAGAAACAAATCCAGAACAGTCGCTCATATATAGCATTTCCTGTCACAGGAATAGGGGAGATGCTGAGTACCTCTATTGCCATAGTTGTTAGGGTTTCTATAACTGTGCTAAAACATCATGACCAAAAGTAACTTGAAGAGGAAAGGCTTATTTATTTTATATATTCTTGGACATGGTTGACTGCAAAAAGGCAAGGTAGGAACTCAAGGCAGAAACTGAACCAGAGACCATGGAGAGATGAGGCTTACTAGCTTTACCTGCCTAGGTATATCATAGCACTCAGTGGGCTATGTGCCCTCATATCAATCATTAATCAAGAAAATTGCCTACAGGCTTGCCCAGAGGTCAATCTGGTGGGTGACATTTTCTCAATTAAGGTCCCCTTTCTTAGAATAATTCTAGCCTACATCAAGATAACAAATAATAATCAAGAAACTATGCATTTGGCACTTATACAACCAACTTTATATTTCAATTCATTTGCATTTTAAGGGAATATATCCCACTCTTGTAACTTTAGTAATCACTGTAAAGTTGTTGATTTGGTCAAGATTGTATTTGTGAGCTTCAAGGATGCTTATGAAGCTATCAATGCGTTTATACTTCTATACAACTTAGATGAATGCTTGGACCATTCTAGCTCAGAGGATGAATTTAGTATTAAAAATGTATAAAAAGGCATTGTGTTGCTAAAAATGCATGGAAGGTGTTGCAACCAGAAAGCATATGGTTTTGCCACTCCTTATAACTGACCAATGTTCTATTCAGGAAGTCTCATTGTTATTAAAATTCATTCTCAGAGGGAGACATAAAGCAACATCTCCCCATTTTCCCTAGAACAGAAGGGCAAACCCAAGCACTATTTCACTGAAGTTCATTCTAGGGAAACAATTTATTGAGGTTACCTACAGAAGCTAGGTCAGAGGTGATGTAAAAAGTTGTAGATATTCCTCCCTCTACCCAACTGTACCCAGAAATCCTTAAACTCCACAGTTGCTTTCTCAAAAGCTGTATAGGTGGAGTCTTTGCTCTGGTCCTCCATGGCCTGTGTAAACTCCAGCCCCTTTCCTAGACCATATGCTGCAGTTTCTCCTGCACACAAATACAGTGAAGAGAACAAAAATAAAATCCTATAGGTCACTGTTCAAGCATTCTGTATCAGTTTTGACTACGAGGTGCCACACAGACAATACATATACTATTGTCTTGTCATTGTATATAAATGAGAATGTACTCATATCTTGACAGTTAGCTTTTAAATGTCATAAATCATCCTTGACTGACAACAGAGTATATAGCCGCTTCTCTGTGTACAGAGTATAGAAATTTAATAGAGTATAGAAATTAGGACAAAAGAAAACGTGTATAGTCCTTATACATTTATACCTAAACTTCTCTATGTTTCTTGATTTGGAGTTTTCCCAGAGGTATTTCCAAAACAAACTGTGTTTTCAATTCTTCTCTAGATAGAGTTTGCAGTGTACAATAAATCCTGGGAATATCCAGAACGTAGCTACCGTGGGTACTCAAGGGGCCTTTATTGGGTTGTTTTTAATCCCCAAGAATCCATTTTCCATAGTTTCAGAGAATAGGTGTGTAAATCAGAAGAGCTCTAATAAAATCCTGGTTCCCAAGCAGCATTGGGAGACTACATAGGTGCCCACATGGGGACAGATGACAAACATATGAGGACATTTTCAGTATTGTATCATAACTTTACTCCACACACCATCAAAGAATTCAAGATAATACAGAAAGTATTTTTCTTGGAGTAGATCTTTGCTGTTGAGCTAGTGTGCCCATTATTGATTAGCCAAGAATTCCTTGGCTTAAATCCTAAAGGACTATGCTAAGTTTGAAATATTATATTAAAGTGTACTCATTCTGGAATACCAAGAGCAAGGGGAGATTATTCATTAAGTACAAGCACTATATTTCAGATTCTTTATGTATATATACATATATACACATACATACACACACAAATATATATTTACTTCAAGAAGCATGAGATCAATTTTGAGATCTGTTCTGTAGCCCTATGAAGTTTTGGGAGCAGGGGGAGTCAATGTTTACTCCTGTGGTCTTTTTTTATCAAAGATCTAATAAAACTTATACTCCATGTAATGGTTGCATTGCATTTATATTTTTGTCTTCATATTTTAAATATCACACTACTACATATAAGGCTGTTAAATATGTCAAAACCACAATTGTGATCTGGGGAAATAGGACTGGTTGCATGCTTGAGAGAGCAGCACATCATTTTCAATTGCTTACTGCATATCTGCCATTTTCAATAATAGTAGACTTGTAGAGGATGGTGTCAATGAAAAACTACAAGAATGCTCCAGAAAGGACCAATTATCACTCGGTACTAATGTTACTGCTGAATCATCACAATAAGAGTACATCAGCACTATTAATAACAGATAAATGTCATAGAAGGTGGAAAGAATATTTAAGAATCCAATGGCTTTAAACTAAGTGTCTCATGAATTATACATTTAATTAAGAAAAGCCAAATGAAAAGGTTTTTAAACTTCTATCTTGGAAGGCCTATTTTTTTCTTTCCCCATTAAAAAATATACAAATTAAGTCCCAGCTGTGGCTCATGATGAAGCTTACAAAAAAGATGCTTCCCCTGCAGGCTAGCTGTGGGCATGAATGAGCAGAGTCATCCCATGTGGGAAGAGAGAGCAGGACAGAAGAGAACGATAATGGCAGGAAGAATTTGGAGCATTATGCGTTGTGACATTACAACTCATGTCTAAAAATACATGTTTAAGCTATCACATATATAGAGTGAGTGACAAGTACCTTATGATAACATGTCAAGCAAAAAAAAAAAGATCAGAAACTACAGATGTTCTTTACCTCTGCTGGCTTTTGTTTGCAAGATGTACAAAATAGACTGTCTTACAAATACTCACCAGGATATATATATGTATATATATATATATATATATATATATATATATATGTATATTATTTCTGCCTAGGAACAGAATTCTTTCCAAATTTGTAAGATCTCTGTGTATTCAACCTAACTAAGGTCCATAGTTAAATGGAACTTACTGCACTTTCCATATGTCATTGACTCCATCTATTCTGTGATATACAAACAATCTAAATCAACTGTCATTTGAAATAACTCTAAGGTTTATTGTTAACAGTCATGATATTTCAAATAAATAAAATCTTGACTAACCTCTTATTCGTTATCCCCTAAATTCTCATTTAAAAGCTAAGGCTCTAAATGCAGAAATATACATTCTCTGACTGAAACCTGGAGCCAATGTAACTTCTCTTAAAAAAGAGTCTATATATATAAGAAATATATATATGTATGTATATATATATGTATATATATATATATCTCAGAAAGGAGACTATATATATAATATACATATATGTATATTATATATATCACATTAGGCTTGGATGGGTGGAGAGGTGAGCAATCCCAAACCACCTTCTATGCCACTTGCAGAACTTGCAGAATACTTACAGCTTCTCCAATTTCAAAATAAACAAAGAATGTACATCTCAATTCTTCACTGTACTCAGTTTATTTGGTGCTTTACAACACAAATTGAACCCACGATACTGTACTTGGATTCCCACCAGCAGTGGAGGAGTGTTCCTCTTTCTTCACATCCTCGCCAACACCTGATGTCTTCTGAGTTTTTAATCTTAGCCATTCTGACTGGTGTGAGGTGAAATCTCAGGGTTGTTTTGATTTGCATTTCCCTAATGACTAATGATGTTGAACATTTTTTAAGGTGTTTCTCAGCCATCCGAATTTCTTCAGGTGAAAAGTCTTTGTTTAGCTCTGTACCCCATTTTTGGATAGGGTTATTTGGTTTTCTGGGGTCAAACTTCTTGAGTTCTTTGTATACATTGGATATTAGCCCTCTGTCAGATGTGGGGTTGGTGAAGATCTTTTCCCAATTTGTTGGTTGCTGTTTTATCCTTTTGACAGTGTCTTTTGCCTTACAGAAACTTTGTAATTTTATGAGGTCCCATTTGTCTATTCTTGCTTTTAGAGCATAAGCAATTGGTGTTCTGTTCAGGAATTTTTCCCCTGAGCCAATGTCCTCAAGGATCTTCCCCAGTTTCTTTTCTATTAGTTTTAGTGTGTCTGGTTTTATGTGGAGGTCCTTGATTCACTTGGAGTTGAGCTCAGTGCAAGGAGATGAGAGTGGATCAATTCTCATTCTTCTGCATGTTGACCTCCAGTTGAGGCTGGAGGTTTTGTTGAAAAGGCTATCTTTTTTCCACTGGATGTTTTCAGCTCCTTTGTCAAATATCAATTGGCCATGTATGTGTGGGTTCAATTCTGGGTTTTCAATCCTATTCCATTGATCCACCTCCCTGTCACTTAACCATACCATGCAGTCAAACTATCACTATTCGCAGATGATATGATAGTATACTTAAGTGACCCAAAAAACTCCACCAGAGAACTCCTGCAACTGATAAACAACTTCAGCAAAGTGGCTGATTATAAACTCAACTCAAGCAAATCAGTAGCCTTCCTATATGCAAAGGATAAGCAGGCCAAGAAAGAAATTAGGGAAATGACACCCTTCACAATAGCCACAAATCAATATAAAGTATCTTGGAGTGACTCTAACCAAACATGTGAAAGATTTATATGACAAAAACTTCAGGTCTCTGAAGAAGGAAATTGAAGAAGACATCAAAAAATGGAAAAATCTTCCATGCTCGTGGGTTGGCAGGATTAATATAGTTAAAATGGCAATCTTGGCAAAAGCAATTTACAGATTCAAGGCAATCCCCATCAAAATCCCAACTCAGTTCTTCATAGAGTTAGAAAGAGCAATTCTCAAATTCATCTGGAATAACAAAAATCTCAGGATAGCTAAAACTATCATCAACAGCAAAAGAACTTCTGGGGGAATCAATATCCCGGACCTCAAGCAATACTACAGAGCAGTAGTGTTAAAAACTGCATGATACTGTACTTGCTAATTGAGCAATTTCCCAATGAACTACATCTCCCTTCCCAGTATGCTGACATTGTAATGCCTTAGCTTTTTGCTGTTGTTTTTCAGACTAGAGCTTTTAATTAATTCCAATATTTCTCCCTTTCTTTCCTGTCTCCACACTCTCCCATATATAAGTCGCTACATGCTTTCAAAGTTGTGTACATATTTTTTCATTTATTATTCTTGTATACATATGTGTTTATACACATATTTCTAAATATAACGTGTTGAGTCCATATACTGTTACTTGCATAAGTTTCCAGGGCTTCCTGGAAAAAGGAAAAGAAATTGGTGTGCTCTTTCCTTGGGAGGTCCACCTTTGCTATTCACTATTCACAGCTTCACTAAGTTTCCTGTAGTTCTTCCTGTAGGGATGAGGCTTTTCTCTGTCATTTGGCATGCTCACTTGAATCATTCTTGTTCAACTTGCATTTGGGTGAACATGATAATAAGACCTTATAGGTATAACTTCTGATGGTTCTAGGATATAAAATCTCACAGAAAATTTACAAATTCTCTGTATGTAGTAGTATCACAGTGTAAGTACACTGTTTCCAGCAGTTAGAGCCAGGTGGGTAGAGATTTCAAGGCCAATCATAGATGTATAGGACAATTAAACAAGTTAGGATGCTTGTGACCTTGTCTCAAAACAACTACCAAAATGACCAACACTACCACCACCACCACTATCACCATCACCACAACTATAACAACAATAACAACTCATACATTTCAGTTTGCAGATGTAACCCCTGCCAGACTCCTTTCTTAGAGCAGTTACATTGGCTCCCGGTTTTGGTCAGAAAATGTGTATTTCTGCCTTTAGAGCCTTAGCTTTTAAATGAGCTTTTAGGAGATAAAGAATGAGAGATTAGTCAAGATTTTATTTATTTGAAGTATCATGACTGTTAACAATAAACATTAGAGTTATTTCAAATGACAGTTGATTTAGATTGTTTGGGTATCACAGAATAAATGGAGTCAATGACTTATGGAAAGAGCAGTAAGTCCCATTTAACTTTGGACCCTAGTTAGGCTGAATACACAGGGATCTTGGAAATTTGGAAGGAATTCTTTGCCTAGGCAGAAGAACATAGAGGTAATTGTAGAAGAGTCAAAAGACAGCTTTAAGAGAAGACTGGGGATTTGGAATCTTAAAAATTTAGGTTTGACTTACTGCTTACAAATAATATCAACCTTATTGCATGCTGGGGAATCCTCTTGGTATATGCCCAGGAGTGATATAGCAGGGTCTTCCCCAACTGTCATGCCCAGTTTTCTGAGGAATCACCCGGCATGCAATAAGGACACATGCTCCACTATGTTCATAGCAGCCTTATTTATAAAAGCCAGAAGCTGGAAGGAACCCAAATGTCCCTCAATGGAGGAATAAATACAGAAAATGTGGTATATTTACACAATGGAATACTATTGAGCAATTAAAAACAATGAATTCATGAAATTCTTAGGCAAATGGTTGAAACTGGAAAATATCATACTCAGTGAGGTAACTCATTCACAAAAAAACACAAATTGAATAAGTGGGTATTAGCCCAGAAGCACTGAATACCCAAGACACAACTCACATATCAAATCATTCCCAAGAAGAAGGAAAGAGAGGGCCCTGATCCTGATAAGGCTTGATGCAGCATTGTAGGGGATTGCCAGGACAGAGAAGGGGGAGGGGATTGATTGGGGAATTGGCAGAGGGAAGAGGGCTTATGGGACTTATGGGGAGGGGGGAACCGGGTAAAGGGAAAATCATTTGGAATGTAAACAAAGAATATAGAAAATAATAAAAAAGGGTATTGCTTAAAAAAATAAACAAATAATAACAACCTCATTTTGAAAAGTTAACATTGTCCTGGAGTCTCCAGCCTCCCCTTCAGTATAATGAGTGTGCTAATAATACCCAGTTAACTTTAGAAGACAGTTGTTGGAAGGATGAAACTAACGTACTTTTAATATTTTGTTACTTATCTCTATATGCATTTTCTCATTCTTCCAATGGGTTTTCAATATTCCACTAGTGAAGAGGGATACACCACACATAGGAACAAATGGAAAAGTTTGAGTAGCTGAAATAAAAAATGAATTCAGTGAGGGAGAGAAGAAAATTACAGTCTCAGGTCCCAGGATTATAGGTTGATGGATACAAAGATTTCTCAGGCACTAGCAACAACCTGTAATTTTTCTGAAGTGGAAAAGGTTATGTTGCTCTGAGAGTGCTAAGGCATGTTACTTTGCTCTAAAAGGCCTTGAATAAGGATCCCTCAAGTGAGACATGGCACTAGGAATTTGTTCAAGATTGTCTTTATTTCACAAAATTTCCAAAAGACATGAGTCAGTGAGAATAGGTGAATCCCAATATTTTCCTTCTTTTTATGTTGAGGAAAAATTTACTATCTAGACACCTCTCTGCTTTCAGACTGAAGTCTTTGAGTAACTATTTGACAAAGATGGATGAACAGACATAGAGTGAAGCAGAGAGAGAGAGACACGAGTTAAGGGACTTCAAAGAAAGACACCACAGAGAATATAGAACATTCCCAGTAAGAATTTGCAAAAGAAAAGGTATCTTCATTAGCTCTGAGAGGAGTAGAAGAAATTCAAAGTGTAGTTTTGATAAGGATCACTCAGCTGTATTCATGCATGCATGATCAGGAATCACCAACTCTTAGGCATATGAAAATACTGAAGATGAAATAGACAATTCATATATCGTTCACCACCTATGAGATATAATTATTTTGAATCATTTATTTTAGAGCATCCATAACCACGATTATTCATTCTCTCTCTGATCATTTCTAATAGAAGAAAGAGTTCATTCTTTACCTTAGAAATCATCAACTGTCATAGCTCTCAAGTTTACCAATAGATTTCCATCATCCTCATAAACTGGTGATATTCAACTCAAAAGGAACCAAGGTTTCTTTTGTTTCCTGGCTTTTGATGTTGCTGCACTTGACCTCTGGGTTTATTGGCTATAGACAGTATTGGGGAGGTGGATAATATGGAAGTGTCTGAAGCGAAGCTGCTCTTCTTATAGCTGCAGAATCAAAACAAACAAACAAACAAATAAACAAAAAATCAAAAACAAACTAAGCATATGGAGAGATTTACTTGACTCACATTTTTGGCATGCCACACCAGTTGCAGAAGTCTCACATTAAGTCCTCATTAATTTTTAAAATTTCTACCATCTCCCAACAGTGGTAGACTGGGAAATCAAGCATTTAATGCTTTCCAGAGTCAACCTACAACAGAGTTCTTAATTATATAAAGGGTCCAACTACATCATGTCTTATTCAGCAGCCTCAGTTCTATCTTGTGCTTCTGTGATAGAGAGGACCTTTTCTTAAACTTTCCTTACATCATAGCCCTCCAATGTATGGAATGGGCTTAATATTTGTATATATTTATCTGTAGCTAAAAATACAGGATTTTTTTTCTATTTTATTGTAACATACCTTGTAGACTTGGGTATGTTTTATCCTATATTTCTTGATACACTTGAGATTGATCAATTCCTTTTTAGTATAGTCTTCTATAAATACAACATGAAATCTCAGCTTCCCGAATACCCTGGAATTTGTTAATAATGCGGATTGCACGATATGTTTGAGGAATAGAACTAAATTGTACAATAGGAGCTGAATTACTTATCTATTGCAGATTTTACAATGCTTTTTAATGCCTATCAGATTGGGAATCAATACCTGAAGAAAATGTAATATTTTGTTATGAGTACTTTGAAGTAAGGGTACAAGAGTTATCACTCTGACTCTTATCAGCTGATGCTCATCCTCATGTTCAGCTTTTCTGACACTATGGCCTTTAGGTGTTTATTTTGTTTTCCATTTACAGACAGAGAACATGTGAATTTAAATTCTATTGTGTCAGAAACATTATACAGCTAATGAAAATATTGTGTATTTTCTATCCCTTTTGGGAAAAATATTACCAAATATTAGAAATTTGTGTGGACACTTATTGACATGTGTTCTTACACTCAAATATATAAATTTCAACTGGTTAGTCTAAATAGGCCATTTTTATTGTTTCTCACATATGTAACATTTGTTTTTTTCTATAGATTGTAAGATGATTAGGCTAAACTCTACTTCATGCAGAAGGGAAGATTTTGTTGCTATTGCTTAAAGTCCTAGCTCTACATCATTTCTTTATTCCTGAGAAATATGCTTGAAATTTGTCTGCTTCTGTTCTTTGCTAGCAATGTTTTTGTTTTTTGTAAGCAGAAGCTTTATTTTAAATTTTCTTATGTTTTATTTTTCCTTCCATTGTCTTATTTTCTTCTTTCCTTCATAAAATATGATTCTTAAGTATACTATTATTAATGCATATGTGTGGGAAAGAGAAGTAGTTATAAAGACAAATACACACACACACACACACAGAGAGAGAGAGAGAGAGAGAGAGAGAGAGAGAGAGAGAGAGAGAGAGAGAGAGAGCGGATCATGCATAGTCACCTGCTCACTTACTTCTGACTTGATTTCCTGACTTCATACAACTCAACACATTCTGCCTAGGGGAAGGCTCCACTCTCAGTGAGATGGATCTTCTCATATTAGCTAGCATAATTAAAATGTGTCTCCACCTCAGACAGGGCCGCAGGCCAAACAGTGACCTATGCAACTGAGATCAAAAGGACATGAATGGTATGTACTCACTGATAAGTGAATATTAAGCAAAAGTTACAGAATACCCACGATACACCCTACAGACCATAAGAAGTTTAACAAGAAAGATGGCCCAAGTGAGGATGCTTCATCACCACTTAAAAGGGGGAACAAAATAATCATGGGAGGCAGAGGCAGGGAGGGAATAGGTGGGAGGGGGGAAGGAAAAGGAAGGCAGGATCAAGAATAGGGGGAGGGAGAGGAGAGAAACCCAGAAGTCCAAAATAATGATTGGAAATATGCAGACTCTGGGGATCTAGGTGGGAGGACCCTCTAGTAAGCACCAGAGACTTGGGAAGTGAAAGACTCCCGGGACTCAATGGGAGTGACCTTAGCCAAAATGCCTAACAGTTGGGAAAGAATACCTGAAGAGACAACCCCCAGTAAGTACAAAAGTACCCAAGTAGAGGGAGAGGTTAACCAACCCATTGTCAAAATTTCTGACCCCAAACTGTTTCTGTCTAATAGAAATGTAGGGACAAAAATGGAGCAGACACAGAAGGGAAGGCTGTCTAGTGACTGTCCCAACTCTGGATCCATTTCATGGGTGGGCACCAAAAGCTGACACTATTATTGATGCTACTGTGTGCTTACTGACACAAGCCGAGGGTGGCTGTACTCTGAGAGGTTTTACCAACAGCTGACTCACACAGATGCAGATACATACAGTCAACCATTGGACTGACTTCCTGGACCCCTATGGAAGAGTTAGGGAAAGAATTAAAGGAGTTAATGGGATTGCAACCCATAGGAAGAACAACAGTCTTAACTAACCTGGACACCTGGGAGCTCCCAGAGTCCAAGCTACTAACCAGATATACACAGGCTGGTCCGAAATCCCGGGTGTGTAGGTAACAGAGGCCTGCCTTTTCTGGCCTTATTGTGAAAGAATATGCCTAACCTATAGACTTGAGGCCTCTGGGAAGGGGCACTCCAGGGAGCAGGGGTACTGATTCAGAGGCCAAGTGGAGGAGGCATGAAATGAAGAACTGTGCGAAGGGGAACCAAGACGGGGTGGTGGTGGTGGTGGTGGTGGTGGTGGTGGTGGTGGTGGTAGCATCTGAAATGTAAATAAATAAAATAGTTATTTTTTATAAAAGAAAAGATCATATCTTCCTGTTGATTCTAAATTGTGTCAAATTCACAACTAATCTTATCCATCACCATGATCATAGTGGACGGGTCCATATATTTGTAATATTTCTTCATTACTATTTCTGTCTATTTTCACTAGACAGATATTATTTAATTTAAAAATCACTGTTAATAGGTACTCATGTCCCCCCATACTTGAGAGTTCAAGGACAGTATATTCAGTAAAGAATGTTCCAAAAGATCTCCTTACAGCTGAGAAAGGCAGCTGTTATATATAGTTTCTTGATTCTACATCAGGATTAAACATAAATATATGCTATATTCACATGATGCAAGACTTCTCTCTCTGGACAAGAGGATACTGATTGCATAGACTATTCTTTGGTTACCCTGACTTTCTTGTGTATGAATATTTATTCACATGAGGATATTTAATTTGCCTAACTGTACAGCATTTTTCTTCCCCACTCTGTTACTGTGGACTTATTTCCCTAATTTGGAAAAATCTCATTAAAACCAAGTGTACTTTTCTATTTTCTTAGATATAGTTCTCTACACATTTCCCAGAGTATTCCTAATTGCATACATTCGTGAATCTTTAATCTACAAGAATATTTATGTATACTCAAAGACTTACAATTATAATAAAAACATGAGAGTATACTGTATGTGTGTTAGAGAGAGATATGAGAGAGAGAGAGAGAGAGAGAGAGAGAGAGAGAGAGAGAGAAAAGCTGTCTTTATTTGGAAATAGAGATATCAAGCTCCCAGAAACTGGGACACATTTTTAAGCTACTTGTATATTTAGTCATATAGTTCATGTCTAATAACTTCTCTCAGAAAATGTAAATGAACATAGACAGTCATAATAATTTTCAGTTAACACTAATCTATTATATTCCAGAGTAGAAAAAAGCCTCGTTAACTGATCAAATACAAGGTGGTGTATTTACAAAAATGAATTACCAGTTAGTAATAAATAGAATATATAGATAGTATTGTAATATAAGTGAATGCTTAAATATTAAAGAAAACGAACTCAAGTACACATCTTTTTAAAATTTTTATTAGAAATATTCTTTATTTACATTTCAAATGATTTCCGCTTTTCTGGTCCCCTATTCCCCAATCAACCCTATCCCGTTTCTCTGTCCTGGTATTCCCCTACACTGCAGCATTGAGCCTTTCCAGGACCAAGGGTCTCTCCTCCCTTTGATGCCCAATAAGGATATCCTCTGCAGCCTATGCTTCTGGAGCCATTGGTAACACCATGTGTACTATCTGGCTGATGTTTTTGTTCCTGGGAACTCTGGGAGTACTGGGTGGCTCATATTGTTGTTCTTCCTATGGCAATGCAAACCCTTTCAGTTCCTTGGGTCCTTTCTCTAGCTCCCCCATTGGGGACCCTGTGTTCATTTCAATGGCTCGCTAAGAGTGTCCCCCTCTATGTTTGTCATGCACTAGCAGAACCTCCCAGGTGACATGTATGTCCAGCTCCAGTCAGCAAGTACTGTGGGCATCTATAATAGTATCTGGGTTTTGTAACTGTATATGGGATGGATCACTAGGTGGGGTAGTCTCTGGATGGTCTTTCCCGACTCTGCACCACACTTTATCTCTATTTCTCCTTCTGTGGATATTTTGTTCCCCCTTCTAAGAAAGACCAAAGTATCCATACTTTTTTCTTCCTTCTTCTTGAGCATCATTTGATATGTGAATTGTGTCTTGGGTATTCCAAGCTTCTGGGCTAATATTCACTTATCAGTGAGTGCATACTGTGTGTGTTATTTTGTGATAGGGTTATCTCGCTCAGGATGATATTTTCCAGTTCCACCCATTTGCCAAAGAATCTCATGAATTCATCATTTTTAATAGCTGAGTAGTATTCCATTGTGTAAATATACCGCATTTTTGAATAGATGGATTTCCTGTATCCATTTCTATGTTGTGAGACATCTGGGTTCTTTCCAGCTTCTGACTATTATAAATAGAGCTGCTATGAACACAATGGAACATGTGTCCTT
The DNA here is from genome assembly GCA_964023405.1 of Apodemus agrarius. Lineage (NCBI taxonomy): Eukaryota > Metazoa > Chordata > Mammalia > Rodentia > Muridae > Apodemus > Apodemus agrarius. Next base: position 134,433,759 of record OZ030006.1, read on the forward strand.
ATTACATGCTGGAGAATCCTCTGGGTATATGACCAGGAGTGGTATAACAGGGTTCTCTGGTAGTATTGTGGCCAGTTTTCTGAGGAACCGTCAGACTGATTTCCAGAGTGGGTGTACCAGCTTGCAATCCCACCAGCAGTGGAGGAGTGTTCTATTTTCTTCACATCTTTGCCAGCACCTGCTGATTATAGGTGTAGAAGAGAATGAAGATTTCCAACTTAAAAAGCCAGTAAATATCTTGAACAAAATTATAGAAGAAAACTTCCCTAACCTAAAGAAAGTGATGCCCATGAACATCCAAGAAGCCTACAGAACTCCAAATAGATTTGACCAGAAACGAAATTCCTCCTGTCACATAATAATTAAAACACCAAATGCACTAAACAAACAAAGAATATTAGAAGCAGCAAGAAAAAAAGGTCAAGTAACATATAAAGATAGTCCTATCAGAATTATATCAGACTTCTCACCAGAGACTATGAAAGTCAGAAGAGCCTGGGCAGATGTCATACAGACCATAAGGGAACACAAATGCCAAAACAGGCAAATCTTTCAATTACCTTAGATGTAGAAACCAAGGTATTCCCTGACAAAAACAAATGTACACACTTTCTTTCCACAAATCCAGCCCTTCAAAGGGTAATGAATGGAAAACACCAACAAAAGGAAGGAAACTTCACACTAGAAAAAGCAAGAAATTAATCTTCTTTCAACCAACCCAAAAGAAGATAACCACACAAACATACAAATTACATCAAAAATAACAGGTAGCAACAATTACTATTCCTTATTTTCTCAAGTACACATCTAAAATCCATTTTCATTAAGTATATACAATGGCAAAGTTAATCTAATAGTTTAGATCAGGATGTGGTTCCTATAGATGAAGATTAATCTGGCAGAAACATGAGACCATTTGTAAAAGACCTCAGTGGCTAATATTTTAGTTTAGTGTGTGCTCTAGACATATGTAATATTTATATCTCATAAAACTGAACACTTAAAATCTGTGTATCTTTTTATGCATTACATATTTACTTAAGAAATTCAAATTTACATATAAACATTTCAAATAAATGATAAGTGATTAAAGATTAATACATGCAATTCATTTTGTCTTTCACCTTGAAATTTTTGCTCTTGTTTCTTGTCTGCTGTATTGATTTACTTGTCCATTGCTCTTACAGTTCTCCTTCATGGACGTAATTCTTCTGAACACACTTCACTGGAATATACTTCTCTTATTTCTTAGCATCATTTCTGTTGCTGTTATACATTTAATACTCTAATAAACAATGTCAGCATGTGTATTTGTCATGGTTTTCTAGAGTAAGAAAACTTAAAGAATGAATCTCTCTGTATATGAAGAAATGTTTGTATCAGAATGCATTCTACACAGGCATCCAATTCAACAATGGCTGACAATGAACTGAAGGAAGGACCAAGAATGCAACAGTGGATGTATATCTTGACTGGTCTTCAATATACACTAGAATCTCAAAGTAGTAGTCTCTAAAGCCAAGGAAGGAAAAGACTTACTAGGGATGTAAGAGCAAACAGGCAGAGGGCAAAGACTTTTTTCCTCCATGTTATTATATAGGCTTCCAGCAGAAGGCATAGCCCAGATTAGGAAGTATGGCCTCATTGGAGTAGGTTTGGCCTTGTTGGAGGAAGTGTTTCACTGTGGGCATAAGCTTTAAGACCCTCTTCCTAGCTGCAGGAAGTCAGTCTTTTTCTAGCAGGCCTTCAGATTAAGATGTAGAACTCTCAACTCTTGCACCACGCCTGCCTGAACACTGCTGTACTCCTGCCTTGATGATAATGAACCTCTGAACCTCTAAGTCAGGCCCAATTAAATGTTGTCATTATAAGGGTGGCTTTGGTCATGGTGTGTAATCACAGCAGTAAAACCCTAACTAAGACAGAAGTTGGTACAAGGGACTGGGGTATTGCTGTAATAAGGCTAACTATCTTTTGTTTGGAAGAATATAAAGTTTGGGAATTTGGATTTAGAAAGCAGTGGAGTACTTTAAGTGGGGTTTAATGGCCTATCCTAGTAGGAATATGGAAGACTATGTTGCTGAGAGGGATTTGAACTGTGCAGACCGGCCTTAGATATTTCTGTAGAGAAGAATTTCAATATAGAGAGTCATAGAGATGGTTGTGTGTTATTTTGGTGAAGAATGGGACTGCTTTTTGCCATTGTTTGAAGAGTCTGCCTGAGGCTAAAGTGAAGAGATTTATATTAATTGCCTTGAAAAAGGAAGTCTCAAAACAGCCTGGTATAAATGCTGTTGAATTGTTACTGACAATTCATTTACTCTTATGAAGAGTGTTTTAATGAAAATCAGCAAGCTAAGAAAGAAAAAATACAAATTACATGTTTCAAGTATTAAAGGGGTACCAGGAAGTGGAATGAAGCTGAATCCTATGTTCTAGGAGATAACAGATTAAAGGAGTGGGAAATGGGACAAGATCCTACCCAGCTAAATTTAGGTCTAGGAATGGTAGTTCACACCTTTAATCCCAACAGTAAAGCCAAGCAGATATCTAAGTTCAAGGCTAGCCTAAGGAATGATGTTGCTCTAAGTGAACTCTGACAGATAACAATTACTTTCCAACTGTCATGGCAACAACCTAAACAGATCTTCAATCTGAGAATTTATCCAATTGATTCTAAGGTGTGGCAATTTAACATTTAAAACTAACCATCTCATCTGGGTTTCCTACAATGCCTCTGTCAAAACACATGCTGTTTCATGTTGCAATTATCCACATACCTCTTTGTTAGCAAGAACTGCTCTGCTCGGTCCATAAAGCATTTATTTTACTTTATCACAGGGTCTTAACACAATAACAAAAATCTGCCCAGAAATTATTTTCCATTCACAGAATGAACTCATGATATAGAGTATTGAATCTTAAAATTTTTAATTAAAAATGTTTAATTAAATTTGAACTACAACTCCTAAATCTGTGTAATCCTTCTTAAAACATACTACAAAACACTGCTTTGAAATGAGTAGTACTAAAGAATTACCTTAACCCTATTAACCAGCAGAAATGTATATATATTCTGTGGATTTTTCTAAGGAAAATTAACATTTATTCTCTAAATATCCTGTCATTGTATCCTTAACCAAAGAAAATGTCGATGGAGATTTTGTATCTCTTAAACTGAGGATTAAATGAATATGGGGAATATTCTACTTATTCTGCTTTGAGTAGCTATAAATTAGACCAATATAGGCAAACTTTTTTTTTACAAATTAAACATAACTGAATTTATTGATAAATTTATAAGAATTTATATAGATATGCTTACATGGAAATAATGCATTTATTCTCTGTTTCAGAATTATCATATGCCTGGACTTTCAATGATAACCCTTTGTATGTTCAAGAGGACAAGCGAAGATTTGTATCTCAAAACACAGGGAACTTGTATATTGCCAAAGTTGAACCATCTGATGTGGGCAATTATACTTGCTTTGTCACAAACAAAGAGGCCCATAGAAGTGTCCAAGGTCCACCTACACCTTTAGTGCAGCGCACTGATGGTAAGAACATAAATTATATTCAGACTCCACTCTGGGACTCTTACTCTGTGGGCAGGTCTTCAGAGTCTTTTGTTTCCTTCTTTTAACTGGAACCAAAAATCACTCAACTTTAGATAAATTAAGCATGCAGAATGGAGAAGAAACATTGCAAAAATAAAAAGGGAATTTTGTAGTTCAATACCTGAATGGCACAATTTACATGTTTCTGGGTAGACTGTGCCATTTAGTTTCTGGCACCAGAAGAGCTTGTCCTCTCATTGCTTAAGGACCGGTGTGTAAAAAATGATGTTTGTCTGGGGGGACTTGGCGTGTGTGTATGTGTGCATGTAGATGCTGCCAAATTTTTGTACTGAATTGGTGAACACATTTTGCAACCTATCTTATTGTCCTCGTTCTTTTCCATCCTTGCCATTATCTTGCTGCTGTTGTTCACCCTTTATTTACCTGGGTGGCAAAACAGAAAACAAGAAATATTGTGCCCAAGGAAAGCAAAGCATTCCAAAGTATGATGGTGTGAAAGATTCATACTAAATTATGTCTCTGAGGAACGGAACTCAGATTGGTCTCTGATGAGCTTTGTAGCTTAGTCAAGTCAGAGCTGGAACAAGATTTAGAGAGGTAGAAAGTCATCTAAGTGGAAGAAAATCCTCTAGTTGATTCTCTAATTAAATGTTCACAGTGGGATATGTAAAGATAAAAAAAATCTGTTAGTTCTTTTTATTATCAGATTTTGAACTTGAAAGGCAATACCTCATAGAATTTTGTTCCCCCCCTGAAGAGTCTAAGACAAGCAAGGATATAATGATAATCAAGCTAACAGAACTAGGAAGCGAGCTCCCCAGAGTTCTCATGGCAGCGATTTCAGAGCCAGTAACTATGCAAATATCCCTGCAAGGGTCTTATTCAGATATCAGCAAACAGTAGATTTGTGAGTTCATTTTCTCCTGTTCTGTGATTACTCTGCTCATGAGTGGGAAAGGGTATAAGCTAACAATTTGCATAGAGATTATACATTTTTCCTCTTTTATTTTTATTTGCTCTTAATTTTTAATTCCCCCATCTTAATTCCTTTCATCTCCCATCCCCCTGCTCTCTTTTTCATTTTAATGGTAAAAGTACATTGTAAACATTGTGTATAATATCAGTCAATTAACTCCTCTAAGAGTTGGCATGTAAGAGTTATCAGTTGTTTAGGAAATGGGCAAAGCAACCTAAAAGCAGCCAATTTAGTTTCAGAATTAGCATTGATTGGGACATTGAAATAAAAAAGGTGTGGAAGTTAGATATGTATACTTTTACTTTTATATTGTGATTTCTGCATTTCATAAAGTCTCAGTGACCATCCAAATTTCATTTACTTGTGGTAGAAATGAGTTGATCTGATGTTTATCATCTCACCTTACAAAACAGTTGCAGTTTTAAAATAATCCAAATGTAGCATTAATTAATTCAGATGAAAATCACCTAGAACTGTTTTTGTTATTTGTAACTTTTCTGGCAAATAGTGTGTTTATGACATCCGAGAACACTGCTTTATTTTAACCTTAATTTTATAATTCCTATTAAGGCATTAAAACAGTGAAAGTAGAACCTTCCCACGCATGTTATGAAATTTGCTGCAAACCCTGTTGCAATGACTATAGTATAGATAGTTAATGTTCAGTTGTGAAGCTACTTTATTAGTTTTGTTGCGGAACAGTGGTATTTTGGATCATGGTGTTGTATCAGACTCCTGATAGTAATAACCTCTTCTTCCTCCCTTCTGACCAATGTGTCTGGCCCCATGAGTTGCACAAAATGAGGATGGAAATGGATGTCTCCCAGGAAGGATCTTTGTTGAAAACTCAGATGCATGCACCCATCTCATTATTGGAAATCCTAACTTTGTTTAAAATCCAAGAGTCAAATTTTGGTTAATGAAGCATTTACTTCGTAGGAAATTTCTATTCTCCAGAAATGCTGCTAGCTGTTTTGGTATTTAACAGGTGTCATGGGGGAATATGAGCCAAAGATTGAAGTGCGTTTTCCTGAAACAATACAAGCTGCAAAGGATTCATCTGTAAAACTGGAATGCTTTGCCCTTGGAAAGTAAGGTTGTTTTTTTTTTTTTTTTTCATGGTTGATTTATTTTTTTTTTGAAAAAAACTTTTTATTATTCAAACATTGCTTTAAGGGAAATTACCAAACAGATTTCAAGCACCAGGCATGGTGGGGCTTTCTGATTGGAATTTAAACAACAACAACAACAACAACAACAACAACAACAATAACAATAACAATAAAATGTCTAATATTTTGATAGTGATTGGGGCTGGCAATTTATTGTGAATAAATTATGTCCCATGTACCACACTCTTTGACAGAAAATGTGCACTTGCCTAAGATGGTGGGCAAATCATTAAGCATTTGGCCTACCCTTCATCCTTCCCTGACACCTAGAAATAGACTGCTTACAGTGTCTCCATGCCTAATTAATCAGCAATTCTTATAAATAAAAAAACTTGCACTGCTCTCCTCCAAAATAAGATTAATTAACATCCAATTGTTCACAATGGATAATTAGAATTGAGCCCAACCTGCCTTAGGTAGTAGGTTTTATTTAGAAAATTATGTATTAGTAACAGGTTGGGATGCCTTTAAAGCCAGTAAAACCTCTCTACCTTTGGCACAGAACATTGAGAAAATTCCTTTGCTTTTCATAATATTAAAATCTTACTTTGATGCCTGTAAACTGTGGTAAACACCAGGGAAAGGCACTGGCAGATTAGTTGGTTCAGCTGTTTTCAAACACTAGTGTTCATATGAATTACCTTCCTATTCGCAGCATTAAGTTCTTATTATTGGTTACTGTAGTGGTCTAAGACAAAATTTGATTTCACCACTTCTTAGAAACCCCACTTCATAGCTATTTTTTCCAATCTCTAGAATGTGCCCTAAGTAATATGAGAATAACTTTTGAATGTAAGCAATAAGGGATTATCTTTAATCCAAAGGTCTTTTCTAATGTGATCCTCCCAGTGATAAAATATAGATCCATTTAACAGACACTGAAAAATAGCCTTGAATGTACAGGCTTTTTTATTAACTCCCTAAACTCAGCAGTACATAAAATTTTCTGCTAACTCCTAGGTACTATTTTCCTTAAATAACATTGCATATATCTGTGAATTAGACTTTTTATATGGTCAATTTCTTTAAAATGAAACAATCATAGTTCATTTTATACCATAAATTTCATCCAATGTTTTCGAAAACTAGCCAAATTAAATGTATCCATTGAAAATCTATTGAATGATTAATGGTTCTTAGACAATACATTTTTGTTTGTATGACTCTTGAGGCATGATGACTTCTACCATTCTAAACTTTATCAGAATCATAGTGACACCATTCATTAAAAATATGTCAATAATATCACTCAAATTATTTTTAAATAAAAACCTGTGAAATAAAGTTCCAGGAAAGAATGATAGTCTGTCATATTTTTTAAAAGAAAATGTTTCTTTTAAAGATCTATTTGTTTTTATTTTACATACATTTATATTTTGACTGGATATTTGTCTGTGTGGGGGTATCAGATGTCCTAGAACTGGAGTTACAGATAGTTGTGAGCTGCCATGTAGGTATTAGGAATTGAACCCAGTGCTCTTAACTGCTGAGCCATTTTTCTAGCAGCAAAGTATTTCTTAATTAAAGAAATTGCATAATAAAAGCAAAACTATGAGATTGCTTTAGGCTGCTCCTCAACAATCTCATAAAAAAATAATTTTATTTCTCAGCCCCTATAGCAAAATTTTTATGATGTGAGATTGTCTATGTACCCTTGAATTGTACAAATAATAGCTTTCATTATATATGTGAAACTGAAGCTTAGAATAGATAACTAAGTAACCTACCTTTAAAGTTAGGAACATTTGAATAAACAGAAGTTAACTGCTTTTGAAATAATTGAAGACAAAAATTAAATTCCAAATTTTCTCAAGAGCTATGCAGTCATTAGGAAATATGTTTATAAATTCTGTGAATCTTCATATTCTCATCCAACAGAAATTGTTAGCATGCTTGCCTAGGATGTTGGCAGGGGGAGTAGGAATGGATAATACATATAAAATATTTAGTTCAGCACCATCATTTAGCCAGTAAATATTCACTGGATTATTCTAAAGCCATGGTGTGAAATCCATTCCAATTTGGATAACTGGTATTTCAGTGAATGGAGGTGTTCCAACTACAATATTAGCTTCAGTGTCTGTGGTTTATCCTCTCTCACCAGCACATTAGTCTCTCTGTCTTGCTGTCTATCAGACTATTAGAAAGAAAGAAATGATGGGAATCAGTCTTGTAAGAAAAAGAGAGGAACCAAAGGATGGCAATGTGTTCCCCATATTGCCAGAATTGCTTTTGTCAATTTATGTTTCTCTGTAGTGTTTAAACCAACTGAAAACTTAAAAACTGGTTGGTGGAAATGATTCTTTACTCCATGTAAACCATTGCCATGACCACCCCTCCGTTCCTCTTTCCAACTTCCTTGTTTCCCTTCCTCACATCTCCTTTCCCCATTCCACTCTCCCTCTTCTAATGTTTCTATCTTTCTTCTCCTATATTTTCTGCTTTTCTACCTTCTCTCTACCCATCTCACACAAACTCTCTTTACCCAACCCCACCTTTATAAATAAATTAATGGTAAAAAAAAAACTTTACCTGTATTTATAGGTAATATTTTATCAAAATTGAATAATGCTAAAGGTCTGTGTCTCTTTTCAGCTCATTTTCTTAAGAAATTAGGAGGCAGGATAATACAATGAGGTATAGACAAGAACTGTTGGCCTTGCCTCCTAAGGTCTCCATTTCGCAACATGATTGTGGTCTTGTCATATGTTAATACTAAAAAAATCATGAATAATTTGGGGAAGAAATGAGTCAAAAATCTATGAAAATGAACTTTTGGAATGTAAGTCCCGTGAAACAAATTGTAATCTTAAAATCACCAGAAAACACCCAAATATTTTATAAAAAAGTAAGCCATCAGTACTTGAGTTGAAAAAGATTATATTTTCAGTATAAAAATAAAAATAATATTTTGAAGGAAAATTATGCTGCTTGAGAAATTAGGCTAATTGTTAATCATGTACAAAAAACCTCATTTTCATATGAAAAAAGTATTAAATGAAAACTGAAAAGATGGTAAAGATTCCTTAAGAATACTTCATAAAACTTGCCATGACAGAACTGGTTTTATAGAGTACACTTCCTCAAATTTTATTTGATGTGATTTAACAATACCAAGATTGTGTTTATTAAACTATCATTAATACTGTATTGAGGTATAATGGGACTGGAACCATATGTTCAAAACATCCTCTGGGTTGAAGGAGAATTTAAAATGCTCTGTATGATAAATTTATATTATACAATTTTGAAACATAGAATTGTTGGTCATACTTTAGAAAATATTCAAATATGAGTTACCCATTCAGGGTTTTATATATGCTTGCCGATTGTTTTCAGAAAAGTAATATTTATGAAAAACAGCAAAAATTTTTTAAATAATATGCTAACTTTAAAATGTAAAGATATAAATTTAACAAATAGTTTATTTGTACAAAGTGAGGTAATTTGTTACAATATTTAAATGTATATATTTATCTTTTGTATAATTAATAATCTGAGGATAAATTCAACTTTCTTAGTATTTTAAAATAGGTGATACAATTATAGGTTTCCTGTCATTTTAAAATAAACTCTCTATAAATCATGCCTTTTAATAGTAGCCCATAATGCAATGAGAAAAATTTGGTGGCTCAGACAGTAATGAATTCATTTATTTATTACTAAATTTGCTAAGTGAGTACTTACAAGTATGTATTCTAGAAGATGCATTATTGTCCATATGTGTGTGTGAGAGAGCGAGGGCAGAAATAGAGACACAGAGAGAAGCAACAGCTGGATAGAATGGACAAATGCAAATAAACAAAAGAGAAAACAAAATATCATTTTTATTACTAGTTATTATTATTAGTAAATATTCTGTGATGTGGAAAGAGGTAATTTCTGAAGGAATTGTGTGTGGATGTGTTTGTATATGTTTGCATGTGTATGTGTGCGTGTGTGTGTGTGTGTGTGTGTGTGTGTGTGTGTATGTGTGTATGCTTGTGGGCGCACATGTGGGAAGTGTTTTGAATGCCCTATGTTCACTTACACATTTATGATATGTCACTTTCATCCCAGAAATATTACTCTCTTCCTTTGTCTTGTTTGGTGTTCTGTCAACTGAGTGACCTACAGTTTAGTATCTATCAGAAATTTGTAAAGTATTTACGGGTAATGTTGATTTTTATGTCATTCTTCTGGCCATTCCACAGTTTATTTTTTAGACTGTTAGTCATTGTCCCATCCTATGTAATGATGTGCTTTCTGATCCCTTCATTTTGCATTTCAACCTAAGACTTGATTCCTTTGCTGCCCCATCTCATTTCTTTCTCTCTAGAGAATTGCGCATCTACCATCCACTTCCAAGCCCACCCCCAGAGTTTTCCTCCATTACATTTCCAGAATTTTCTTGTTGGTTATTTTTTAGCACTTCCCACCAGGTCTTGAATGCTGTGTATTTTCTGTTATATCTCTCAGCATTTTATTCATAGTGATTCAAAAATTACTGTTTGTTAATGGCACAAAATGAAGATCCCTAAATAAGATTAAAATTGTCTAACAATTTTAACATATTTTAATTTTTGTTGCTTTGCTCTATGGATTGCATTTTGGTGTACCACATCCTTTTTTTGTTGAAACTGGACTTGATACATCCCCTGAAAGGAACTGTGAGAGCAGTGATTTTGTTAGTGGGAAGTTTACCTTTGTTTTATGATGACTTGGGCCTGCTGATGATCAACTGCAGCTTTGCTGCCAGCACCTCATCTGCTCTCTACTGCGCCTGTCTCTGTCTCCTTTATTGTCTTTTAGTCTTGTAGAGACCTCCTTAAATAGACGATGCTTACTGAGATCTTGACTATAACCTCCGTGCTTGGAAGAGATTCAGTCTTTGTTTACTAATTCTAGCATCTTGGTCATCTTTATGTCTGCTGATATGAACTAGATTTTTTCCTACTCATAATTATCAAGGGATTCAGTCTTTGTTTACTAATTCTAGCAACTTGGTTATCTTTATGTCTGCTGATATGAACTAGATTTTTTTCCTACTCATAATTATCAACTCTTTTAATTTAAGGGAAAAGTAATTATTTTAGGTTGTACAATAAGCCTCATAAATACCATGTTAATGAATGTAAGATTCTAATGTATTTATATAAATATCCAGCTTTGCTCCATAAACAGTTTATTTCATTGAGTCTGCTTTTGTTTCTTGTGTTTTCAAATTATGATTTCTATGTTTAACTACATAGAAAGGATCAGGAAAAATTAAAGAAACATAGAATTCTATGTCTCTATGAATAAGAAAACAAAGCCAGACATAGTAGTTCAAATAAAATGCAAAGTCAGGGGAGAGTGACCATAAACAGCAGGCATAACCAAAGCAGGTTTGTATTGCACATCTAAAATGCAATAAATCCTATTTCAGAGAACTAGAGGAAATGATAAGGCATTGGGAGAATTCTCAACCCTACATAAGTCAAGTTGCCAGCAAAGCAGAGAAAGAAAGCTTGTAGAATACTACACATTCATAAACTGTAATTCTGCAAAAATAGGTTAAATAGGTGATCACATCTTATGCAAAAAGCAGCTAGAAGTGTAGTTAAAATCATTATCCCTGTGCTGGAGATAAGTCATCTCAAAAGATATTTGACAAATCAAATCTTATTGGCCTGGGAAGGTAGAAATGAAGAATTTTATGTTTTAAATCCTCAAATCATTCTCCTTTTACACTGGTGAAACAAGTAGCCATCCAGATAATTATTTTAGGTCCAACAAATCAAATTTCACTTGGAATTAAATTCATGCACAAAGTTCTACTTGAGTGGCAAGTGCAAACTTGCTCCAGGTAAATATATTAGAGAACCTGCAACTCTAGTAAAAGGAAAGAAAGCAGCTGTGAGTGAAGCTGAATTAGGGTGCCAAGAGAGAGAACTGTGGCCCATGACACAAAGAGTTTCAGATTCTACCCTCCATCAATCTAAGGAAAATGTCCTTGTTTCTTGTATTTGTAATCCCAGAGTCAAAGGCAGTGGGTAGAAAACCAGGGCAGGTTGGAAATGTTCTATTCAACAGACACTTGCACAAAAAGAATGCCTTTTTTTTTTTTAACTAGGGGACATGTCTTGGGGTTCTTGGGTTCAAGCTGTCAGAAAAACTTTGAGTACTGCTCATGTGTTCCTTGTTTTGACACACCAATAGAAAGAAAGAAAGAAAGAAAGAAAGAAAGAAAGAAAGAAAGAAAGAGAAGAAAGAAAGAAAGGAAAGAAAGAAAGAAAAGACAAAAAAGAAAGAAAGGAAGGAAGGAAGAAAGGAAGGAAGGAAAAAAGAATAAAGAAAGAAGAGAGAGAAAAGAAATAAGAAAAAACAAAAACCAAAATAGAACAAACATACGAATAAAAATTAAACAAATAAACAACAACAACAACAAAAAGATATTGATGAGCAATCACCTTATTACACTGTTAGGGAAGCCAGTATCTAGTTCAACCTGTAAACAGCCAATTCTAGTCACTAACAGGCTTTGACATCAAAGAAAATTTCCACACCATTAAACAGCAGAGGACATAGATGAAGATTTAATGATTTTATTCCTTTGTCCTCAGAAGGAATAAATAATAGCCACTTAAAAATTGTCTTTATTTTTTTACATTTACATTATTTTGGCTTAATATCATAATTTTTCACCTCTTTAAATAAATCTAGCTTCTGGGGGTAGAGAGGTAGTTAATTGGTAAAGAGAATCTGTTGCTTTTCCAGAAGACCAGAGTCCAGTTCTCAATACCCATATTAGGCAGATAATAAGTGTGTAATTTTTCTGTTACTCATGTACACCTATACAGGCAAGGAATCTTCTCATACATATGCATCATACATTGCCTATTAATTCTTAAGCTAAATAATTTTCTCCAGAGAAAATCATATCAACTGGTTCTCTAATACAAAATGGTCAGTTCTGCAAAAACACATACATAAAGATAACATCATGTAGACTGGCCAGGGTATATTTACAAATATGAATATATATGCTTATAATAAAAACTAATGAATTTGAAAAACACAAAGTTAAAGGCTTATACAGGAGAATTTGGAGGGATAAAAGGCAAGATAGAATGTGGTAGTTATCATTCAAAACAAGAAGTAAATATTAGTCTATCATCCACTAAGTACTCTAATATGTGACTTGTACATGAATTATCTCTGTGTAAGTAATGGCTGGAAGAATGGTCAGACACTGGAGTGATATTAACAAAATCATTAATAAAGACAAAAATAAACACCACAGCTGATTATTTTCTCTTTGCCTCTCTCTGTAACTCTTTTCTTTTCTTACTTATTTCTTATTAATATCAGTTATAATTTTCAGCTTCTACTTTCAACCTTAAGTATCTAAGTCACTTTATTGTTTTTAGCCTTATTAAGATTGAATTGTTATTTCCTACTTTTCACATTAAAGTGTTTGGCAGAATTTTGTTGTTAATTTTACTATTACTCTCTCTGGTGAGTGATAAAATGCAAGTCAACTTAATAATAAGATTCCCATAAAATTTATTTTTTAAAGATTTATTTATTTTGTGTGAGCACACTGTTACTCGCTTCAGACACACTAGACGAGGGCATTGGATCCCATTACAGATGGTTGTGAGCCACCATGTGGTTGCTCAGAATGAACTCAGGACCTCTGGAAAAGCAGTCAGTTCACTTAACCACTGAGGCATCTGTTCAGCAACCCATAAAATTTAAAGGAACATCAACTCAACCTCAATGACAAAGCTGAAATATGAAACAGAAAGGTACTCTACACCTTTAAAACTCAGAACTTTTTTTTTGAGTTTTATTTATTTATTTTTTATTTTCTATATTCTATGTTTACATTCCAAAGGCTTTCCCCTTTCCCAGTTCCCCCCTCCCTATGTCCCATAGTTCCTCTCCCTCCCAACTATTCCCCAATCATTCCCCCTCCCCCCACAGTTTCTCTACAAAACTGGATCCAATCTTTCCAGGCCCAGGGTCCTCTCTTTTCTTCTTGGGAATCATTTGACTTGTTAATTGTGCCTTGAGTATTTAGGGCTTCTGGGCTCATTAATATCTACTTATCAGTGATTGCATTTCATGTGTATTCTTTTGTGATTGGGTTAGCTCACTCAGGATGATATTTTCCAGGTCTAACCATTTACCTACAAATTGCATGAATTCATTATTTTTAATTGCTGAGTAGTATTCCATTGTATAAATATACCACATTTTTTGTATCCATTCCTCCTTTGAGGGATATTTGGGCTCCTTAATGGTCAAGTCCAAAATTAAGAAAATGGTTGAAATCCCAGACAATGAGTTCAGAGTGTGTAGTTTTGAAATAAGAATAATTCAGTCTAATGAGTAAGTAACTCAGCAAGGACACTGAAATGAAGAAAAAGTTAAAAATTATTCATCATATATATTGTGTGTAGATTACTATTAACTCCAACAATAAGCATCGTATGTTACATGGTAAAACAAAAAATCTCCAATGACACACTTTCAAAACAACAAACCATACTTTAATAAGAATAAATAGTATTTTCAAAATAATCACTCACACACAAGGAAGATTAGACCACACTGATCTGTTTTCAAAAAAAATCCTCCCTAGAGATGATTGGAAATCATTCTAAATACATAATTCATCATTATATCCAACCTAGAATGCTACTGCAGTCAAGTAGCTATAATGCCTAGACATACATCTCTACAGAAGGCTAGCTGAGGCATTCAATTACAAATCACATCATCTCAAACCACAAGATGAAATATCTAATAATTAGGACAATATCGTCTAAATGGTAATTGCTATAACTTGAGGACATGTAACTTACTTTTTGTGTTGGGATTTGAAAGGGAACATGATCACAGCCTTCAGCTCTCGGCTTCATCTCATTTGTTTAACATGACAGCTTCTTAATTGCCCAAACTGTAAATTAATTGTATTGTGAAATATCCTGAGATACTTCAATTGTGTAGGTGCTTTGCAAATGTAGTGACTGACAGATGGGTCTATGCAGCTCTTGAAAGAAACATTTTCTCTTAGTGGAGATAGTACATTGATGCACTGTGGATTCTGTACTGCCTCTTTCATAAATAGAACAAAAAAATATTTGTGGGTAGTTTTCAAGTTAATTTAGTAACTTTGTTTTTAGTGCTCTGTGATGAAAATAAAATTATTAGTAGTACTGAATGTTCCTATGCATTCTGAAACCTCCACAAAGAGAATTGCCTGTGTCTGTTACTTATTTTTTATCTACTTTATGACAAAAATGATACACAAACTCAGTTATTGATGTTACACAATAAATCTGAAATTTTAACACGAGGATGTTTAGTTTTGAAGAATTTCCAGATTCAGGAACTGTTTCCTTAGTGTTTGGTCTTTTTCTTATATATATGGATATCATTCTACATTATTTTGTTTTCTGTTATTTGTGCATATGTCCTTTCATCTATCAGATCTTTATACACATTTCCATGTATAATATATCTACCTACCTATCACTTATTTATCAATACTTTGTAACCTGACTGCCTCCCTGCCTACCTATCTGTATAACTAATGTGATGAGGTTTGGTTATTTTGCCCAAGTTGGTCTTGAACTTCAGATCCCAACTCTACCTCAAACTTTGAGATTAGTGGCATGGACTATAATACCCTGTTTGACCATAGCATTAAGTAAATTTAGACTATGAACTTTCAAAAGTTTTTCATAGTTGTTTTTATTTCTTATTTGACCAGCTTTCTTTATAATTTCCAATGTTGACTTCTTCCCCTTGCCCTCATATTGAGTTAAATAAGTAGAGAACAAAATACATTCATAGACATGGTATGTCTCACTTAAGTCAGAATGTATACTTAAATCCTAAGATTAGAATTTTGCTTGTTGCTTTGCATTACAGAGTAGCATTGTGTTGACATAAAAATTTATGATCTCTACAGAATACTCACTTCTGTTGACCAGGTACAAAAACATGAGACTTAACAAATCTTCAAGGCTTTCACCGAGAATGACAACACCAGCTCCACACAAACACATACATATACATCTACTTAGTTACAAATAGTGTAGAAGACTTTTTTTTCTAGTGCTGGGTTCAAACCCAGAGTCTTGAGGATATTAGGTAAGTGCTCTAGTACTGAGTTACAAGCAGAGCCTAAGAAATGGGAGATTTATTAGAGATTTTTCTGATACTAGAAGGTAACATTGTGTCCTGAACAGAATGGACTAAAAACTAACTAATACCAGCTTTTACTTGTAACTTCCCTAGCTATGGGGTGGCTGAAGGTAGTCAGTTTTCTTCCAAGTGAAGATAATACATTCATTGATTGACAGATACAGCAGAATTGTTATAAGATCACAGGTTCTATTAAATTACCTCCTGAATTTACTAGCCCATAGTAGAATTAATTAGTAAAGATGTTTGTTTGTTTGCTTTTCTATTCTATTTTTTCCTTGTTTTAACGTCTGGGAACTAGAAAGCTACTTTGACTGAGGAAGCAATTCAAGCATTCATTAGGAAAGAGAAATGGGCTGTATTGTGCTTCAGTATTGGCACAGTTTCTCAGAATTATTGGTGAACTATGAATTCATCACTTGAAATGTTCATGTTTAATCTTCCTAAACAGAGATTGCTACTCCCTCATTCATTCATTTGACAAATTGAACACTGATTCTCATTAGCATGGCAGTCATGTACCAGTGAATATCTCATTCCACTAATAATTCCTTTATTAGTCAGTGGGTCAATCAAAAGGATATCCCTATGTACCATTAGTGTGTCTGGTGCCTGTGAAGTCCAAAAGAGGATTTTGCTTAACCTGGAACTGGAGTTATACATGGTTATGTCATATGTCTTGAGTACTGACAACTGAACCTGAGACTTCTACAAGAGCAGCAAGCACACTTAGCAGCTAAATCATATCCCCTGACACATGACATGACAACATTTAATGAGTAGTATTAGAACACAAAAATGGTGTCCAGAACTCCACTTCTTTTTAATTACTTAATGGGTAATTGTTGTGGGTGCACTTGTGACAAATACATAACAAATACTGATGTCTTGTTACTAACTAAAGTGCATGTCTATCAACTTACCTTGGTCTTTACTTCATGTTCATAAAAGAGTTCTTAGAACATTTCATGGTTTCTTAGCTAAAGCAGCAACTCAGACTCCTCCTTGATTTGGATGATATTGCCTGTTTAAGGAGTGTTGGTTAGTTTTATGATGAGCTACCTCTCCCTTGGAAGAGCATGCTAATTAGACTATGTTTATCACTTTTGAGGAAGAAGAACATGGAGGGAAAGTGCCAGTTTCATCACACAATATCATAGTCATGTTTGCAGCACCATGATTCATGAATGCCGAAGCTGGCCTTTATTACCAACTAATGTCATTTTTATCAGATTTCTCTAATGTAAAATTACATTTTGTGTCTCTTTTCATACTTACTTTTTTCAGCAAGGTTAATTGTGCAGTGAACTGCTCACGAATGTGAAGGTTTGTTTTACCTCCTATGGCATATTAAATCTACATAATTTATTTAGAATTCAGCCTGAGAGATTCGATTCTATTCCATTTATCAATTTTCAGTAAATCAGATATACATGTACAAAGTTATAAACACTTATTTTCCACTTGGGGTTGTAATTTTATACTTTGGTTTATAAATATTACTGTGCTCAAGTTGTTTCTGTTTTCAGTATTGGGACCTCATTTCCTGGCTTCTATTCCTCTTCTTTTTCAAAGCTTCTCTTCATATTTTTAATTGCGTCTTATGCACGCATGTTTGTATGGGAATTTGTGTGCTTGTGGTAACTTCTGTAACTTCTGAAGGTGTCTGAAAAGGTAGGAGGAGGATCTCAGATGCACTGGTGTTGGTGTTACCAGATGTAGCTTGGGTGTGGAAACTCAGCTCAGGCACTCTGGAACAGCAGGAATAACTCTTAACTGTGGAGTTACACCTCTATCCCTATCCTGTTGCATGTCTTTATAACTTCCTGATTTTGTGGTATCACAAGATTTTTCAGGTTCAATTTCTATGTTTCCCAAGTATTCAACATAATCATCTAAAATACTTATGGTCTTTTAGGTTGGAAATGATACTAGAATCCAATATCTGAGACTAGTTCCTTTCAAACAACAGTACTGGGTCCTCTCTGCAAGGCTACTGAAGGTGTAGAGTGCCAGTGCAGGCAAATTGGTTTTGAGAACGTAAGGTTTCTTAGTATTAATATTCACTCTTCTTGATTCTTCCTTATTCTGGGTGCAGAAGCCTTTGGCTTCAGGCAAAATATCACCTTATGAATTAGGTGAACAATTTATTGCTAGCACTTCCTTCTCTGGCCAGGGAGCAAGAAACCTCTCATTGGTTGTCTCTTTTTGAGCCAGAGAGGAAGGAAAGGAAAATAATTAAAATCGCTTATTCAGACAAATATACACATGCACATATGTATTCATATACTCACATTGTGGTCAGGCCAAGTCATCTGTCTCAACCAACTTCACAAGTGTTTATTCATGCTTACATACATACTTATATACCTAACAAACATAAACATTTGGGTGGTTGGATGATGAATGGATGGATGAATGGATGAATGGATGGATGGATAGATGGATGGATAGATGGGACAGAATTTCCTAGGCCAATCCATCATCTATCTGCATTTCTTTTCTCTGCTTTTTTATAGAAAATGTTCTTAAAAATTATCTTGTAGATAATTTCTAGTGTAAAATTTCTTCTTTACACAAAATGGAACTTACAAGAGGATGTTGATATTAAGCTCAAAATAGTGTTTCATTTTATATGCTAATTATTAATTCAAAGCAACAGTTTCACATGGCCTTGTCTTATCACATTACACACCTGTGGCTTCATACTTGGAACTGAATGCTTTTCCTTAAACACAAATTTGTCAGAAGCTTCTATCTCCATACATTGTAACATGAAAGAGTAATAATATTCTTATTATTCAACCTTTTTGAACTATTATGAGGAGTGGGCACATTCTGTTCTTGATTTTAACTTTACTACATTAGCAAACAATTAAAATCATCTCTTTATATTTTCTTCCTAAGGTTATTTGAATCAAACCTGGAACTCTATAAATCATTATTCATCTTCATAGCATTAATTCATGGAAGTTGATCTTCATGTTGATCTGCAGGAAACTGCTCAATAGGATAGGCTAATGTTCAGGAATTTTTAGGCTATGTGATTGTGATAACAAAATGGCACATTGGTTGTTACAAGAAGCAATCCTGATATAAAGTCTATTTGGGGCCTTGTCTCCCAGAGCTTAGCTGTCTTAGTTCATGCAAAAAGGTGAGCCACTGTTAGGAAGCCACCTGCTAGCCCTAGACTTTCCAAAATGGCTCCTGACACTTTGTATTAATTATCTACCCATTTTGTATATAAGTATCTGTATTGTAAAAATTTCAGTATGTGTTCTTATTTCTCTGTCTGCCATACTGTGGCTATCTGGTTTGCTCTGATGTTACTCATTTGCTTATTGGTAATGTTCCATTATGAAACCACCCAACACTCCTTGTGGGTTTTCTTATGGAGAGACCATGCTAAGTATTAAATTCCATAGGTTAAAGTCATGTTACTTATTCTTATATTTTTTTCAAGAGTTATTTGTGTGTTTGTTATATTTTCCACATATTTTATCTTAGAAATGAAAATATATAATTCAGTTTTTGCTTCTTTTTCCTCTTATGTTGAAAATGGATTCTTTTTCATATAATATATCCTAATTACAGTTTCTTCTCCTTCTGTGCCTCCCCATTTCCTCTTCCTATACATCTATTACATTTCTGTCTCTCATGAGGTAACCCAGTTTCAAAAGAATACCCATGGTATGCACTCACTGATAAGTGGATATTAGCCTAGAATCTTGGAACACCAAAGACACAATCCACATACCAATTGTTGTCCAACAAGAAGGAAGTAGTGGATCCTGGTTCTGGAAAGGCTCAATGCATCAGTATGGGGAATACCAGAACAGGGAACTGGGAAGGGGTGGATTGGGGAACAGGGGGAGGGAAAAGGGCATGTAGGACCTTTGGGGGGCGGGGAACCAGGAAAAGGGAAATGAAATGTAAATATAGAATATATCCAATAAAAGAAAGTTGTTAAAGAAAAAAAATAAAGAGGACATTGCCTTGTGAAAAAAAAAAAGATTAGTGCTATAAGAAATAACCACAAAACATCACAAAATAGAAGATGAAGCAGAAACTATCATAACAAAGTTAAACATGGAAGCACAACAGGAAATAAACCCTATGAATGGGCAAAAGAGTTGCCATATACTTGTTTTCATAATCAGCAGTAGCATAAAAATATTAAACTAATAACTATAATATGCTTTCAGAGGACCTGATGTAGACTGGTGTAGGCCCTGCACTGATTCAATCTTTTGAGCTCATATGCGTCTTGTTCTCCTGGTGTCCTCCATCTCCTCTGGCTCTTCAAAGTACTCTGCTCTGCCTGCTCTTCAGAAGGCACTCCCTGAAATCTGAGGGGAAGAATTTGGTGGAAAACTACTTAGATTCTCTCCCCTAATAGTATCTGGCTGTCATTCTCTGTATATGTTCTCATCTGCTGGAGGAGGACCCTCTCTGATTATGACTGGATAAGGTACTTAACTATGAGTATAGCAATATAGTAGGAGTCATTTTATTGGCACAAGTTTTTACAAATTAATAGTGTTTGGTTTCTCTCTAGGTCTCTGGCTCTTGGTTACTCCAAGCTATGTTGGGCATGGGCTTGTTCTCATGGAGTGCACCTTAAGTCAAATCAAACACTGGTTGGCTACTCTCACAAGTTCTGTGTCACTATTGTCCTAGCATATCTACAGACAGACAGATTATTGGTCAAAGATCTTTTTTTTAAATTTTTTTTATTTTTATTTTCTATATTCTATGTTTATATTCCAAAGGCTTTCCCCTTTCCCAGTTCCCACCCACCATAGTTGGTCAAAGATCTTAACGCTACGTTGGTGTTGAATTTTCTATTTTGATAGCCTGCTGAGTATCATTCTACATAAGAGACTATGCAGACTATGCATCATCTTCGGTGCACCACTGTCAATTTAGGGAGACAATTATTTCTCATAACAACACCAGGAGTTGTTTAGGGATATCCATAAGACCCCCTTGACCAGCAGCTCAATCAAATGTTACCTAGTCTTTTCATTGAAAGTCTTGCTTGGCAACAAGAGGTAGCCAATTAGATATGCTTCCATTTGGTGTTTATGCTTCTGGTGTTCTGGCATCTCCTCTGCTATTGCTGTAGTGTCTATTCCTGGTTGTCAATGTGACTATATCTGGAATGAACTATAGTCCAGAATTGGAACGCTCATCTGTGATCCACATCTTGAGAAATACAAATTTCTGACCTGGATCTTGGCATGATGATCTTGAGGCATAGTGGCTATGAATCCCAGGACTAAGGCAAGGAGATCTCTGTGTTCAAGGTCATCTGGGACAAAGCAGGGCACAGATCCAGGCATGGTAGTACACACCTTTAATCTGAGCCACAACTTCTGCTGGAGACCAACATAAAGACATTGGCTGCTTGCTTTGTGGAATTGAACAACTGTTAAATCCTGGGACTTCCATTCACAGCTGCAGATGATCATTCTTTGGGAGTTGGACTACAGACTGTAAGTCATCAACAAAGTACCTTACTATACAGAGACTACCTATAAGTTCTGTGACTATAGAGATACCTGATTAATACAAATAAATTCAAAGCTCTTCTCAACTTTATTTTCTATAGGTTCAATATATCAGGTCTTATGTTCAGGTTTTCAATGCAATTGGACTAAAGTTTTGTGCAGGATGATTAGTATGGATCTACTTACATTATTCTATATACTGAGATCTGGTTTGACCTGCACTGTTTATTGAAATTGCTGTATTTCTATCCAGTGTATATTTCTGGCTTGTTTATCAAAAATCAGTTGTCCATACACATGTAGAATTCTCTGTGAGACTCCAATTCAATTTCATTGATCTACATGTCTTTTTATACCGATAACATTGTATTTTCATTACTATAGCTCTATAGAACTTGAAATTAGGAATGGTGAGACCTCCAGCAATTCTTTTATTGTTAAAGGTATTTTTAGCTGTTTTGATTCATTTTGTTTTGTTTTTCCATTTTGAGTTCAAAATTGTTCTTTCAAATTTTATAAGAGTTGTGTTGGAACTTATAGGGGGATTGCATTGAAACTGCAGATTACTTTTAGAAAGATGGTCATTTTTACTATGCTAATCTGATCAATCCATGAGCATCTGTCTATGCATGTTATCTTCAATTTGTTTCCTCAAAGATTTGATGGATTTAACATATTTATCAAAGAAGTGTTTTATTTGCTTGCTTAGAGTTACCGCAAGGTATTTTATATTACTTAAGGCTTTTATGAAAGCTGTTGCTTCCCTGGTTTCATTCTCAGTTTATTTTCCTTTGTATACTGGAGGATGGCTGATTTTTGTAAGTTAATTTTTTATCCAGCTACTTTGCTAAAAGTGTTTATCAACTGTAGGTGTTCAATGGAGGAATTTTTAGGGTCACTTATTTATATTAGTATGTCATCTGCAAATAAAGATACTGTGACATCTTCTTTTCCATTTTATATCCTTTTGGTCTCTTTCAGATGTCTTATTGTTCTAGCTTCTATTTGGAGAACTAGTTTGCATAGATATTGAGAGGGTATATAACCTTGTTACTCATAGGTTTAGGAAAATCACTTTCAGTTTCTCTCCATTTCATTTGATATTGGCTCTAGGATTCTGTAAATTTCTCTTATAATGTTTAGGTATGATCCTTCTATCTCTAATCTCTCATGATTTTAATCATGAAGTTATCTTGAATTTTGTCAAAGGCCTTTCTGATACTCATGATAGGATCATGTGCCTTTTTTTCAGTGTCTTTATATGGTGTGTTATATCTACTGATTTCTGTATGTTGAGCCATCCCTTCATATATGAGGTGAAGCTCATGGTGTATGATCTTTGGATGTACTCGTGGATTTGGCAAGCATGTATTTTATTTACTATTTTTGCATCAATGTTTACAAGGAAAATTGATCTGTAACTCTCTTTATTATTTAGTGTTTATGTCATTTTAGTATCAGGGTAAATGTGGACTCAAAAAAAGAGCTTGGGCACTGCTGCTTCTGTTAGTATTTTATGAGATAATTTGAGGAATATTGACAGTAACTCTTTCAATTTTGTTGAATACAGGTTTTTAAAGTATGTCATTATTATTCTCTGGATTATGTTGTTATATCCCCCTTTTACCTTTTAGGGATTTGTTTTAAATTTTGTTTTTGTTTTTGTTTTTGTTTTGTTTTGTCTGTGTTGGAACTCACTCTGTAGGCCATGCTGACCTGGCCTAGAACCTGGAGGTCTCTGTCTCTGTCTGTCAAGTACTTGAATTAAAAGTTTAGGGTACTATTGACAAGCCTACCTTTTCATTTCTGATTTTGCTAAGTAGGATTTACTTCTTTCTCTTTCTGTGAGAAAAGAAAAGGTTTATAAAATGTTGGATAAAGGTATATCTCTGTTATTGACTGTTCTCAAAGAGAAAAACATTTTTTTAATTTTTTATTCTATATTCTTTGTTTACATTCCAAACGCTTTCCCCTTTCCCAGTTTCCCCACCACCACCACCATATGTCGCATAAGTCCTCTCCCCCCAACTATTCCCCAATCCCCCACACACACACCATTTTTCTGTTCTGGTACTCTCCTACAAAACTGGATCCAATCTTTTCAGTCCAGGGTCCTCTCCTTTCTTTTTGGGAATCATTTGACTTGGTAATTGTGCCTTGAGTATTTAGGGCTTCTGGGCTCATTAATATCCACTTAT
This sequence comes from Apodemus agrarius, assembly GCA_964023405.1. Lineage (NCBI taxonomy): Eukaryota > Metazoa > Chordata > Mammalia > Rodentia > Muridae > Apodemus > Apodemus agrarius. The sequence continues at coordinate 134,457,381 of OZ030006.1, forward strand.
CAGTGATTGCATTTCATGTGTATTCTTTTGTGATTGGGTAAACTCCCTTAGGATGATATTTTCCAGATCTAACCATTTGCCTACAAATTGCATGAATTCATTATTTTTAATTGCTGAGTAGTATTCCATTGTGTGTGTGTGTATGTATGTATATATATATATATATATATATATATATATATATATATATATATCACCTTTTCTGTATCCATTTCTCCTTTGAGGAATATGTGGGCTCCTTCCAACTTCTGGCTATTATAAATAAGACTACTATGAACATAGTAGAGCATGTGTCTTTATTGTATACAGGGAAATCCTCTGGGTATATGCCCAGGAGTGGTATGTCAGGGTCCTCTGAACGTGTCATGCCCAATTTTCTGAGGAACTGCCAGACTGATTTCCAGAGCCGTTGTACCATCTTGCAATCCCACCAACAGTGTAGGAGTATTCCTCTTTCTCCACATCCTCGCCAGCACCTGTTGTCTCCTGAATTTTTAATCTTAGCCATTCTGACTGATGTGAGGTGGAATCTCAGGCTTGTTTTGATTTGCATTTCCCTGATGACTAATAATGTTGACTAATAATGTGTTTCTAGGCCATCCGAATTTCTTCTGGTGAAAATTCTGTTTAGCTCTCTACCCCATTTTTGATAGGGTTATTTGGTTCTTTGGGGTCTAACTTCTTGATTTCTTTGAATATATTGGATATTAGCCCTCTGTCAGATGTGGGTTTAGTGAAGATCTTTTCCCAATTTGTTGGTTGCCGTTTTATCCTTCTGACAGTGTCCTTTGCCTTACAGAAACTTTGTAATTTTATGATGTCCCATTTGTCAATTCTTGATCTTAGAGCATAAGCTATTGGTGTTCTGTTCAGGAACTTTCCCCCTGTGCCCATGTCCTCCAGGGTCTTCCCAAGTTTCTTTTCTATTAGTTTCAGTGTGTCTGATTTTATGTGGAGGTTCTTGATCCACTTTTTGTCCTAATATAACATATAGTCATAGTTTGTTTACATTTTAATAGGAACTGATAATTTAAAGAAAGTAATGGTCTTCATTATATTATTCTAACATTTTGTAAGATTTATTAAATTCCTTTTTAGTTCTACATTATTTAGGCTTATTCTTTGAAAATTTTGTAATATATAAGCAATAATATTGCTTCCATATAGTATATGTAAAATCTTATATACATACTATTAAATTACAACTACAGTAAAATAATATTATATTCTTACCTGAGCTTGGCTGTCCACTACAGTGCTGGCTATGAGTTATGACAGGACAGTACTGTGCTATTACCTATAAATGTGACAACAAGAGATTCTTATAGTAATTTGATTTGTTAGATTATTTTTTATTATGCGTGGTTGGTGAGATTTTTCTACATCCTTTGTGTGCCACTTGATATCCATATAATAGATATTTTCTACTTAATAAATACTTCAGATTTTCACATATTCAAACTGTAATATCTGGGGAAAAATTATGCCCAGTTTTTTACAATGGACTGTCCTTAGGTTTTTTAACTATATGACAAATGAGGCCCTATATCCCACAGTAGTTACTCAAAAGCAAATGAACTACATATTATTTTGTTGGATTTTAATTTATTATTTTGTTGCATTGTTTTGGTATTTTACTGTTGTTTTTATTGGTTCATTCTTAGAGTTGATTTTAATTTTTCTGTTTTATTTTTGTTTGAGAGAGAGAAAGAGAGAGAGAGACAGAGAGAGACAGAGAGAGGGAGAGAGGAGAATTGAGGAATAGGGAGGAAAAGGGAAATTGGAGACTAAGACCTTTTTCCTCTAATGGTTACCTAATTCAATCTTTTTTCTTTTGTATTAGTCATTTTCTTTATTTACATTTCAAATGTTATCCCCTTTCCTTGTTTTTCCTCCAAAACTCTCCTATCCCATCCCTCCTCCTAACATACACACTCCTGATTCCCTGTCCTGGCATTCCCCTACAATGGGACAATGAGATGTCACAGGTCCAAGGGATTCTTCTCTCATTGATGTCTGGCCAGGCCATCTTCTTCTACCCATACAGCTAGAGCCATGGGTCTCTTAATGTGAACTCTTTGGTTAATGGTTAAGTCCCTAGGAGCTCTGGGGTTACTGCATGGTTCATATTGTTGTTGTTTTTTTTATGGGGATATAAATACCTTCAGCTCTCGGGGTCCTTTCTCTAGCTCCTTCATTGGGAACTCTGTGCTCAGTTCAGTATTTGGCTGAGAGCATCCCCCTCTGTATTTGGCAGGCACTGGCAGGGCCTTCAGGAGACTGCTATATCAGGATGCTGTCAGCTAGCACTTGTGGGCATCCACAACAGTGTCTAGGTTTGGTAAATGTATATGGAATGGATCCCAAGGTGGGGCAGTCCCTGGATGGTTTTTCCTTCAGTGTCTGCTCCACACATTGTCTCTGTATTTCCTCCCATAGGTATTTTGTTCCCCTTTTAAGAAGAACCCAAGTATCCACACTTTAGTCTTCCAATCTTGATATGAGAGTATGTGCCTAGTCTTATTGTAATTTGTTACTGCATGTTCATATACATTTGAGTCCTCTTCCTTTCTGAAGGGAAATGAAGAAGAAGGAGTGAATCTGGAGGAGAGATGATGTGTGGGAAAGGAACTAGGGAGGGAAGGAAGGAGAAAGTGGTTTTAATGGAATATATGAGGGAAGAATTAAAACATAAATAAAACAATGTGATCAAAATGTGTTGTATGAAAACATTTTATAGCCAGGCATGGTGGCACACGCCTGTAATCCAAACACTCGGGAGGCAGAGGCAGGCAGATTTCTGAGTTCGAGGCCAGCTTGGTCTACATAGTGAGTTCCAGGACATCCCGAGCTACACAGAGAAACACTGTCTCGAAAAACAAAAACAAAAACAAACAAACAAAAAAAACCAACATTTTAAATTTAAAATTGGTTGTACTTGTGTCCTAAAATACACTTGTGATTGCTTTTTTTCTATTTTATCAAAGATGTAGAAAAATTGTGATTATTTTGCCACTGTTTTTGTAATTTTACCAGTGAGACTGTCTATGATGCTTTCTCTGCATAATTATTGATGATTAGCTTGTCCATCCTTTTCATTGTTATGATTCCTTAGTTTGTCCAGTCTCTTTACCAGGATTTTGATAATTTTTACATTTAAAGAAATGCACCTATTTCAGTTATATATTTTACCTGTCAATGAACATCCAAATTTCAGTATTTATTCTAAATCATCTCTCATTGCTTTTCCTTAGTGATGATTTAAAAGAACCATGCTTTTCACTTATCTTATTTTTTGGCAGAGTTCTAGATTTTTTTTTGCAAATATTTTCAGTTGAATCACTATAGTCCATTTTTATCCATTTGTAGTATTTCATTATATTATTATAATTGCTTTTTTACTAGACATTATTAATACTATTTTAACTAATTTAATTAACTACAACTATAGGTTTGCTTATCAAAGAAAATGAAATATATTTAATTTTAGTATAATCTACAGTTTTAAGTATCCACTGTAAATTTTGTAGTTGGATTTTTACAGAGTAGACTATAACAGTGAAACCTTCCTTCCTTCCTTCTTTCCTTCCTTCTTTCCTTCCTTCCTTCCTTCCTTCCTTCCTTCCTTCCGTCCTTCCTTCCTTCCTTCCTCTTTGTTTGCTTTCTTTCCTTCTTTCTTCTTTGGAACAAGGATCATATCATATGACAAATGCTACTTTGGAAGTTATTACTTCTCTTAGATTCCTACTCACTTGAACATTGTGTTTTTAGTCATGTGCTCCATAACACTCAGAGACATGCTAAATCTTAAGAGTCTGTAAGAGCTTTTCCATGGATAACTAGATCTAATCACTGGTTTAATCTACTAATGGCTTCATAATTGATCATTTTAAAAGAAACTTATCTCCTGAAGTAATTGTCATCTCTGAGGCTTACTTCTGAGTAAGCTCATCCTTTCTAGCTTTTAATGAATTCTAGATTCTAGTTCAATCAAACTGCTCTTGCTCAAACTCATCTCCTAGCTGACTGAATCAAACTGGCTTATCTCAGCTTCTGACTGCATTGTTCTGCTTGGCCTCAAATTAATTCTAGCGATATGTTATAGTAGTCTGTCTCCTTCTTATTTTCTGGCTTCAACAGCCTCTGTTGACTATCACTGAACTGTATGATCTCACAAATTAACTCAAGTCCAATACACTGTACTCACTTCAGTAAACTTAATTTCACCAAACTCAACTGACAGAACAGAACCAGCTTTCTAACAAACTCAGAGGTCTGCATGCCTCTCTCTTGAGTGCATGTACCACCACAAGAGGATTTAAGATTTTCTTTATCTGAATTTTTCTCTATTTCAGACTAGCCTTGAACTCAAAGATCCTCTGAACTCTGTCTTCTGAGACTTAAGGTGTGTATTAATGGCTTGTTTTATTCCATCCGGAGCAGCCATGTTGCTGGATTATAAAGTTGCTCTATAGGTCATTGAATTTTAGGGAATGATAAAATTGCAAATGGATGGGCCTGATTGTAGGAAATAAGTTTCTGGATGTGTGCCTATTTTTGTCCTGGACTTTTTAAACTTCCTTATTGATAAACTGTAAGGTGAGGAACTTCTGCCTCATACTCTTATTACAACAATGTTGTTCTTCACCTTAAACTCATAAACTAAAGTAAGAAATTCAAAAAAAAAAGAAATCATTTCACCTGTAAATTGATTCTCTCAGATATTTATCATAGCAACAAATATCTGACTAATAGGAGAGTATCATTGCAGCTCCATATCACATACACAACAATCATCTCATGAAAAGAAGAGGAAAAGTTTTAATCAGAGAATAGACTAAGACCCCAAGCCAGGAAGTCTGAGGATAGTCATTTTATTTCCAGGCTAGAACATAGACACACTTGGAATAGGAATGCTTATAATATGTTATAATGTAGTTATTTGTTAGAGAGGTTTTCAACTTTAAAATGAGATCTCAATATAGACTAACTGAAGAAAAGAAGGGTTTGGCTAATTTTATTTAAAACAAAACAAAATGCCTCATGAGTCTTATTTTTGGTAGTTATTGCAAGAAAAACCCAGTTCTTTCATTTGAGACAGTGGGAACTCCTACAGGGGTCCTTAGCCACTCTCAAGCTGTAGAATATTTCAATTTCTATTGTGTTGTTTCCAATTTTACCATTGCAGAGAGTCATATGCTAACTATTCTTGCGGCTACATTTTTGATCATATACATATTAACATCCTATACTTTTAGATTTTATTTACTGATAAAAGAAAGATAAAACACTGTATTTCCAGAAATACCTAGTCAAATTATCCTCAACAATAAATGTAGGGAAATTATTCAAAGATCAGAGGCTGATTCTATGAAGAACTTCTTTTTATTTTAAAGATATGTTCTCAATCTGACTTCAAATATGCCTTTTTTAAAAAAGAGCATAAATTGGATTTTTTACAGTACTTTTTCAAAAATTAAACTAACTAAAGGGCTATAAAAATCATCCAAGAAGAATATATATACTTCTGGATGTAAATCTCCATTCTTTTTGTGCTGCATTACGGCTGCCACTCTCAAAATTCCTGTCGTTTTTCCACTGAAGTAATTGGCAGTTTCCAGAGATAAAAATTCCACATCTATTTTGGAAGTTATCTGAAAGAAAAGAATAAGTTACTTTATTTTGTTCCTTTAAGACAGTCATGAAGCTCATCACTAAAGCTTACTTAAATTTAAAATTACTGTGTCTAAAGCTAAACAAACATATCCCTTCAGGTCCTTGTACGAATAGAGTTCTGTCTGTTTATTTTGGAACACATTGAGTAAAAGCACAGACTAATCATATATTATTCACCTTAATATGGTTTTGGGAGGGGTCAGCCCAGGTGGGGTCGTTTTGTTGGAGGTTCTCCTTGAGGCTCCAGAGGCAAAGAGCATCAGCAAAGGGTAAGACTTTTGTCTTACTAGATATTTAGGGCTGCTGTGTGCTCCTAGGAACTATGCCACCAACCAAGGAGTACACATGGCTCCAGAAGAGGATGGCTTTGTCAGGCATCAATGGGAGGAGAGGTCCTTGGTCCTGTGAGGGTGAGACAGATACCCCAGTTTAGGGGAATCAAGGGAGGGGAGGCAGGAGTGTGTGGGTGTGTGGGTGAAGGAACACACTCATAGAAGCATGGGATATGAGGATGGGATAGGAGTTTCTGGGAGTGGGGAAACTGGGAAAAGGAATAATATTTGAAATGTAAACAAAGAAAACATCCAATATTTATTGGATATTACATATCCAATATTGGAGATACAGATAGATAGATAGATAGATAGATAGATAGATAGATAGATAGATAGATATCCAAAAAATAAAGTTTCCTTAATCTATATCTAACTTACTTTGCTACTGTAGCTCACCTCCTTCTGTGCTCCTCTGAGGCCAGAAACTGCAAGTCTCTGGGATTTAGCACCTCCTTCTAAAACAGCAGATCAAGTAAAGGATTAATTGCTAGAGCCTTTTTCCTTTTGTCCAGATGCCTCTTGCAATTGGAGCAATACACTCCTATTGAACTAGGAGAAGAGCATCACACTAGCAGAAGGAAAAAAACAAACTTTTACATGTGCAAATATGCATAACCTTACATAAATTCAATATAGATTCACGCATACACATTTATATATTTTTATTTAAACCATTTGGGCCCAGCTTGCATGCATTCTCTTAATTGCATACTTACCCTCCCATCCCCCCCCCCACACACATTCATACTTACATATGTATTTGGAGCAAAAGACCAAGCAGCTGTGAAGAAAGAAACTCACTCATTCTGGATGAAAAATGACCTCCAAACTTTATTGCATAGAGAAAGTAAAAGCCTCTACTCTTATTTTGCTAAATGAAATAAACCCAAATTTGTAAGAAGTCTTCTTCCATTAAATAAGACTAAGCTTGCCTTGTTATTAAGAATAGCACAAAGCACTGTCAGGGAGTGCTGACAAGGGAGGAGTCAAGGGAGCTGATAAGCCAGGAGTCTGCCCCAGTGGGAAGGATCCAGTGGAAGGGGCAGAAGAGGTGGAAGGGAAATAGTATAGAGGTTGAGGAGACCCTCCAGAATGCACCAGAGACATGGGAGGTGAGAGTCTCACAGGACTGAAAGGGAGGGACCTTAGATGGAATGCCTGACAGTAGGGAGTGGGAACTTTTTGAGCCCACCTCCAGCAGGAAGACAGGGCTTCGAATGAGCAAGAGGTGGGCCCTTCCTACAGTCAACTGATCCATAATTGTTGTTCCTGTCTGAAAGAATTACAAGGGTGGCCGGGCGTGGTGGCGCACGCCTGTAATCCCAGCACTTGGGAGGCAGAGGCAGGCGGATTTCTGAGTTTGAGGCCAGCCTGGTCTACAGAGTGAGTTCCAGGACAGCCCGGGCTACACAGAGAAACCCTGTCTCGAAAAACCAAAAACCAAAACAAAACAAAAGAATTACAAGGGTGGAAATGGAGAGGTGGCAGAGGAAAAGAAGGTCCAGCAACAGGCCCAAAGTGGGATCCTGTGCAAAGGGAGGTCCCAAGGCCTGACACTATTCCTGAGGCTATGGAGCACTCAGCAAAAGGGACCTAGCATGACAGCACTCTGTAAGACCCAACAAGCAACTGAAAGAGTCATATGCAGATATGACTCTACCCAACCAATGGACAGAAGCAACTGATTCCTGCTGTTGAATTAGGAAAGGCTGAATGAAGCTGAGGGAGACCCTGTAGGAGGACCAGCAGTCTCTTTTAATCTGCACCCCTGGAATCTCTCAAACACTGGACCACCAAACAGGAAGCATACACCAGCTGACATGAGGCCCCTAGTACATATACAATAGGGGACTGCTGTGTCTGCGTTCATTCAGAGATGATGCACCTAACCCTCAAGAGTCTGGAGGCCCCAGGGAGTTTAGAGGTCATGTGGGGTTGGGGTCATCCATGTGGAGACAGGGAGGGGACAAGGTATGTGATGTGGAACAGAGGTTGGCAGGATGGGGAACAAAATATGGAGCGTATGAAAATATTAATAAAAAAGTTTAATAAAAGAAAAGGAATAAAAAAAAAGAAAAGCATGACACCAATGTTGGCACTGTCACAAGGCTACAGAAAGACCAGACCAATCCAAATAATTCCATATGAGCCTTATACAGATAGGAAAGGGTAAGATGGCAGCAGAAAGAGAAGGGAGGGAAGAGAGAGGGAGAGGGAGAGGGAGAGGGGCCTTTCTTTATATATGAATGGCGACATAGTCACAGGTAAAGGTGGGAGGTGAGCCAAGTGGATTCTGGGAATAAGGTGGCTGTTGCCTTGGCAAGAAGTATGCAGGTCACATTGTCACCTACTCGATGTCACAGGTTTCAGAGGTCCTGATACCAACATGTCCCATGGTAAGGAGAAGCCTACCTGCTTCTTTTTCCTCTTTCCCTCTGAATTCTGCATATTACTCTCTTGCTTTTTATGTTACCTATAGTTTCTACATTATTCCATTATGCATTCTCCTTTTAACCTTGTCCTCTGCTCCTGCTCTGATGTAACAATAATGCTCTTACTTTTAATGCCTATTCTCCCGATGCTATGCCTTTACTTCTAAGTTCTTCCTGAGTTTGTTTCTGTCTAAAAAGTTCCATTCAGATTTGACTAAAAAGTGTTCTAAAAAGTTCTTCTCATCCCAGTTCTGTCTCTTTTCTTTGTCTTCAGCATTTATTCATACTTCAGAATACATGATCATATGGTAAAAAGTTCATCATAAGTTTACAAATAAATTAAAATCATAAATTGGCATAGAAGTTTATACAATAAAATGTTTATATGCAATTTTTAGTAGTAATTATCTGGCTAAACATTCATCACCTGTCATAGCTCCACAGGTTCATGGAGAGCTGAAATACATAACTAAATTATTAGTGAAGATTTGTATAGATAAACCCAGTTAATATTTTATCATCTATCCTAGTGCCGCTAATAAATCATTAGTTTCCTTTTATGACCTTTGGTTATTAGCTTTACAACCTCCTGAAATGTGCTCTGAGTAGTAGAATGTCTGGTTTCTAAGAGGCAAATAACTGGTGATACATAGGAGACTGGCATCGTTCTCACTGCAGTTTTGAATAGAAAGAAACTACTATCGATCTCACTATAAAAGAGCTTAATAAATACTGATATAATTTTAGGAATTCTTATAGGATCATCTTTAAGAATTAAGAATTCATCTATTTTTCTATATAGCATCACTAGAAGAGAGTGCATCTTTGTTGTTCTGCAGAGATCTGCTCAAAAAGAAGGGTTAATATCTAGAAATTGTTATATATGCTTAATGATAACAGAAAAACATATTAATAGCAAGAATCTTTCCTAAAATGATTTGCTCCTGGGCCTTGCCTATGGAGTCAAATCTGTCATGGATTATTTCCTGAGTCTTCAGCTCAGGAAGATCACCTGCTAGTTACTATCTTGGCCTATCATGACTCCTGACATGGTTTGATTTCATTTTGTTGTACTGCAGATTTTGCAAGAGAAATAGAGGCACGGTGTTTTAGTACCTAATGATTATGGAATACTTGGTATTCTACTTTATTTACTGTGTAATTTGAATACATGCAAACGCTCTATTCATCTGTCTTCAAATGTTGACAACATTAGTTTTGTTTTTCAAGGTATTTTTGTTAGAGTTTGGTAATACAGAGCAGATAATATATACTAAATAAATGTTACTTATAATGTTAGAATAATTAAACATTAGTATAGCATTTTATTTTCACTTTCTTTTTATAAGGTTTTATAATCAATTAATTGAGATAAGATCAAAAATAAATTGAGGGATTCCCAAGATCCTGGTTTCCTATAAAACATGACAATATTTTACTTCCTCTAGAGTAGCAGAGGTATAAACCTAGAGCTATTTTAATCATTAATAAATTCTGCACAGATTATATTTATGCTAAATCTGGTATCATTTTCATCTTCTTCACATTGTAAAATGATGGTGGTGTTTATAAATTATATGTAAAATAATGCTGGCTTTCCTTAGATATAAGTCAGTAAAGGCTGAACTGATGGTTTAGTGTTAGTACTTAAAACACTGCCGTGTCTTGCATAGAACTTGGGTTAAGTTCCCTGAAACCATCTCCAGTGGTTTAACAACCTCCTGTAATTCCGTTGCATAAGATTAGACACTGTCTTCTGATTTTATAGGCACCCGCTTGCTTGATTACTTGCTTTCATCTCATATACATAAATAAATTTAGGCAAACAAATATACAAATAAACCTTTTAAAAAGATCAGTGATGAAATTATTGACTCTAGACAATGGCCCCTTTTAACCCCTGTTAGAAATGTATCTTGGTAGTTAGTTTATTTTAGTTTTATTTTGTTTCAAACTTTATGTTTAAAAATCTAATCTTACTGCTATTTTCTATAGTTCTCATAGCCTAATTCAATATTCTTATTTACCAATTAGACTCTCAACTGAATGTGTGTGCAAGCAAACATGACATTCCTGTAGAGAAGTGATGTAACATCCTAAGTTATTAACATTTCTTACATTTTATTTAATTGCAAGTGAAGGTGAAATTCTTTAACTACTGTTACTATTAAGAAACCATTTGTGAGTTTTAGATTTCAGCAACTGTGGGTTAATAATGCATCCATAACATCTGCTTCCCAATGAAATCTAGTGATGGCCCCTTCAGACTACCATAGCAAAACACTAGTCTACATAATCTCTAGAAATGTATTTCTCTAATCTCTGAGGGATAGAATGTCCAGGAATGAGGCATTTGGAAGATTCTGTGTCTGTTGAAAGTCTACAAGTTATTTCATAGTCACTTGAAAAGTGATCTTGTCCAGGGAAAGGCCACTAATGTCATCCATGTGGGGTCCACCCTCATGGCCAACTCAACTCTCCAATACTTGAGAATGGAAACTTAGGATTTATAGGACACAAACATTTTACCAAAGCCACCATGGAAGGTTAATCATAAGTATAATATTTAAATGACTCAAGAAATCATTCCACAATGGTGGCTTTACTTTCTATGGAAATTCGAAATTTAGAGACGTTATGTTTCCAAAGGAGATTCTTACATTTCAGGCCCCTTTTTATGAATATTTCAAGTTGAGGAAATGAAAGCAGCTAGCTGCACAGCTTTAAAATTTAACAAAAGCATTTGTCAGTGATCTTGCCATGCTGCTCCTCTCTCTGATTGAAAATGGTCACTAGCGGAGCTTTCTGAAATTACGTTTAAATTAGGAATAATCCCAAACACAAACATTTTAGGTGACCGATTGTCTGTATCAATCTCTAGTTGAAAACTTGGGATAGCTTGGATTTAAGCTGTGGATAACTAAGTTTAAGAAATCCAGTAGAAATATAAGCTTTCTCAAAAAGCACTAGTAATGAAAATTCTATTTATGGGCTAAAAGTATTGAATTGAAGCGTAGTTCCTACTAGCATGTGGGAAGCTTTAATTTAACTGGCAATTCAGGTTAAAGTAGGCCAGATGGTTAGCAAATGCATTCTCTATCTTTGGATAAAATTAATAGGCTGCTCACTATGAAAAAGCATAACTATGCAAGAGAATGGAATGGGAAGACTTCATTTCTGGCACTGCATATTTAAGAAGCACAAACAGAGTGAAGAAAAAGAAGGGAGAAACGAAGGGATTGCTTTTATATCTGTGGCATTTTAAAACTGTTAAAACTTACATTATAGGCAAATGGTTTTTAAACTAGGAATATAGAAAGAAAAGGCCTCAACAATGCTCATTGTGAACTAGAAGGTGAAAAATGTCCTTATCTAGGATACACTTATCCAGCAAACACTGGAAGACAAAATCATTTTTGGCTGGTTTTCTTTATTATTAAGATTTACACTGAAGATTGAGTTCTTCATAAAGTATGAAAAGAAGCAGGGAGGGTTATAACTGAGAGGAATACAGATAGAATGCTCATCTGCATAGATAGAGTGATAAGTAACAGCATGGGTAGCTTGACTCCTTATAAATCTAGTCTATCATTACTCCCCATTATGAGGGCCATACAAATTTAGTCCCAAGATATTCTCAGGAGATTAATATTTTACTTTGAAGATTTTAAATTAATTTCATTGTTTGCAAAAACCATTGTTTTTCTAAATTATGTGTGATTATTTTATATATTTTATTGTCTGAATCTAAAGACACTTAGCATTCTTTTTTGATGTTTAAGGTTGTAAGATTTTCTTTTATTGACCCAAATACCAAGAACATCATTCATATCATTCTATTGGTAGTGAAATAATTCAGTAGAAAAGACATTTGCTATGAAGCCTGATGACCTGGGTTCAGTCCCCAACAACCATATGGTGAGAGAAAACACTCCTTTCAATCTATATAGCTCTTTCCGCACACATGTGATGACATGCACCCCAACACGCACATACACACATCCTTGAGCACATGATAAAACATTAATAAAAAAGAGTGCAAAATAAAACATTAATAAAAATAAAACATTAGAGAAGGTTTCTTTGATTAGAGTAAAAGAGCCACCAGTCTACCTGGCAGGGCTAGGGTCATCAACATAATCCAATCAGGTAGAATCTAAGGGAAGGGCTCCAGTAGAAGGGAAGAGTCATCTGTGCTTGTAATTGAGAGGGTGGCAACTGAAAGGATTAGAGGGTGGATCACAATTAATTAGCCTCCACTGGAATTTCAAGTCAAGGAAAATTGGCAGGTAATAATTTAGTATAAATTATCTGTCTAAACGTGAGCACCATTCTGAACAGGTAATTAGCATTGTTAGAAGCTTCCAGCTGAGGAATTAACTCAGATGACATATGGAAGCCACCTGTCATAGTGCCTGGTACATAGTAATTACTCAATTAATGATTATTATTAATATTACTTTTATTTCCCAGCTTTTTAAACACAGTGTTTCTTTTCTTTGATGAGTGTTGAATTTCCTTTCTATCTATAACAATAGTCTCTTGACATTGAGAGAGACTTTTGAAAAGGATCTCCAAAATAAAGTATGCCTTCACTTGAATCTGTGTACTTGTCAGCAAGGCTTGAACATGACCAAGTATAATCAGGGTTATTGCTTGTTCATTAAGTGGTGAGAGGCAGAAAATGTTCTTTGAGGGGTGGACATAGACCACTGCAACCAATTTTTCATGCTGTGGAATGCTAAACTCAGATAATGGAAAATTTATAAATTAATAAGTTTCAAATGTTTTATCATATGGATCTTCAGACACACACACAAAACTAATACAAAATTGTTATTTTTGACATGACAAATCTAATATTCAATTATTTAATTATATATAGATAGCTCAAACATATGGCTTACTATACATTAGACTGTATTTAAAACACATGAGTATTTGAGATTTCACATTAAGGCTGTATACAATTGCTCTCTCCCATTCTGTGAATCCAATGAGTCACAAAATCACTTGCTTTTCAATATACCACAAATGTAGCTCAATGTATCTGCCTCACTACATCACATAAATAACATACAACTGAATTATGCTCATTATTATTTGAGTGGATAGTATATCTTAGAAAAAATACCAGGTTAAAACTTAAAATATCACTGTTAGCATATTTTCACTTTTCATAATTTTGGTTTTGGTGTTGACATTTCCATGTTACAGTAAAATATATTTTATTTAGTTTCTTGAAAAGAAAGATAAAATGTAAACCTTATCAAAATTATTTTTTCACTAATTAGTATTTTGAATTTCCTCTCTGATTCTATTTCCAGTGCTATCCAGGAAGACCATGATGTCTGAAACAATCCAAACATTTACATAGTAGCTGTGGAACCTTCTGCACACTTGCTCAAATGCTTTGTTTCCATGAATATTTGAAAAATAAGGAATTTTATTTTTGAGTATTTGGCGGTCTAGATCATAAAATACCTATAATATAAAATATGCAGAAAGAAATTATAATATAATATAATCTAACCACACCAATGTTAAATGAACATAAGTCTCATTGAACTCAGGTTTTTAAGACTCTATTAGGAGTAGCAAGAAAATACTCCAAGTGGACCAAAAGGGACAAGACAAAAAGGGAATGTACTAACAAACTCACATGTTAAAAGAGAACTTTATTGCTTTGTTCTTTTGTAAGATTTGTAGGTTTGTTTATTTACATGCTTCTTAGTATGTTGGTTCATAGAAATGAGTGAAGAATTTTCATATTTTTCTTGTGTTTTAGCATTAATTTTTGTGAAAGACTTGTCTATTTGCCTGCCTATTACTGACTAAATACTTAAATTTCCATATTTTTAGATTGCAGTATGAATTTGAAACTTTAGTAGAAAGAAATATATTCTATTCAAATGTGTTCTTTAAAGAAATGCCAGTCTCAAAGGGGATTTCTCACAGGGATGACCTAGTTCCCATGTGCTGTATACCAGCCTATGATGGTAATATCTGAATGGTGTACTATCTCCTCAATTTATACATATAGATGCCTATTCAATTCAGATCTTATGAATACAGAAGAGGATTATGATGTAAGTCAGTAGAGATTGAATGATGGGCCTCCCACTCACTGGGAATGTGCCTAAAAACTCAGTTTCATCTATAGTCTTTTTTTTATTGGATATATTCTTTATTTACATTTCATTTCCCTTTTCCTGGTTCCCCACCCCTCAAAGGTCCCACATGCCCTTTTCTCTCCCCCTGTTCTCCTATCCACCCCTTTCCCCTTCCCTGTTCTGGTATTCCCATACACTGATGCATTGAGCCTTTCCAGAACCAGGGTCCACTCCTTCCTTCTTGTTGTACATCAATTGGTATGAGAATTGTGTCTTTTGTGTTCCACGATTCTAGGCTAATATCCACTTATCAGTGAGTGCATACCATGGGTATTCTTTTGAGACTTAGTTACCTCACTTAGTATGTTGTTCTCCAGCTCCATCCATTTCTCTAAGAATTTCATGAGTTCATTGTTTCTAATGGAAAATAGTACTCCATTGTGTATATATACCACATTTTTTTTGTATCCATTCCTCCGTTGAGGGACATCTGGGTTCTCTCCAGCTTCTGGCTATTATAAATAAGGCTGCTATGAACATAGTAGAGCATGTATCCTTATTGCATGCTGGGGAAATCTTCTGGGTGTATGCCCAGGAGTGGTATGGCAGGGTCCTCCGGAAGTATCACGCCCAGTTTTCTGAGGAACCGCCATACTGATTTCCAGAGTGGTTGTACCAGCTTGCATTCCCACCAGCAGTGGAGGAGTGTTCCTCTTTCTCCACATCCTCGCCAACACCTGATGTCTTCTGAGTTTTTAATCTTAGCCATTCTGACTGGTGTGAGGTGAAATCTCAGGGTTGTTTTGATTTGCATTTCCCTAATGACTAATGATGTTGAACATTTTTTAAGGTGCTTCTCAGCCATCCAAATTTCTTCAGGTGAAAAGTCTTTGTTTAGCTCTGTACCCCATTTTTGGATAGGGTTATTTGGGTTTATAGGGTCTAACCTCTTGAGTTCTTTGTATACATTGGATAATAGCCCTCTGTCAGATGTGGGGTTGGTGAAGATCTTTTCCCAATTTGTTGGTTGCCATTTTGTCCTTTTGACAGTGTCTTTTGCCGTACAGAAACTTTGTAATTTATGAGGTCCCATTTGTCAATTCTTGATCTTAGAGCCCAAACTTTTGGTGTTCTGTTCAGGGATTATCCCCTGAGCCAATGTCCTCAAGGGTCTTCCACAGTTTCTTTTCTATTAGTTTTAGTGTGTTTGGCTTTATGTGTAGGTCCTTGATCCACTTGGAGTTGAGCTTAGTACAAAGAGATAAGAGTGGATCAATTCTAATTCTTCTGTATGTTGGCCTCCAGTTGAGCCAGCACCATTTGTTGAAAAGGCTATCTTTTTTCCACTGGATATTTTCAGCTCCTTTGTCAAAGATCAATTGGCCATAGATGTATGGGTTCAATTCTGGGTCTTCAATCCTATTCCATTGATCTACCTCCCTGTCATTGTACCAATACCATGCAGTTTTTAAAACTACTGCTCTGTAGTATTGCTTGAGATGTGGGATACTGATTCCACCAGAATTTCTTTTACTGTTGATGATAGTTTTAGCTATCCTGGGTTTTTGGTTATTTCAGAGGAATTTGAGAATTGCTTTTTCTAACTCTATGAAGAACTGAGTTGGGATTTTGATGGTGATTGTGTTGAATCTGTATATTGCTTTTGTCAAGATTGCCATTTTAACTATGTTAATCCTGCCAACCCACAAGCATGGAAGATTTTTCCACTTTCTGACGTCTTCTTCCATTTCCTTCTTCAGAAACCTGAAGATTTTGTCATACAAATCTTTCACTTGTTTGGTTAGAGTCACACCAAGATACTTTATATTGTTTGTGGCTAGTGTGAAGGGTGTCATTTCCCTCATTTCTTTCTCAGCCTTCTTATTCTTTGAGTATAGGAAAGCTGATTTGCTTGAGTTGATTTTATAACTAGCCACTTTGCTGAAGTTTATCAACAGTAGGAGATCTCTGGTGGAGATCTCCTACTTTTACTTTTTGGATCACTTAAGCATACTATTATATCATCTGTGAATAGTGGTAGTTTGACTTCTTCCTTTCCAATTTGTATCCCTTTGACTTCCTTATGTTGTCAAATTGCTCTAGCTAGTACCTCAAGTAGTATATTGAAAAGATATGGTAAGAGGAGGCAGCCTTGTCTAGTACCTATTTTAGTGGGATTGATTCAAGTTTCTCTCTATTTACTTTGATGTTGACTACCAGTCTGCTGTAAATAGTTTTACTATGTTTAGGTGTGGGCCTT
Source organism: Apodemus agrarius (assembly GCA_964023405.1). Taxonomy (NCBI): domain Eukaryota; kingdom Metazoa; phylum Chordata; class Mammalia; order Rodentia; family Muridae; genus Apodemus; species Apodemus agrarius. Next base: position 134,474,197 of record OZ030006.1, read on the forward strand.
GAATTCCTGTTCTTTCTAAGACTTTTAGCATGAAAGGATGCTTAATTTTTTCAAATGCTTTTTCAGCATCCAATTAGATGTCCATGTGGTTTTTTTGTCTTTGAGTTTGTTTATGTAGTGGATTACATGGATGGATTTCCATATATTGAACCAGTCCTGCATTCCTGGGATGAAGCCAACTTGATCATGGTGAATGATAGTTTTGATGTGTTCTTGGATTCGGTTGGCAAGAATTTTACTCAGTATTTTTACATTGATGTTCATAAGGGAGATTGGTCTGAAGTTCTTCTTAGTTGGATCTTTGTGTTGTTTTGGTATAAGGGTAATTGTGGCTTTGTATAATGAGTTGGGTAGTATTCCTTCTGTTTTTATTTTGTGGAATAGTTTGAAGAGTATTGGTATTAGGTCTTCTTTGAAGGTCTGATAGAATTCTGCACTAAAACCATCTGGTCTTGTGCTTTATTATGTTGGAAGAATTTCTATGACCCCTTCTATTCTTTGTTGTTATGGGACTGTTTAGTAGATCTATTTGATCCTGATTTAATTTTAATATTTGGTGTCTGTCTAGGAAATTGTCTGCTTCCTCCAGATTCTCAAGTTCTATTGAGAACAGACTTTTGTAGTAGGATCTGATGATTTTTTGAATTTCCTCAGTTTCTGTTTTTTATATCTCCCTTTTCATTTCTAATTTTGTTCATTTGGATACTGTCTCTGTGCCCTTTGGTTAGTCTGGCTAAGGGTTTATCTATCTTGTTGATTTTCTCAAAGAACCAGCTCCTAGTTTTGTTGATTCTTTGTATGGTTCTCTTTGTTTCAACTTGGTTGATTTCAGTCCTGAGTTTGATGACTTCCTGTCATCTACTCCTCCTGGGTGAATTAGCTTCTTTTTCTTCCAGAGCTTTCAGGTGTGCCATTAAGTTGCTAGTATATGCTTTCTCTTCTTTCTTCTTGGAGGTACTCAGGGCTATAAGTTTTCCTCTTAGCACTGCTTTTATTGTGTACCTTGGATTTGGATATGTTGTGACTTCATTTTCATTAAATTCTAAAAAGGCTTTGATTGCTTTATTTCTTCCTTGGCTAAGGTATCATTGAGTAGAATATTGTTCAGCCACAATGTGTATGTGGACTTTCTGTTTTTTTTTTTTTTTTGTTGCTATTGAAGACAACTCTTACTCCATGGTGATCCAATAGGAGGCATGGGATTAGTTGGATATTCTTATATTTGTTGAGGTCTGTCTTGTGACCAATTATATGGTCGATTTTGGAGAAGGTAACATGAGGTGCTGAGAAAAAGGTATATTCTTTTGGATGAAATGTTATCTCTCTCTCTCTCTCTCTCATATATATATATATATATATATATATATATATATATGAATATACTTATATCTATATCTATCTATATCTATCTATCTATCTATCTATCTATCTATCTATCTATCTATCTATCTATCTGTAAAATCCAACTGGTCCAAAGCTTCAATAAGTTTCACTGTGTCCCTGTTTAGTTTCTGTTTTCCTCATCGGTCCATTGAGGATAGTGGAGTGTTGAGGACCCCCACAATTTTTGTTTGGTGCAATGTGTGCTTTGAGCTTTAGTAAAGTTTCTTTTACAAATGTGGGTGCCCTTGCATTTGGAGCTTAGATGTTCAGAATTGTGAGTTCTTCTTTGTGGATTTTTCCCTTGAACAGCAAGAAGTAACCTTCTGTGTCTCTTTTGATGACTTTAGGTTGAAAGTCAATTTTATCTGATATTAGAATGGCTATTCCAGCTCACTTCCTGAGACCATTTCCTTGTAAAATTGTCTTACAGCCTTTTACTCTAAGATAGTGTTTGTCTTTGAACCTGAGGTGTGTTTCCTGTATCAAGCCAAATGTGGGGTCCTGTTTCTGTATCCAGTCTGTTAGTCTATGTCTTTTTATTGGGGAATTGAGTCCATTGATATTAAGAGATATTAAGGAATAGTGATTATTTCTTCCTGTCATTTTTGATGTTAGTTTTGTTTTTGAGTGGTTATCTTCTTTTGAATTCGGTGGAAGTAGGTTACTATCTTGCTTTTTCTAGGGTGTAGTTTTCCTCCTTGTGTTGGAGTTTTCTTCATATTATCCTTTGTAGGGCTGGCTTAATGGAAAGATATTGTGTAAATTTGGTCTTGAAATGGAATATTTTGATTTCTCCATCTACGTTGATTGAGAGTTTTGCTGGGTATAGTAGTCTTGGCTGACATTTGTGTTCTCTTAGAGTCTGCATGAGATTTGCTCAGGTTCTTCTAGCTTTCATGGTCTCTGGTGAGAAGTCTGGTGTGTTTCTGATAGGTTTTCCTTTATATGTTACATGGCCTTTTTCTTTTATTGCCTCTCTTTGTTTAGTAAGTTTGGGGTTTTGATTATTATGTGACAGGAGGTATTTCTGTTCTGGTCCAGTCTGTTTGGAGTTCTGTAGGCTTCTTGTATATTCATGGGCATCTCTCTCTTTAGGTTAGGGAAGTTTTCTTCCATAATTTTGTTGAAGATATTTGCTGGCCTTTTAAATTGTAGATATTCAGATTCATCTATCCCCCTAATTCTTAGGTTTGGTCTTCTCATTTTGTCCTGGATTACCTGGATGTTTTGGGTTACAAGCCATTTGCATTTTGTATTTTCTTTGACTGTGGAGTCAATGGTTTCTATGGTATCTTCAGCATCTGAGATTCTTACTTCTATCTCTTGTATTCTGTTGTTGATATTTGCATCTATGACCCCTGATTTCTTCCCAAGGTTTTCTATCTCCAAAGTTGTCTCCCTTTGTGATTTCTTAGTTGTTTCTACCTCTGTGTTTAGATTCTGGATGGCTTTGCTCAGTTCCTTCACTTGCTTGTGCTTTCCTGCAATTCTTTAAGAGATTTTTCTGTTTTCTCTTTCATGACTTCTGCCTGTTGACTCAATTTCTCCTGCATTTCTTTAAATGATTTTTTAATTTCCTCTTTATTGGCTTCTGTCTGTTGACCCATATTCTCCTGGAATTCTTTAAGTGATTTTTGTGTTTCCATTGTAAGGGCTTCTAACCTCTTCATATTCCCCTGCATTTCTTTAAGAGATTTGTTTATGTCTTTTTTTGTGTTCCTCTAGCAGCATCATGACCAGTGCTTTTAAATCCAAATCTTGTTTTTCTGGTGTGTTGGGGAATCCAGGACTTCCTGTGGTTAGAGAATTGGGTTTAGATGCTGCCATATTGCCTTGATTTCTACTAGTAACGTTCCAACGTTTGCCTTTTGCCATCTTTGGAGTTAGTTGTTCTTGTTGTTACTGGTTGGTGTTTGAAGCTCCTGTGATCCTGGTGTTTGGTGCTGCTGTAGCGTGTCCAACACGAGGATGTCTGTGTTCCCAAGGTGGAAACTGGAAAGTTTCTGTGACTGGGCTCTGAATTACCTCCTAAGCTCTGCTGGGCCGGACCCAAGTCTCCTCCCAGCTTGCTGCTGGAAGCGCAACTGGCCTCCCTCTGTCTCCTCCTGGCTTGTCTAGATGCCAGATATTAAGAGTAAGATCTTTCCACCGATCTGGGCTCATCTGTTAGATCTTTATGGTGACATGGGCTCCTCTGTTGGTTCTCTATGGTGACCTGGTCAGGCCACCAGCTCCAAGATGGTGGCGGGTCTTGGGGCTCTGTCTAACCCCATGATTCCTTGCAGGACCAGGACTTCCCTGGTTGGACTGCTGGAGCCTAGATGGTAGTGCTCTCAGTCCACAGGGCTCTGTCTGGTTAGCTGTCTGTAGTGCCTCGAGGCAAGATGGCGGCCTCCACTGTAAGCCAGGCACAGACCCCCCTGAACAAGTTGGTGCCTGAGCAGGTCAGTGCACAGTTAGCCTGCCGAGCTGTTCAGGCTCTGGGTGCAGGCAAGAGCCTGATGGGGTAATTGATGTTAGACTCGGACTCTGTCCATGCACCTGGCCCCAGCTGCCAGCTGTCTGCAGTGCCCTGAGGCAAGGTGGCAGCCTTCTGATGTAAGCCAGGCACAGACCCCCAAGCGAGTTGGTGCCCGCGGGTAGGTGCAGTGACAGCCTGCCAAGCTGATCGGCTCTGGGTGCAGGCAAGAGCCTGAAGGGGTAGTTGACGTTAGACTCAGACTCTGTCCATGCACCTGGCCCCAGCTGCCAGCTGTCTGCAGTGACCTGAGGCAAGATGGTGGCCTCCGCTGCAAGCAGAGCAAGCTGGCACCCCCATCTATAGCCTTTTTCTTTTCTTTTTTTTTTCTTTTCTTTTCTTTTCTTTTCTTTTCTTTTCTTTTCTTTTCTTTTCTTTTCTTTTTTCTTCCTTTTCTTTTCTTTTCTTTTCTTTTCTTTCTTTTCTTTCCTTTCCTTTTCTTTTCTTTTCTTCTACTTTATTCTATTCTATTTTTGACACTGTTTTGAAACAAAACCTACTCAAATTTTTGATGCTATCTTTAAACTCAGATTGTATTCTCTGATCAGCTTTAAACTCCTGATTCACCTACAATAGTCTTCTGGATAACTGGGATTCCAGGCATGTGCCACCATTCTCAGTTAGGGCTGAATTACATAAAGAAAGTAGCAAATGTTTTAAAAGTAAAATAACCAAAGAACTAACATTTGTTGGAGATGTGAAATTCAAAACTCTGGCTCTTTTATCCCCAGAATTTAAAGTTATTAAGAAATAATGTTTTCTAATCCAGATGTGGTGGCTTACACTTTTAATTCTAGATCCTAGGAGGCATAGTCAAGCAGATCTCTCTGAGTTTACATAGCAAGGTCCAGGCCAGCTAGAAAGACCCTGACTAAATAAATATTCTATTAGTTTTAAAACTGTTTCCATTATTTGATGTTCTGAGAAATTTATTTCCCCAATCCAAGCAAAACAAGGAAAAATTGTCTTTTCTTCTTTAACCAGAAAATTTTCTTTCTATGCTCAATCTCATACTGTCCCATATTTCTTGCTTTTTCCTGTTTGGTATAATTTTGGTCTGGAAGGACAGTAAGTACTGAAAATACATTTCTTGCTGCATAGTTTTACACTAGGGTTCCACTGCTTGCTTTTGATGTCATTTCTGCTTAATTTTACAGACTTCCATTTCTGTGCGAATGTAACATCTATATTAGAAGCTCCATTCTGAGGCACATTTAAGGATTCCTTGCCGTTGGTGTTTTAACTGAAGTAGCACATGGTTAGAATGGAAGGAAATTTTAACTATTTGCTCTTCTGGGAGATCTACTTTGAAAGGATGATTTTTTTTTGTAAGTGACTTCTTAGGAAAGACCCATAAGGACAGGAGGAACCTAGGCAGAGAAACAAGGTGGAAGAGCAGAATCAATAGAGAATTAGGCAAAGCTCTACATCTGCTTTTGTTTACTAAGTGAAGTCTTGGGAAAATGAAGTCACACTCAGTGTCATTCTGTAGCCACAGACTCAGCTTCAAAGAAAGATGTATTAAGAAACCTTCTTAGGGACATGGATCTATCTAAATTCTTCCAGGTTTCTGTACCGTTATAGTTGTCTAAAGCATTTTTTCATCAGTTGACAAGAAAGTGCTATAGCTGTATAGACTCTTGTGATGGGATGCAGAGGATTTGTGGGGCATAAATACTAAAAAGAATGGTTGTGGAGCATTGACTGACAGCTGATATGTTTTTACTACAGTGCCCAAAACTTGAAAGCTACATTTATACAGTATGTTCCTTTTCCACCATCAAAGAACACTTATTAGTGAGAATCTAATGTAATCACTGAGTTCTTTGTCTGTGGAAACTCAGAATAGTTGGGATTGGTTGAGCTTATTATGTTTGATCCCACACAGTAGGACCACTGAAAATAGGGGACCAATTTTTGAGAATATAGATGCATATTTTGCAATGTGATATTCTTTTAATATAAGTATATCCTTGTAACTAATGATACAGGTTATAAGTATATGATGAATATGAAAAGAAGTCTGTAGAAAGGAACATAAATGATATTTGTTCCACAACCACTAAAGGACTACATTACTATGCCTATATAGACAGTGACCTTCTGTTTGCAATTGAATATCACATATAGTTTGAAATGTTTCAGATGTAAGGAATACCTTTACATCTAAATACATTTTCCTGCAGAACTTAATTTTCATACATTAAGAGCCAGTGATTAAGAAAAGCAGTTTTCTGAGGGTAACAGTTGTATGGAATAAGCCAATTTAATAAAATGTCAATCTAAAGTTTAGGAAAGTAACATTTTTAAAGGGATAGAAACTAAAATTGGCATGTTTTGTGTTGAAAGAATTCAAATTATTCCTGGAAAATGTATATTAATTTTGTGGAAAAGAGACAACTCACACATTGATTTTGGGAATATTTTCTACCACTGTATGGAAGTCTACAATAGTTTACAATGTAATTTGTCTTTGATATATGTAACAGGAGCACCATACTGTTTAGCCAGTAAGAAATCCTGAGACTACTGCAGGTCAGTGGCTATTTTCCAAGCTTCTCTGGAACCGTCACTCATTTTCTTCACTTATCTGCTGTTCACATTCTACAGATCCTGATCTGTCAGCTATTCTGCTAATGATTGGATGGTTCTCCAACATCAGCCTTCCATCTTTGACAAGACTGATAAATGGGCTTTGCAAAAGGACTTACTAATATCATTGTCCATATAAATTTAAAATATAACTAGACTAGAGATATCTAGGTCATCTTAAAAATCTATATGGGAATGAGCAATAGCGTAAAGATAGAGAATAGATGCTTACATCAACACCTGAAGTTTCATTTTATAGACCATGAGTGTTATTCAATCTTCTTGTGGCTTTTCCTATAGATGTGTTTTCTTCTGCATATGATGATATGGCCTTCTGGACCAGGGAATTCCAACTCACTGACTATTGTTTGGAATTTAATTTCATGTATTTTTCCCTGTTTTAAACATATCCATGTTAGGCTAAAATATTAAATTTCTATAAGTAGAAAATTCTATTTATAAATATTTTCTAACAAGACATAACTATAATGTAAATCTACAATAAGTTACAATATTTAGAGGACATGGAGCCTTGGATAGCAAGTTTATTAAGATTTTTTTTATGTTACCCCATATTCTTAACATTCAAGCTCACCTATCATGCATATTTTTGTGTAAAATGTTAGTTTACCAATGGGTGAAAACATTATTTTAAATTAGAATCTCTACATATATGGAGATTTTTCTGCCCTAGTCTTAAATCTTATATTTTCAAAAAATTTCCATGATTAACACATTACCACTGATCAAATCATATTACTGTGTCTGCATCATATTACCTTTCTTTCAGTTATTACAATTTTCAATTATATTTATTTTACACTCCATCTATGTTTCTATGTTAATTTATAAGTAATATGAGGATAGATATAATGTATATTCTATTACTAATATAGTCTCTCAGAATAGCACAATGCCTTATCAATAGAAAGCAAGTAAGCATATCTTAAATAGACAGCTGAAGGAGTGAGTGGCGAATGATTGTGTGATCTAAATACTAATCACACTCTAATAGTTTGGATTGTGTTCCTGAGATTTACATTAAAGGTTTCTTTTATTTTACCCGGATGTCATGAAAAAAATCACCGTCTATTCTAATGAAGTGTAACTGTTTAGTCCAGTCCCTGATATTAGTTGGAGAAGGTTGGATGGAAGCCCGATGCCAGGGAAAGTCAAGTACAGCAAATCCCAAGCTATCCTTGAAATCCCTAAGTTCCAACAAGAGGATGAAGGAGGCTATGAGTGCATCGCAGGTAACCTTCGAGGGAGAAACCTTGCAAAGGGTCAACTCATTTTCTATGGTGAGTAAATAGAATTACAGAATGTGTGTGAGTTTTTACTATGCTTCAACACAAATAGGAGAAGACATTAACATACTGTGGAACTGTATCATGAGAGAAATTGGGAAGGTTCATTTCCAGTTGTATTAACAAGTAGAAATGATTGTCATAAAATATAGCTTTTGAAGTTGGTATCTTAGTAGATAGGATTGCTCACAAGTATTAGGACCTGAACTCAAATTTCCATCAACCACAGAAAAAAAAATAGAAAAAGCATATTCTCTCTGAGGAGAGCTTGCTAATCTACACAATAGGCAGACTCCAAGTTCAGAGAAAATTGCTATCTCAAAAACTAAAGTAAAACAGGCACCCCCTCAACATCTGTCTCTGAACTCCACATGTGTTTGTTATGTATGCACATGCACAGTCATCTGTACACACAAATGAACATAATACATGGTTACTTACTATATTTAACTGGAAAATGTTAGTCATTTCATGTTAATAACATTAAAGTTTTTAATACAAGGCATTCATTATTAAATACATTTCCTAGAGAATATTCACTAGTAGCATACAGCAATCTTCATTAGTATTCTGAATAGGATTTACAAACAAAATGCAAAAGTAAATAGAAAAATTGACCAAACGTTGGTTTGTATTATTTACTTCTATTTATTAGTACTTATCTGCCTATATGGAGATAACAGAAAAATGATGTTCATTTCCTGATAATACACCTTTGCCATAGCTTCTAGAATATCATTTAAACTAGATATCCTGTGTTATAATGAATGTATATCTTACCAAAATATTACCTTTAGGTTTTGCTTCATCCAGACCAAAATGAGAACATCCTTTAATTTTTTCAATCTGTTAGTATGTTCTTTCCGTGTGCCACTCTCGTGCAAGCTGCCTGTGTGTGCTGCCTAGAATATTAGCAAATGGTGTCATACAGGTGCTGACTCAAGCATAGGTCTTCTGAAGGAGCAGCCAGTGCTCTGATATGCCGAGCCATCTTCACATCATGAAAATTTCTTTTTAAAAATATATTAAGCCTATAAAACATAGAAAGGAAATATTAAAATATTTGGAGATTCCAAGATATAGAACTCCTGGAAACTATATTGTTTGTAGCCAAAATACTTTTCTATATATCTTGATTCTATCACTTATAGAATTATTAAAAGCAATGTTTGGATAATTTGAAAGTTTATTATAATTAACTCACAACAGCAATGACTGGATATACTGTTAAAAGGACATGTGTACCTTTGGATATATTAGTTTCCATTTTATTTAGAATTTCCAATTTTAACCTGAAGTGAAAGTTACTTCTTATAAATAGACTATAATTTCCCTTTTATTATTGTTCTACAATTTTACTGATGCTTGCCAAGGAAAGTGATTTGTTCTTTTATCAATAGTATCACTTCTTAAAGGACAGTCTTTGCAGGCATCTTTTGCAATGTTTTGTAAGAAACAACTGAAAGTTTTGCCATACTAAAAATATTACAAGTGTTGGCTCAGTTTTAATAAAAATATTACATCTTTTTCTATATAGTAGAAAAAGCAGCCACTAAGTAATGAATACAGTTGTCTAAAACAATGTAGTTATCAAGAGTTAGAGTACATGAATCTTTAATATAAATTCATAATTTCTAGAATAGTTACAGGCATAAATAATTTTCAGTGATGTTATAATTTAGAGATTTCAGATTAGTTGAGAAAGATCCCACAGATACTGATAGTCAAGTTCAAGGTCAAACTTTGAAGAATCATCTAAACCTGGACTCTTCATACTCTGATAGGTTTCAAATACAAGGTTCCAAGTCTGTCTCACCAGAGCCAATCAGTTGTTCAATGGTTATGAACAATACTTTTGAAATGAAAAGAAAAATATAAACCCTGATGGATTAGATAATCACTATTCATCATAGTCATGTATTAATTTACATGTCACAAGATGAAGAGAAGTCATCTTATGTCAAAGTTAAATAATATCTAAAGGAATTCAAGAAAGAAATAATATCTAAAGGAAATCAAGAAAGACTTTCTATCATGTTTATACTGCTAAGCTTAAATTAAAAATTAGGAATGGTGACATTGCCTATCCTTCTATATTTTGTGTTTTTACCCCTAAAATCAGTGTTTAATGTATCACTATAATTACATAAATTATAATGTGTTGATAGGAGTTAGAGTTCTATAGCTAGCAATAGAAGAAAACTAACACTCAATCTCGCATTGTAAATCAAAATAAGTAAATTATTTCTTTCCTGTATATCTTACATACACAAACACTTAAGACATTTTTCATTAGAATGCTAAGAATACAGTTAGCATACACATTAAATTAATTTGTCCAAATGTTGCAATTATTATATTAAAAAATAACATGTATATCTTTACTATGTATATTTGTTTTATTTTAGTCTCCAGGTAAAGCTTAGGTTTAAGAACATGCATTGCTGTTGCAGAAAACATTTCATTTTCCAGAACCTGTATCTGGCATGTCACAACAGTAAGCCTGCAGCTATAGCTCTGTGGGGATCTGACTCCTCTGGCCTCTTCAGGACATTCTTCTTCCTCACATACAGATACACAAATAGACACATAAACATGCACAAACACACACACAATTGTACACATGTGCATATGCATGTACATATATAGTTTAAAATAAAAATAAATATTTTAAACTTATATCAAAATTGTATAAGCTATAAAGTGTTTTTCTCAGGTCAAACGTGTATTACAACATTTTTAAATAAACATTTACAAATTATATTATTAGTAGTGCATAGAATGAAGATTGAGATTTGTCAGTGCATGGAGTTCTCATAAACTTCGGTATGATTTATTTCTCAAGACCTCAGGAGGGATGTTCTAAAATTGGAAATCGAGCTGATTTCCACCGGAGATAATCATAGGCTAAGTCTCACCACCCAGGGATAACATGATTCCTTCTATTTGGTGACCAGCTCCCTACAGAGACTTAATGGGGGCATGTATCACAGTAGAAAAGTCTGGAAATCAGACACACAGGTTTTGTGGTACATAGAATTTCAACTCCACATAGCCTCATTTCCTTCTCCATTTGGTATAGTGAGTGCAACAAAACATGTCACAGGACTAGGGTGAAATAGTCTTATATCAGGTACATGCTAAGTCTTGTTTCATAGTTTTCTTTGCATTCCTTCTTCAACAACCTATTTGATACCACTCCATCTTTTGGCAGGTTGTGCAGAACCTGTATAACTCTTAGGCAGGAACCATGCAACTCTTAGCTTTCCCTAGGTATATAGATCATGAAGATTTACTAGAAGTTTATTTAAAACAAGATACCCCTTATTGTTTACAGTCAATAACTCCTCTTTCATTCACTGTATTTCTGTCCCACCTGAAAAATCTTATCCTCAGATTTCTCAATTATACTAGTACTCACCAAATGTACTCCCCATATTTGGCTTCTGACTTCTGAAAATACCATCTTGAAGAGGTTTTCGAATGACTGTAAAAATCCAGAGTCATAACAACCTGTAGCAGCAAGAGGTGCTCACATTTGTGGGGTCATTATGTGGGTGCTGGGATCCTAAATGAATTAAGTTCAATAATGTAAAATGTCTAGCTAGCCTTATCCAGAGTTTGCAAGAAAAGACAGGTGCTCTGCCTTCTACAAGCATACAAGGACACAACTAAATAAAGGAGAGATGAGAGCAGTAACTGTGTGCAGGTTCTAAGTACCTGTAATGGAAAGGATATTTATATAACCCATTTAACTATTTCCTGAATTGACTGTAAGGTAACTAATTTCATCACACTAGTGACTTTATGTTTCTATGTAGGAAGAACCTCCTTATATCAGGAAATTAATTTGGTAAACTCTCATTTGTAGGTTTAAAGTTAAATATTTTGTTCTACAAGTCCCAAAATCTGCATTCCTTCTCAAGAGCCAACAGAATTTTGGACTATCCAATAATGAATTGAGGCTCACATTTATGTGTGTTAAGATTTTGGGCTGAATTATTTCTAATTTAAATACATTTACTTGTTGTAGGCTTTAAACATGTATATTTAAAGAAAACTTGCCCACAAAGGGTTAGGACTTAGTTTCACTTCTCAGCTGACATATGTACTGTCATTTAGCATGGCAATGTTCTTTATCTGTCTTCTGTATTTTGACCTTTCATCAGAATTTACAAGTTGTTGAACAGGTGCAGCCAAATGACAGACAGCAGCCTTTAGCTCGAGCCAAATATGGGGTGATAATTGTGACGGTTGCCCCTACTAGACTCCTGGAGTCCTCCTCCTCTCATACCTCAAATGCTATAATGGAAGTTCACCTGGGCCCAGTTAATCTCCTAATCACTAAGAACTTGGAACACGTTGTATTACCTTGATTGAGTTGCCAACAAAATGTCCTTGATCTGTTTTTTTTTCTTTTCAAATAGCACCTCCAGAATGGGAACAGAAAATCCAAAATACATACCTTTCTATCTATGACAGCTTGTTTTGGGAATGCAAAGCTCGTGGCAATCCAAATCCTTCATATACGTGGCTAAAGAACGGTGAACGTCTCCACACAGAAGTAAGGAATTAGATGTTAGAAACTCCTCGTTAATAAATGCCATTCTCAGTAATAGCCCATGTCTATGGTGTGTTCAGTGTGCTACAGGAAAGGAAATTTCAATTTTTTCATCTGTAAAGAAGCTAGAAGGAAAGTGGGATGGGATACAAATCTTGGACATAGTCACACTATGTGGGAGTGATGAATCCACCCACATTTAGATGTGGTCATTGGCACATGTTCAGACAGCATTAACTGGATTCAATGAGAAAAGAAAGGAAAAGGAGAGAGAGAGAGAAAGGAAGTTGGGAGGGGATGATTTTTGTGATGGATATACAGGGAGTTTGCATGAGGAACTAGAAGTGGGTCTAATCAAGAGAAACTGTGGAAAGTATAAAGTACTCAAGGAGATAAATAAAACATTCTAAACAGTAATACATTAAAAAAATGCTACATCATCAAAGCTAAATTTGATGTGTTCTATTGTGAGTCAGGTCATATATTCCTCTTCCTTCTGAACATTGCTTTGTCCTCAAAATAATGTGTGTGTGTGTGTGTGTGTGTGTGTGTGTGTGTGTGTGTGTGAGAGAGAGAGAGAGAGAGAGAGAGAGAGAGAGAGAGAGAGAAATTCCTTCAAATAGATGAACGAATGTGCTTCAGAGAGGCTGAGACATTTGACCAACACAATGAAGCAATAACTAAAGGTAAAATTAGTTTTCAGAACAGAACCTGTGGGTAGGATTCACATGAGAAGCATTTAAAGAAATGAAATAATTTTCCAAGGTTACAGAACTGTGAGTAGAAGATGTACTTTGCTACCCTGTCTACTAGGAGGATGCGGGATCTGAGTTCACAGTACCGTACTGCTTCTAGGAAATACAATAACTGTACCTGCTTGACTAGAAGGGATATAAAGCTTTATACACACTTCCAATGCAATTCTAAATTTCCTCTTATGTCTATCTCATGGGGAAAATTTCCCCTAGAAAATTCTCCAGATAATGTTCTCTTTTATTTGCCACATGTAGCCATAGACAGAGTCATAAAATATCTTTTATTTGGAAACTAAAAACAATGTAATTTTTGTGTGTTTGTTTATGTGGAATTTTCTTTCAGGATGCATTCTGAATGTGTTCCCTTTTTCTTTGTTTTCTTCAACCCACTTAGAGAATTCTAGTGGATACAATCAAGATGTTTAGTTTAGGATAGATTCATAATACTAACTACTTTACTATGTGCACTCAAAATTGTAACTTGCTACCTGAAATGGGTCTTCTAGCAAATGTTAGCTGCTGAGGCAGGCTGTCTTAGAGGTTATGACACTGAAGGATGCTTCCCTAACTTAGAATTCAAGCAACACAATGTGAAGTTGTCACATTCCAGAATGATAGAATATGCTAAATTATTTTGAATATCATACAATAGGCAATTCCATATATTCCTTAAAGAAAAGGCTAATGAAGGCCAATTTTTACTGAAATAATTTTTTTCTTTTTTCTTGGAGACAGGGTTTCTTGTTTTTCGGGTTTTTTTTGTTTTGTTTTGTTTTGTTTTTGTTTTTGTTTTTGTTTTTTTTTTTTTTTTGAGACAGGGTTTCTCTGTGTAGCTCTGGCTGTCCTGGAACTCACTCTGTAGACCAGGCTGGCCTCGAACTCAGAAATCCACCTGCCTCTGCCTCCCAAGTGCTGGGATTACAGGCGTGTGCCACCACTGCTCGACCCTTTACTGAAATAATTTAACTTGGATAATTCAGGCCAAAAACTTGTTCCACAAAAACAGACATAGATGATATAGATATAGATATAGATATATAGATATAGATAGATATATTACATTGTAGTAAACAACAAGGATATTGAATTAAAGAACCCAAACATTTTAGCTTTTGGTGATATGCACAAATGTTGTTTATTAACATACTTTGTGCAAGAGAATTACATTAACAATGAAACACCTTTTATATTAATATAACAACACCTTTTGTATGGTTTTCCCTTATTAGGAGAGAACTCAGATTGAAAATGGGACTCTTTTCATCACCATGCTGAATGTGTCAGACTCTGGGATCTACCAGTGTGCTGCAGAAAACAAATATCAGACAATTTATGCAAATGCAGAATTGAGAGTTTTAGGTGAGTCATTCATTTATAACAAAACATGTTTTGAAATATCACTTTTACAAGATGATATATATGTATACATATATATATATATCATCTGAACCTGATTTTTTTCTGTGAACTAGAAATTACTTTTCTATAAAAATGACGAGAAATATTCCATTTAGCATTTTACATAAAACATTTTAGACATAAGATGTTTTAGTTATTCTTCAGATTTGGCAATGCATTAATATCCATTAGATATTTCCAATTCAAAAGAGATTCAGCCAGCTAACTAGATTCTCGTGGGTGGTCTTGAAGTGCAAACCAAATAGAACTCAATAAAACTCTTTTTAGCTACAAATATAAGCATGAGAAATAATTTCAACCTCACAGGTAAAAGAAAGGAAATAATAGTTCATAGAGAGTTAAGACATGGTGACCTACTTTATCTTCTCTAAGATATGCATGCACTGGACATCATGTAGGACATTGTAGTGCCTACACTTATATTGAAAACCCTTCCTGAATGATGTGGAGATGTGTTTATTCAATATGCCCCTCCTGTAGCTGTGGATGTCAAGTCCATATTCAAGGCAGGAATAGAATGAGATGATATCCTGCCATACCCGTATCTGTGATTAAAAAAAGAATAATTTCTTAAGCTTCAGTAGCTAACTCCTTTCATTTACTTACTAGAATTCTTGTCACATTGCCGTGAAAACACTGAGGAAAGCTTGGAACAAGGGAAACAGTGCTTTAGGGTAGAAAGTACTAAGTTTGGAACACAGAGAAATTGGCACCTCATGAAATACAAGCAAAGGTGTCTGTTTCAATAAATGAGTCTCAGGTACATTTACCTATGAGTTGACTATTGATAGGAAGAATGATAGGGAAGAAAACGAAGATAGAGAACAAATATAGGCTTTTGAATGTCAGGCATTATCTCAACGGCTACCATACCACTGAACGTTTATTACATACCAGTATCCAAGTACAGAAAATACTCAAATGAGAGTGAGCCTTACCTTTGCTGAACTTACACTCTAACTGAGAAAACAGCAAAATGTAAAAGGTGGTTATTCACATGGTCAAAAACTGACTGGTTGATATCCAAACACAAGGCAAGCCAAATAGAACCTTAATTGAGGCCAATCTTTTCAATCTGGGATCACAAAAGGAAGTTGCACAGGTCAAATGAAGGCAGAGAAGCAATTCCTGAAAAACCAAGAAGCCAGACAGCTTGACCTACATGAAAACATTAAGTTCACTCAAACTTTAGAAATTGAAATTAGATACACACATCCACCTTTCAGGAACACAGAGGGTTTAGGTCCTTCCCAGGATCTTTGTTTATTCTTCCTTCAGTATTATTATCCAACTTGGTAAGAACACAACCAAGACTGACAAATGTAAAGTTTTTAAATTTCACTTAGGTGATCTACTTTGGTAGAAGACAGATATAGTTTCCTCCATTCAATTTTCTAGAAGAAATTGTGCAGAGTGAGAAAATACTTCTGATTTGCTTCACTGATGTAAATCATGTATATACATCTGTTTTTTATCTATGTATATGTATGATTGTATGGAGGTGTGTGTGTTTTGTGTGTATGTGTGTGTGTATATGTGTGTGTGTATGTGTGTGTGTATGTATGTGTGTGTGAGTGTATTTAAACTAGCCTTAAAACAACTTAAGCATATTGGAACTAATTTTTAACACAAATATTAAGTTTTATTTGATATATTGGTTTAAACTTGATTTACTAAACATCATTAACTGAGTTATTTAAAAATTCAATTTTTAATTTTGGTTTTAGCCTCAGCTCCAGATTTCTCAAAAAATCCCATTAAAAAGATTTCAGTTGTTCAAGTTGGTGGTGACATTTCTATTGAATGCAAACCAAATGCTTTCCCAAAAGCATCTATTTCCTGGAAAAGAGGAACAGAGAACCTGAAGCAAAGTAAAAGGTAAAACACCTTATTTTATATATACATTTTTAAAAAATGTTATAATCTCCCATCTCCTAAATCCAGCTTCCTTCTCCTGTAATAAACTTCCCGTGGGGTACACCAAGATGCCATCAGATTTCACATCCTACATACACATAAGTAGTTATAAAGCTAGAGCCTGTTTGTATAATTCGGCTGCAACATTTTTATGGCACACACTTATAATAGAGGTATATTTTTAAACCCCTTTAAGGCCTTTCTCTATATTCAGTATGAAGGCTTTTTCCTGACCCAGCCTGCTGAGAAACCACTGAGAACATTACACAAAGGCAGGAGACACTCATATGCACACACCTGGTACTGTGGTTTTTAAATAGTCACACAGGTGTTCACCCCATGACAAAATGAATTCACCACATGAAAAAAAAATGTGGAGAGGTTCCTGTAGAGAAGCAAGTGAGGTTTCTTTGCAGAATGGATGTAGTTGAGAAAACTGAAGTCAGCACTTGAATGTTTTCTAGGACATGGCAGCAGAACAGAATAGTTATTTTTTGTCTATATATAATAGACTATAATACAAATAATACACATTATATTGTTCTAGATATTCTTATGTATTCTTGTATATAGAAAGGACAGTCTGGCCACAGTTGGCAGCTCTATTTGAATGATTCCTAAGTATGATTGAGTCTTAATGCTATGAATGAATCCTTATGCATATATGATTTCATTGAGCTTTTTAACATATTAAGCAATGAACCTAGTCTGGAAAGACATGACACATGAAGAAAGAAGTAAAGTGCAGTATAAATGACCTAAACATAGACAAGGGATGTATGATTGACAAATACCACAAGCATTGTTTTAGGCAGGGATTACATAGGAGGTCACTGTAAGAATTAGAGACTGCCCTTGGCTTCTCAACTCAGGAACATATAGGGCAGAAAGGGTGAGTGAAATCAAATACTTTTCTCTGCTGTCTACAGTTGGCCATTTTTAGGAGTAACCAGTGAGTACCCAGTTAAGGGATGTCAGGAGATGGGTGAGTATCATTGCTGAATGGTCTTTACTTAGGGCCCACAGGGCAGGGAAGGCAAAAAGCAGAGAACAAACACGTCTGAAAAGTAGATTACTGTAGTTAAGGGAATTGTCACAGTTCAACTAAAATGGAGGAGCTTTTACCCAATAGGTTGGCCATGGCTAGCAGACAATTGTCAGTTTTACAGTAAAGAACCAGAAAGACTGGTGGTATATGACCTGTCACTACACATGGACAGTAACAACTTGATTTCAGTCATACAGATACTACTAAAAATATCTGAAGCTAGGGAAACAAAATGCTGTAAGCTGGATGAGAGAACCTTGATTGGATGTAATCAGTACTATTTCGTGGCAAATGAAAAGAGAATAAAAGAGGAACAACAACTAATATCAGAGATTTGCATTGGTCCATCAGGCTCTCATGGCTCTGTGTGCTGTCTAGAGACATCTACAGATACCTGATGAAGTGTTTGAAAGGAAGTGTCCTAGTGCCTTTTTTCATTTTTTTAGTCTTCCCTTTGTAAAAATATTTTTCAATATTTCTGACTTAAAGCCATTTATTTATTTGTTTGTTTGTTTGTTTGTTTATTTTTTACACTCTAGATTTCATTCCCCTCCCAGTCCACCCTTTGACTGCTCCACATGGCATAGCTCCTCCCTACCATCCCCGCCCCCAGACTCCACAAGAATGTTCGCCCACCCCACCATACTTCTAAACTCCCTGGGGCCTCCAGGCTCTGGAGGGCTAGGTACATCTTCTCTGACTGAACTTAGATCCACCAGTCCTCTGCTGTATATGTTTTGAAGGCCTCATATCAGCTGGTCTGTGCTGCCTCGTTGGTGATTCAGTGTCCGAAAAATCTCTGGTGGGGGGGGTCGAGGTTAATTGAGACTGCTGGTCCTCCTACAGGGTCACCCTCCTCAGCTTTTTCCAGCCTTTGCCTAATTCAACCACAGGGGTCAGCAGATTCTGTCATTGGTTGGGTGCAAATATCTGGATCTGACTCTCCCAGCTGCTTGTTGGGTCTTTCTGAGGGCAGTCACGATAGGTCCCTTTTTATGAGAGCTCCATAGCCTCCATAGTAGTGTCAGACCATGGGTCCGCCCCTTGAGCTGGATCCCACTTAGGGCCTGTCACCGGACCTTCTTTTCCTCAGGCTCCTCTCCATTTACTTACCTTCAGCTCTTTCAGACAGGAACAATTATGTATCAGAGTTTGACTGTGGAAAAACAACCCTATCCCCTTGATATCCCCCACTTGATATCCCTGTCTTTCTGCTGGAGGTGGATTCTACAAATTCCACCTCCCCACTGAAGGCCATTTCATCTAGGGTCCCTGCCTTTGAGTCCTGAGATTCTCTCATGTCCCAGGTGTCTAGTACATTCTGGAGCTCCCAACCCCCAACCTCCTACCTTCCGAGGTTGCCTGTTTCCATTCTTTATGCTGGCTTTCAGGGCTTCAGTTGTTTTCCCCAACCCAGTACCAGATCATGTTCCACTCTACTGGGCCCCCAGTCCCTTCCTCTTTTTCTCGAAGTTGCTCCCTCCCTCCCTCCCTCCCTCCTTCCCTCCCTCCCTCCTTTTTTTGTGGATTCTTTCTTCTCTCTCGAAAGTGGGACTGAGGCCTCCTCACTTGGGCCCTTGGACTTGTTGACCTTTTTGAGTTCTATGGACTACATCTTGGGTATTCTTTTTTTTTTTTTCATAGAAGGAAGAGTTTATTTTGATTTGTTTCCAGAAAGATAAACTACAGTCATGGGTGGGGGAGGTGTTGCTGGAATTAATGTTCTATAACACAATCCAGATATTTTATTTAAAAGCCAAATGCCTAGATTGGGTAGATCTAGGGCTATTCTAACTTCTTCCCCATCTATAAAGCACCTTGTTACTTGCTATTTCATTTTGTTGTGGTCCATTGTAGCTTCTTCCTCTCTGTTTTCTTCTCTCCCTACCTGTAACCTCCTTTCCAACCTCCCCTACCTTTCTCTCCCACCCTCACTAACCAATCACGGGCTGTAGCCCCCCCCTTTTTTTTTTTACAATTTTTTTTCTATATTCTTTGTTTACATTCCGAAGGAAGGAGAGGAGCCTGGTCCTGAAAGGACTGGATCCAGTTTTGTAGGAGAGTACCAGAATAGAGCAGAGAAATGGTGGGGTAGTGATTGAGGAATAGGCAGGGGGTGGGGTGGGGTGGAAGAAGACATATGGGACATATGGTGAGGGGGGAACGGGGAAAGGGGAAAGCCTTTGGAATGTAAACATCTTGGGTATTCTGTATTTTTTTCTAATATCCATTTATTAGTGAGTACATACTATGCATGTACTTTTGGGTCTGAGCTATTTCATTTAGGATGATATTTTCTAGTTCCATCCATTTACCTGTAAAACTCAGGATTTCCCCATTCTTAATAGATGAATAGTATTCCATTGCATAAATGAACCACATGGGCTGTATCCATTCTCTAGAGGAACATCTGGGTTGTTTCCAACTTCTGGCTATCACAAACAAGGCTGCTATGAACATAGTAGAACATGTGCCCGTCACAGTGGGGCATCTTTTGGGTATATTACCAAGAATGGTATTGCAGGGCCTTCAGGTAGAACTATTTCCAATTTTCTGAGGAACCTCCAGATTGGTTTCCAGAGTGGTTGTACCAGTTTGAAATCCTACCTTACACCACATCCTCTCCAACATGTGTTGTCACCTGAGGTTTTGATCTTAGTCATTATGATTGTATAAGGTGGAATCTCAGGGTCCTTTTGAGTTGCATTTTTCTGATCACTAAGGACCTTGAACATTTTTAGGTGCTTCTCAGCTATTCAAGATTCCTCTGTTGTGAATTCTTGGCTTAGTTCTTTACCCCATTTTTTATTGTGTTGTTTGTATTTTTTGGTCATTAGCTTCTAGTGTTCTGTACCTATAGGACAGGAAGAGATGCCAGTGATCTTCCATGACCTTAAAATGCCAAAGCGCAAGGTGTGAGAAGACAGAAGCTCACCAGAGAAACTGCAAAAGTTGGAAGTGGTACTGAAAGAAAAGCATAAGGAACATTTTGTTGTTGTTTATCTTTCATTTTCCCAAGACAGAATCAGTCCTAGCCTTGTAGCAGTTACTAATGGTCATATCAGACTCAAGCTCTCCTGACTGTGATGACAGGAATGGTCTCTGTGGCCTCTGAACATACAAAGAGCCTTCCTAATAACATCTTCTGCTAGTTCAACAATTTCATTGCACATTTTAACAATAAAAAGCAAACAAATTAAGTTCTGGATGTGCATTCTAAAATAAATAAATAAATAAATAAATAAATAAATAAATAAATAAATAATTGAGCCCTAGCGGGATGTAGTAATTACAGGTATCTGTGCCTACCTGGCATGATGAATACTGAAGTAATTTGTAAAGGGCATGGAACTAGCTCCATAGGACATCACATCTCTGCAGGCATTTTGCCCTCTCCCCTCATCTATTGCCTCTGACCTCACTGGTTTCATTAAGAGTGTGACTTCATGCTGCTTATTGGAAAATAGAGCATCATGTTGCCATTGGTATTAGTTTAATGAATATTTTGTGGTCTTGTCAGAGATTTACATACAAGTTGAAGACAAAAAAAAAGAAAATACTATAGAAAGAGAAAAGGGAAAGAGTACAGTAAAAAAGGGAAGAGAAAGGAAAAGGTGAAGAAAATAAATTGGAAGTGAAGGGACCACTAGGATTAGTGATTTTACTGTTTTCTCATATATCAAAGAAGTTGAGTAATAACCCTGCAATGTTTTATTATGAGTATTCTTTTGAGATTTTTTTCTACCACAAACCTCCTTATGTAAACTGAATTTAAAAGATAACATTTAAAAATTGCTTCTGGTGCTGTCTTTACCTCATCATGTATAAGGTAAATCCTTCCTTTTGTACCAGTAGGCTTACATGAGATGGGAACTGAACCATTTTTTATTTTTGTTGGGTACAGGACAATCCTAGCGAAATAATTGTATTTAACTTTAAAATGGCTATCGTAGTGGAAGATGACTTCACAGAAAGAAAATATTAAAGTTATAAGCATTGTCACAGAAAAATCACAAATTAACAAATTAACTGTTACATCTACAGCATAAAAATAAAATTATAGGACTTATATGTCACTGTCTATGCATGTGTGTGAGAAAGATGGGAGAGTGAGAGAGAGAGAGAGAGAGAGAGAGAGAGAGAGAGAGAGAGAGAGAGAGAGATTTTCAAGGCAACTGGGAAGACATTGTGTAAGAGCCAACTACTGAATACTAGACATAAAGGATGCTCACAGATTGTTTTTTAAATTAGATTTTAAAAGTCAGGTTTAATTGTCTAAGTAGACACACTGTTGAATAGTCTTACTTAAAGAGGAATGACAGATTATCTAAATCATTTTCAAAGTTTTACAAGGCCACATCCTAAATTTAGACAGATAACAGAATCCTCTTGCACATTCTTAATGTCACAACAAATTGATCATTACATTTAAATTGAAAAAAAATATATGTAACTTTAGACTTTTCCCATATATCTGATAATAAAAAACTCACTTATACAAATAAATAAAGTGAAAGAGAAGTATTAAAATATTTGCTATTTCTAGTTATTCTATTTAGAAAATTTTCAGTTCTTGACCTTGGGAGTATGTATATGACATACAGATTTATTTTTTTTATTTTTTTATTGTTTGTTTATTTATTTATTTATATAATTTTGGTTCTGGTATAAAATTTTGGTATCATACTGTCTTGTTTGAAATTTCATTAGCCATAACTTCTACTGCCAATAAAGTGTAACTACTTGAAGATGGTTGAGAGAGATTTTAAAAAGCCCATTCAAAGTAATCAAACTGCATTACCTAGTTCCAAAAAGTGGTGACACTATATGTGCTTGGACAATTTCTTTCCTCTTTCATGAATCGAGACTTTCCATCACAGACCCTGCAGGTGATGAAGCTTATACTTGTACCACAATTTCCCCTTCTATATCCAGCCAGTTTTACCAGTCTGGAGATAAAAGAGAATATTCTTTGAACCATCCCTTGTTTGAAGTAATGTTGACAAGTGTTTTAATCAATAAATCACTTAGACCAAGAAACAGTTCTTAATATGGTAAACATGGTTCTTATAAGCTTATTATTAGCACCTTAATCTTGGCTACTTTGAGACTTCTGTCTTAACTATAAGGTTTAGAAAGGCAGAAACTTCCCCTCCCTGTGAACATGGGCTGCCCAATGTCCCACTCTTTTTAGTGATGCCACAGAATTAGTAACAATGCATGAATAGGACAGAAGTCAAAGCATGTATTGCAAAGCACTCCATATTGAAGTTATACCTGATCACACTCTAGGACCCTGAAAAAGGGGGGAAAACACCAGGCTAGTGTTACTTCTTTTAAGTCACTGTATTAATCAATTATTGATTATTATGTCCACATAAATACTGCCTGTGTGTTGATTATTTGGTCAATATCATCAGAAATGAGTGTTCCACTAGGTAAAATAGTAAGTTCTTTATAAACTGCAGGTTCATGGATGTCTAAATGATTTACTCAGATGTGCAAATTCCTAAGCTAAACAGGATCATTTCTAAGAATCATCAACTCAGATGGAAGGATTCAAAGTTTAAGGAGAAATATATGGTTAAAAAGAAAACCTTAGAAGACAGTGAACGTCATTTGTTCCCTCATTTGTTCTGAACACTCAACACAAGCTAGAACATAACACGTTGAGAAAATATCTTTTTATTTCCTGTAATAAATACTTCCTTTATTTTTCTTTTACCTTTTTTTAGTGGTTACACATTATATCAGCTACTTTTCTTTTACTGGGGTGGTAACATTTTTCTTTATGAGTTTCATATCATGTACCCTAGTCCTGCTCATCTCTCTGTTCTCTCATGTCAACCTTTTGCCATTGCAACCTCCCCCACAACATAAAATACACACAGACACATACACAACAACAATAAAAAGAAAGCATCAAAACATCTTATTATGAAAGGTGTAGTGTGACACAATGTATTTTTTCCACAGTATATCTCTCAGTAAACTCATTTTCACTTGCAAATATTCTTTGCAGTGAACCAGTGGTCTGGTCTGAGACCTCTGGCTTCTGAGACATCATCAATATTGGTTCTTCATTGGGACTCTTCCTGGTTACCTGTTGATGCCCTGTGTCATGGAAATCCTAATGTTTTGGAACAGCAGGACAGGCTCTTTCATGTGCCCCAATCAATCTCATGTTATACAGATAATTGGCAGATTATTGGGTGGGCCAATTCAGAGCCGTGGATCTGGGCTGTGTCTGGGTGGCACCTGAGCTCCTCAGCCTGCCAGCTCTCCATTATCTGCACTAGGGTGAAGTCTCCACCATTGCTCAGGTTAGGCCAACCACTGTCACCATCCATCAGCAGGATTCAGGGTCAGCTTTCCCACTCTCATGTCTATCCCAACCACACCTCCAGAGCCAGCTGCACTGTGCCGCCCAGTCAAGGTTCAGGGCCCACTCAGGACTGGCTCACCAGTGCCTTTGCCTTCAATGCTACCTCTACTCTGTTGCCTAAGTGAAGTGCATGGCCCACCCTCCAGAATTCTCCCACCATTGAGCGGATAGGGCTAGTTCTTCCATTCCCATGCCCACAGTACCAGCTCTCCTGGTCACTGCAGGCATCCAGCAGGTTAGGGCATCACCCTCATACCCACACCACCTCACACCTGACAACTGGTCCCATCCTCTCACTGTCAGGGAATGATTGCCCTCTGCTCCTGCCACCAGGACCAGAGCTACTGTACTGCCCAGTTGAGGTACAGGACCTGCTCAACTCAGTGCTGCCATTGCTGAAAAGTTGGGGCCAGCTCTCCAGAGGATTAGAGCCAGTTATGCACAGACCCTGGACATTCTTGTAGTCCTCCATGGCTGTCCTGACCAGGAACATCACCATATTCTCAAATGGCCTGCTGAGCCACTGATGTCATCACCATCCATCCGTAGACTCAGACATGGTCATCAGTGGCAGCTCAGTCCGGGTCCTCACCATAGACGTATGTGTCAGATCTAGCCACTCACAGAGTCTACTCCTTTCCACTTATGAGTCTGCAGTTCCATATTTTCTTTGTAATGCTCAGGCCATTCTATGTCTCTATATCTCCCATCTGACCACCACATATACACTTACATGTATGTGTACATTACACTGTCATGGCTTCCACTGCAGTTGGGCAGGCATCTGGGAGACATCTTTCACCTGTCCAGCTGCATGCTGTGGCAGCAAGCTGCTGTCTATGGTGTCTATGGAGCACATGTCTGTGGGCGGCATGGCATGGCCTCTGTCTGTCTTCCTTCCCCCATGCTGCACTGTCTAGATTTGATTTGGTTTGGTTTTTCTAATTTTCAGTCATAAGACAGTGTTGGCTACCATGCTCAGCATCAAGCTAGGACAAGCAAAGAACTACCATCTGCTCTGCCCCTCACTGATCCGAGAATACCACCACCACCAAGGAATCTCTTCGACCATCGATGGGTGGTAGGGGAGATTAATTTTCTTTTATAATGGCAAAACACAGTGTTTTGCACACAGGGAATGGTGTATTTGGACTTACATTTCCAGAAGAAATGTCCAAAATGATGGGCAAGGCATGACACCAGGGGCAGTGGCAAAAGCTTAGAGATCACATCTTCAGCCTCTTTCGGGAAGCAGTAAGAGAAACATGGAAATCAGTTAGGGCTATTTACTTTTAAAGGTTGCCCACAATGGCATACTTTCTAGTAGGCTTCTACCTCTTAAAGTTAAATGACCTACTTCTAAACACTACCACCATCTGAAATATTTAAAGAACTGCGTCTATATTCTCATTTACCCTACCACCTGCAATCGAACTAAAAGTTTGAACGTCAATAAAACCATAATGTGCTCATTTGCTGCTTCGTTCATGAATTTTACAAATATTCACTCAACACCTATTATATTCCAATTACTACACTGTATCCTGGGGCTAAAGTGTTAAACTAGGTAGCTCCAGGTATATAACCTTCTCTTTGTCCTTTCTTTGAAAAATTGCTTTCTCTTAAAGTTATTTGGAGTCAAAGACTGTTGGTTTAGACCTCAATTTTACTTCTCATTTAGTTGATAGCTTTTAGCAAATCCTTCAGTTTTTCTGGTTCTCAGTTGAACCATTTTGGAGGAAATAGTACTTGTCTCTCCCAGAAGGGGGTCTGAGATACAAATGGCAAAGCCTATGCAGAAGGACAGAAGTCTCCATGTGTTCTAAGATCTCGGTAAGCAGGTCTAACAGTCATTTGACCTCTGGGCAATTCCATTGATGCCTGTGTACAGTTATAGACACAAAACCTCACCTTGAGAGGTCAAGGTAGAAGCTGATGAAACTCCTGTCTGCAAGGCATTCTCAGGCCACTGAGGGAATTAATCCCACATCTGCTGAGTTTGATTAATCGCCTCTTTGCCTCTTAGATCTACTTAGTCAGTGACCTGACAGAAATCAAAAGCCCTAAATGCATCCTCTTATGCCTAGTCAGTTCTGGCTACCTATTCAGGCATCATGTCCTGAATTTAATGAGAAATGTTAACCTGCTGCACAGACAGCTTAGCGGTGTGCTCTTACAAGCAACATTAAACACTGTGCATGATCATCTAGCCATTAGTGGTAGTGGTCATAGGACCTACAAACCACAAAAACAAAGAGTAACAGCACATGAATCGTGTTCTATTATTGGAAGGATCTCAATGGAATCCATAAGGAATTCAGTGAATGTCTACCTTATTACCAAAAATACAAAAATGAAATAAAACACAGCTACAGCCAGGAAAATGTTCAACAAGTATAAAAAATAATCACTTTACATAGCTCAAAACAAACACATTTCCCATATAGTAATATCAGGTTAAGGATTAATATTCTAACAGAGTACACTTTACTATGGTGTCATCTTTCCCACAGGTGATTTAAAGATTCCATGTAAAGAAACTTCAGCATCCCCAGTCAAGTTCCCTAGAAAGGAGAAATTCTGTCCCATGGTGGAGGCAGTTGTTCTCAGAATGTAATCATTTTTCTTAAGCTTGAAACAAGAGAAAATATATTCCTTTGGGTATAATTCCTATCACCTCAACCCATTTATTTAAACTCTATGAACAAATGTCACCGACCCACAGACTCTATGAGCATTGCCCAATCTGTAGTACCTGCCTCAGTCCTTGCATATATCCCCATGCATTATAAATGGAAGAAACACATGATCCTACTAAGTGTTGCAGAATCACTCAGTTACTGCAAGAGCTGGTTATTATATATTTTTGTCTTCAAGCACAAAATTAATAATAGACCTACTCTATCTCATTCTTGCAACAACAGCACCAAGACTTCTTTTCTGGGCACAGCACTGAATTGTGGAAAAGGGTTAAGGGAAGGATACAAAGATGTCAGAGAAAATAGTGGAAGGAGGAAGTTGCAGAAGTGGAAGAAATAAGAAATGGGTGTCTGTTTGTCACAAATAATGGGAAGGCATTATTTGTGTCACCCACTCTCTGCTGTTGAGCAAATTATTTCTCTTTTTTCCAAAGGGGAAAGTTAAACATGGGAAGACATACCTGAAAGGATGGTGCATCACACACACACACACACACACACACACACACACACACACACACACACACACACACAGAGTGAGAGAGAGAGAGAGAGAGAGAGAGAGAGAGAGAGAGAGAGAGAGAGAGAGGCGGGAGGGGGGAAGACAGAGAGACAGAGTATTTGAATTTATTCTTCTTCTGAGTAAATTACCTGAGTAATTTTATTTAGAGTCAAGGTCTCAATCATATACCATTGCTTTTTCCCCCCTAGATGCTTTGAGTGGCTGTTTCACTTGTATGGCATCAGTCAGCAATAATCTGGCTACATAGATGTAAGAGACTCAATTTTTTGATTCTTGCTGTTAGATGCTTCTCTATATTTTACAGTAACTACCTTCTGAGTGACTATTATATATGTTCTTCTCTTGCCTAGTCTCCTAAGTGCTACCTCAATAATAAAACAACCCCTCCATACACACCTTTCCTTGTTGCTTTAATCATCATCCAACAAGATCTAAGAAAGACAAAATAAAAAGGCTTCTGTGTGTCTTCTTGATACTTGCAGAACCTCCTAATAACCTCCTAATACAGGAAGCAAGTAAACCTAATTTTATTTTGTATCTCCAACTACTTAATGTAATAGTGTTTAGTCCATCAGGTAGTATGAGTATTAAGTAGGCAAATGAGCCATATGTTCCCATGTTTAAGGCAGAGCGGCAGTCTGCATAATGCCAAGCTTATTACAGCCTCCCTCCTGTGCTGCCTCTTTGTAATAAAATTTTAAATTGTTCATCCTCAGCTCCTGAAAGCCTTGTTAAGGTGAAGCCTTTCCCAGGGAATACATGTTGGATATGTCAAGAGCCATCTGATACTTTTGCCTTTGTCACAGAACAATATAACAAGCTAAAATCCTCTGTGCACCCCTGTCCATCTTGCACCTCCTCTTCTCTTCTGTTTTCTGATCCTCATTCCTTTATTTCTACCTGTCTTAGTTTCTTACCTTTTTATACTATGCACGCAGAACCACCTGCCTGCTATTGTCTAAACATAGATTTCATTCATAAAAGATACAGAGTCTTGGGCTGGAGAGCTGTCTTAATGAGTAAATTCCTTGTTGCTTGAGTGTAAGAGCACCAGTTATCACCCTTGGTAGCAATCTACAAAGCTAACAATGTCAGGGTGAATCTGTAACACTATGCTGGGCATGCAGAGTCAAGATAGGTGAATCCCAGAAGTGCTTAGACAAAGTAGAGAGCTCCAGGTTCAGTACCAGAATTATTACTAGAAAAATAAAACTAAAATGGAAAACAATGGAGAAATACACAAAGAGCAGAGCTCTGAGCTCTCTACGTGCATGTACCAACACACGTATGTGCACACATGCTTATAACATCACACACAGAGATTCACACATACATGCACACATATAAAAAGTGGACACACACAGAGAGAGACAGAGAGAGACAGAGACAGAGAGAGAGAGAGAGAGAGAGAGAGAGAGAGAGAGAGAGAGAGAGGAGAGAGCAAGATGAGGGGATTATATTTAAGCACAGCCTGCAATTATAAATTTGTATGATGTCATATTACTATATTTTGGACTTCTGTATCTCTATTTGAGATGTTTCCCCTTGCTTTTAAACCAAGGGAAAATTTCAAGAAGTAAGTTCTACCAAATAGATAGTATCTTCTGAAAGCATGAATAGAATTTTCCAGGAGCACATCAGTGAGCTTCACTGTGTAGATTCTGTGAACTCCAAGGTTGTATCTGAAAGTTTTTAATTTGGTTCTGCATACTAAGAGCCTTACGAAAAACGTAGACATAGAGCTGCACCTAAGATTTTGATACTGTAGCCATGAAATTGGATATAGGAGCCTGCAATTTGATAACTTCCGAAGTCAACAGACATCAGGATAAACTGAGGCTAGATTAACAAATGTGCATCCTCTATTCAAAGACAAACTTCCTTTGCGCTATCTCCTTTCTCCCATTTACTGAAAACTCGACTCTTCTGCCTTCACTGTTGTGAAAACACAAGTCCACTATTGCCTTAATTTTTGAAAATACAACTTGGATTGGCCTTAGAATGATGTCAACTTACTATTAGTGTTCATATTTAAGTGACATTTATATCTCCAAAATTCACATAAATATTCACCAGCCATAATTTTATACACAGAAAAAGGTCAATTATTTGTGTAATTTATACAAATGACCTTTTGTTCTTGGCTTAACTTTTTTTCTAATTGGCTTCTGGATATGTTTGAAGTATAAAGTTCTTCAAAGGAAAATGTTTTGTCCTTATTCTGAGGAAAAGTAAGAATAAATGCACAGAAGATTGCTATCTATTATGGTATAGTTGAAGAAATGAAATCTAGAACCCAGTTGTAGAAATCATCTGTGCTACTGTGCTCAAGATGAGGAGTGATGCTGTCACGTAATTTTGTTACCCTCTCATTGAAATATTCAGATTTCCCTTTGGTTTTGTCACTTTAATTCTTCCAAATGATTTTATATAAAAACGCTGTCCTGAACCACACCTGAAAATCAATCTGCCTAATGTCCTAGAGGGAGGACCAGTGTTCTGTTTGGTTCCTTTCCCACTTCTCACATACTTGTGGTCCACAGGAGCTGTGAAAATCCCCAAGATATGCCAAGACTAGAACTTGACATCTACTGACATACAGCATAAATCTATAACCTTACTGTGCATCATTATTTATCAAATTATTCATTTATGTATGAGCATAATAGCAAATCAATCTGACCAACATTGTGTAACATCCTGGGAATGGTTGCCTAGCATCAGCATAAATAGGACCACAATTCTCATACAAAGTGCCACATTCACCAAGTGGTTTGAAGACTGAGAAAGCCATTCATTATTTTGTCTCAGCAGTTCAGAAAGTCATAAAAGGTGAAGGTAATTGATGTGTCACTTGAAGAGTGGGCAGATTTTTTCTGCATATAGAAGATTTGACATACGGGTGCTTATTATGTGAACAACTTAAGCTGCAACTTTAAAGTGTGTCTGACATTTGGAGTAGTTTATACTGCATCTCTGAGTTCAGATATTGACTTTCCTTCCCTATGATAATGTGTCTTTCCCCAAGGATCCTATATTTAGAAGAAAGGATACTAAACTTATTTCATGAGTCATCCAACAGCTGACTGATAACTTAAAGGATGTTTACTTATACTTAATAATATATATTTTCTGCCTACCTCTGATTAAATTAACCAATACATCCAGAAATCTATTCTTCTAACACTTGACCCTGACTTTCATCATACAAGAATGATGATAATGGGAATAGCATCGGCTTATACCATCCCCATCCAGGAAAGATGATGTGCCAAAATGTTAGATCTAATCATTTCATGTGGTTTTCACAATGTATCTATGATAGGTACTTATTTATAATATTTATCTTTTAGATAAATAACCTTAAGCTTTATAGAAGTTTAAACATCACACCCCACTGCCTGTCAGTCATGCAACCAATAAGTCATGGAAAGGCATTCTGCTCCAGGAAGCCTTGACTCCAGAGCTGAATATAATTTTAACACCATATCGTAGAATTTTAATTAGATTCCTGATGATTTATGTTACCTATTTGTTGAACTACAGGTGACTTTAATACCATATACATTGTTTGTTGCTCTTCAGTGCTAGATTAAAAGCTCCCCTTAGAACTCTCTCTCTCTCCCCCTCTCACTGTCTGTCTTTCTCATACATATAAATGCACACACACACACATATGTGTATATATATATGTATATATACATACACACACACATATATATATATATATATATATATATATATATATATATATAGAGAGAGAGAGAGAGAGAGAAAGTGAGAGGAGAGAGAAACAGTCACACACAAATACAGAATAGTCACAATCAGAGAAAGAAAACGATCAAAGTAGTTACACAAATACAGAGACCCTACACATAGTGTTTTTATTTATTAAATGTATTAAATATAGGTTATCTAAATGAAATCTTACTATTTCACATCTATTTTGGTCACATATGTTTGGAGGCAAGAGTCAGAGAAGAAGCACAAGAGTCATTTCTTAGAAGATATATCTACTTTATATATTTTGGGTACATGATCTCTTAGTGGGGCTTGTGACCTATTTTGTTCACTACTTTTGCCAGAGAACCCCATGGACCCTTCTGCCTGTGTTTTAGGTGCTGTGAACAGACACCATGACCAAGGTAACTCTTATAAGGACAATATTTAATTGGGGCTGACTTACAGGTTCAGAGGTTCAGTCCATTATCATCAAGGCAGGAACATGGCAACGACCAGGCAGTCATAGTGCAGGAGGAGTTGAGAATTCTATATCATCATATGAAGGCTGCTAACAGAATACTGACCTCCAGGCAGCTAGGGTAAGGGTCTCAAAACCCCCACCCACAGTGACACACCTACTCCAATAAGGCCACACCTACTCCAACAGGGCAGCACTTTCTACTAGTGTCACTCCCTGGACCAAGCATATACAAAACATCACAGCATGCATCCCCCGTGTGGGCACTCTAACAACAGGGGCACCATGCCCAGTTCTTTTTATTGCACTCTGATGCCAAGCACTTGACTCACTGAGCTCTCTTGTCAGACCTGGATGTGAATTTTATTAAAATATACAGTATCATTTTTTAGTGACATGTTGACAAGGATACGGAAATGGAATATATATATATATATATATATATATATATATATATATGTGTGTGTGTGTGTGTGTGTGTGTGTGTGTGTGTGAATTTCCTCAGCTTTCTAAAACATTTGTAGAGTTGTACTAAGCTTATCGTCAAAAGACAGTAAGTCACATCCATGTTGATTGTCCACATTCAGTCACTTTTACAAGCCTAGTTATGTACTCTCCAAGGAGTACAGTCAAGATGGAGTACAGATGAATCCAGAATCAGGAATTCCACTGGTGAGCATCACTTCCAGTGCCGCCTTTATGAAATAGCAGTGTCATTTCCTAGGAATTTGTCTTCTGGTATCACCAGCTTATAGTGGCCAAGTGCCAAGAGGTAATAAGTAACAACCATTCATTTTTAGCTCAGCTCCTTCACTTTTATACATCAGGGATTCCAAGGATGTTAGAGATGAAATCACAAGTCTGAGGTCATCTGGTTATATTTGAACCTTGTTATGTCAAACTCCACCGAAGACACAACTTCCCACTTTTAAAATTCTCAAAATCTCATTAAAAACATGCAATCATCTTTTCATATGTAAAAGAGAAAATAAACATACTCTCTTGTATTCACATTTCTTCCAGTTCCCTTTGACATCAGTCTCTGGATTTTTTCAGTATGCTCTCCTCTTGCTTTTGCGAGAACATGCATTTCCTTTTCCTGTTTCTTTTGAATGCTGTTTTCACCTGTTTTGTTTGTTTGCTTGCTTGCTTGCTTGATTGGGTTGGTTGGTTGTCCTTTGCCACCTTGCAGATTCCCATTTTCTTTTTCAGTTTGCTATTTCCTGTTGTCTCCCTTTCAAGTACTTTCAGGCAGACCATAGGTATGACCACAAATATGAACACTCTTCTTATCTAACCTTTTCTTCTCACCAGCTAAGTGGCCTTCTTAGGAATGTTTCAGTTTCATTGGGTTAGTTTAGCACAGCTTTCCATTTGATATGTTAAGTGGGTGTTAAATTATATTTGTTTAGCATTTTGTGGAAGGCAGCCTAGAAACACACTCCTTGGCATGCCCCTTGGATAAAGACAGGCCATGACAAAAAATTATTATGTTATTTAGCAATTTCTGTTATCTATCATCTCTTAATTTGTGTCTTGATTCTACATCTGGGATTGTGGTCTGTGGGAGGTACTATAAAGCTGTTGCTTAAATTAGATCAGTATATTAAATACAAAGATAAATTTGAATGGATTCTGAAATCTGGATGCCCAGTGCTTTGTTGTTCCCTTGGACTTAGGAACACTGGAGCAAAGACTTAACTTTGAATCTTTCCACTGTTCATGTACATATTTATACATTAGGTACATGTTAAAATTAAATATTTGATACCAGTAAAAGAAACATCTTTATTCTCATTTAAAATGTATTAGAGTCAATTTTTCACCTCTAGGTACAACTTCTCATTAGTGCTTTTTACAATAAAGGCTTTATATTGTGTCTATAAAAACTCTGAATCAGTTCTTGGATAATCAGTTCATAAGAAGCATATGCTCATCCTTTAATCTATACATTGTTTGATTTTTCTTTTCTGCTGAGAGAGATTACAGAAAATAAACGAACCTGGGCACACAGTCCCATAATTCTGGCTCAAGAGGCTGAGGCAAGAGAAAGTTGAATTCAGTGTCATCCTGAACCGCACAGTGAGCTTAAAGCCAGCATGAGTTTAACTATGTGTTCAAAGGATTAACTTGGCAGCAAAGTAAGACTGTGTCCCAATTTTTTTTGGTTAAAAGATATTGGAAAAGGAGAGACAGAGAATATGGATGTATCTTTGCTATAGTCCAGGAATAACATGCGTGGGGTCCTAGATTCATGTTCTGCCCCTTAACTTAAAGAACATCGGGAATGTTTTGTTTGTTTCTTGTTTAATTTTTGTTTTGCTTTTCTTTCTTCAATTAACTGTAGTAAAAAAAAACCCTGCACCTTGGACAAAGGTATATTGGGCATCCCTCCTCTTAACAAGGCCTCTTTTAAAGATTTTCTTTTTGGATTCCCTTCCCTCTTTCTCCATGTCCGTGACTGTCCAGTACATTTAGTCATATATGCCTAACATAACTCAATATAAAGGTTCTGAGGAATCCATTTGCCTGTAGCTAGGACACACACACACACACACACACACACACACACACACACCCCTAAACAACAACAACAACAACAGCATATTAGGAATGGCATCACAACACTTCTGGTGATCCAGTTAAATATTAAGGCATCATCAATTATGCTCTATACTACAGTAATTTAAAAGATTTGTGGGCTGTAGACATAGTTTAGGGTTATAAGTGCTTATTACCCTCTCAAAGGACCAGAGTCTATTCCTAGCACACACACTGGGTTAATTACAGTAATTCTAACTCCAGTGTGATTTGTAGGCATACCCACATGCCCACAAACAGAGGCACCCACAAACATAAAAATAATAAAATAAATCTTTTTGAAATATTTTATAATGGTGTGTGTCATTTTCTTTACTTTCTTGATATAAACAGCATGTAATACAAACTGAATGAATTCTTTTGTTTTAAATCTTCTGCTGCTGCCAGGAGCCAGTCCCGGCTAGGAGGTGTTCCTTCTTTCCTGTAGGTTCTTCTTGAGGCAGCAAAGGGGGAAGAGCATCAGCAGGGATTAGACTTGGTCTTACGAAATTCTGGGATAAGACTTTGTCTTATGAGATATTTAGGGGTGCCTTATAATAAAAAGTTTACTTATCTAAGTCTAAGTCACTATGCTATTATAGCTGACCTGCCTTCTTGTGTTCCTCTGAAGCCTGAGAATGCAGTCTCAGGCACTTAGCATGTCATCCTAAAACAGCAGGAGATTAAGTAAAGGGTTAATTGCTAGAGCCCTTTTCCTATGGTCCAGATGCCTTTTGCTTATCAGGCTAAGGGGAAGTTAGGAGCAATAAACTATTGAACCAGGAGAAGAACATTACACTTGCAGAAAGAAAAACTTCTACACTAGTGAATATGCATAATCTCACATAAGTTCATACACAGATTCATGCATCCAGAGTTCTCATTTGTGAAACTGCACACAAATTCAGTTGGGCCCAGCTTGCATGCATTCTCACAGTTTCATACTTACACACACACACACACATGCATACATTCTCACAATTACATACTTAACACACACCCATACTTACATATGCATATGGAGCAAAAGACCAAGCACTGGTGCACAAAGCACTCAATAATTCTAGATGAAAAATGAACTCCAATCTTTATTGCATAAAGAAAAGGCTTCCATCCTTTTAATGCTAAATGAGTTAAACTCATGCTTATAAGAGAAAAGCTTCATTCCTTTAAATAAGACTAAGCCTGCCTTCTTCTGCTCTCTGCAATATCTTCTTTTTACCTCTTTCCCTTTGCATTATGTACATTACTTTCATAATTTTCTAATGTCACCTATAGTTTCTAAGTTAATCCACTCTGCATTCTCCTTCTAATCTTGTTCTCTTCTGACTACACTCTTCTCAGTTCAGTTCCCCTCTCAGCTCAGTTCCTCTCACCTCTGTTCCTCTCCTCTAAATTCCTCTGTTCTGACTCTTCTCTTTGTCCCTTATACATCTTTCAGAATACATGATCACATGTTTCAAGTTCATCACAAGTTCACACAAAAAGTCAAATCATAAATTGAAATAGAAGTTTACAGCACAGAATGTTTACATGCATACCCATTAGAAATAATTATCAAACTAAACATGTATCACTTGTCATAGGTCTGCAGGTTCATAGGAAGTTTAGAACCATAACTAAGTTATTATTGATGCTTTGTATAGATAAACCCAGTAAATATTTTATCTTTTGTCCTAGCACTTATAAAAAAACCATTAGTTTCCTTTTCATGACCTTTGGTTAATTGTTTTACAACCTCTTGGAATGTGCTCTACAGTAGGAGAAAGTCTGTTTGCCATCTTAGAGCAATTAACTGGTGACACTTGGGAGACTGGCAGAGTTCTCATTGCAGTTTTGTCTATGAGAAAAGGAACTAATAACAGACACACTGTAAAAGAATTTAATAATCACAGATATAATTTTAGGAATTCTTGTAGGATCATCATTAAAACTTAAATCATCTATTTGTCTTCATAGCATCACTATAAGACAGTACGTCTTTGTGGATCTGCAGAGATCTGTTCCAAAGAGGTGTGCTATTGCTTATTGATTATTATATATGTTGAATAATAGCAGGAAAACATTAATAACAGGAATCTTTCCTAAAATTAGTCCCTCACAGTCGTGCTAAGTGAGGGCTCACCTGTCGTAGATTATATAATAATCCAAAGCAGGCCATTTCAAAATGATCACCTGCTGGTATATTAGCTTGTCCCATTATGGCTCCAGACATGTTACCATCTACAAACATAGAAATATTCAGCATGTTGAAGGTGAACTCAGTTGATAGAATACTTGTTTAGCATACATCAAGGCCTTGGATTGATCTACATGCCCAAATAAATGAGGGCTAATGACAGATGTAATTATCTAATCTGGAGGTGAGGTAAAGATGTAATGATCATCAATTCAAGGTCATCCTCAAATACATAGAGAATTTAATCACCCCAAGTGAGATGCTGGCTCATTGATTAAATAGGCAAGTTATGGATAACTATAGCTAATATTTATTTATTTGTTCATTTACATCTAAAATGCTGCCTCTACTCCCAGTCACCTCCCTCACACAATGTTTCTCCTTCTACCCCTTTTCCTCACAGAGGGTGGGACCTCCCCTGGGTATCTCTCCACCCTTGCACATCAAAAGTGTTTCCCCAAGTTCATTAATATATTGAATTAATTAATTTTATTAATAAATATATATTCTTATATTCTTGGTCTTTAATGATCAGGATAAATGTACATAGAAAATACACAGTTTTGAAATACCTGATAAATTTTCACCTTATAAAATTCATTAAAATCTATAAATGGAGCTAAGATGTGCTTTTAATTTTTACTTACTTGAATACCCACACATACACAAACACACACAAACACACACACAGTACATAAACTACACACAAGCTACACCCATCATAAAGTACACACATGCTACAAACATCACAAACATACTATGTATTCATTCCATAGATGCCATATATACATACAGACTACACATACTACACAAACCATATAGTATGAAGTAAATAGTATACAAATGTATCACACATATTACACATACTATACAACACACACAAATACCCACCATGAACAGATACTACAAAAACATACCTAACATACAATTTATATATTCAATTCCCTATACAAAAGTAATATTATTTACATGTCCCTTTGTGCATCTTTATTGATCAAATTATCTCAACTAAAATTACCATTCCTAGTACAATGTCAAGGTTTCAGAAGTTATGAAAACGTACATGATTTACATTAAATATTCCATATAGATACTGCTCTTTAAAAATATCTTTTATCTGGAGTTGAATCCCTAGGCAAAAATTATCCCACTAATATATATTTCATTTATTTAAAAATAGCAACATTGGACATTAAAAATCATTAATAAACATTAAAAATCATACTGAACAGTTGTCTCTGGATAGTCTTTTGAGGGAAATTTTGGGTTCTGTATACAAAAGAAAGAAAAAAGAACTCTTCTGTTTTACCTCGCTTTTGCTTCTGATATATTATATGGACCTATGACAGTCAGAGGAGTTTAGATAATATGAGAGACTACGGAAATGCTTTACAAACACTGGGGATTAAAAGATGAACAGGTCTAGACAAGCAGATTGGAGAACAGAACTGTGGCATATGAGGGGAGGAGATTTCATCAGGCTATTCTGCAATCAATTAAGCTATCATCTGGATCTTTAAAAATAAACGCTAAAATAGTTTTATAAATTATGAATACAAACTTCCCTTATGGGTCTCTGAAGAAGACTCCTTACATTATAGGAGGGTCTGTGTGAATGAGTGTGTGTGTGTGTGTGTGTGTGTATGTATGTTTACATGTGTGTGTTTGTGCTATCTACTTATGTACATATATATCTAGATTTTTTCCAAATTTTAAAAGAGTGGAAGAGATAAATAAAATATTCATTCAAATATACACTCATAAATGTTCGTGGATATTCTAACATGTCTCGCTTTGTTTAAATACTAGTTAAGATAGCAAGTATACACTGCCATGAATGAGATGACCTGCATCATTTGATTTACCAAGGCCCATTTCAGTTGCATCTCTGAGACAGCATTGAAATTTAACTAGATCTCTCTTTGAATTTTATTCACTTTTTAGTGTACGGATGATCCCATGAAAATATAGACTATTATAAATAATAATTAACTAATTAAATAAATCTGAAATTTATGCCTGGCCAGAGGTGCTTAATAATCACTGAAAGTTATTGACATGAAGACTAGGGAAAGAAACTTTATTTCTATTTATGCATGTGTACCTAACTATTTTCTTCTCAGTCAATCATCCAGGCAGGCATTTTTGTAGTTTACTAAGTAAAGAATTCTTGAAAGGAAGATTATTAATTGGCAATGTGTTTAGCATGAATATTACACCATACCTTAACTGTAATGATCAGGTGAATAGCATTGAAATGCAATATCAATATTTGATGTAAAATGGATTCCAGGGGGGATAGTTTACTCTGAGCCTGGATTGAAATGAGTAAAAATTTATACAGAGATTTCTGCCTCCCATCTAACTCATTTCATTCCAATCTATTTTACATTTTCCAGATATCAGTAAAATTAGACAGTCAATTAAAATTTCATGGTCTACAGTGTTATCTTCAGACAGAACCAGAAGCAATACTCTAGTTAATAATCTCACTATAAAAATAGCAATATTGCTCTAGTTTCAGCTATAAGAAATTAAAACTGCTCAATGTCCTAATTTCTTTTATTTTAAAAAAGTTAGCTATTGCTAATCTTCTGTGTCCTTACATTTGGATAGGCTATCACAAAAAAGTCTCATTTTCACCTTAGGTTAAAGTTTGTATGTAAAGGTCTGTATTTTCTATGATAGTGTGTTGGATATTTCTTACATGAAAATAAATTATGCTTATAAAACAGATGTGAGTGTTATTCAATATTTGTACAGTTTATCATGTGCATAGATACCATATTCAGTTTAAGGAAACAAGAGAAAAATAAAACAAAAAGACTTCACAGCTGTGGAAATTTGGTGCCAATGCTTTAGATAAAAGATCCTAATTCTGTTTTTGATGTACTATTGTACCTCCCAGCTATGTTATTTGCAATAACCAATGGGGAAAAAGACTAAGGGTTGAGAACCAGGCTGATGGACATTACAGCTTTGTTTGCTTTATTCTCACATATGATTCCTCTGTGACAGAAGGTAGAAATATTGTATGCTGTCACTTGATAATATCTGACTTTAGCATTAGTCTCATAATGTCTCTATGTTCCATAGTTTCTACAAACCACAGTAAAACTTACCCAGTATCATTTTGCTGTCAAGTATGCTTTCCTGAACTTAATTCCTCTCTTAAGAACCAATTATAAAATGAAATGAATAATTTAATACAAAAAAATACTAAGTGTTCCCCTTTGTGTCAGACAGATGGCCTTGTTACATCTATACATGCAAAAGTCATTAAAGTCACCAGGTTATACAACAGTTCTAATATAAAAATCATAATATACAATTGATTAAAATAAAAGAGCTCTTAGACTTAATAAATGTTATTAAATGTTTCTACTTAATTAAGTGAAGAGTTGAGTATCCCAATTAAATAGATACTTAGGAATAAAGATGTAAGGGGAAGAGTGTTTTCCTCATACGCAGAGACACAAATCAAGTGTCAAAACTTACTGATACCAAAACAAAAGACAGTTGAGGAACAGGAAATTATAGATGGGTTTAGAGAAGCACACTGCTG
The DNA here is from genome assembly GCA_964023405.1 of Apodemus agrarius. NCBI lineage: Eukaryota > Metazoa > Chordata > Mammalia > Rodentia > Muridae > Apodemus > Apodemus agrarius. The sequence continues at coordinate 134,513,829 of OZ030006.1, forward strand.
GATCCAAATAGACAAGAGTTTTTAGGTGAATGATCACCAGCCACAAATAAAGATGTCTTTATACAGTAGTCTTAATCATTGCAAAGCAAAAGCCTAAATAGTAAGGTGAGTACTGTACTAAATAAGAATGGGAGGAATAGCTAGCATGTAAAGAATCTAATTTTTATTACAACTCTCTTTTAAATGGCCAAACACAAATATCACGTTGTTAGAGAGGAGAGTAAGGAGTAATTACTGCTTGTATCATTGTCTTGGATTTACACTCCTTTCAACCTCCGGTATCCTTTCCTCCAGGTCCACTCATGTCACCACTTGCCATAGGATTTTGTCTTAATATTTGAAAAGCATTCACACACACACACACACACACACACACACACACACACGCGCGCTGTCTTAGAGTTTTACTGCTGTGAACAGACACCATGACCAATGCAAGTTCTATAAAAGACAACATTTAATTGGGTCTGGTTTACAGGCTCAGTGGTTCAGTCCATTACCATCAAGGCAGAAACATAGCAGCATCCAGGCAGATATGGTGCAGGAGGAGCTGAGAGTTTTACATCTTCATCTGAAGGCTGATAGTAGAAGACTGACTTCCAGGCAACTAGGGTGAGGTTCTTAAGCCACACCCACAGTGACACACCTTCTCCAACAATGCTACCCCACTTAATATGGTCACTCCCTGGGCCACTCATATATGAACCATCACAAACACCCATTTTTAAGTATAAAGTATAGAAAGACAAATATTGCATTTCACTATTGAGTGGATTATGAAAATTTGCAATCATAGAGACTGTGAGTGGAGGAGTAATGACCTAAACCTGGAGAAAAGAGTAGGGAGGGAAAATATCAGAGGTCACTCAGTGAGCATAGCATTGCTGTTTTACAGGTAGGCTCTCTTGTTTTCTAGCATAATGATGAAGGTGAAAATATCAACAGTAATGTATTATGTATCTCAAAATAATTAGAAGAAATAAACTTGAATCTATCAGAAAAGAATGATAAATTTTTATGGTGGTAGTTCTGTTAATTGCTATGATTGTGTTATCACTCAGTGCAACTGTGAATCTAACTTACATATTTTCCCTTACAAATCTGTTTAAACATTCATTATGTGTCAATCAAAAATACTTACCTATTCCATTGATCCACTTCCCTGTCACTGCACCAATACCATGCAGTTTTTAACACTACTGCTCTGTAGTATTGCTTGAGGTCCGGGATATTGATTCCCTCAGAAGTTCGTTTACTGTTGATGATAGTTTTAGCTATCCTGGGTTTTTTGTTATTCCAGATGAATTTGAGAATTGCTCTTTCTAACTCTATAAAGAACTGAGTTGGGATTTTGATGGGGATTGCATTGAACCTGTACATTGCTTTTGGCAAGATTGCCATTTTAACTATATTAATCCTGCCAACCCACGAGCATGGAAGACTTTTCCATTTTCTGAGGTCTTCTTCAATTTACTTCTTCAGAGACCTGAAGTTTTTGTCATATAAATCTTTCACTTGTTTGGTTAGAGTCACACCAAGATACTTTATATTGTTTGTGGCTATTGTGAAGGGTGTCATTTCCCTAATTTCTTTCTCGGCCTACTTATCCTTTGCGTATAGGAAGGCTACTGATTTGCTTGAGTTGACTTTATAACCAGCCACTTTGCTGAAGTTGTTTATCAGCTGTAGTAGTTCTCTGGTGGAGGTTTTTGGGTCACTTAAGTATACTATCATATCATCTGTGAATAGTGATAGTTTGACTTCTTCCTTTCCAATTTGTATCCCTTTGACTTTCTTATGTTGTCGAATTGCTCTAGCTAGTACCTCAAGTACTATATTGAAGAGATATGGTGAGAGGGGGCAGCCTTGTCTAGTCCCTGATTTTAGTGTGATTGCTTCAAGTTTCTCTCCATTTACTTTGATGTTGGCTATCGGTCTGCTGTAAATTGCTTTTACTATGTATAGATATGGGCCTTGAATTCCTGTTCTTTCCAAGACTTTAAGCATGAAAGGATGCTGAACTTTGTCAAATGCATTTTCAGCATCCAATGAGATGAGCATGTGGTTTTTTTCTTTAAGTTTGTTTATGTAGTGGATTACGTTGACCCACACATATATGGCCAATTGATATTTGACAAAGGAGCTGAAAACATCCAGTGGAAAAAAGATAGCCTTTTCAACAAATGGTGCTGGCTCAACTGGAGGTCAACATGTAGAAGAATGAGAATTGATCCACTCTTATCTCCATGAACTAAGCTCAACTCCAAGTGGATCAAGGACCTCCAAATAAAACCAGACACACTAAAACTAATATAAAAGAAACTGGGGAAGACCCTTGAGGACATTGGCTCAGGGGGAAAATTCCTGAACAGAACACCAATCGATTATGCTCTAAGATCAAGAATAGACAAGTGGGACTGATAAAATTACAAAGTTTCTGTAAGGCAAAAGACACTGTCAAAAGGACAAATTGGCAACCAACAAATTGGGAAAAGATCTTCACCAACCCTACATCTGACAGAGGCCTAATATCCAATGTATACAAAGAAATCAAGAAGTTAGACCCCAGAAAACCAAATAACCCTATCCAAAAATGGGGTACAGAGCTAAACAAAGACTTTTCACCTGAAGAAATTCGGATGGCTGAGAAACACCTTAAAAAATGTTCAACATCATTAGTCATTAGAGAAATGCAAATCAAAACAACCCTGAGATTTCACCTCACACCTGTCAGAATGGCTAGGATTAAAAACTCAGAAGACATCAGGTGTTGGCGAGGATGTGGAGAAAGAGGAACACTCCTCCACTGCTGGTGGGACTGCAAGCTGGTACAACCACTCTGGAAATCAGTCTAGCGGTTCCTCAGAAAACTGGACATGATACTTCCAGAGGATCCAGCTATACCACTCCTGGGAATATACCCAGAAGACTCCCCAGCATGCAGTAAGGATACATGCTCCACAATGTTCATAGCAGCCTTATTTATAATGGCCAGAAGCTGGAAAGAACCCAGATGTCTCTCAACAGAGGAATGGATACAAAAAATGTGGTATATATACACAATGGAATACTATTCAGCCATTAGAAGCAATGAATTCATGAAATTCTTAGAGAAATGGATGGAGCTGGAGAACATCATTCTAAGTGGCGGAACCCAGTCTCAAAAGAATACCCATGGTATGCAGTCACTGATAAGTGGATATTAGCCTAGAATCATGGGACACCAAAGACACAATTCACATACCAAATGATGTCTGACAAGAAGAAAGGAATGGACACTAATACTGGAAAGGATCAAAGAATCAGTGTAGGGGAATACCAGAACAGGGAAGTGGGAAGGGGTGGATGAGGGAGCAGGGGGAGGGAAAGGGGCATGTGGGACCTTAGGGGGGTGGGGAAACAAAAAAAGGGAAATGAAATGTAAATATAGAATATATCCAATAAAAAAGGAAAAAATAGTAATTACAATAAATAACATTAAAAAATACTTAAAAAATACTAAAATCTTCAGATATACCACATTGATACCTATGTTAAAACTGAACTGGCAATTGAACTTGTTCTTTTTTCTGTTGTGTTCTTCAAGCAGTTAAGGAAGTGTTTGCATACTTAAAGATGGGAGTGACTGAATTATCCTAAAAACCCACTGAAATTTTTCTGGAGTCAGAGACAGAGTTAAATTGTGTAAAATAATAATGTCATTCAATCTGAATATCTGAGACATGGGTAATAATAATGTCCTAATGCAGTAAAAGGATCTGGACACTTGGAGTAATAACCAGATCTGGTCATCTAAATATTAAGTATAGGAGCTTGTATTAAGCTATAGTCCATTTGACCCCCAAAGTCCATACTTTTTAACACATTGATAATAACAATTATGACACACACAAAAAAAAATCTTTAGCTCAGTGTGGCCATCATAATTAACTGCAGTGATAGTAAATTGATGTTCAAAATTCTTTCATAACAGAGGGATGCCATATTAGACTGATGTTAAATTTGAGGAACTCTGGGGCTGCAGATAAATCAGTCAGTAAAGTGCTTGCTGTACAAGTCTAAGGACTTTGAGTTCTACACTCAGTCCACATGAAAAAACGTGTAATAGCATGAGTTCTGGTAATCCCATCAAGATTGAGGAGGAGAGATGAGGATGTTGGTGCACACGGAGAAGCCAGCAGGGTTGACACAACAAATTGCAGTTTCAGTGAGAGATCTTGACTCTAACATCAAGGGTGGTTCTCTGCTAAGAAACTGCATCTGAATAGTGGGTGGGGCAGTTTTAGAAAACATAAGAAATTAGAAAACTGCACGAATATGTACATACAGTATCCTCTGTCACGTTTCAGGGGACATCTGGAGTATCTGAATGTCAGATTAAGAAAAATCTTCTATTAAAGCTCATTCTATGTAAATAAAATTATGCATGCATGTAAATATGAATCCAGGTAATGCTGCTGTTAGTAATTGTATCTTTTGTAAACTATGTTTTAGAATCTAAAACTGAATGAATACTTTAGCAAAAGTAAGTGTTCCTTGCTCTAAGGACAAAATGTGGCAAGGATTTTGGCTATAGGTAATTCACTGGTCACTTTTACATATTTTGCATAATTGTCTGCACTTTTTTCTTTCCATTCTAAGGAAGTGTAAGTGCAGTGTAGGTAGACAACTTTAAAACCCTTCACTCATATGTCACACACAACCCTCCTGATGATACATCTTTACAAATATCCCAAAACAAGGATAGTAAAATATTAATCTTTGTGTTTCTCTGTAAATATTGCCAAAATCATGAAGTAAATATTTCATGAGTTCATAGTGTGCTTTTTGCCTAATCTATAAACATCAGTTATTCACTGTAGCTTGGCTATATTTAGAGGCATTTTATTTTTTATTCTTGTTGTATTTCAGGAGTGTTTACTTATGTAAGGTAGCAGCAGCATAATTCTTATAATCAAATAAAATACTTCATTGTCCACTATTAAATTATTTTAGGCTTAGGAAAAAAATTAATATTCTTTCCTAGAATTAGAGAATGCAAATCATTGCTTATTATTATGACTTCTCAGTAGGTCAAGTAAAGGCCTGCATATTGTATAATAGAATAGCTTTGCAATTATATCAATGATGTGGTATTATAATTCTTAAAGTAAATCAGGATTATTGAACAAGATGCTTCATAAATCAGCATTATAATGCAATCTGCTCTGGAAGAATAGTGCACTATCATAAATTGCATGGCCTAAAATATTCTAAATACTTTTGTGCTCACTGACAGAAATTTGGAATTCTTTCTTACTAGTTAGCCCAGCATTGGATACTGTTTCATGCAAATTCTAGTTGGCTGATATTCATGGTGGTTCACATTAGGTAATTAATTATATTAACTCCATTTTGTGTTATACATATTAGCAACAATGGTCTGTTTGTACTTCTACAAATAACGTTTTGTTAATTTTTAATAATTATGACATGCATGTAAATAGGATTGTTCAACCTTTTTTGTCATTAACTGTAGTCATCAATATTAGTTTGTTGCCACTTTCTTTAGTCAAATCCTGAATATCAATTAATACTTTTTAAACAGTGTTTTTGAAATACTGCTAAGGAAAATTGCATGCCAGAGCAATGGAAACATATTTGGAAAAATGTTTTATTTGTTGCCAATTTGTTTCTTTAATTAAAAAATTTTGTGATGAGGTAAGGAACAACAGGCTTGGGTTTTCTCTATTTACTTTAAAATAACAGTGTTTGCTTAGACAATTTCTTTATGTCAGAGTAAACTTAATGAAGCCCATTCTGTGAAAGATTGGAGTGTACTAGCTGTTCTTCATTTGTATACAGTATGGTGTAAGAATATTTAATTTAAAGTGTTACAGGAATAATTCATGCTTATACTTTCTTCTTTTTGTAATTATTTGAAAGATAATAAGTAAAGCTCTTGCACAAAGAAACATATAGATGATCTTTCCAGCTATGTAGTAGAGGTAAATATTTTCATTTTTAATATCTGGTTCAGTCATTAAAAGGACCATATAAGGCATGTTTTTTTTCATTTTTTATATCTTTATTTCATTTTTTATTGGATATATTCTATATTTACAACTCATTTACCTTTTTCTGGTTCCCCACCCCCCAAAGGTCCCACATGACCTTTTCCCTCCCCCTGCTCCCTCATCCACCCCCCTCCTACTTCACTGTTCTTGTACTCCCCCACAATGATGCTTTGGTCCATTCTAGCACCAGTGTCCACTCCTTTCTTCTTGTGAGACATCACTTGGTATGTGATTTATGTCTTTGGTGTTCCAAGCTTCTAGGCTAATATCCACTTATCAGTGACTGCATATCATGGGTATTCTTTTGAGACTGGGTCACCTCACTTAGTATGACGTTCTCCAGCTCCATCCATTTCTCTAAGAATTTCAAGAATTCATTGTTTCTAATGGCTGAATAGTACTCCATTGTGTATATATACCACATTTTATGTATCCACCCCTCTGTTGAGGGACATCTGGGTTCTTTCCAGCTTCTGGCTACTATATATAAGACTGCTATGAACATCATGGAGCATATATCCTTATTACATGCTGGGGAATCTTCTGGGTATATTCCCAGGAGTGGTATGGCTGGGTCCTCAGGAAGTATCATGTCCAGTTTTCTGAGGAACCGCCATACTGATTTCCAGAGTGGTTGTACCAGCTTGCAGTCCCACCAGCAGTGGAGGAGTGTTCCTCTTTTTCCACATCCTCACCAACACCTGATGTCTTCTGAGTTTTTAATCTTAGCCATTCTGACTGGTGTGAGGTGAACTCTCAGGGTTGTTTTGATTTCCATTTCCCTAATGACTAATGATGTTGAACATTTTTAAAGGTCTTTCTCAGCCATCCGAATTTCTTCAGGTGAAAAGTCTCTGTTTAGCTCTGTACCCTATTTTTGGATAGGGTTTTTGGTTTTATAGGGTCTAACATCTTGAGTTCTTTGTATACATTGGATATTAGCCGTCTGTCAGAGGTGGGGTTGGTGAAGATCTTTTCCCAATTTGTTGGTTGCCGATTTGTCCTTTTGACAGTTTATTTTGCCTTACAGAAACTTTGTAATTTTATCAGGCCCACTTGTCTATTCTTGCTCTTAGAGCATAAGCAATTGGTGTTCTGTTCAGGAATTTTTCCCCTGAGCCAATGTCCTCAAGGGTCTTCCCCAGTTTTTTTTCTATTAGTTTTAGTGTGTCTGGTTTTATATCGAGGTCCTTGATCCACTTGGAGTTGAGCTTAGTGCAAGGAGATAAGAGTGGATCAATTCTCATTTTTCTGCATGTTGACCTCCAGTTGAGCCAGCACCATCTGTTGAAAAGGCTATCTTTTTTCACTGGATGTTTTCAGCTCCTTTGTCGAAGATCAATTGGCCATAGATGTGCTAGTTCAATTCTGGGTCTTAGATCCTATTCCATTGATCCACCTCCCTGTCACTGAACCAATGCCATGCAGTTTTTAATACTACTGCTCTGTAATATTGCTTGAGGTCCAGGATATTGATTCCTCCAGAAGTTCTTTTGCTGTTGATGATAGGTTTAGCTATCCTGGGTTTTTTTGTTATTCCAGATGAATTTGAGAATTGCTCTTTCTAACTCTATGAAGAACTGAGTTGGGATTTTGATGGGGATTGCGTTGAATCTGTATATTACTTTGGACAAGATTGCCATTTTTGACTATATTAGTCCTGCCAACCCACGAGCATGGAAGATTTTCCCATTTTCTGATGTCTTCTTCAATTTCCCTCTTCAGAGACCTGAAGTTTTTGTCATATAAATCTTTCACATGTTTGGTTAGCGTCACTCCAAGATACTTTATATCATTTGCAGCTATTGTGAACGGTGTCATTTCCCAAATTTCCTTCTCAGCCTGCTTATCCTTTGCATATAGGAAGGCTACTGATTTGCTTGTGTTGATTTTATAGCCAGCCATTTTGCTGAAGTTGTTTATCAGTTGCAGGAGTTCTCTGGTGGAGGTTTTTGGGTCCCTTAAGTATACTATCATATCATCTGCGAATAGTGATAGTTTGACTTCTTCCTTTCTGATTTGTATCCCCGTTGACTTCCCTCTGTTGTCAAATTGCTCTAGCTAGTACCTCAAGTACTATATTGAAGAGATATGGTGAGAGGAGGCAGCCTTGTCTAGTCCCTGATTTTAGCGGGATTGCTTCAAGTTTTTCTCAGTTTACCTTGATGTTGGCTACTGGTCTGCTGTATATTGCTTTTACTATGTTTAGATATGGGCCTTGAATTCCTGCTCTTTCCAAGACCTTTAGCATGAAAGGATGCTGAATTTTGTCAAATGCTTTTTCAGCATCCAATGAGATGACCATGTGGTTCTTTTCTTTGAGTTTGTTTATGTAGTGGATTACATTGATGGATTTCCATATATTGAACTATCCCTGCATCCCTGGGATGAAGCCAACTTGATCATGGTGAATGATCGTTTTGATGTGTTCTTGGATTCAGTTAGCAAGTTTTTTGTTTAGTATTTTTGCATCGATATTCATAAGAAAATTTGGCCTGTAGTTCTCTTTCTTAGTTGGATCTTTGTGTGGTTTGGTATCAGGGTAATTGTGGCTTCATAGAATGAGTTGGGTAGTGTTCCTTCTGTTTGTATTTTGTGGAATAATTTGAAGAGTATCAGTATCAGGACTTCTTTGAATGTCTGATAGAATTCTGCACTAAAACCGTCTGGTCCTGTGCTTTTTTTGGTTGGAAGACTGTCTATGACCCCTTCTATTTCTTTGGGGGTTATGGGTCTGTTTAGACGATCTATTTGATCCTGGTTTAATTTTGGTATTTGGTAACTGTCTAGGAAATTGTCCATTTCCTCCAGATTCTCAAGTTGTGTTGAGTATAGGTTTTTGTAGTAGGATCTGAAGTTTTTTTGAATTTGCTCAGTTTCTGTTGTTATATCTCCCTTTTCATTTCTAATTTTGTTAATTTGAATACTGTCTCTGTGTCCTTTGGTAAGTCTGGCTAGGGGTTTATCTATCTTGTTGATTTTCTCAAAGAACCAGCTCCTGGTTTTGTTGATTCTTTGTATGGATCTTTTTGTTTCAACTTGATTGATTTCAGCCCTGAGTTTGATGATTTCCTGTCTTCTACTCCTCCTGGGCGAAATTGCTTCTTTTTGTTCCAGAGCATTCAAGTGCGCCATTATGTTGCTAGTATATGCTCTCTCCTGTTTCTTTTTGGAGACACTCAGGGTTATGAGTTTTCCTCTAAGCACTGCTTTCATTGTGTCCCATAGATTTGGGTATGTTGTGCCTTCATTTTCATTAAATTCTAAGAAATCTTTGAGTTCTTTCTTTATTTCTTCCTGGATTAAGGTATCACTGAGTAGAATATTGTTCAGCCTTCATGTGTATGAGGATTTTCTGTTGTTTTTGTTGCTATTGAAGACCACTCTTACTCCATGGTGATCAGATAAGAGGCATGGGATTAGTTTGATCTTTTTATATTTGTTGAGATCTGTCTTGTGTCCAGTTATATGGTCGATTTTGGAGAAGGTACCATGAGAAGCTGAGAAAAAGGTATAGTCTTTTGCTTTAGGGTGAAATGTTCTATATATATATATATATATATATATATATATATATATATATATGTTAAATCCAATTGGTCCAAAGTTTTGATGAGTTTCTCCGTGTCCCTGTTTAGTTTCTGTTTTCCTGATCAGTCCACTGTGGATCATGAAGTATTGAGGTTCCCCACAATCATTGTGTTAGTTGCAATGTGTGCTTTGAGCTTTAGTAAAGTTTCTTTTATGAATGAGGGTGCCCTTACATTTGGAGCGTAGATGGTTAGAATTGTGAGTTCTTCTTGGTGGATTCTCCCTTTGACTAGCAAGAAGTGACCTTCTGTGTCTCTTTTGATGACTTTGGGTTGAAAATCAATTTTATCTGATATTAAAATGGCTATTCCAGCTTGCTTCCTGTGACCATTTGTTTGCAAAATTGTCTTCCATCCTTTTACTCTAAGGTAGTGTTTGTCTTTGACTCTGAGGTGTGTTTCCTGTAAGCAGCAAAATGTAGGGTCCTGTTTCCATATCCAGTCTGTTAGTCTATGTCTTTTTATTGGGGAATTGAGTCCATTGATGTTAAGAGATATTAAGGAATACAGATTATTACTTCCTGACATTTTTGATGTTATTTTTGTTTTTGAGTAATTATCTTCCTTTGAGTTTGATGGAAGAAGGTTACTGTCTTGCTTTTTCTTGGGTGCAGTTTCTTTCCTTGTATTGGAGTTTTCCTCCTATTATCCTTTGTAGAGCTGGGTTAGGGGAAAGATATTGTGTAAATTTGGTCCTGTCATGGAATATTTTGATTTCTCCATCTATGTTGATTGAGAGTTTTGCTGGGTATAGTAGTCTTGGCTGACATTTGTGTTCTCTTAGGGTCTGCATGAGGTCTGCCTAGGATCTTCTAGCTTTCATGGTTTCTGGAGAGAAGTCTGGTGTGATTCTGATAGGTCTTCCTTTATATGTTACTTGGCCCTTTTCTCTTACTGCCTTTAATATTCTTTCTTTGTTTAGTACATTTGGAGTTTTGATTATTATGTGACAGGAGGTGTTTCTGTTCTGGTCCAGTCTGTTTGGAGTTCTGTAGGCTTCTTGTATATTTATGGGCATCTCTCTCTTTAAGTTAGGGAAGTTTTCTTCCATAATTTTTTAAAAGATATTTGCTGGCCCTTTAAGTTGTAGATCTTCACTCTCATCTATCCCTATAATCCTTAGGTTTGGTCTTCTCATTGTGTCTTGGATTTTCTGGATGTTTTGGATTACAAGCCTTTTGTATTTTGCATTTTCTTTGACTGTGGAGTCAATGGTTCCTATGTTATCTTCAGCATCTGAGATTCTTATCTCTATCTCTTGTATTCTGTTGTTGATATTTGCATCTATGACCCCTGATTTCTTCCCAAGGTTTTCTATCTCCAAAGTTGCCTCCTTTTGTGATTTCTTAGTCGTTTCTACCTCTGTGTTCAGATCTTGGATGGTTTTGCTCAGTTCCAACATTTGTTTGTTTGTGTTTTCATGTAATTCTTTAATATATTTTTGTGCTCCCTCTTTCATGACTTCTGCATGTTGTTTCAAGTTCTCCTGCATTTCTTTAACTGATTTTCTCATTTCCTCTTTATTGGTTTCTCTCTGATGGCCCATATTCTCCTGGAGTTCTTTAAGTGTTTTTTGTGTTTGGATTGTAAGAGCTTCTACCCTATTGATGTTCCCCTGCATTTCTTTAAGAGATTTGTTTATGTCTTTTTTGTGTTCCTCTAGGAGCATCATGACCTGTGCTTTTATCTAACTCTTGTTTTTCTGGTGTGCTGGGGTATCCAGGACTTGCTGTGGTTGGTGAATTGGGTTCAGATGGTGCCATATTGCCTTGATTTCTGTTAATAACGTTCCTACGTTTGCCTTTTGCCATCTGTTTATCTCTGGAGTTAGTTGGTCTTATTGTAGATGGCAGCCCCACTGAAAGCACAGTGCGCCTGTCCCCAGGGGACAGTGAACTTTGCTGAGCTGTTGGTGCCTGGATTTGCTGATCTCTTCTGGCTCTGGGTGAGGGTGGCGTTGTCTGTGCTAGACTACGCTAGGTCTCAGTCCAAGCCCCTGACTCCAGCTGCTAGAATTCTGTGCCGTGTCCTGAGGCAAGATGGCACCTTGCTGCCAGCCCGCCTGGAGTGCAGGCCTGACCAAGGTGTTCTGCACCCGCAGCTGAGCTGTCTGTGCCCAGATCTCCTGCGGACCTAAGCTAAGCTATATCTTTGTCCACGCACCTGACTCCAGCCGCTCGCTGTGCCTGCTGCTGTTTGCGTGGTGTCCCGAGGCAAGATGGTGGCCCCGCTGAAAGCACAGTGTGCCTGTCCCCAGTGGAGAGTGACCTTTGCTGAGCTGTTGGTACCCAGATCTGCCGATCTCTTCTGGCTCTGGGTGCGGGCCAGAGCCTGGCGGAGTTGTCTGTGCTAGACTACGCTAGCTCTCAGTCCAAGCCTCTGACTCCAGCTGCTAGACTTCAGTGCCCTGTCCCGAGGCAAGATGGCCCCTTGCTGCCAACCCGCCCGGAGAGCCGGTCCGCGGTGGTCTGCACCCGAAGCTGAGCTGTCTGTGCCCAGATCTCCTGCAGAGCTAAGCTAAGCTATATCTCTGTACATGCACCTGACTCCAGCCGCTCGCTGTGCCCCTAAGGCATGGTTTTTTAATACAATAATTAAAATGCAAAGTTTGGACTCCATTTTCCCAAATACAAGTTCAATTTTTGAAAGAGATTTGACTATCCCAAATGTAGAACAAATACGTACAATCCCTACCATCCATCAATCTAGTGTTAGAGCATCAAAAACTCAGTAATTTAAATTTTAAGATATAATGAAATAAGCAGTAATCATTCAAGTGATAAATAATTTGTGTCAACACAAAATCTTATGCTCTTTGTGCCAATGTTTATATTTAAGATGGTTTCTAATTAAGAGCATGATAATAAAAAATGAATATTATCATATAGTCTTTTAAGCATTATTTATAAATATTTCTGATTTTTTATATCAAATAGCCTTTCATCATTGTTTTTTCTTTCTAGAGTTTTATTCTTGGAGGATGGAAGCCTTAAGATATGCAATGTTACAAGATCAGATGCTGGGTCTTATACCTGTGTAGCCACAAATCAATTCGGCAATGGGAAAAGCAGTGGCAGTCTCATCGTGAAAGGTAATCTGTTGTTCTCAGGAGGAACTTTTGGATATCACATTCACTGATGCATAACTTGACATCAAGTAACATAATGTATGTGTGGAATATTTAATTCAATATTTATTTAAGGGTGCTACTACCATAATCCATTAATGGGTGTCCTGTTTAGGAATTCAGTGCTATGGTTAACATGAATACTTTGGCAGTTAGTTGAGGTCAATGTGTGATTTTGCAGAGTTCAAACCTGCTGTGCAATATTAAGAATTCCCCACATGCCTTAGTGTTTGTAGCCATGGGCATTTTGGTAAAGTTCCCAAGTAGCTTGTTTCTTGGTTATATGACTCTCAGGACCTTTGTTTTATATGAACATTTCCCCTTTGTATTAGTTACTTTTCTATTGGTGGGATAAAACACCAGGTCTGCAGTAACTTGAAATTAAACAACAAAAGGAAGTCAAAGGGATACAAATTGGAAAAGAAGAAGTCAAACTATCACTATTTACAGAAGATATGTTAGCATACTTAAGTGACCCAAAAAATTCAACCAGAGAACTCTTAAACCTGATAAACAACTTCAGCAAATATAATTAATTTGAACAGATCAGTGGCCTTCCTCTATTCAAAGGATAAACAGGCTGAGAAAGAAATTAGGGAAACACCTCCCTTCAAAGTCTCTGAAGAAAGAAATTGATCTTAGAAGATGGAAAGACCTCCCATGCTGAAGGATTGTTAGGATTAATACAGTAAGAAGACATAGTGCAGAAAGGAATATACACATTCAAAGCAATCCCCATCAAAATTGTAACTCAATTCTTCATAGAGTTAGAATGAGAAATTTCCAAATTCATCTGCAATAACAAAAAATCCAGGAGAGCAAAAATTATTCTCAACAATAAATGCTTCTGGCAGAATTACCCTCCCTGATCTTAAGCTGTACTACAAAGTAATCATGATAAAAAAAACTGCATGGTATTGGTACAGTGACATGCAGGTAGATCAATGGAATAGAATTGAAGACCCAGAAATGAACCCACACAAGTATGGTACTTAATTTTTGACAAAGGAGCTAAAACTATCCAGTGGAAAAAGACAGAATTTTCAACAACAGGTGCTGGGTCAACTGGTGGTTAGCATGCAAATCAATTCATTCTAGTCTCCTTGTACAAAGCTCAAGTCCAAGGATCAAGGCGCTCCACATAAAACCAGACACACAAAAACTAATAGAAAAGAAAGTGGAGAAGAGCCTTGAGAACATGGCCACAGGGGAAAATTTGCTGAACAGAACACCAATAGTTTATGTTCTAAGATCAACAATTTACAAATTGAACCCCATAAAATTGCAAAACTTCTGTAAGGCAAAGGACACTGTCAGAAGGACAAAACAGCAACCATCAGATTGGGAAAATATCTTTACCAATCCTACATCATATTAGCCACCTGATAGAGGGCTAATACACAATATATAAAAAGAACTCAAGAAGTTTGACTCCAGAGAATCAAAAACCCTATTAAAAATGTGGTATCAAACTAAAAAAAAGAATTCTCAACTGCGGAATGCTGAATGGCTGGGAAATACCTAAGGAAATGTTCAACATTCTGAATCATCAGGGAAATGCAAATCAAAGCAACCCTGAGATTCCACATCACACCAGTCAGAAGGGATAAGATGAAAAACTCAGGACAACAGATGCTGAAGAGGATTAGGAGAACGAGGAACACTCCTACATTGTAGATGGGATTACAAGTTGGTAAAATTCACTATGGAAATCAGTTTGACAATTCCTCAGAAAATAAGACATAGTTCTACCTAGGACCCAGCTATACCACTCCTGGACATATACCAAGAAGATGTTCCAACATGTAATATGGACATATGCTCCACTATGTTCATAGCAGCCTTATTTATAATAGCCAGAAGTTGGAAAGAACCCAGATGTCCCTCAACAGAGGAATGGATATAGAAAATGTGGTACATTTACACAATGAAGTACTACTCAGCTAATAAAAGCAATAAAATGCTCTTGGATTGGGAGGATCAATATAGTAAAAATGTCCATCTTGCCAAAAGCAATCTACAGATTCAATGCAATCCCCATCAAAATCCCAAATCAATTCTTCATAGATGTAGAAAGAGCAATTCTCAAATTCATCTGAAATAACAAAAATCCCAGGATAGCTAAAACTATTCTCAACAATAAAAGGACTTCTGGGGGAATCAATATCCCTGACCTCAAGCAGTACTACAGATCAATTGTGTTAAAAACTGCATGGTTTTGGTACAGCAACAGGCAAGAAGATCAGTGGAATAGAATTGAAGACCCAGAAATGAACCCACAGACTTATGGTCACTTGATCTTTGATAAAGGAGCAACAACCATCCAGTGGAAAAAACAGCCTTTTCAACAAATGGTGCTGGTTCAACTGGAGGTCAACATGCAGAAGAATGTGAATCGACCCAAGATGGTACAAATGCTATGGAAATCTGTCTGGTGGTTCCTCAGAAAATTGGTCATGACACTTCCAGAGGACCCTGTCATACTACTTCTGGGCATATACCGAGCGGATTCCCCTGCATACAATAAAGACACATGCTCCACTATGTTCATAGCAGCCTTATTTATAATAGCCAGAAGTTGGAAGGAGCCCAGATGTCCCTCAAAGGAAGAATAGATACAGAAAATGTGGTATATTTATACAAGGGAATACTACTAAGCAATCAAAAATAGTGAATTCATGCAATCTGTAGGCAAATGGTTGGATCTGGAAAATATCATCCTAAGTGAGTTAACCCAATCACAAAAGAATACACATGAAATGCAGTCACTGATAAGTGGATATTAATGAGTCCAGAAGCTCTGAATACTCAAGACTCAATTTTCAAGTATAAAGATTCCCAAGAGGAAGAAAGGAGAGGACCCTGGTCCTGAAAGGACTAGATCCAGTTTTGTAGGAGAGTACCAGAACAGAACAGAGAAATGGTGGGGTGGTGATTGGGGAATAGGCTGGGAGAAGTGGGAGAGGGAAGAGAACATATGGGACATATGGTGAGGGGGGAACTGGGAAAGGTGAAAGCCTTTGGAATGTAAACAAAGAATATAGAAAAAAAAGAATGTCAAATTATGAAGAAGAAGAAGAAGAAGAAGAAGAAGAAGAAGAAGGAGGAGGAGGAGGAGGAGGAGGAGGAGGAGGAGGAGGAGGAGGAGGAGAAGGAGGAGAAGGAGGAGGAGGAGGAGGAGGAGGAGGAGGAGGAGAAGAAGAAGAAGAAGAAGAAGAAGAAGAAGAAGAAGAAGAAGAAGAAGAAGAAGAAGAAGAAGAAAGGCAGAAGACAGAATCCAGAATTGAAAGAGAAGCCAAAGGGGAAAGAATTATAAACTATGCAACAAACTTTAATGGATAACTAAAGTCAATAAAATCATTTTCTGTACCAGGAAAAAATAAAATAAAAAATAAAAGCAATGAATTCATGAAATTCTTAGGCAAATGGATGGAGTTAGAAAATATCATCCTGACTGAGATAACCCAATCACAAAAGAATACACAGCGTATGCAGTCACTGATAAGTGGATAATTAGCCCAAAAGCTTGGAATACCTGTACTGACTAGTTTTGTGTGTCAACTTGACACAGGCTGGAGTTATCATAGGAAAAGGAGCTTCAGTTGGAGAAGTGCCTCCATGAGATCCAGCTGTGGGGCATTTTCTCAATTAGTGATCAAGTGGGGGAGAGCCCCTTGTGGGTGGTACCATCTCTGGGCTGGTATTCTTGGGTTCTATAAGAGAGCAGGCTGAGCAAGCCAGGGGAAGCAAGCCAGTAAGGAACATCCCTCCATGGCCTCTGCATCAGCTCCTGCTTCCTGACCTGCTTGAGTTCCAGTCCTGACTTCCTTTGGTGTTCAATAGCAGTGTGGAAGTGTAAGCTGAATAAACCCTTTCCTCCCCAACTTGCTTCTTGGTCATGATGTTTGTGCAGGAATAGAAACCCTGACTAAGACAATACCCAAGATACAATTCACAGACCACATGTAGTTCAGGAAGAAGGAATATCAAAGTGTGGATACTTTGGTTCTTCTTAGAAGAGGTATCAAAATACCCATAGCTCACAGCCAACCAATGGACTGAGCATAGGGTCCCCAATGGAAAGGACCCAAGCAGCCGAAGAGTTTTGCAGTCCCATAGGAGGAACAATATTATGTACCAACCAGTACCCCTAGAGCTCCTAGGGACTACACCACCATCTAAAGAGTACACACAGAGGGACCTATGGCTCCAGCTACATATGTAGCAGAGGATGGCTTTTTCAAATATCAATGAGAGGCCATTGGTTCTGTGAAGGTTTGATGCCCCATTGTAGGGGTATGTCAATTCAGGAAAGGATGGAGGGGGGTTAGTAAGCTGGGGGAGGGGGGAGTAGATATGGGGTTTTCTGAAGGGTAACAAGGAACAGGGATAACATTGGAAATGTAAATAAAGCAAATATCTAATTAAAAATGAAAAATATTAAGTGGGGAAGAGCCTCGAGCACATGACATAGGTACAGGGGAAATTTTCGTGAACAGAACACCAATAGCTTATGCTCTGAGATCAACTATTGACAACTGGGACCTCATAAACTTGAAAAGTTTCTGTAAGGCAAAGGGCACTGTCAATAGGACAAAACAGCAACTAACAGATTGGGAAAAGATCTTTACCAATCCTACATCCAATAGAGGGGTAATATCCAATATATACAAAGAAATCAAGAAGTTAGACTCCAGAGAACCATATAACCCAATTAATGACACATGATCCACTATGTTCATATAAACCTTATTTATAATAACCAGAAGCAGGAAAGAACCCAGATGTCACTCAACAGAGAAATGGATGAGAAAATGTGGTACATTTACACAATGGAGTACTACTCAGCTATTAAAACAATAAATTTATGAAATTCTTAGGCAAATGGATGGAACTAGAAAATACCATCCTGAGTGAGGTAACCCAATCACAAAAGAATACACATGGTATGCACTCTCTGATAAGTGAAGTAAAGTCAGAATACCCAAGATTTAACTCATAAACCACATAAAACTCAAGAAGAATGAAGACCAAAGTGTGGATATTTCAGTCCTTCTTAGAAGGGGGGGGTCAAAATAATCATGGAAGGAGATACAGAGACAAAGTATGGAACAGAGACTAATGAAAAGGACATCCAAAGATTGCCCCACCTGTGGATCCATCCCATATGCAGGTACCAAACCCAGACATTATTGTGGATGTCAACAAGTGCCTGTTGACAGGAGTTGGATTTAGCTGTCTCCTGAGAGGCTTTGCCATTGCCTGACAAATACAGAGGTGAATGCTCACAGCCAATCAATGGACTGAGCCCATGGAGCCCTTTGGAGGAGCTAGAGTTGGAAGAACCAGAGAAAAGGACCCAAAGAGCTGAAGGGGTTTGCAGCCTCAGAGAAGAAAAATTAATATGAACCAATTAGTACCCCCAGAACTCCCATGGCCTAAACCACCAACCAGAGTACACATGGAGGGACCCATGGCTCCAGCTGCATATGTAGCAGAGGATGTCCTTGTTGGAAATCAAACAGAAGAGAGGCTATTGGTCCTGTGAAGGCTCGATGCCCTAGTATAGTGGAATGCCAGGACAGGGACATGGGAGTAGGTGGGTTGGTGAACAGCAAAAGGGGGATAGGATAGGAGGTTTTCAGAGAGGAAACAAGGAAAGGGGATAACATTTGCAATATAAATAAAGAAAATATCTAACAAAAATATATAAGCCTAAAGGGGCCACTCTAATTCAAGCCACAACAATATATGTGTGATTCAAACAAATTTATAACCTGATTGTTTTGTTTAAACTACTCTTGGTATATAACCAAGGAGAGACACAGTTTTGTGAACCCATATTAACAAGCAGATTTTGTAAGAGAGAAACGAATAAAATTATATTGTCCAAAAGAGCCATCCAATATTCCTCTCTTAGTAAATAGATTTGCTTATATAATGTGGGAAGATAAAACTGTTAAGTTCCACTTTTAAGTCTTTTATGCTACCATCAACCCAAATGTACCTCTTTTTATCACCATGGGACATATTCAGTATCAGTATTGTCTATTCTCTACTTTTGCTACTTTGTTATATTTATATTTAATGTCAGCTCAAAAAATAATATGTTCATGAGAAGCTATGTCACTACTATTTTTTCTGTCTCCTGAATGGTAAAAAAAAAAAAAAAAAGACTGTTCCACTAAAGCTCTGTATGCAGATAACTAAGCCTAAATAATTCAATTTTACCATTTTGTTTTCCCATATTTTATGTTTAAAATACAAATATATTCAAGAAAAAGCAGTTAATAAGTAACTTCAACTATAATTTAAAATAACTCACAGGAAATAAAACTTTATCTTTATCCCTGAAAGGGTATTTCTGCCAACTTGTCTCAAGTATGCGACATAATGTCAACAATTGTCTGAGACATTCTGGAAAAATGTAACTGGTAAGACTTGATGTGTCAAAAATCCCACCAGTGTGGAACATTTACAAAATCAAAAGGATGTTACCTTTAGATTGCATTGTCATCGGTTTCTAAGGCAAAGATGGACTTGATGTATCAAGACATATGTCATGGTTTCACTGCATAACATGATATTTCTGCAGCAAAATTTTCAATGTTTATATATAGCAAAGTGTTTTATATTTAAGAAGTGTTTTATATTAGAGGAAAAAATACATGTCGTGGAAAGTAAGTATTTGAATTTCATTGCATAAATTCCAATCAAGACAATGTAGAAAGTGTATTTTCATTGAATGACAGTAGGTGATACAGTATGGTGGAGGATGTACTTACATTGTAGTTGAATGTTAGTGCTTTAGGGAAACCTATTGGTATACAAATAGGAAGTATAAAAGAGATGTGAGCAAGTAGTAATGTGTTCTATGAGAATCAACTTATGTGGAATATTGAGGAATTCAACTTGTCTACACTCTAAAACACCATATCTGGCCTCATGATTTTGGTGGTAAAAACTTTCCATCCCTTCATCATGATTTCTAAGGAAAGAAAAAGCTATTAGCGAGGATGAACTGCATGAAAGGCCTTTGAAATTTTTAGTATTATGATAGTCACTGCAGAGTAATAATTAATGAAATAAAACTGAAAGGTGACTCACTTAGAAATGTCGGGAATGTGCTTAGTTTGGGTGATCACAGTGATATATTTGAGTCAACTCATTTTGCTTCTGTGATCTGCTGGATTGATTTTAGTTCTTGTAATGGGAATAAGTTCACCTATGTTTGACAACACTTCTAACACCCCACCATGATCCATAAATACTTGATCAAACAAGACATCAAAAGACATGATCAAACAAAAGTATTTTGAGTTTTTTGTTTGTTTACAGAAAACAACAGACTTGCCTTCTTGTCTACTATTTCTATTTGTTTATTTTTAAATTTTTGAGGATTTCATAAATAATTAGACTCTATTTACATTATTGGCATCTCTCCAACTCTTCCTGTGTCTCCCAATCTCACTAGAATTCATGAGTTCTCCTATAATTAGCATTGATATATATAACCTACAAAGTCTAATTAATGTGGATTGTATGTTCACGTGTTTAAGGCTGACCAATTGCAATGGAATAAAATACTGAGGAGCATACTCTGAAGAATACTGACTGACCCTTTTCATTAGCCATTGATTACACGTAGCTCTTCACCAGGGATGGGACCCTGTGAGATTTTGTCCCTCCATGTTGGTGTATTGACTCCTGTGGTCAAGTCTGGTTTATCTTGTTTAGGTGAACACGTTGTTGAGGTTTCAAGTGTGCAGTGTCCCTCTGAGATCTAGAAGATATTATCTCCCAACAAGAGTACTGGTTCTATTGCTGACACCTTAGATCCAAGAGATTCACTTGGACCTTAGTGGACCCCAGCTTCCTCCTCCATGTTTGCCTTCTTACAGATTATCTAATTTACTGACTCATTATGTTGATCATTTGGGCACAACTTATTCTTTACGTACAGTAAAATACATAGGGCCAGAGGAATTTATGTTTTAATCTGAGATGAACTCTGGGTCTTAAAAGACTAACAGGATCTGCCTGTGCCTAGGGTGGAGAGGCTGAGCAGGAGTTTAATCTTCTGCGACTCAGTCCATAGGGATACTATCTGCCCTAGCTTATTTTCTCTACACTGTGACAATTTTGAACATTTCAGAATTCAAGCCTCTTACAATAATTTGCAGCAATTATTATGTTTAAAACATGCAGATTTTTAAGATACTTTCGCTTTACTGATTTTGCATTTATATTTACTGATTTCTAAACTGCCTAAGAGGTAAATAGGAATCTATAGAAATTTAAGATTTTGTGAAGGAAATCCACTGTCCTAGCATTTATGATAACACTGGAGGGTGACTGACCTGGAGAAAACATGTCCATGTTAATGTGGCTTCTCAACATGTGTGGCGTCAGGTTTTTCATATTTATTTGTGTATAGCCATAGAAGTACAATTTCTTAAATTTTTATTTAGTCTTCAAAAAAGTACACTTGTTACTTTAAGGGATTTTTGAAGTCTGTTCTTTCTTTACTATTGATAAATACTGCTTACAAAGTGAACTTACAGATACTAATTACACCCATTCATAACTAAATAAAATAACACATACACAGAAAACAAATGTATAATGCATTTACAAGAATTTTTTTTAAATGTTATTGACCTAAAGAATATAATCCTGTCTTAACTAGAATGTTTTCTCTCATTTCCTTGTATTCATGGATGAGGAAGTTAGCATTGATTAAAATTTTAAACAACTATCATTTTATATTTTATAAATCTGAAGCCTTATTCTGGGAAAAGAGTATATGTTGAAGTACCGTTTTTTTTGTCTATTAAATAGTCATTTGGTTGTTGTGATGGCTTAATATGTGTAATCAAGTGTGTTTTCTGATACAAAATGTCCATCTGATGGTCATTGCAAGGTCATAGATAGTCTTATTTCTCAAACCTAAATTAGCTCATGCTAGTGACCATAAGGGTAACAGAGTGGTGGGTAACAAATTAGAAGTTTCAATAAAGCTGATAAAACAATCATATCCCTTTAAATTTACTTATCAGCTTCAGTCATGCAGGAAATGTTGCTGTTAGATAACATGTAAAAAGATAATAGTTACAAGAGTGATATATTTTCCAGCTTAGTTTTAGCCGATACAGCTTATCTGTGTTAAGAGGATTCTGAAGTTATCTGCACTGTGTGCCTGGAAATTTCTGTTTTACTAATGCAGCAGGATGAGGCCATTTTCCATTCAGACACTATGAATGCAATTAGCAGCTGCCTTGCAAGATCCTTGCAAGATGCCCAGTGTGATCTGAGGACATGTTCCATAGGCACAAAGGGGGATTCACAAGGAAAAAAAATAGATTTAAGTGTTTTCATTTTTGAGAACTTGGATTAAAAAACACCACATTCTATATATGCACAAAGGGGTATATGAATATCACATGAAAAGAATGAATTATTTGATTTGGCATTTAGAAAATTATTAAAAACCAGAGTAACAGCAGGCTATAAAAATGATCTTGTTTGCAGGCGGCATTTGTTTTTGTTTCCCCACTGGAGAAGTTTTGGATGTTCAATTATAGGCCTCATTGCTTCAGCATTATTTTCAACTGAAATGTCGGAACTTGGAAAAGCATATCTAATGTGCAAATTAAGTTTATTGCCACTCATTTACTTGTTTATTCTTTGTGATAGAAGTCTTTATTATACCCGCATACAGAATGCCCTGTGCTTTGTCTCATGCAGAAGGAGAGCACTCCTTAACATTGGTCAGCATTACTGAGGGGAATACATAGTCAAGACAGGCAGATAATTGGAGGCTTTGCATATTTAAATTAAAGTGTAGAGGCTTTGGGGTTCTTAGCACAACCTTACCAAAAGACCAGCTTTATCATAAAGCCCCACTTGTCTAAGTAAACCGAATGTACAATCTCAGAATATTAGTGAGACATTGGAACACATGTGTCATATTGTACAAGACCATCAGTAAATTCTTTGTTGTGAGCATGACAATCTTGCTCACAATTTTCATCTCATAGTTTACATTTCTCTTTCAGAGAGGGATTTGATATATTTTAATGCAGATATTTTTGAATTGTAAAATATTGATGCATAAATTATTCATCAGCTTTATTGAAGCTTTTAATTGTTGATGAAATATGTGTGAAATTTTAATACTAGTTAGGATTATTATTTCATTTTTCCTTCAATGCCATGATTAATTTTGGAGTGGCTTCTTGGCCCTCAAATACGTGATGCTTACAAATTTTCAAGTACACTTGTAGAAACAATCAAAACCCTATAGTATTTCCTAACTTTTATAGAACTGTACAATGTCAGATGAAAAGTAGTCCAAGAGATGTTGTTTTTTTATAAGAAATATAAATTGATAGCATAAGTACAGTAATAGCCAATTAAACACTAGTAGTTTTGAAACTGAGTAGCTGACCTCTCTAATTTTTAGTCTAAAATCTACAGTGCAGTCTGATAGCGTAAGTGACAGTTCTTGTTTTGATTATCAGTTCACATGTGGATCTATATTTAATTAGACATTCTTATTTTCCAGTAAAACATTTTATATAAATTTGCATAAATCCTATATATGTATGTATATGTGTGTATATATATGTGTATACACACACACACATATATATATATGTACATATATATGTATATATATGTGTATATATATATATATATATATATATATATATATATATTCACCCCAATGATGTCTCTTTCCTAATTGTATTTTTGGTTGTTTTTTCACTCTGGAATTATTTACTGTTTATGCTGTGATATTTAAATATTAACATAGAAGATAAATATCTTATGGTGACTTCAGGTAAACTTGCATATATGAACCACGATGACCATGATTACTTTGTATTTTGAAATTAAATAATATCCAACCTTTGGTAGACTATGATCAAAGCACTGCATATAAATTTTAGTGTGTACAAACATAGTAGATAATTTTAGCATGCCTCACAATATGCTAACATTTCAGTTGTATGGTTTATGTGCATAAACAGTAAGAGCATATTAAATGAAGGTTATTTTTTCCACTTCCAATTACCTTGAATCAGAAAAATAAAAACCATATCATACTAATTTCTGTTTTTGTTCTGCTCTAAGCATTGTCAGGGAGCAATAGCTTTGAATTTTGTGTGTTTTTTTTTAATTTTTTTTTTATTTTCTATATTCTATGTTTACATTCCAAAGGCTTTCCCCTTTCCCTGTTCCCACCCACCATAGTTCCCATAGTTCCTCTCCCCCCCCAACTGTTCCCCAATCATTCCGCCTCCCCCCTCGGTTTCTTTACTAAACTGGATGCAATCTTTACAGGCCCAGGGTCCTCTCCTTTCTTCTTCTTGGGAATCATTTGACTTGCTATTTGTGTCTTGAGTATTTAGGGCTTCTGGGCTCATTAATATCCACTTATCAGTGATTGCATTTCATGTGCATTCTTTTGTGATTGGGTTAATTCACTCAGGATGATATTTTCCAGGTCTAACCATTTACCTACAAATTGCATGAATTCATTATTTTTAATTGCTGAGTAGTATTCCATTGTATAAATATACCACATTTTCTGTATCCATTCCTCCTTTGAGGGATATTTGGGCTCCTTCCAATTTCTGGCTATTATAAACAAGGCTGCTATAAACATAGTGGAGCATGTGTCCTTATTGCATGCAGGGGAATCCTCTGCGTATATGCCCAGGAGTGGTATGCCAGGGTCCTCTGGAAGTGACATGCCCAATTTTCTGAGGAACCGCCAAACTGATTTCCAGAGCTGATTTACCATTTTGCACTCCCACCAACAGTGGAGGAGTGTTCCTCTTTCTCCACATCCTCGCCAGCACTTGTTGTCTCTTGAGTTTTTAATCTTAGCCATTCTGACTGGTGTGAGGTGGAATCTCAGGGTTGTTTTGATTTGCATTTCCCTGATGACTAATGATGTTGAACATCTTTTAAGGTGTTTCTCGGCCATCCGAATTTCTTCTGGTGAAAATTCTTTGTTTAGCTCTGTGCCCCATTTTTTGATAGGGTTATTTGTTTCTTTGCGGTCTAACTTCTTGAGTTCTTTGTATATATTGGAT
Organism: Apodemus agrarius; assembly: GCA_964023405.1. Taxonomy (NCBI): domain Eukaryota; kingdom Metazoa; phylum Chordata; class Mammalia; order Rodentia; family Muridae; genus Apodemus; species Apodemus agrarius. Next base: position 134,538,709 of record OZ030006.1, read on the forward strand.
ATTAGCCCTCTGTTGGATGTGGAGTTGGTGAAGATCTTTTCCCACTTTGTTGGTTGCCGTTTTGTCCTTCTGACAGTGTCTTTTGCCTTGCAGAAACTTTGTAATTTTATGAGGTCCCATTTGTCGATTCTTGATCTTAGAGCATAAGCTATCGGTATTCTGTTCAGGAACTTTTCCCCTGTGCCCAAGTCCTCCAGGGTCTTCCCAAGTTTCTTTTCTAATAGTTTCAGTGTGTCTGGTTTTATGTGGAGGTCCTTGATCCACTTGGAGTTGATCTTAGTGCAAAGAGATAAGAGTGGGTCAATTCGCATTCTTCTGCATGTTGACTTCCAGTTGAACCAGCACCATTTGTTGAAAATGCTATCTTTATTCCAACCATCCGGTGGAATTTTGTGTGTTTTTATACGCTTGTTTGTTGGCTTAGTCTTCTGTGGACATGATAATAACTCAGTTCCACATTTATCTTAGTTTCTCCTTCCAAGTCAATCTGTGTGCAGTGTGTACAGTGCAGTGTGGATAACCTTGTCACCCTGCAGGACACTTGTGCTCTGAGGTTGCTCATCATAACTAACTCCTGTTGTGCCCACTGGTCAGCACACCTACATTTCCCCCAGCCTCTTCTCCCTAGTACCCACCATTGCACAGAAGGTTTTTATGTATGTGGCATTCTTAGATCCCATGTATAGATTAACTCATACAATACTTTTTCTCTTTCTGAAAAATAATTCTTACAGCATATTATGGCTTATTTAACATGTCATCCTGGAAGATCTGTGCTGTCAGAAATGAAAATTCCTCTAGGATCAATTAACTGAAGAATATTTCAATATTCCAATGATACCCTGTTGTAATAGCCTATATTTTCTTTATCCTTTCAATGAATAATAGATGTACATTATGTTGGCTTAGTCTTCTGTGGACATGATAATAACTCAGTTCCACATTTATCTTAGTTTCTCCTTCCAAGTCAATCTGTGTGCAGTGTGCACAGTGCAGTGTGGATAACCTTGTCACCCTGCAGGACACTTGTGCTCTGAGGTTGCTCATCATAACTTGTCTCTTGTCTTTTTGTTAATAGCTCTTTCAAAAGGTGTGAGTCTTTGATTTGCATTTCCTGGATGATAAACAGTGTTAAGTATCTTCATAGATGAGTCTTGGTCATCTATGCCTTTTCTTTGGGGGAAATGTGTATTTATTTACAAGCTGGTTTACTATTATATTAATAATGCACTTATGCTTAGCAGAAAAACAATTCTAGCAAAACATGGAGATAAGAAAAAATTAAGAGAAATAAAGAGTTAGCAGATTAGAAATCAGAAATATTCACCAATTAGGGAAAGGGAACATATTTCCAAAGAATATTTTAATGTTTCCAGTCTTCACAAGTTATAAGAAAAATAAATCATAGAATTATATCACCTATTTGACATGTTATTTATACACTATCAGACTTTATATTGGTATCTTAGCAACACTTCCTGTATTGTTGCAGATATATGAAGGCAGAGGCCTATGTTTATACAGAGAAAAGACTGATAATGTATGTTGTGCATTGTGGTTCTTGGGGTGGAGTTGATAACTTCAAGCAGTCACCTTGGAATCATTATCATTCACAAATGAAGATTTCACCCATGTCATTGGTATGAAAAGAAATAAAATATAAAATTACTAGATTCATCATGGCCAATGATACCACATACCTTTTTAAGCTTCTAAAATGTTATGCAATATTATGAAATGTTAATAACATTCTGGAACAATTAATTTTCTTTAAGAAAAACAGATTTTGTTGCTGATGGGGTTTTATGTAATTAGTTTCCCTGTCTAAAAGCAAGTTAATAGCTGAAGATCAATTATGGAAACATCGTTGGCAATTATGACAGTGTATACATGAGTAAAATTACCAAAGGTATCCTATTAAATTACCCTTATATCTCTGAGGGGCAAGATGTGTATGTAAAACTATTTTGGTGTGATGACTTTGCCTTTTCAATAATATATATATATATATATATATATATATATATATACATACATATGATAAGATATGCCATTCTTTCTCTTTATCATGTGGGATAAACTGTAAAATGTAGTTATTTTTATTACTTTAGAAGCTATGTAAAAGCAATGTCTATTACGTACAACAACTTTCATGACTGTCTTCTATTAAAGAATATATTTTCTGACTGTCTTCAATTAAGAAAAACATGAACCCACAGACTTATGATCACTTGATCTTTGATAAAGGAGCGACAACCATCCAGTAGAAAAAAAGATAGTCTTTTCAACAAATGGTGCTGGTTCAACTGGAGGTCAACATGCAGAAGAATGCGAATTGACCCACTCTTATCTCCTTGTACGAAGATCAACTCAAAGGGAATCAAGTACCTCCACATAAAACCAGATACACTGAAACTATTCGAAAAGAAAATTGGGAAGACCCTGGAGGACATGGGCACAGGGGGAAACTTCCTGAACAGAACACCAATAGCTTATGCTCTAAGATCAAGAATTGACAAATGGGACTTCATAAAATTACAGTTTCTGTAAGGCAAAGGACACTGTCAGAAGGACAAAACGGCAACCAACAAAGTGGGAAAAGATCTTCACCAGCCCCACATCCGACAGAGGGCTAATATCCAATATATACAAAGAACTCAAGAAGTTAGACCCCCAAAGAACCAAAGAACCCTATCAAAAAATGGGGTACAGAGCTAAACAAAGAATTTTCACCAGAAGAAATTCGGATGGCCAAGAAACACCTTAAGAGATTTTCAACATCATTAGTCATCAGGGAAATGCAAATCAAAACAACACTGAGATTCCATCTCACACCAGTCAGAATGGCTAAGATTAAAAACTCAAGAGACAACAGGTGCTGGAGAGGATGTGGAGAAAGAGGAACACTCCTCCACTGTTGGTGAGATTGCCAGGTGGTAAAACAGCTCTGGAAATCAGTTTGGCGGTTCCTCAGAAAATTGGGCATGTCACTTCCAGAGGACCCTGGCATACCACTCCTGGGCATATACGCAGAGGATTCCCCTGCATACAATAAAGACACATGCTCCACTATGTTCATAGCAGCCTTGTTTATAATAGCCGGAAGTTGGAAGGAGCCCGGATATCCCTCAAAGAAGGAATGGATACAGGAAATGTGGTATATTTATACAATGGAATACTACTCAGCAATTAAAAATAATGAATTCATGCAATTTGTAGACAAATGGTTAGATCTGGAAAATATCATCCTAAGTGAGTTAACCCAAACACAAAAGAATACACATGAAATGCAATCACTGATAAGTGGATATTAATGAGCCCAGAAGTCCTAAATACTCAGGGCACAATTAGCAAGTCAAATGATTCCCAAGAAGAAGAAAGGAGAGGACCCTAGGCCTGAAAAGATTGGATTCTGTTTTGTAGATCCAGATCAGAGAAATGGTGGGGGGGGGTTGATTGGGGAATAGTTGGGGGGGATAGGACTTATGGGATGTATGTTGGGGGGAACTGGGAAAGGGGAAAGTCTTTGGAATGTAAACAAAGAATATAGAATTAAAAAAAAAGAAAAAAAGAAAAACATGTAAAGCATGTTTTACATATAGAACTAGACGGTATGGTACAAAGAGTCTTAGGTACTTATCAGCCAATGTGGACATTTAAAAAAAACTATTCTCTAAATTTATTTCATGTATATTCTTAACCACAGCCTCCACACTTATCATAATTATCTGCAGGCATATTCCATATATTGTATTTCATCTCTTAAGCAATTCTGGATCCAATCTTTTCAGGACCAGGGTCCACTCCTTCCTTCTTCTTGGGAATCTTTTGATTTGCTAATTGTGCCTTGAGTATTTAGGGCTTCTGGGCTCATTAATATCCACTTATCAGTGACTGCACTTCATGTGTATTCTTTTGTGATTGGGTTAGCTCACTTAGGATGATATTATCCAGTTCCAACCATTTGCCTACAAATTGCATGAATTCATTATTTTTATCTGCTGAGTAGTATTCCATTGTATAAATATACCACATATTCTGTATCCATTCTTCCTTTGAGGGACACCTGGGCTCCTTCCAACTTCTGGCTATCATAAATAAGGCTGCTATATACATAGTAGAGCATGTGTCTTTATTGCATGCAGGGGTGATTGGGAAATGGGTAGAGGGAAAAGGACTTATGGGACATATGTTAAGGGGGGAACTGGGAAAGGGGAAAGCCTTTGGAATGTAAACAAAGAATATAGAAAATAAATAAATAAAATTAAAAAAAACAATTCTGGATGTGTCTTTAAAATATTCAGGAATAATTTTTAACATAAATCTAAAATAATGTTACATTCTTAATAATTAGCTCTTTCTATAATATTGAGGATTATTAGTTTTCATAATTGTTTCATACATACTAAAATATTTATATGTGTATATTATTCACATAAACTATATTCATGTGTATCTATAAAATTACTACTTCACAAAACATATTCAGTATACAAGAGGAAAATATTCTGTATCTGTTAGGTATAGAGATTCTTAAATTACTGTGTGTTTCTAACTGAGAAATTCTGGAACTTTCATTACACTCAATTGTTTTATGGAGTTGTGAAAATTTCTTCTGTTTTCAGGATTAAATCATAATGTTGGGCCACCATGTGTGCATCAAAACTTTCCTGACTAATACATTTTCTTTTACAGTATACTTTTCCCCTGGAACCAAAGTATTGGATACTTTCTGATGCTACATTTAATATAGTGTTATTTTTTCCTAAAATAGAAATGTCATTTTAAATGTTTGTAATTATGTCTTCCAACCTAGCATTTGAGATAACTAAAAATCCACTGGAGAAGCCTATGAAAAGTCAATATTCTGGGATCTCTCTTGAAATATACAGAATCAGTATTTCATGTGGGAATTGAGAAATTTATATTTTGAGCACTTTTGACAATAAATTCTTGTGCATGCATAATTTTAGAATCTCTATCATGCGCATCCTAAGAACATAAACAGTACATGTAAGAGGAACAAAGTAATGTAAAATGAATTACTTCATCTTTTTTGCTTCAACATAAAGATGTTTAATGAATCTAAAAGTTTCACTAGTGATAGTCTACCACAGTCCACTTCCCCTCATTTAATTCCATACTCCAAGGCTCTCAGTTATTAATAAATTTCAAGTAGACTTTCAGCATTAATGAACCTTAAGTTACATAAATTGTCTATTAGAAGATTCCCACACTTAGGAAAGAACTAGAATATATGAAAATATGTGCATTACATTAGCTTGGATAGAAATGATTTCAAGAAGTCACTCAGGTGCTTGACTTTATTAACACATTCAAGAATATGCAAATAATGAGATTAATGGATTAAAACTAAGTCTCATTCCCCTTCCCCCCCCCCCGCAACTACTCTTAAGGACTGTGCATATTTGAGTACCTCAAGTACTGCTCCTATTCTCTGCAAGTGTAATCTTTTCATTTTAATGTATATATACTGAGTTTTCTTATGGTGCTGTGCATGGCTGCAGAGTGATTTCTCTAAGAGAATAACCAGGGCTTCGTGGGTGGTTAAGTTACATTTATACCATTAGGTTGGTTTTCAAACAATTTGGGGAGGGGGATATGAAACCCAAGCGTTGCTTTCTTTACATAGGAGGATATTCACAGGGGAAGATATGCTTGGGTATCAATGCATCACGTTTTTATCTTCTTGGGTAATGTGTCTGCCTATTCAGTTATTCTTCCCTCTGTACATGGTAGTTGCTACTCTACTTGCTGTGACAGAATGCTGGACTTAATCGACTTAGCAAAGAAAGTAGTATTTTTTCCCAGTTTGGGAGGATACAGTCCGTTGTTGGGGTAGGCATGGCAACAGAAGTATAAGGTAGCTGATTGCCTATATTATTAGTCAGAAATTGGTGAAAAAATACTGGTGTTTGCCTCACTTCCTCATTTTCCCCATTTGATTTAGCCTTGGACCTTAACCTGTGGTGCAGTACCACCAGTTTCAGGATGCATTGCTTCCCCTTCATATAGATTGTTTAGGAATACTCTCAAATACATGGCCATGGGTGTGCTTCCCAAGTGATTCCAAATCCACTCAAGTTGACAATGTGCAGAGTAACTTCATAATAAACACCCCCTTTCATACTCAACAAACACATGTTCTACTAGACCACAGTTTTAATCCATATTTCCAACATTTCTCACATTTTTCAAGAAAAATTCACACTTCTTTTAAAAATTTTAATAAATTAAAATTGCATGTGTTTATAGAGCACAGTGTGAGATTTTGATAAGTTTTATTGTTATGTTGTTAAATTAAGCTAATTAACATACTAGTCATATAACATGTTTATTGCTTTTTAAAATGAATTTTGCTAATTCTACTCAGCACATTTGAGTATGTGATATATTATTATTAACTAGTCATCTTGTTGTTTAATAAATGCTTAAGCATCATGTTCCTACCTAGATAAAGTTTTGTTCCCTTTGACATGTTGTCCTCTTTCCCTATCTTTTCTATCCCATCCTCCTCCTATAACGCTACTTATTTGCATGGTATACAGGGCTTGCTCCTTAGACACTTTACTCAGTCTCACACTCTCTCTTGCTGAAACATGCCCACATTCCACTGCTGTTTTGAAGTTCTTTATCTGCCCCTCACTGCACTTGTTTTCTAAGTAATGTCTAGTGGTATGACGGAGCATGCACAGATATGTGTGAATGGTGATGCTCCTCAGCTCAGGACTGCATTTCTAACTGAGCAGCAAGCATGTGAGAAGGCGGCCCATTATGCAGGCATGCATGCTCGTGCCTAATGACTCTCAGAAGACCCTGGTTTCCAAATGAGCAAGTAGGGATAGTAGGATCCACATCCATGTGGCTGCATGTGATAATCAAAGTAGAGGCAGACAATAGCTGTGAATAGCCGCAAAGGCTGCTGGTCAGAGGATGCTGGGAGCCAGTGCCTGCCTGCTGGGTGAGAGCAGACCAACTTGCCCATCTGTTGCTGTGGTATTAAAATACTGCTAACACTCCCATCTCACTACCTGGATAGGGGCTGGTATTAGGCAGGCAAAAAAGCTTTTCCAGCAAATTATTACAAAGAAAACATACTTACATGTTTGGGCAGTGCAATAAAGCATATTACACAGTTGCATAAATTCTTCAAAGACTTTTAAAAATCTATGAGTTTTGAACACTCCTGCGACACAGCAAAGCTAATATCCACAGGGCTAGAAATAAAAATTTAATTTGAAGATTATTTGATTCAAGGACAAAAGCACTATTTTTATATGAAGCTTCAGGAAAACTATTCATGAGTTTTTTTCTCATAATTGAAAAAAACAAACTGGAAAGAATAAATGATATTTTGAACTAATGCACAAATCACAAAGCAACATTAGTTTGCTCTACCACATCTTTAAGTTATGCCCCGTATCAGAACTAACATCAAAGTTCTCTCATAAATATTGACCTGAAAAAATTAAATAAATACTTACATAAAATAAAATTTTCAGTGACAAAAGTTGACATTATTTTAGAATAAAATTTTTGCATGTTTATTAACACCTCTAAATGTTCTAAAATTTACATTTCAAAGTAATTTATCAGAAGTTCACAGTAATTTTGCAGTCTGAAACTATAGTCAGTAGCTCTAAAAATGTTATGTTGGTCTGAAACGTCCTTCAGAAAATAAAACACTTATCAATAAAAAAGGTGTTTATTTTGCACTTGCAAAGAGCAGTTGCAAAGAGCAGTAATGTAGCACAAGTAATTACCTCAATTGAAAATGAAGCTGCTAAAAATATAGATTCCAACTGTCTGATGAGTCTTCACAGAAGCAAGTAAGAAAAATATAGTAATAAGGATATAAGTTCAAGAATTTAGATTGTATTTTATATTAAATTATGATATCCAAATCATGTGTTGTATACATAAATTGATTACAGCACTTATGTATCAATATTGTTCTTATTAAATTTTACGAACACTAAAATATTTAAAGAAAAATAACTTATTGTTTTAAATACAATTTTCCGTATCTTTTGAACCTAGCTCCTATTTTATCTTACTGTGGGAGTTATCATTTAAATGGCTTGATGGGATCTATGCTTCTTTCCTGTTTGTGACTGTGTGGAGTCTTCTTGTTTCCATATTTACTCATGTCTTCCTGTCTGGGTCATCCAAGACTTTCTACCAAAATGACTTCCTCGCATCTTCTAAACTAGCTTCTTTATAAAGATCCTTTGCAGCATAGAGAGTGTGGCTCTCCTTTTACTCTTGAGTTTTGCCTGGAATCCTACCTTGCTATGAGCTTCTATGTTAACACAATTTTTCCTCAGTAAACAAATTCCTCAATAGTAGACCATATTAATGTAATGACTTTACAAAGGACCCATAATATTTTAGAAATATAACAGTATACAATAATAGTATGCTCACACATGACCGTATCCCTCTGTCGACACAAAGGCAATGTACATTACTAGCTAATGCTTAGGTTTACAGCCTTACACCCCCAAATTATGAATCAAATGCTTAGCAGAAGGATGGACAGGTGAAGTGTACTCCACAAATATTTGTTATGCATTTAAAAACTGGAACAATCTAATGAATGTATAACAATTATATATCATACTATGATCATCTCTTATTCATGAAGCTTTGTCAGTGTATAACCAATGAGCAACGTATATAGGGAATAATTAGTCTAATTTTACCACTGAATGCAATCTTAAAGATGAAGTGGTTGTCATTTTAATGCTTAAAAATTAGCTTAATTGCATGATCTAAAAACTTAAATCAGGACAGTTTGACTCTACCAACACATCTAATTAGCCAACTTCTCTGCCCATAAATACAAATAAGATATTAGTGATTTAAAAAAAAAAACTTCTAGAGGAAAATATTGCCCTATTACTGAAAATGTTGTTGAAAATGTTAGATATCTGTTGGGAAAGATGTTAGGAAGACTTAGAATTGAGAGTGGGAACAGCTATCACATCTATTCTTTGGACTTTTGTCTCTGAGTAGAGTATAACAGAATGGATCTAATATGGATAAAGTTGTTGTTTCTAAAAGAAATAAACAGAAATATTTCTGATGAACACTGAATTATAGGGTTTCCACTATACTCACAAATGTAATGTACTCATTCATCTTTATAGTTGCTTTTACTGTCACACATTACCTGAAGCCCCACAATTTCCCTATCTATATTCTACTCCTTTGTCTTTGCTACCAAAATATTTTTATGTGAGCTATCAGCTTAAGGTTCTATAGGTAAATACTGAGTTGTACATTGCCTCACTCTATTTTCTGTTGTTATAATTAAGCTGAAACATCTTCAGAGATTTTTTTGTGATAACTGCCTTAAAGTTTCAGTCTTGCATATGTATATGTATATATATATACAAATATATATATATATATATATATATATATATATATATATTCAGTGGTACTTTAGCTTTGATGATAGCAGAATATTTTTGTGATTTTTTTCTTTTTTGTCTTGCTTGTATTTGTTTAAAGATTTGATTTTATTTACTTATGTATATGTGTACTTGTCTGTTATGAGTGTATGTGCATATGCCAGTGTACACACAAGTAGGGAGTGTCTCATTTCTGGGAGTCATATACATTTGTGGGATTGCAGCTCGTTATTGGATCTCTGCACAACAAATTGCCTCTTTAAAACCCCAAGGAAGTAAATATATTAATCTGGATTAACCATGGATTGCCAGGGTTCCTCTAGAAATAATGAAAAATTAGATTTCTCTAATGGAGTCTCCCTAGGTACACAAAGCATTTATAAGAACAGTCCCTATGCCCAGCCAACAAAAAGATGGCCAACAAAAAGGACAAGAAATGATGTGGATTTAGGTGGGTGGAGGGGTGGGAAATATCGGGGAGGAGTTTGGAGAAGTGAAATCAGAATCAAAAGGAAATTGTATAAAAATAAATTTAAGAGCAGCAGCAAAAAAGAAATGATGGATTTCCATATTGGTAAATATTCAATGTTCTGGAATTAAAGCTATATATTTCACTATATATACATAATGAAAATGCTTTTTTATTGTGATTGTTATTCTTTGCTAGAATTCAAGTAAACCTGGATTACCCTTGGAAATGACCTTGAAAGTTTATACAGTGACATTTTGGGACTTGTGGAACCTGGGTAGGCCTCTAGAAAAATGTGTCTACAGAGGAAGTTTCTATGACAGCTGCATATTTTGACATCAAAGACTGTGTATTTACAAGAGATTTTCTTCTTACTTATTCATGTTGCAACTTCAGTTCAAACAGAAAATGATCATCGCAAGCATTCCCAAAATATAATGTTGCATTCATACTTTTAAATATAACCATGCAATTATAAAACTACAAAAATTATGGTGTATATAATCTTAGAAATGCAGTTTGTCTCATAAAATCTTAAGCTAATGAATTATTTAAAGTCATAACTATTATTTGTATTTAATTTTATATGACTGAGTATTTAGAATAAAATGTAAAATAGGGTAGCCCACTATGTATAGAATGTTGTTCTTTGAGCTCTTTCTACAACTTTATTTTTTCCACATGAATTATGAGGGAAACTGTATCATTTAAGGAATATATTATACATTTTGGAGAATTTCATAAAAGTTGTTTTGATCATACTTATCCAGTTGTTATAAATATTATTTGGAGGTCTTAACCCTACCTTAGATCATTTAGTTGCCAAATAAAAGACATAAAACCTTTATACTTATAATAAGCCTTAAAGCACTAGAACTGGACAGATATCAATCATCTATGCTATTTTGTCTATTCCCCTATCAATAACCCCAAAATATCACTTGTGATGTTCTGCCTGGGATGCTCCTACTCTTAACTGGCCATCCCTTGTAGTCAAGCACTCAGGATCCACCTACCCCATGTTGTCTTCTTCCTTCCTTCTCCTTCTCTCTCTTCTCCCCTTGTCTCTCCTGGTGATCCTATCCTCAGCCTCCAAAGCCAAGAATTCAAATCCACCCACCTCTCTTTTGCCCAGCTACATGGTGTGGGCATATTCATTAACTGGTCACAGATAACCTGGTGGACAAGATTTATGCAACACAAGCTGGATTGCACGAGGATCGGCTCATCTTTAAAAGACAGATGTAGGCATTTGATTATAAGCATCTTCACATCAACCTACCACACTCATCCCCCTCAGCTCCATTTACCTTCTTAACTTCTCCCAGATCCATCCATACACACTACCCTCGCAACTCCATAACCTCTTTTACTTTCTTTAATTAATTTTTAAAATCTAAACTGTATTCTGATTATATTCTTCAACACTCCAACTCCTTTCAGATCCTACACCCTTTCTAGCCACCCAATTTCTTCTTCTTTCTCTGACTCTCAAAAGGAGAAAACCAAACAATAAAAAATAATTAAAAAACTATAAGATAAAAATATATTAAACCAAACAAAATATCACAAATATATGAAATGATTTTTGTGTTGTTTAACTACTCATTTCTGGACATGAGGCTTACATTGAAGTATGGTTAATATACCCAGTGTCACTCCATTAGAAAAAACTGATTGTCCAATACCAACAGATATTTATTTAAATAGCTTATTGGCAGTGGCTGGGAAAAATACATGCGCATTTTTCCTTCTGCATAATGGGAATTTGTTTATAAACCTTGTTGCATTTGAAAGATTCTGCACACTGTTTTTGTGAAGCCATCTACTACTTTTGGCTCTCTCTTTTTTTTAATCATCTTCCTTTTAGGTTGCTATACCTTGTGTAGAGGGAGGAGTTTGATAAAAATATCTCATTTCAAATTGAGTTCTCTAAAGTCTCTCACTCTCTGTACATTGTCCAGTTGTGGGTATCTTTATTAGTTATCATCTACCTCAAGAAGCTCTGATGAGAGACGATTATTTGCTCTATGTACATAGGAGAATGCCATCGGGACCATATTACTATGCTGCTTTTTTTATTAGATATATTCTTTATTTACATTTCATTTCCCTTTTCCTGACTCCACACCCACAAAGGTCCCATATGCCCTTTTCTCTCCCCCAGTTCCCCCATTCACCCCTTCCCACTTCCCTGTTCTGGTATTCTCCTACACTGATGCATTGGCCTTTCCAGATCCAGGGTCCACTCCTTCCTTCTTCTCGGACATCATTTGGTATGTGGATTGTGTCTTTGGTGTTCCAAGCTTCTCAGCTAATATCCACTTATCAGTGAGTGCATACCATGGGTAACTATGCTTCTTTAGCAGAATAATGATAGTACATTTTCAATTGGGCCTGTGACCTAATATAGTTTCAGGCTCTTGGAAATCTTCTCAGGATTAGCTTTTCATTACATCTTCTGGATTAGACCTTACATTCATTCAAAAAATGTTCAGCTATTCCCACAGCCTTTGTACCACTATTAAACTAATTTACCTAGCAGACAGTTCACTTTTGTAGATCCTGGGGTTTATAGCTGGGTGATATTCTTTACTAATATTCTTTTCCTGTAGTGTGCAAAGTACCTTCTAAAACCATGAATGCTAGTCAGTATGAGTGAAGGTTTTAGTTGGGTACCTGCTTAATTTCTCCATGTTTGATGACATAATTGTGTCTTCATTGGTGTAGCATTACCATCAGAATTTGGAGGGTAACTAACAATCTGAGGAAAAGCTTGCATTGTTTGGTTGGGGGGGGTTCTATAGAGGCCCATTGGCCTATGACTCAACAAGACCTAATACATTCTTGGTAGTAGGGGTTATAAGTGGTGTTATAAGATATCTAGTTGGAGCATTATTTCTCCAATCATATTGTAACTCCAACGAAATCCCTTTAATATGTGTTTATAGTTTAGGAAGCTTCTATGTTAATAGGTCTCCAGAGATCACAGAGATTAACATAACACCATAAATCCAGAATCTAAAAGAAGTGAAAGTTGGGACTTGGCATGTTCTCATTGGCACTGGAAAATATATGGCACAGAAAAGGATAACCATTCAGAACACCAATCCCATGGGCATTAAGAGCAAAGATTAATCAATAGGACTCCAGGAAGCTTAAAAGCTTCTGCACAGCCAAGGATATCAGCAAGTGAGCAAAGCAGCAGCCTACAGATAGGGAAAAAAATCTTTACTAATTATCCATTTGACAGAGGGTTAATACCTAGTACTGTAAGGAACAACAAAACAACAAACAAACAAAGAAACAAACAGAAAACCTTGAGCAGTAAATAAAAATCAAATAACAGAATTTAAAAATGAGGTATAGATATAAACAGAGTTCCCAAAAGATGAAATGCAAGAATCAAAAAAAAAAACCATTTTAATATTCCATCTCTCTAGCCAACAGACAAATGTTAAATAAATCTATTTTGATATTTCATCCTACACATCAAGCATCATGGCCAAGGACAATAAAACACATGAAAACTCATGCTGGAAAGGATAAGGAGAAAGAGGAGCACTTACTGAAGGTGGCTATGCAAATTAGTACAAACACCGTGGAAATTAGTATTAGGGTTCTTCAAGACCTCGAACGTCATCTTAAACAGATACAAGTGTACCACGTTTGGGTATATTCTCAAAGGTATCTGTCTCTTACGACAGAAGTTCTTGTTCATCTATGTTCATTGATGCTCGTTTTTGAATAGTGAGAACTTGTAAATAGCGTATACACCCACCAACTGATGAATGCCTAAGGAAAGTGTGGTTGGTACATTTGCACAATGGATTATTACTCAACTGTTAACAAAATTAAAATTATGAGATTTGCAGGTAAATGGTTAGAGCTAGTAACAATCATACTGCTCGAGATAACCCAGAAAATCAAAATTGTCCATTTTTTCTTATATATGCACAGTAGAGGAGGGAATATGGGGAATGACAAATCAGACTAAAACACGCCTGGCGATCCATCCCATTTACAGTCAGGACACTATTGCAGATGTCTGGATGTGCTTGCTGATGGGAGCCTGTTATGGCTGTCTCCCAAGAGGCTTTACCAGAGCCGGAGAAATACAAAGGCAGATGCTCCCAGTCAAAGACTGGACTGACCACGGGGTCCGCGATGGAGGAGCTAGAGAAGGGACTAGGAGTGGAGGGGGTTTGCATCCACATGGGAGCAGCAACAGTGTCAACCAGGCAGACACCTTGAGCTCCTGGAGACTGGACCACCAACCAGAGTATACATGGAGGAACCCATGGCTCTGACCACATATGTGGCAGAGGATGGACTTCTTGGACATCAGTGGGAGGAGAGGACCTTGGACCGATGAAGGCTTGATGCCCCAGTGTAGGGGAATGCCAGGGAGGGAAGGCCAGAGTAGGTGGAGGGGAGCACCCTCATAGAGACAGGGAGAGAAGAAGGGGATAGGTTGTTTCCAGAGGGAAGACATGGAAAAGGGATAACATTTGAAATGTAAATAACGAAAATATACAATAAAAGGGGGAAAAGGAAAAAATATATATGGAATGTCCTTTTTAAAATAACTCACTGAATCCAGTGTACTCGTGGACACTGAACCATTAACTGAATCATTTTCAATTATCAAGAGTCATAAGATTACAAGAACTGACTCTTCCCCAAAACAACAGTGTTCTTAGTTCCTCAGTCACACGTGAGTCCATGAACCCTTCTGTGATCTCTGCTACTGTATTGACTGGCTTAATCAAATGAAAACAGCACAGCTGCTGTAACATCATCAGTGAAGCAGTCCTGTCAAGTCCAGAGGACACTGCTTCATTCCAGGCCTCCCAAACTCTGACTCTCAGGTTCTTTCTGCTCTATCTTGGGGAGAGGGTTATATAAACAACTTATTGGACTACATCTTTCAAAAAAGAATTATATATACAAGATGTTAAAAAAATGAAAGATTATTAACAATACTGAATATATTGGTGGTTCACTCTGCCTCTAATGATAGCATACCATAAAAATGTCTATTTTATAATCATATGCTGACATATTTAAAGATTTTTAACTAGTAATCTTTTCTCAACAGAGAGAACGGTCATTACAGTACCACCATCTAAAATGGATGTTACAGTTGGAGAGAGTATCGTCTTACCCTGCCAAGTGTCTCATGACCCCACCATGGAAGTTCTATTTGTTTGGTATTTTAATGGAGATATCATTGATTTAAAGAAAGGAGTGGCACATTTTGAACGAATTGGGGGAGTAAGTGTCTGAAATTGCTAAATTCTTCATAAAACAAATAATGTTTTATATGAATCCACATGGTCCGTAATCATTCTCTCTGTCGTACTCACAGGCAGAATCTCTATGGGGGGGGTATAAAGCTGCATCTGTTTTTGTTTTGCTTTATTTTATGTATTTCATAGAAATACTTATTTTCTGGATGCAATTAGAGTAAAGGGGATAATAAAAGGGATCAATTACAGAAAAGTGTAATAATCAGTATATCTTCTAATTTCAAAATTGTCTTATGTTTAATATCTAGGCAGCTGTAAAGAAAATGGGCCCCGCTGTGTGTGATTATGTTTTCATCCAGTTTCCTCTCTCTGTCTTCAGGAATCTGTTGGGGATTTGATGATACGGAATATTCAATTAGGCCATTCGGGAAAATATCTGTGCACAGTACAAACAACACTAGAACGCTTGTCTGCTTTTGCTGATATCATTGTGAGAGGTGAGCAGAAATTATGAAAGAGTGGCTCTGTTTCTTATTGATGATCAGAAATGCCCACACATAAATAGCAGTTCTTTGAGGGATTGAATGAGGATATGGGCATGAGAGAAAATCATAAATTTTTGTTTTGTAAATTTCAAGATTCAGTTTTATCAGTTTTGTGGTTATGGACAAAAAAAATGTGCTTATCTCATAGTACCAATTCCTAAAATTTAGACTGGCCTTCTATGTGTAATAAACCATTAACATCCATGGAGAATAAATTATGTTAGATTTTACATTTGTCCAAACTAACTATATTTACTTGAGCTTCATCTGAGGAAAGAATGAATATCAGTTTTTGAAATCTCATTGTTCTATACTATTCAATAAATGCATATTTTGTGGTCCCTCTTCTCTATAGATGGTATTTCTAATCTAATATGTTATCTGGATAACACATCTAGAAAAAATCTCTTGTTAGGATTTACTCTGTATGTGTGTGCTACAAATGACTTGTAATCAGTAATTTATTTTCCATGTATGGCAGGTAAAGTAAACCATTCTTATCTTCAATTGATGTGCTAAAACCTTTCCTAAAGAGCAATTATAAATCTTGTTTCTCCAGGGCCCCCTGGACCCCCAGAAGATGTAAAAGTGGAGCACATCTCCAGTACCACCTCCCAGCTCAGCTGGAGACCCGGTCCTGATAATAACAGCCCCATTCAAATTTTTACTATTCAAACTCGAACACCATTTTCTGTTGGCTGGCAAGGGGTTGCTACAGGTAAGTGATGTTTGTAATGGTTGTCTAATAATGGTATAAATAATATTTTAATTTGATAATTCTAAAATATTGTAATTCCTCATTTTAATAATATAGATTACTTCATGCCAAAACTGAAGATTTCTCATATTAATAATGCAATAACCTGAAAGATTTAAAGAAAAACAAGAGTAGATAGGAAGAAATTATGATACTCAGGGCTGAAATCAATAAAATTGAAACAACAAAATATGCAATAGAATCAATGAAATGAAGAGTTGGTTCTTCAAAACAAAACAAAATTTTAACCAAGACAACCAAAAGAAAGAGAAATAGAACACAAATTTCAAAAATTTTAATTGAAAAAGACATTACAACAAATAATGAGGAAAATCTGAGAATTATAAAGAAATTAGTTCATATCTTGATAAACAGGGCACAGGGTGCTGTGTCAGGATGAAATCAACAGGTTTTATGGTCCCCAAATCCTTAGTTACATACAAGCAGTAATTAAATATCCCAACTACACCCAAAACATTATCTAGGGCCAGAAGGATCTAGAGCAGAAGTCTACAATGCCTTCTAAGAATAACTAATGTCTATATTTCACAAGTTACTCTGGGAAAGAGAAACTGAAAGAACATTTTCAAGTTTTTTTTTTCCCAAAGCTCCTATTTCCCTAATGCCAAAGCTACACAACAAATCGGCATTGAACAAAAAGAAAGTATAGCTCAACCTTTCTTTATAAATATAGATGCAAAAATTCTCAATACAGTGTTTACAAACTAAAGTTAAGAAGACATCAAAACGTTCACCCGCAATGATCAATTAGCTTTATCCCAGAGATGTAGTCTATCATATAAACAGTCTAAAAGAAAGAAACTACAAGACCATTTTATTTGATGCAGAAAGGGAATTTTGAAACAAAAATAAACATCCCTTCATTTTAAAAGTCTTGGAGAGACTAGTGATATGAAGAATATCTCAATGTAATAGAAGCGATGAACAGCAAGCCAATAGCCAACATTATTTGAAATAAAGAGCAACTCAATGCCCTCCCATTTGTTCCTTCTTTCCATACTTGCTCAATATCCTGAAAAGACACTGAAAGAGATCAGAGGGATACAAATAAGACAGGAGCCGGGCGTGGTTGCGCACACCAGTAATCCCAGCACTTGGGAGGCAGAGGCAGGCGGATTTCTGAGTTCGAGGCCAGCCTGGTCTACAGAGTGAGTTCCAGGACAGCCAGGACTACACAGAGAAAACCTGTCTCAAAAAACCAAAAAAAAAAAAAAAAAAAAAAAAAAAAGAAGACAGGAAATGTCAAAGTATATTTATGTGCAAATGATATAATATTTTACATAAAAGTCTTTAAAGACTCCATTGTAAAATTCTTACAGCTGGTAAATGCTTTTGACAGAGTAGCAGGATAAAAAATTAATACACAAAAACTAGTAGGTTTCCTATATTCAAATGACAAAAAGACCTATAAATAAAACACAGAAGCATTGCCTCGAAAATTAAAGTATCCTATAATTCTAACTGAGCAAGTAAAACACTTACACATATTAAAAACTTTGAATATGTTGAAGAAAGAAATTGAAAATATCATTACATGTTGGAAAGACATCACAGACCCATTGATTGGCAGGAAAATGACCAGACTGCCTAAAGCAATATATAGATTTAGGCCAACTCCCATCAAAATTTCCACATAATCCTTCAGAGAAATCAACTTCACTGACATTTTAAAAAAAATCTTGAGCTTTTTTATGGAAACAACCCAAAGAATCCAGATAATTCTGGACTCTTGACTATATTGGCTAATTTTTACCTTAAGTGCTATGTTTTGACTTTTGGCAGTATTTTTTGTTGTTTTTGGTTGTTTACTTGCTGTAGTCCCTGAAATTCTCAATGGACAGACATACAATGCAACAGTCATTGGTTTGAGTCCTTGGGTGGAGTATGAATTTCGTGTTGTTGCTGGGAACAGCATTGGGATTGGAGAGCCAAGCAAACCCTCAGAGTTGCTGAGAACCAAAGCATCAGGTAAGAAATGTACTGCAAACATGGATGATCCTTTCTATTCTTGTTCTTAGAGAAAAGCTTCTATGGGTCCTTTAGAAATTTAGAACAAAATTACTCTCGATAAGTTAGTGCTTCTAGTTTTCCTTTTTGTATTGGACCAAATCCAGGTGTATCCCATCTACCTCATTCCTACAGTCAGGGCTTGGATTTGAGTTGAAATAATGTTAAGCAGATGTGTCTAAATAGTTTTTCAGAAGCAACCTTCAACATATTTCTTAACTCAAACTCCAATAGGGAATCTATAGTTGGCAGACATGTTAGAGCTTGTTCATTAATATGGTAGAAAAGAATTAATTCAGCATCTATTTGGCTCGGCCAGCATTCATTTTCATGTATTTTTTTCAACTCTGGTCTCGATACAGCTTCACACAGAAATACTATAAATTTTCCTCCATGCAAATTAGGTAATTTTAATCTCATTGAACAAAAATGCTAATTGAGCATCAGCTGGTTCACTGAACAGCAAAGCCCAAGTGCAACTTGCTCCAGATCATATCATCTTAAGTTCTTTACCACAGACCTTCTTTGTCTCGCCTCAGCTTTCACATCCAGTGTGGTATCCCTAGTGTTTTGTCATGCAAAGCTCACACCACAGGGCTCCCATTGTTAATAAGCCATACAATGTAAATTCTCTTTGTTCTTGTTGCCTCAGTTAAACAAGCATGTTAACTTGTGCATAATTTTCAAAATTATGACATATCAAAACTTCCTTTTTAAAGAAAAGTAATTTTTGTTTCTTTAGTTTTTGTTAGTGCTGGTAATTGAACTCAGGGCCTGTCCCATACCAGCTAAATGTATTCCCCACCCCTGATACCATATTTTTACTTTAGAACTAATTATAGAAAAAAATTACATTCAGAAATGCTGACCCTGAATTAAATCATGTTGGAGTACGGAGCTGAATAGGAGGTTTCATTATTTCATGGAGGACAAAATGAAGAATAGGATCTAAGCACTTTCTTTATGATATTTTAGATCTGAACCCTTAACTGTGTATCTCTGTCACCACGATTTGTTCCAGTGATGTTTAACTTCCTACCCAGATGAAGAGTAGCTGCAGCCCCACCCTGGACACATTGGTTCAGGTGAAGCTCCTGTTTCTGGACATTAACTTTTGTTTCCATTTTTTCTCTCATTGCATTGGCAAGGTTGACGCCAATGGTGAAGTTAATGCAGTAACATTTTTTTTTTTTTTTTTTTTTTTTTTTGCCTACTGCGACCAACCATTATTGCTCTTCTGAACTTTGAGGCTTTCAGAGATGTTCTAAACAGGACTGTATCACACTAAAGTACACACCCACCCTTTCTTTCTAGTCATCAAAGACTGACTTTTCCTCAATATGGTTTTAGTATTAAAAAGAGTTCATTTTAAATTGAATTAAGAAAGGGCAGAGTGAAGGTATGGCTCAAACCTTCAGAGTTCTTCACTTCCTTGTTCTCCTATGGACCTGGCTGGAGCTCATAGGATACAAACTGAATAGCTCACAACCACTTGTACTTCCAGATCTAGTACCCTCATTTGGTCTCCACAGTCACCTGGAAAGATATAGTGCACATTTACACAGACATAAATAAACATAAATTTTTAAAAGATGAGTGTTTAAAATGGAATATTTTCTGCTTTTCGTTATATGAGAAACTAGGAAAAAAATCATGTACATTTAAGTAAAAAGAAACCTTGCTTACATAACTGAACTTTGGAATTATCTCAATTATATGTGACACTGTTGAGTATTATGTATCCAGCAACTCTGTAGACATTACCTGGCCAGGCTGCTTTGACAAAATGAACGTCAATACTTGGCAGTATGGTTTATTTTCAGCTGATCTTTATGAGAATCATAAGCAAACAAAACGAAGGGTAAATTGGACCTTAAAATGTCTGTTGGGAAAATGCCATCTTAAGACAGAACATCAGATTATCACAGCATTATTTTGTTGCTGGAGTTAACCATCTGCACAAAAGAATGATGTGAACAGCCTGGGTGTCTTTAAATTGTCTCAATGGTTTGAAAGAAAAATGGCATGAGTCATTGCTGCCCTTTCCCACTCCTTCTCACACACACTTTCATCTTTTGAGTGAAATCCCCAACCATACCTAGAGATATTATTTCAAATTTCTGAATTCTGAGCAAAAATGGTACCATGAAAACCCAGACAGTATTATCGATGCCCACAAGCGCTGACTGACTTGAGCTGGATATAGCTGTCTCTTGGGAGGCTCTGCTAGTGCATCACAAATACAGTAGGGGACACTCTCAGTCAGCCATTGAACTGAGCACAGGGTCTCCAATGGAGGAGCTAGAGAAAGGACCCAAGAAGCTGAAGGGGTTTGCAGTGCCATAGGAGGAACTGCAATATGAGCCACCCAGTACTCCCAGAGCTCCCAGGGACAAAACCATCAACCAAAAAGTACACATGTAGTTACCCAGGGCTCCAGACACAAAGGCAGCAGAGGATGGCCTTGATGGACATCAAAGGGAGGAGAGGCCCTTGGTTCTGGAAAGGCTCCATGCTGCAGTGTAGGGGAATGCCAGGACAGAGAAGCCGGAGTGGGTTGATTGGGGAACAGGGGAACAGGAGATAGCTTATAGAATTTTCCACGGGGCGGGGAGGGGACCAGGGAAGGGGACTACATTTGAAATGTAGATAAAGAATATATTTAATAAAAAAAAAAACAGTAAGTAACATTGGATCCTTCAGTGCTTGAAAGTCATGCTCAGTAGCTTTACCTATCATTTATATTAGATTTGGGTTGTTTTTGCTACTATGTTAACAGAATATTTTTAAGACTTCTAAGTGTGTGATAAAAATCTATAGTCTGTGTACTGATTCCCTTTGAGATATACCCCAGAACTTGTTATAATTACCATTTTCCTTGAGCCGGGTTTACCACTAGTCCCCATACAGTTGTGTAACATATTATTCTTACTACACCAGTGTAGTCAGTGTCTTAGTCTTAGGCCCAGAGAGTAAGCTGAAGTCATAGCTCCTCCGTTTTGTTCTTTACAGGAGAACACCCTGATTTTACAAGTGAAAAGTTGAAAATTATACTTATTCACCCCAGAGTAATTCGAGTACAAGTATTCAGTTTTAAATGTTGAAATATCCCAATGGTTAAAAAAGAAAAAAAAATCCAGCTTGTTTATTGACAAAAAATAATGAATTAATGTACTGCCTGAGTAACTTGTTTACAGCACAACTGTATAATTAGGCCCTAAATCAGCAGTGTCACCGTTACCATCTGAATGCAACATCATTTTGCCAATTAGTAGATGATGCATAATAATGTCAAACACACGATGTTACTTGATTTTTAATTAATTTTGGAGCCAAGGTGCCCATGTATCAAACAAAACTGTGTCCTCTCTCTTAGAAATTTGGATATGTGTAAACATCATTTATGTTCATTAAAAATGCAACACTCTCTCAGTTTGCCAGGATGAGTGCTTTGAAAGGTGAAACCCTCCCAAACAGAACTCTTCTTGATGAAGACATTCCTTTCATCCTAACTATCCACATTTCTCTTGGTTGTCTGCAGTCCCCAGTGTGGCACCAGTAAATATCAATGGAGGCGGTGGAAGCAGATCGGAACTTGTCATTACGTGGGAGGTAATTTTCTGTCCGGCTAAGTTATTTTTGAAAGAGAAAAATTTAGCTGGCCAGGAAGAATACGGGAAAAACAAAAAGACCCAAAGCTGTATTTGATCACTACAGAGGATATAAGATAACTCAGGGCATCAAAGCATATCACCCTGACAATGAATTATTCAGGGGTGGTATTATGCAATTCTTATTTCCACTAAAGCAAGAGAATGTGACTAACTCAGCACAAATTGTCACATATATAAAAAGCAATGTCAGTATTTACTGAACAGTGGTCAGTTGTATTGTCATTAAGACTAGGTGGGTGGGGTACTCTTTTATTGATTAGCTATGAAATTCTCTCATTGTGGGTATGGTATACTTAGAAGAACACAGACTGAAATGGATTATTGTTCTAACAATGCTCTAACAATGCATCAGCGGTTCTTTCCCAGAATCTAAATGACATCTTAGGAGCAACAAATAGCTTTGAGCTCATTGTGTTTCAGACTAACATATAGATTCATTGTTTTGGTTTTTTTGTTTTTTAGACTACAAATTTTATTATCATTTGGTATCATAAACTTGAAAGTAGTCATGCCCAATCTTTGGACATTGCAACACTTTCCAATTTGGCATTGTAAAACATGGCAACTGAGATTTAGATATATGTAATCTTGCCTAACATTTTAAGTAAATTGGCTATTTTGTGTTGAGCATCAGTCATGCATTCATGCATGCACCCAGCTACATGTAGCCTGCAGGGTGTAGGTCAAGCCTGACTGCCTTAGTTTCAGTCACTCTATAATTCCTCAACTTTAGCCAGGACTTCCAGAGCATATAGGGGAATGCAGTTACCTCCTGCCCTTTCTTCCATTCTTAGGTTTTATCTTCCTCTTTTACTCTACTGCCTCTTGACTCCCTGACTTCCAGTGGTTTGGAGGAAAAGGACATAACTTAAGAAAATATGGATTTCTGACACATTTCTAGTTTTGCTTTAGTCTTTATCTCACACACACACACACACACACACTCTCTCTCTCTCTCTCTCTCTCTCTCTCTCTCTCTCTCTCTCTCTCTCTCTCTCTCTCTCTCCAAAAACCCAAACAACCAGACAAACAAAAGACAAAACACACCCAGACAAATAAATAATCATGCAGGTACTTGATAAAGCAATGAGATGTGTCTAGTTTTTCTTTTTTCTTGTTGTTCTTGTTATTGCTTTGATTTTTTTAAAGTGTTTTGAAATATGTTCCTCAGGTAACATCTTACTGTATCATATCAGTGGCAATACAGAGGTACTTACAAGCAGCTATACAAGAGTATCCAAAGTTTCTGCATACTGGTTGTCTGTGGCTAGACTCAATTTCTGTCCTTTAGGCAGGAGTCCCTGTCAGTAAGGCTTAGGGATAATCTCCCATTGCGAGTGGAATATTTGATCTCAAACAAGAACATTTCCTGCACTTTGGGTAGGTCAGTCACTGCACATCTGCATAGCTTCTCTTATCTCTGCCATCAAAAAGTGTAGCTCTCATTTCATTTTAGAAGTTTGTCAGGCCTTTGTCTCTTAAGAGAACTGGCATTCTCTAAATTCTAGAAAGCAAAGAGATGTAATCTTACTGTTCCCTATCATACAATAATGTGGTAAGAAGAAGTATCTTGTTGCCTTTGGTGGAGAGATGGGAGTACAATACTGCTTTTTTATATCTTTAACTTTACCTTAACATAGGATGACCATGGGTATCATGGTTAAATATTTACAAGAGTGATGTGTTGAAGAACTGGTTCTTATCTGTAAATAAAGATCAATTTGTCACCAGAAAATGTTTCACAATGACTGGACTTTTGCGGAGACAGTGCTCAATTGATAATAACCAAGATAATGAGTATAGGCAGGTGTGAGGGAGCCAAATTGAGACCAGATTGCTTTCAAAGAGCCTATAATGCATAAGGCAAGTTTACACAAGATTTATCTGATCTAAAATGCCACTGATGACAATACTGAGAAATTCTGTACCAGATAAAAAGAGGGAAGAGAAGGAGCAAAGGTCTGTGAGACAATAGTAGTCATTAATCCTGCTTATATTGGGGGAAAGTGGAGGGCAGTTGCTGTGTACTCAAGATTGTGAATGTCACTGGGAAACCTATTATAGTTGCCCTGAAAATGATCCTTGCCCTACATCTTTTGTTCCCTGTGGCTATTATGGAGAACAATGCTTAGCTGGTGGGGTTCCCTTCACCACTACTCTTTGGCAAGAGCTGTGAACTGAGGGCATTGGAACTTTCAGGCCTACAAGAGAGGGAAGCATCATCTGCAGAGGACTGCAGGGTCTTGTCAGCCACTCAGAGAGGCTCATATCATTTAATCCTCCCAGTAAGGTTGAAGGTAGAGAACAGAGCTGTCACCTAGGAACTATGGTGGGTGGGAACTGGGAAAGGGGAAAGCCTTTTGAATGTAAACATAGAACATAGAAAATAAAAATTAAAAAAAAAAGAAATTGAAAGGTAAAATGCTGTTTACATGGTACCTGGAGAATATGAACACAGGATTTGTAATTCCTTTGCTTCTATGGTGTTCTAACCTATGGGAAGAAGAGTTTTCCTGCAGATAACTTTAAGCAGTAGATCACACATATTCTACTAGTGATTTGAATTTGAAGTTTTTACGGAATTCAGCTAGAAAATTCTGTTAGTTTTTGTTGAATCAGACATTTATATTTCTACATTCATTTCAGGCTGTATAAAAATATTCTTTCCAACGGAAAGGAGTTTTGCTGATTTCCTACTTTGGTTTCCTTCTCCTCAGATATCAGAAATTCTTTGGTTCTTCAGCAATTTTTTTATGTACACTATTAGTGAGGGTGGATTATGTTCTGTTTTGCAGTTTTGGGAATTTAAAATTGTTACATTGCAAAATTTGATATTGGAAGTCAAATTAAAACTGAATGTTAATGTTTGTTTTCATTTTATGGTCTTTAGTAAGTAAAGTAGGAGGTGGTATGTCATATCCAATATGGTGATAAACAGGAATATAGAAGAAACCCTGTAGAGTTAAAGGCCTGTGACTGTGGTTGGCACATTTCTTACACAAAATGAAACTTTTGAAGATTACAAATAACTTTGTCTCTTTTAAAAACTGTCACTGATATTATAGTCTTCAAATATTCATATATCATAAAAATGAGGAGGTGTGGTTATGTTTCCTGAATCTTTAATTTCTTTCTTATTTATTTATTTATTTATTTATTTATTTATTTATTTATTTAAAAGAGAAGTAAAGGGAAGTAAAAACACTTTATGATAAAATTAAAGATTTACATGGAAAATATTTCAGATAAACATGATAAAATTGACAATTTTCATGGAAAGTAGAGGAGCAAAGTGGTAGACATGTAAAACATTTCTAAATTAATTGGAATACGAGATAGAAACATTTTATGATAGAATTGAAGATTTACATGGAAAATATTTCTGATAAAATTGTAAAAAAATGTAGAAAAACATGATAGAATTGAAGACTAACCTGGAAAATTTTATATAGATATAATAATGGTAGGCATTAAAGTATTTCTAAGTTGATTAAAAGTGGAATTATAAACTTTTTCTGATAAACTTGAAGACTTACATGGAAAATATTTCTGATAAAATTGTAGAAATAAATAGAGAAACATGTTAAAATTAAAGATAATCATGGAAATTATATAGATAAAATGATAGGCATAATGATAATTCTATGTTGATTGAAGTGGAATTATAAGCATTTTCAGATAACATTGAAGATTTACATTGAAAATATTTCTAGTAAAATTCAAGAAACAAATAGATAAACATGTTAACATTGACTATTTCATGGAAAATTTTACATAAAGAATGGTTGATGTAAAAATTCGAAATTAATTGAATGTGGAATTAGAAATATTTGTGATAAAATCAAAGATTTACATGGAAAACATTTCTGATAAAATAGAGGAAGTATATGGAAAGACATTAAAATTGAATATTATCATGAAAAATATGGCAGATAAAATGATAAACATAAAAGAAATTACTAAATTAAAAGGGGAATTGCAAATATTTTCTGATAAAATTGAAGGTTTACATGAGAAATATTTTATTAATCTATGTCTTTTTATTGGGGAGTTGAGTCCATTTTTGTTAAGAGATATTAGGGAATAGTGATTGTTGCTTCTTGTTATTTTTTGATGTTATTTTCATTTATGTGTGGGTATCTTCTTTTGGGTTTGTCAGAAGAAGATTACTTTCTTGCTTTTTCTAGGGTGTAGTTTCCTCCTTGTGTTGACATTTTCCATCAATTATCCTTTGTAGAACTGGATTTGTGGGCAGATATGGTGCAAATTTGATTTTATCATGGAATATCTTGGTTTCTCCATCTATGATGACTGAAAGTTTTGCTGGGTATAGTAGTCTGGGCTGGCATTTGAGTCTCTTAGGGTCTGTATGA
Organism: Apodemus agrarius; assembly: GCA_964023405.1. NCBI lineage: Eukaryota > Metazoa > Chordata > Mammalia > Rodentia > Muridae > Apodemus > Apodemus agrarius. The sequence continues at coordinate 134,565,247 of OZ030006.1, forward strand.
GGTCTGTCCAAGCTTCTTTTGATTATTTTATTTTATTTTATTTCATGTCATTTTTTATTTATTTATTTATTTATTTATTTATTTATTTATTTAGGTTTTTTTCTGTGTAGCCCTGGCTGTCCTGGAACTCACTCTGTATACCAGCCTGGCCTCGAACTCAGAAACCTGCCTGCTTCTGCCTCCCAAGTGCTGGGATTAAAGGCATGTAGCACCACCTCCCGGCCCCTTTATTTTCTTTAATTTGAGAATTTCATATGTAAGTACTCTCTCTATATATTGTTTCTATTGCTCCCTTCATGCTCTCCAATTTCCTATGTCACCCCACTCTCCTTCCTATTCATACCTTCTTTTTTTTAATTATTATTCTAGAGACAGAGAGATAGATACAGAGGGAGAGACAGACAGATAGCAGAAAGAGAAAGAATTAGAGACAGACATACAGAGAGAGAGAGAGAAACAGAGACAGAGAGACAGTGAGAAAGAGAGAGAGAGTATAAATACAACTCTTTAGTATAACTCATGTATATGTAATTAGGGCTGATCAATTGGGATTGGATGACATGTGAAGGAGATCTTTCACGAAGCAGACTGATCTTTCCTCTCTTTGTAGTTATTAGTTGTTTGTAGCTTTGTGTGGTTTCCTCCAAACCTGTTTGCACCTTATTGGTGTTATTATTGTGAAAGTCTTGCAGAGGTACTTTATGCTAGAGATTTTGTTGGGATAATTTTCTTGTCATATAGAGAAGACATTATTGTACAGCAGATATTCTAGTCCTCTGGTTCTTAAAATTTTTCTGCTCCATCTTCCACAATGTTTCTGTAGCCTTAGAGAAAGAAACTGTATTGTAGCTTTATCAATTGTGTCATGGGGTACCATTTGGTCTCTTTATTTTTTCCAGTTGTAGATTTCTGAAATGATCTCTGTCTGCTTATTGAAGACAGTTCTTTGATGAGAGATGAAAACTACACTTATCTGTGGTTATAGGGATTGGTATTTAAAATGCAGTTAAGAATTATGCTTTTGTAGGAAAGTGATAGTTTTAGGTTCTTCTTTAGAGCTTGTGGCCTTCCTAGGCAAGGGTATACCACTAGGTTTACAGTCTAATTGACCAGCTCTCAGATACATATTGCTGAATTCATATAAGCCTCTTCCAAATCATTCCCAACTAACTGTACAATTCTGTTCCCATTTTCCCAAGAGAAAAAGTCTTACTCTTTCCCAGTTTCATCAGCCGTGTTTTTTTTGTATTTTTGTTTTTTTCTCATCTTTTTTGCTCACTGTTTTTGTTAGACTTTCATGTGGGAGAAAATAGAGACAAGTTGGTATCATCTCCATGAATGGGGATTTATTTTAAAACTACAGAAATAGTAACAAGGAAATGACACCATGTCTGCATCTAAGCAGCCAATCAATTGCGGATGGGGCACATCACCCATCTCTGGTGGCCATAGGAGTTCTAGCGAGCTGTTCCTGTAATGTAGGCCCAGATCTCTTAGTTTCTTGTGTATGGATGCAATGCTTTCACTTCCTTTGCTTACAGTTTGTGTGTGGCCACTAGCAAAGCTCTATGTCCTCTCTACTTACTTTAGAGCTTTCAGAGATATGTATTACATCCTTTATTTTCTGCATGTGGAATATGTGTGCTTTTGTATATGCAAATTCCCATAAGGAAGTCAGAGGACAACTTGTGAGTGTCCTCTGCTACCACCAACCATGTGAATCCAAAGATGGAACTCAGGTCATTGGAATGAGTGACAAGCACCTTTTCCTGCTGAGCAAAATCTGTCGCCTGACAGCTCAAATAACCAAACACTTACTTCCCCAATGGTTTTTTTCCCTCATATATCCTACTTATTGCCTATGCTGGATTTTGCTTCAGTACCCTCCAGACTACAGGCTTCATATTGAAATCTGTAAGAGGAGTCTGTTGGGTCTGTTAATTGCTATAGAGAATTAACGAGGGTGAAACAGAAACTCTCACAGATACTGGAGCATGTGATGCCTTCTGATCTGAAGTGTGTAACTGGAAGTTGTGGTATAAGCAAAAAGCTAACGGAATTAAGTGAGTAAATATGTGACCATAAAAACCACCAATATTGTGCTTAGTTAGTAACACACTTATCCAATAACAAAATAACAAAATAACACAATAGATTTTTTTCCTGTAGCAAAACAGAAAATTATATTTATTCATAAATATAATATAGTCATAATCAGGTTGGATGATTATACAGTATGAAGTGGAAGTTCATTTTTTCTTGCTGGTAAATATAATTTTCATAGCTACAGAGTTCTTGAAAAACACACAATAGTTTTGTTTAGTGAGAACATGTTTTAACTGGTTTGTGTGGAACTTGATTTCTGGAAATTAGCAATGTATAATTGTTTTGGTCAGGAAAAATTCAAACTGATGTTATTAATGAAGCACATGCTATAAAATACTGAGATTTTTCTGTGCTTTTGAAAAGTACTCTGTTTCTTAAATTGAATGCTATTAAAACTTGATTATATCACACTCAGAAGAATTTTTTGAAATATTGAAATTAAAGCATATTTAGCATAAGTAGTTAATAAGTTAATTTCGAGGTGAGCTTAAAATTCATGGTCTGATTATGTTTTAACTTGTATCATTAAAACTTACAGTTTTCTACTTATTTTATCATTGCTATTTATGAATGAACAAGTAATAGAATATACATTTATATACATATATACATATTCTGCTTTATGAAAATTTCTTTTTGAAAATTAGAGCTTTTAGAAATGACCCTGGAGAGGGCTGGAGAGATGACTCAGCAGTTAAAAGCACTGACTGCTCTTCCAGAGATACTGAGTTCAATTCTCAGCAACCACATGGTGACTCACAGCCAATTGTAATGGGGTCTGATGCCCTCTTATGGTGTGTTTGAAGAGAGCAATGATGTACTCATATACATAAAATAATTAAATAAATCTAAAAAGAAAGAGAAAGAAATGGCACTGGAAATAAAAGTATTTTTAATTGTACATTAAATGATATAATTATCCATAACTACCTATATAAAAGAAACATAAAGTGATCAACAAATATAATTATAGTTCAAAAGATTTATCAGGAATACTCAGTGGTTGATTACATTCTTTCCAAGTCCATTCCAGAAGAACTACAGAATGGAGAAGGGTTTGGGTATATCATCATGTTCCGGCCAGTGGGCTCAACAACCTGGATGAAAGAAAGGGTGGCTCTTGTAGAATCATCAAAGTTCATCTATAGAAATGAAAGCATCATGCCCCTGTCTCCCTTTGAAGTCAAAGTGGGAGTGTACAATAATGAAGGAGAAGGATCTCTGAGTACTGTGTCCATTGTCTACTCTGGGGAAGATGGTAAGCTGCTTTCATCTGGAATGCTGGAATGCTTTATTTAGTAACTTCACGTACAGTTTGTTTTTTGTTTGTTTGTTTGTATCATTTTTCTAGAGGCTTTCTCTTAAATATGGTGATGTCTTTTCCTTAATGGTAGAACCTCAGCTGGCCCCAAGAGGAACTTCTGTCCAGAGTTTTTCTGCTTCTGAAATGGAGGTTTCCTGGAATGCCATTGCTTGGAATAGAAACACTGGGAGAGTGCTGGGCTATGAGGTAATTCTCATTGACTACACTCTGCATACATTTGCACCATCTTACTACATGATATCTTTTGCATAGGAGTTTGTTAAGATGACATATTTCCTTTCATATAATGCGTCAATGATCTGCTTTACACCATTGTACCTAAACAGCTGTTAAAATCAATTAAAAAAGAATATGGAATATGGAAAGATGAATATATGCTCTCTCCTGGTGTCTACGTGTAAAGGTACAAGTGATCATACACACAAAGACACATATACTCTCATAGTTATATACATACACAAATAAATTATTTTCAAAATGGTAAAAACATGGATAGTTTATTTTCACTAACAATTTCAGGGTTTCAGTCTACACTAGGCTTGTTGCTTTGTATGTGTGGTGGTGGGGGTGGGGCTCAGTAAGGACATGTTCAAACACATGGTAGAGAAAGATGCTTGCTGTGGCTGCCTGCCAGAAAACAAGGATACAGGACAGCTCCCTAGTTACATTATAGCTTTCAAGGTCATGACTTCAGTGATCTAACTTTCCCTAAAAAGCACCACCTCCTCAAGATTCTACTTCCCCATGTTTTCTTTGGCCTTTCATGAAGTCTTTCAATAATGAAGTCTTTGGAATAGCATTGCAGATCTGAGGCATAACAATAAAAATCAGAGATCCATGGGTTTTGTGACATTGTTCTTCAGTTGATGTGAAATATCTATGAACTTTTTCCATATTGCAAAAGTCTACTGAGAGGCTGCCAAGGAAAGTCAGAGATAAAAAAAAAATCAGAGATGAGAAGAAAGAATGTTTCCATGTGGTCTTAGGCAAATAAATTTACAACTATAAAGATGTTCATTTTTAGTAGGTATGTGATTGCAGTTAAATAAGATGTATAGACTAAAGCATTGCAGGTAAATGGAAAATATAATGCAGAAAAATCTGTTAAGAGGAGAGAGCTCATATGAAATTACCACAATATTTCTTTTCAAGTGATCATAAGTATTTGATTATTAAAATTACAATCATTGTATTCTTAGAGATGGGTAAAGATCTTTGTTGTTGTTGTTGTTTTGTTTTTTGAGACAGGTTTCTCTGTGTAACCCTGGCTGTCCTGGAACTCACTCTGTAGACCAGTCTGGCCTTGAACTCAGAAACCCGCCTGCCTCTGCCTCCCAAATGCTGGGATTAAAGGGGTGCACCACCACGCCCGGCTCCCTTGTAGATCTTAAACCACAGAATTGTACCTGAGAATTTTCCATATAATATGAGAATCAAGGTTGAGGGATCAAAGTGTCAAGGAACAAAACAACACAGTTCCATTTAAACTGTTCAAAAAAGCAACAAATCACATTTATGCAAGTTTGTTTTTGATTGAGAGTATTAAGCAAACATATTTGATTACTTATGTTCTTCATCTTGCAATGGCATTGAGTGAGGACATGGCTATTTTGTCTTTAACAAACAAAATTTTTCTAAATATTTATATTTTTCCCTCTCCCCCTTTTTCCCCTTAATAATCTCCCATGAATGGAGCAAAAACAAAAACAAAAGCAATGGGAAAATAATCTATTCATGTGGCTAGTTTCTTTGAAATTCAATGCCTGGAATATCAAACTGCTAATCTGCTTATCCTGAGACCTCATGGTTTTCTAATCTGTGTATTCCTCACTGAACAACATTGCTTTTCTTCAAATACATATATCATACACACACACACACACACACACACACACACACACTCACACATACACACACATATATATATTAGTTTTTCTCATATAATGTTAAAAAATATCTGTAAAAGCACAAACCAAGTCACCAAACAGGTGGCATACACATATTTATATTTCTAACTTGCTATATTTGATAGCTCAAGAGCTGGTACTGAACATACACTAGAGTATTGTTTTGGTGTGTCTAAAACAATGCTTTGCATAGCAAATGATCACAATGGGTTGAGTCATTAATTATCCATGGTATCTGAGATCTCTGAAAGAAAGGATAATACAGCACATCTGAATTTTTGATTGATGTCATGGGATTTATTTTAGTCTGAATTATTATATGCCCTTTGTTAAAGTTGATAATTTTAGTTCATTTTGGTAACCTAAAAATGCCCTGGTTGTCTTTTTTATGGTGGATATTTCTTGTTTACTCACTGTGAATATTATATATTTATTTTTCTGGAGAGGTATATCTATTTTAATAAATGTCTTATTACTAATGGTTGATATTTTAGAGAAAACAATAAATTTATTCATCATTTGTATTTTACCACTCAGGTCTTATACTGGACAGACAACTCCAAAGAATCTATGATTGGTAAAATTAGAGTCAGTGGAAATGTCACAACCAAGAACATCACTGGGCTAAGAGCTAATACAATTTACTTTGCCTCTGTGAGAGCCTATAACACTGCAGGGACTGGACCCTCAAGTCCACCAGTTAATGTCACCACCAAAAAGTCCCGTAAGTATACACCGTAATCCAGGTCCTGCACAGCATTAATCAGTGAGTAGTATCCTTTCCTGTGCTCCACTGCCATTTCATTCTTCCTACCACAATGTTCAATCGTGCCAGCTGTTTGGTAACTTGATTAGTGTTTTTACAGATATTTTTAACATTATATGCAAAAAACTAAAACAAAAGTGGTTTGGAGGATTCTAAAAAGAAAGTAATTTGATTATGTTGATGACTAAGAGAAGAGTTCTTAAGATTAAGGTCTTTATTGCTTCCTACATAATGAGCTAAAATACTGATCTCTTAGCTTTGAACACAAATTGGTTACTCAGTCTTCACAGTTTTGATCCTTTCACTTATATAAAGATGAAAAAGCGACATTATTTGCATTCTAATAAAATTTGATCAAGGTCAAAGAGATAATTAATTACAAAAAACCAAATATATATTTTTTAATCATGAGTTTCTACTAATTAAACATCCATTGCCAAATAATGATCTAATGACTATCTTAGCTATGGTTCTGCAAGGTGTTTCAAAGAAGACGTTGTTTCTCAAGGGAACAAGTTGTTTGCTAAAGATGATTGCTCCTGCTGCAGTGTGCAACATCAGCCACCACATACAATTGTCTCTTTAGCACATAGTCTGTTCCATTGCAGTCAATGGCTCCATGAGGGAGGGTTGTGTATGGTTGACTACCTGCTCAGGTAAAATAAAGTGTTGTTATAAAGTATAAGAATAGTATTGACAAGACTCCTAAAATACAGATTGTGTTAAGATGAGAGGCTAATAGACATTTTAATTGTAGTTACAGAGCCATGACTATATTCAAATCTGATGAATACAAGCTTTGTACCCCTTGCCCAAATTTTTTCCCTATCAAAGCCTAAAGATTATTATAATTCCCAAAGATGGTCTTAGACTGCCCAAACATCTTTTTTATAGCCACTCCATTTAAGTCTCTTTTCAGGGTTCTCAGGGCTCTCTCTCTCTCTCTCTCTCTCTCTCTCTCTCTCTCTCTCTCTCTCTGTCTCTCTCTCTGTGTGTGTGTGTGTGTGTGTGTGTGTGTATGTGTGTGTGTGTGCATGGACCTGCAGAGGTCAGCAACAGGTAACAGATACACATGGAGTTAGAATTACATGTGATTATAAGCTTCACAAGTGGGTGTTGGAAACCAAATCCATGTCCTCTAGAGGAGCAAATCTCAAGTTAAGGACAATGATTTGAGATTTCTTGGAACTTAAAGAACATGTGGGACAAGAAGATACCACAGTCACACTTCGTTTTTGCTTTAAGCCTTGCCTGATTTTCACTGACTCTGAACAAAGGTAAGCAAGTAAGTTATTCAGAAGACAAAAAAGGAGATAGAAATTTTATACTTTTATGGTGCCTAGACTTACTATATATTCTCCAGTATTTAAGTGAATTTTCTGAGTGCCTGTTGTATTATATGTAAACTAAAATCTCTCTGCCCTGTTTTACTCTATTTTCTATCTTGAGATAGGATAGATAGAAATAATTTTGAGGAAAAGATTGAATAAACATAATTCTAGGTGTTACATTGTCTTACACGGTATTGACTGAATCAATGAAATATTTGTTCTAATATATTATAATTATGATGGTGTGTATGAGAAACATTACCATAATCTCATGTATTTGAATATTTGTTCCCCAATTGGAACTATTTGGAAAGGATTAGGTAGTTTGTCCTTCTTGGAGGAAGTTAGCCACTGATTGTAGGCTTTGAGATTGCAAAAGACTCATGCTGTTCCCAGTGTACCCTTTCACCTCCTGTTTGTGGATAAAGTTGTTAACTCTGAACTGTTCATAACTCTATACAATGGTTGCCTAAATCATTGGGTTTTGTTACAACAATATAAAATAAATAAATAAATAAATAAATAAATAAATAAATAAATAACCAAGACAATAGTCTTTGGTGGTTCTGGAGAAGGATAGGTTTTTTGTTTGTTTGCTTGTTTTTTTTTTTTTAAGCTAACCTTATGTCTGAATGAAAATCCCTAATCAACCTCAGGTTTTGAAATTGTCCAGGAATTTATTCTCTCTAATTTGGAAGGCAAGGATGTTTTTTTCATAATTCAAGCCATAGCTCTGACAAAATGTATATGATTATTATTGTTAATTAGATTTTTCATATACCCTAAATTAAGTGTATGTGGTTTATATCAATCTATCATAAGCCTTTAGATAGATATATCATCAATTTTATTGTGTGGAACCACCATAGTCCTTCAAATAGCTTTAATGAAATTTAGATTAAATGCCAACATTATTGGTATTATATAATACCACATTATTTCATCATCAAGTGTGGAAATATGGTTTTCAATGCAGTTTTATTAACTAGAATTAAGTTCATTTAGCATGCACTCTATGGTGGTTTGTATAGGTATGGCCCCCGTAGATGTATGTTTCAATACATGATCTATAGGGAGTAGCACTGTTAGGAAATGTGGCCTTTCAGATTAGATGTGGGGATTTTTTTTTTTGAGAAAATGTGTCACTTTGACGGTAGGCTTTGACCTCCTATGCTCAACCTATATACAATGCAGCAAATAGTCACCTTTGACTGTCAGTGAATCAAGATTAAGCAGTCTCATTTCTTCTTCTTCTTCTTCTTCTTCTTCTTCTTCTTCTTCTTCTTCTTCTTCTTCTTCTTCTTCTTCTTCTTCTTTTTCTTCTTCTTCTTCTTCTTCTTCTTCTTCTTCTTCTCCTCCTCCTCCTCCTCCTCCTCTTCTTCTTCTTCTTCTTCTTCTTCTTCTTCTTCTGTGATATTTCGGTGAAGAATGTAGCCGCTTCTTGCCTTATAGGAACACTCTATCTGAGGTTAAAATGAAGAGATTTAGGTTGATCAATTGCATTTGAAAAAAAGCAGGAAGCAGCCTAGTATAGACTGTTTTATATTTACTAAGGTTTACTCTCACTAAGAGTATTTAAGAAATAAGAGCTAGCTGAGGAAAGAAAAATGCAAAATATACAAACATACAGTTTGAGGAGAAATAGGGCACCAAAAAGTGGAACGGAGCTAAGTCCTATGCTGAGGATAGGATAAACAAATGATAGGATGTCAAGATAAACAAATTAAGAAATGGAATATGGGGAGTGTTAACCTTAAGGGAAGAGGCCACTTAGCTAAGCTCCCACCTTGAGGAAAGAAATTAAAGAAAAACTTTAATCTAGATGTGGTGGTTCACACCTTGAATCCCAGCACTCAGAAGACAGAGATGCAGATCTCTGAGGCTGATTTGCAGAGCAAGTTCTAGGAAGCATAGCTTAGGTAGTGGAAGGAACTATTGAAAACAGAAAGCTGGTGAAAATGTAATTGAAAAAGTTGACTGTGTTCCAGCTTCTGGAAACAGCAGTACTTGACAACTTCAGCCATGTGATTGTGTTTTTTAGAGTCAATGATAGAAGAAAGAAACTATGGAATCACCTTCTGAGGCTAAGAAAAGTTACTGAGGCCAGCTGTTTGGCAAGATTTTCCCTACAGGTAGGCCCAGAGAGGCCATTGTGTGAAAGGGATTATAAGATCTCCCTCTTCAGTTATGGAAAGCCTCTGAGGACAGGTGTATGGCAGGGATGTCCCTGCATGGAGGCCCAGAGAGTCCATGTACAAAGCTATGAAGGTAAAATCCTGGATGGCTTTGGATATCCCAGGTAGTTAGAGATGTCTGAGCCTTGGGGCACTTGCTAAGGAAAGCTGCTAACAGGGAGCAGAACCAGCCTAAGGGAAAGAAGTATGTTACAGTAGGCAAGGATGAAAGCAGTTGGAGAATTGAAGAGTGTTTTGACATTAGACATGGAGATGTAGAGTTTGCAGTTTGTCCAGCTATTTTTTTCATGTCTTGCTTTGATCAAGTATTTCCTTTCTGTGCTCCCTTCTCTATATTTTTGAATAGTAATATATATCCTAAGCAATGATATGTTGGAAGTATGTGATCTGTTTTATGAAGATGAGGAGGAGGAGGAGGAGGTTGATGATGATTTTATAGAATAATGCAGTTAAATATTGCAGGAATCTCAGAAGAGACTTGGAACTTGGGACTTTTAAACATTACTGGGACTGTGATAGACTGTAAGGACTCTTGAAGTTACACTAAAGGCATTTGGAATAGTGTTATAGCTATAAGCATCTGGGAACCAGAGTGGAATGTAGTAGTTTGAATGCTTGGTCCATAGGGTGTGGCACTATTAGGAGGTATGAACTTGTTTTAGGTTTGGCTTTGTTGCAAGAGGTGTGTCAATTTGTGGATGGGCTTCCTATGCTCAAGCTATCCCTGCCGCCTGAAGATCAAGATACAGATCTCTAACCTCCTTCTCCAGCACCATTGCTGCCTGCCCTCTGCCATGCTCCCAAATGGTGATAATGTACAAAACCTCTGAAACTGGAAGCCAATTGCAAGCACATGATTTATCATGGTCATGATGTCTATTCACAACTATGAATACCTAACTAGGACACAGTGGTCAGAGAAAAATGAGAATCAGAAAATTTTAGGTGGAAGGTTCACATGTCTTCAAATATTTATCATTTATATTCACTAAATGAATCCAACAAAAAAATCCTTGTTATTCCTAATTTTCTTCATAGAAATAAGTTTCTGCCTTTCCTGTCTTTCTTTCTTTCTTTCTCTCATTTGGTCTTTATCCTTCCTTCCTTCCTTCCTTCCTTCCTTCCTTCCTTCCTTCCTTCCTTCCTTTCTATTTTTCTTCTTCTTTTCTTTGCTTCTCTGTCCATCTGTCTCTCTCTGTATTTCTGTCTGGCTTCCTTTATTCCTTTCTTCCTCCCTCCCTCCCTCCCTCCCTCTTTTCCTCCCTCCCTCCCTCCCTCCCTTCCTTCTGTCTTCTTTTCTTTCTTTCTTCCTTTCTTCCTTCTTTCCTTTCTTTCTTTCTTTCTTTCTTTCTTTCTTTCTCTCTCTCTCTCTCTCTCTCTCTCTCTCTCTCTCTCTTTCTTTCTTTCTTTCTTTCCATCATTTCATTTCTTTTTTCTCTCCCCATCTCTCTGTCTGTCTATCTGTCTTTCTTACTTCCTTCTTTATTTTCTTCCTTCCTTTCCTTCTTTTAACTCCTTGGAGTCTTGGGGCTTACATCTTTCCATTTCAAGAAGACTCTAGACTTCACAACACACCTCAACTCTAAAAGGTGTGAAGTACTTGAAAGTGAAGTTATGTAAACCTGCACAGCATCACCTTGAGATCCAACCAAGACTCCTTTAATTCTTTCCATATTTCATATTAAAGATTTAAAAATGTTCAATAGTAAATACTCTTACAGAACCTGTAAGAAATTTTTACCAGCAGTGTATTGAAACAAGACAAATGTATTACCTTGTTTTGGAGTCTAGGTGTCAAGTGCCTTGCACCAGCTAGAACGTGAAGGACTAACAGACTAGGCAAGGGCTGTCATACACATTTGATAGAAACTTTCTTTTTTGCTACTTGAGAACAGTTGCTCCCCTAGGGCTCATGGCTCCTCTCTCAGCCTTCTGCACAGATGTGCTGAGGTGGTTGTTATGGGTTGAATATGAACTTTCTCCTGAAGGCTTGTGCTTTGAACATTTTTCACTTGGGTTATTGTGCTATTCTGAGAAGTAGAAAATTTAGGAGGAGGATTCCTGATGAAGGATGCAGATCCCTAAAGAGGGTTCTTGGATATGTATCATCCTTGGCTCTTAACCAGGTGTTCTCTCTGCCTCCAGAACAGGCATGAAGTAAGTATACCTCTTTTGACGCACATTCTTACCACCATGACTCCATGACCAATCACATGGAGCCAAGCAACTATAAATCAAGCCCTTTAAAGCTATGGACAACAATGAATTTTTCTTCCACTAAAGTTGTTTTTAAGCATTTATTCATAGAATTTCCAAAAATAAATAATCAAAAATTTTTCAGCTCACACTCCACGTATTCAGTTTCTATAACTTGATGCCCTTGCTTTCTTTACATTCTTTTGAAGACCTGTTAGGTTATGTTGAGTGTCCTGTAATATTCACCAATGGTTTCTCTATTGCAGTGCTGTGGAGGCATTCCCTACCACAGTGTTTCTTTTCCATATATAGTAGTGTTTCCATTAAAGGCTGGAAGACAATTTTACAAGCAAATGGTCCCAGGAAACAAGCTGGAGTAGCCATTCTAATATCAGATAAAATTGACTTCCAACCTAAAATCATCAAAAGAGACTCAGAAGGTCACTTCTTGCTGGCCAAAGGGAAAATCCACCAAGAAGAGCTCGCAATACTGAACATCTATGCTCCAAATGCAAGGGCACCCTCATTCGTAAAAGAAACCTTACTAAAGCTTAAAGCACACATTACACCTAACACAATAATTGTGGGTGACTTCAACACTCCACTCTCCTCAATGGACAGATCAGGAAAGCAGAAACTAAACAGGGACACAGTGAAACTAATTGAAACCCTGGACCAACTGGATTTAACAGATATATATAGAACATTTCATCCTAAAGCTAAAGAATATACCTTTTTCTCAGCTCCACATGGTACCTTCTCCAAAATAGACCATATAATTGGTCACAAGACAGATGTCAACAAATACAAGAAGATCGAGCTAATCCCATGCCTCCTATCAGATCACCAGGGAGTAAGAGTGGTCTTCAATAACAACAAAAACAACAGAAAGCCCACATACACATGGAAATTGAACAATACTCTACTCAATGACACCTCGGTCAAGGAAGAAATAAAAAAAGAAATCAAAGACTTTTTAGAATTCAATGAAAATGAAGGTACAACCTACCCAAATCTATCATTCTTCGAAGCCACAATTCTAACCGAATCCAAGAGCACATTAAAACGATCATCCACCATGATCAAGTAGGCTTCATCCCAGGGATGCAGGGATGGTTCAATATACGGAAATCCATCAATGTAATCCACTACATAAACAAACTGAAAGAAAAAAACCACATGGTCATCTCATTAGATGCTGAAAAAGCATTCGACAAAATTCAGCATCCTTTCATGCTAAAAGTCTTGGAAAGAGCAGGAATTCAAGGCCCATACCTAAACATAGTAAAAGCAATCTACAGCAAACCAGTAGCCAACATCAAAATAAATGGAGAGAAACTTGAAGCATTCCCACTAAAATCAGGGACTAGACAAGGCTGCCCTCTCTATCCATATCTTTTCAATATAGTACTTGAAGTTCTAGCAAGAGCAATTAGACAACATAAGGAAGTCAAAGGGATACAAATTGGAAAGGAAGAAGTGAAACTATCATTATTTGCAGATGATATGATAGTTTACCTAAGCGACCCAAAAAACTCCACCAGAGAACTTCTACAGCTGATAAACAGCTTCAGCAAAGTGGCAGGTTATAAAATTAACTCAAGCAAGTCAGTGGCCTTCCTGTACTCAAAGGACAAGCAGGCTGAGAAAGAAATTAGGGAAATAACACCCTTCACAATAGCCACAAACAACATAAAGTACCTTGGCATAACTCTAACCAAACAAGCGAAAGATCTGTACAACAGGAACTTCAAGTCCTTGAAGAAAGAAATTGAAGAAGACCTCAGAAGATGGAAAAATATCTCTTGCTCCTGGATTGGCAGAATCAATATAGTAAAAATGGCCATCTTGCCAAAAGCAATATACAGATTCAACGTGATCCCCATCAAAATCCCAACTCAATTCTTCATAGATCTAGAAAGAGCGATTCTCAAATTCATCTGGAGCAACAAAAAACCCAGGATAGCAAAAACTATTCTCAACAATAAAAGGACTTCTGGGGGAATCAATATCCCTGACCTCAAGCAGTACTACAGAGCAATTGTGTTAAAAACTGCATGGTATTGGTATAGCAACAGGCAAGCAGATCAATGGAACAGGATTGAAGACCCAGAAATTAACCCACAGACTTATGGTCACTTGATCTTTGATAAAGGAGCCACAACCATCCGGTGGAATAAAGATAGCCTTTTCAACAAATGGTGCTGGTTCAACTGGAGGTCAACATGCAGAAGAATGCGAATTGACCCACTCTTATCTCTTTGCACTAAGATCAACTCCAAGTGGATCAAGGACCTCCACATAAAACCAGACACACTGAAACTACTAGAAAAGAAACTTGGGAAGACCCTGGAGGACTTGGGCACAGGGGAAAAGTTCCTGAACAGAACACCAACAGCTTATGCTCTAAGATCAAGAATCGACAAATGGGACCTCATAAAATTACAAAGTTTCTGCAAAGCAAAGGACACTGTCAGAAGGACAAAACGGCAACCAACAAAGTGGGAAAAGATCTTCACCAACTCCACATCCGACAGAGGGCTAATATCCAATATATACAAAGAACTCAAGAAGTTAGACCGCAAAGAACCAAATAACCCTATCAAAAAATGGGGCACAGAGCTAAACAAAGAATTTTCACCAGAAGAAATTCGGATGGCCGAGAAACACCTTAAAAGATGTTCAACATCATTAGTCATCAGGGAAATGCAAATCAAAACAACCCTGAGATTCCACCTCACACCAGTCAGAATGGCTAAGATTAAAAACTCAAGAGACAACAAGTGCTGGCGAGGATGTGGAGAAAGAGGAACACTCCTCCACTGTTGGTGGGATTGCAAAATGGTAAAACCACTCTGGAAATCAGTTTGGCGGTTCCTCAGAAAATTGGGCATGTCACTTCCAGAGGACCCTGGCATACCACTCCTGGGCATATACCCAGAGGATTCCCCTGCATGCAATAAGGACACATGCTCCACTATGTTTATAGCAGCCTTGTTTATAATAGCCAGAAATTGGAAGGAGCCCAAATATCCCTCAAAGGAGGAATGGATACAGAAAATGTGGTATATCTATACAATGGAATACTACTCAGCAATTAAAAATAATGAATTCATGCAATTTGTAGGTAAATGGTTAGACCTGGAAAATATCATCCTGAGTGAATTAACCCAATCACAAAAGAATGCACATGAAATGCAATCACTGATAAGTGGATATTAATGAGCCCAGAAGCACTAAATACTCAAGACACAAATAGCAAGTCAAATGATTCCCAAGAAGAAGAAAGGAGAGGACCCTGGGCCTGTAAAGATTGCATCCAGTTTAGTAAAGAAACCGAGGGGGGAGGGGGAATGATAGGGGAACAGTTGGGGGGGAGAGGAACTATGGGAACTATGGTGGGTGGGAACTGGGAAAGGGGAAAGCCTTTTGAATGTAAACATAGAACATAGAAAATAAAAATTAAAAAAAAAATAAAAAAAAAAGAAAATGCCAAAAAAAAAAGAAAAGAAAAAAAAAACTAAATATCTAATTTTAGAAAAAAAAAAAAAAAGAATGAGAGAATGGAGATGGTGAACACTTTTCGAAACCTTAATGCACATACTAAGAGAACATTGACTACTGTAGCATCCAAAGACCTGTGGGCTCTTTCTTTTTCAGTTAAACTTTCTACAATTATATTGTCCCTCTTTGCATTTCTACATAAGAGTATAAATACTGAGAAAATCTTTGTCTTGTTAGCAGTTAGACTATGAGCCTGTTCTTTATATAGATTTTCACATTCATTTTAAGTGGAACTCAACAGAGGTTTTTCTCAAAACATAATTATACCTATCTTCCTACCCTGAATTTTTATTGTTTATAATTTGTTTAGTATGGGTCTTCTGGGTCTTAAGTATTCCCAGTTTTCCTTTCACAATCTATACTGAGCCTTAAAGAATTATGGTCTCTTTTTCTTTGATGTATACATACATACACAAGCACACACATAACACACACACACACACACACACACATACACACACATACACTAAATAAAGTCAACCTGATCACACTGTATATTAATATTACTTTTAGGTATATAATATAGGGCAAACCATTTGGTATTTGATGACCAATTTCAGGTAGGGCTTTTCCCTGTGAAAAAACATTTTTTCTTACTCTAAGCATTTCTTTGTTTCCTGTAGTTCTTTGTCTAGGTCAAAGTTTCCACTTTTACCCTTTTATTAGCATGTCCTTCAGTTTTAATTGTTGTTAAAGTCTTATTTGAGTAGTCATGATGATTAGACTTTGTAAGTGTAGCATCTCTTATATTTCAGGAGACACTATTTCACTACAAGCATCCTGGTTTTGGTAAGAGACAAGCATTTGTCTCTTACTTCCTTTTCTCCCCCCTTCTTTAATGATCCCTGAGCTTAAGTGTGAGGGTTGCCTTGGTACTAGAAACCTAACCAATTCCTAAGGCTAGCAAGTAATAGATTTTGGAGGAGAACCAGCAACTAAAACCTTACTAGACTATCATAATTCTAGAGTACATTCTATCTATTAATCTGGTGCTCACTATTAAGAGTAGTCCTCAACCATTTTCAAAAAAGCTCATTTTGCTATAGATGGAGACCATTACAGAAAAACATAGCTGATCAAATTGTAGAGTACTAGTGATTCTATGGCTCATACACTCAAATGATATACAACTAACATTTTTATTGTTCTGTCTTTAAGTATACTTTCAGTTTCCCTGCCATTTCTAGTATCAGAAAAAAATTCCTCTTCACAATGCTAATGTATACCTTTAATATATTTATATCTGATAAGGCATCATATAATTTTGGGGTGTTGTGAAACTGGGGCTCAGAGTAAGAATGATACTCCAGGGTGAGGAAAGTGAGCACATGAACACTAACTCATCCATAATTTCATTTTGACTGGCACAAATATGTTGATTTGTGTGTATGTCTCAGGGGACGGGGACTACAAGTAAGTGTGTTTGTACACTTCTGTGTTCTTCTATGGAAGCCAGAGGACAATCTCAGGAGTACATCCAACTTTGATATAGACAAGAATAGATTACCAGCAATTCCCATGGGTTCTTCTGTTTGGGTGTTTCTTGGTATGGACTTTAAGTATGCACCACCATACCAGGCATTTTTAAATCCTGAGAATTAAACTCATGCTTGTGAAGAACCACTTTACCAGCTGAGATATTTTACAAGTTGAGGTCTTATTATTTAATAATTATGAATATATGTTTGTAACTGAAAAGCAGAGCTGAGGATTATGCCAAGTCAGGAGTTTGTTGGAAAACTGAAGAAAATAGCCTACCTAAAGGAGCCCCAATGGCTAAAATACAGTGAAGGTGCATGGGATGGCAACATGTATTACATCACTTTGGCCATAATTTTACTTTGCTTTTCATCTTAAAAGAAATAAAAGTACTGCTAGTTGTCACTTTCTTTCTTCATATGAATTTTTTTATAGAAATGTTCATCAGGGGTCACAGACACCTAACGTGTTAGAGGTGAAATGGCTTTAATGAAACACTGAAGGCAGCCCTGATTCTAAGTGGTACCCTTGGATTTAACTTTGATTTTCCATGTCCTTGAGATGACACCAAGATTACCTCTGAATACTGGTAGCAGACAAGAAAAGAAGTCCTCATCCATCACACACTGAAACTGTCACCATCTAGATTTTCAATTTGGTACTTGCTTTATCATTGTAAAATCAGAAAAAAAAATGAGAACTCACATTTACCAAAATCTCTGTTTCTCATGATTGGCTATCATGACAGGCAAAGCTGTGGAGAAGACAGAACTTTATTACTTTTATTCAATATAAAGATTCTGTCATCTATACAATGAATAGTGCTGTCAGGAGCCCCATATAGTCTTATGTACTGAGGTATGTTTGCTTCGGATAATCTCTCTTTTACTTGCTAAACATCCTAGCATAAGAGAAAGACAAATGATATTATGACAAGGTACAAGAAATGTCATGCAGGAATAAGAGGTATGGATACACATAAGAAAGAGTGTGAATAAGGATGCATATTTTGATAAGCACGCACAGTATTAACAGAGGACAAAAGATCTATCTATATTATATATATATAATATATATACATATCTGTACATACACATGGAAATATAAAGCTTCATAAGTACATTATTGTTTCTTATTTATGACAATAACAATGGTGATGATAGTGTAGTAGCTATTTTCAAATAATACATGTGATGTGCTTATAAGTAAAAATAATATGTGTCTAAGACACCCAAGAGTTATAGCAAATGAACTGTGATCCACACAGACATCACTTTGATGACACTTAGATTTACAATGAAAAGAAGAAAATATTTACAGCAATTACAAGTAGAAAATAAAGCCCAAACAAAACACTGTGCCTGTTGTGGAAAGTTATACTCAGACACTGCATCGGAAAATGTTTGCAAATTTGGACATGGACATTGGCTGACTAGCACTCTGTAGTGGATTCTTTCTTGCTGTAAATATACAATCAATCCATATTTAGACATAAAGGAAGCATTAAGCTTTTATTTCATCTTGCACTTATGTTCTTTCTCTCTTGCCCAAATGTCAACCCCATGCTGTTACTTAGAAGTGTAACATAAGAAGTTGTTTTTGAATTGGGTTCACAGTGTGAACTACAGCTGAATATAAATGCCATCTACAGAAAAATTGATTACAGGGAAACCATTAGAGCTGTGAAGGGCTGGTTTAATGCTCTCTGTCACTTGATTAATAGAACATGATTTTGGTCTTTGGAAAATGGCTGCAAAAAATAGTTAAAAGTAGAAAAGGTGTTTTTTGGGTTTACCATTCGTGAATGTTATACAAGCAACATAATGTTTTGTAAGACACATGTGACAAGTACTTTGGTTTGCTTAAGGTATCAGAAATTTTAATTTCATTAAAGAAATTGCGCTGTATGCTTTCATCCTCCATAACAAACTTGGACTCTTAACAGTGCAAATAGTATGGTAAGAGCCTTAAAAAAAGCTTTCAGAAGTTTGTATTTTTTTTAATTTTAATTATAGATGGATGACATCAACGTCCTTGTTTCTAAATTAATACCAAATAAAGACGAAAATGTAGATAGGTCATGATCACTTCTCAGGCAATTAGCTGAGACCCTTCCTTGCATCTTTCTATCTGAACTAAGTAGTAAATTTAAGAGCAATGTCACAAAGGGAGGATCTTCAAATTATGCTCATTATATTCACAAATGAGTCATTTGTATAAGTTAGAATCATATTATCAGTGGTTAACCAGTTTGAACACAACTGAAAAC
Organism: Apodemus agrarius; assembly: GCA_964023405.1. Classification (NCBI taxonomy): domain Eukaryota; kingdom Metazoa; phylum Chordata; class Mammalia; order Rodentia; family Muridae; genus Apodemus; species Apodemus agrarius. The sequence goes on from OZ030006.1 coordinate 134,584,384, forward strand.
AGATTATGTCATAAGCAGGCAGTGGAGAACCACTATACCTAGGAGAGACTTCTAATGACCATTGAGGATTGATTACAACCCTCTGACAAAGCAAAGGCTTCCTATTGTATTTCACATGAACTGAGAACTTTATAAACTAGGAATTATGACTCTCATTTAAAAAGTTATAAAGCTAGGGCTCTTGGGTGCAACTTTGGAACTTTGACCTCAAAATCAGAGTCTTCCTATCCTCTAGACACCAAGAGGAGCAAACATTCCAAGTAATCCATAGAATTGGCCACACATACTAGTGGCACTTCTTATGCTTTGAAGAAACAAATGCATACATATCAAGGGAAAGGTTATTGCTAAAGTCACGACTATATGCCTTTAAAATTCAGCTTGCTGACTCCTTGCCTATTGCATCCACAGATGACTCAGTATTGTAAGGAATCCTATTATGCTAAAGAATCTGAACAAACAAAAGCCACAGCAGTAAATGAGTATTTGCAGAGAACAAAACAAAGCAAAAAGGCAGCAATGAAAACCTACTAGTGACATGGAAGTGCTGAATTTACATGTGTCCTCCATTAATTGCATGATGTTGTTATTAGTTTTGATCCACTGTTGTGAAGAAATGTGACCTACGAGCACATGAGAAGATATTGAGTCTCTGATATCTTGTGAGAATTTATATCTTAGCTCTTTTATACCCAAAAAACAATTATAAAATTTACTTGGGAATAAATGAAAGGAAGATAGCTCTAACAGTACTCTTGCCACAGAGTCTGTCATAAATACAGCATTTGGCAATTTTTAACTGTATACTAAACACAGATGTTTTCTGCTTTTATTTTAATTTGGTTTATTTTACCAAAAAATTGTCTGTGCTATCACCAGTCATATTGGTACATAAAAATACACATGAATGACTATAGGTCTGACCATGGTAGTTTGGCCTTGATCATAGGATGGTATGATCAATGCATGGTTCCCATTTGTAGCCTGTGAGCCATGCACATATTAAATGTGGCCAAGGAAATAAGACATTTAGTAGTCTAGGTTTAGACTGCATGATGCATTTTCATGCAAATCTGACTTGTCAGCTTATTACTATTTGTTATGCACTGTGCTAGGTATTGAAGATACAGAGTAGAAAAAGGCACATCCCCTCAGTAATTCATAAAAATAGGTAAAAAAAACTACCTGCTATCTTTCAATGAGATCAAATTATAGTAAATCATAATTGGACCCCATAGAACTACTTGGTCAGCATTTCTCTAGCTGTAACATTCTAAATTTGGTAGCAGATCAAGAGCAGGTTTGGGAGGCCATTTGTCATGCCCCTAGTTCAGTGTGTTGAACATATTCCAGTGGTACATATGACATTATAAAGCAATTGATTCAAAATGCTCAAAGAAGTTGCAGTTGTTTCCATCATTGCTTTAATGAGTTAAATGCCAGACTCTCTACATACCACACATTTAGAAAAGGAACATTTTGCTGGGCAGTTTGATCTTAGTCTCGGCTTTGCAGTTGAACTATTTTTAAATCTCTCCATAGTTTTTTCTCAGTCTCAAAAGAATCATGTGTTCTCTTTGAATAGCAACATGTTGTCATGGTGAAACCACTGGACACTGGAAAAGAACTATATTCCGTTCTGACTCAGTTACTTGTTCACTATATACTTTGAGACAAGTGACTTTTTAATCTATAAGTCACATTACAGAGATACCATATGTAAATCATTAAAATAGAAGTCCATCTAGTATTTTAGAATGATAATTCTACATTCTCCTTTCCACATGATCCTACAATCCAATATAACATTAATTTCAAAGGCCTGATAATCCCATTTGGGGCTCAGAATAAATGTTATTTGTAGTGATAATGTACCTGTAAGAATTTCCCCTGTTTTTGGTTCCCAAATGGTGTTAATAGTATAAAGTATACTTTTTTTCACCTGTGTGTGTACTATCATAAACATGAATCCAAATTAAGGCCTTTAGTCATATGATTGACAACCACCAGATATTTTTAAAGAATTTTTAGCCTGGGCTATCCCTATATAGAGGAACATTCAAGCTTTATATACTATATGCAGTTGTATCACACACATTTGGGCCACAAATATTTAATGAGAAAAAGGTAGTCTATGGGAAGCTGGCCAAGAAACATAATCATGCAATAAGAAGCCCAGAAGAAATGTGTTCACTTGGTGACTCTGGTTCTCTTGAGGCTCTACAACATTCTGGCAGGGTTCTAAAAACTATCCTATGTATATATATTTCATATTTTATTTGTATCATTTTACTTAAAGTTTCTTAAATTGGTTTTGTTAATTACACTTAAAAATGGTAATATAACATTATGGATTTGATGAGTATTCACAATGAACTATATATGAAAACATGAACACAGTATTTATGTGGCTATGAATATATGTAGAATGCTTCCAACTTGAATTTAGTTAGCATTGATTAATAGCCATTTCTAAAAGTATATAACAGAATCTTTCATCTTTTTCTATATTATAAAGTAAGCAAGCTCAACATCAATGATTTATAAATTATTACTGGACAGTCAGCAAACTATTATTAATTCATAAGTCTGTCAGAAAGACCTTCCCAAATGACCAAAATTTGAATAAATTTGCTTGCTCTGATTAGAATCAGTATGATATTTCAAAAAACAATAAACCATTTCATTCTTTTTATGCTAATGATAAGCATTTACTTTTCTTTGCATGAGGCTGCATTATACTATTGACTAATTAATATTCATCTGGACATTTATTGTATTTTAAAGCTCCTAGCCAACCACCAGCAAACATTGCCTGGAAGCTGTCAAATTCTAAATTATGCTTAAACTGGGAGCATGTAAAAACTATGGAAAATGAGTCTGAAGTGCTAGGCTATAAGGTAAATATTTACTTTTCTATTTGATCTACTAAGTATGTTATTCAAGAATCAGCAATATCATACTTAAATAGAAATAAAATTTGTATACATATATATTAGGATTAAAATATTTTTGAACATATCCTTGCTTCTTTTTTTAAACTTAATTAGTTGTTTTATTTATTTACATTTCTAATGTTTTCCCACTTCCCAGTTAAATCCCCTATTCCTTCCCCTATCCTGTATCCCACTCACCCACCCCCTCCCACCTCAGTGCCCTAACATTAGCTGGGTCATCAAGCATCCACAGGACCTAGGGTCTCCCCTTACACTGATGTCAGATAGGGTAATCCTCTGCTACATAAAATGCTGGAGCCATGAGTCCCTCCATATGTACTCATTGGTTGCCGGTTTAGTACCTGGGAGCTTTGGCCTGTCTGGTTGTTGTATCTGTATTGGTCATGCTCTGACAGAGCCTCTCAGGACACACCTATATCAGACTCCTGTCAATGATCACTTCTTGGCATCAGAAATAGTGACTGTGTTTAATATCTGCAGATGGGATAGTTCCCTATGTGGGACAATGTCTTGGTGGCCTTTCCTTCAGTCTCTGTTTCACTCTTTGTCCCTGCATGTCCTTTTGACAGGAGCAATTCTGGACTACTGTTTTTGAGATGGATGTGTGGGAACATCCCTTAATCGGGTGCCGTGCCTATCCACATACAGTGGTTCCTTCCCCCTTTTCCCTTCCCCTCTCTTCTCCCTCCCAGGTCCCTCCCTTCCTCTATCTCCCATCATTATTTTCCCCCTTCTGATTAGAACTGAAGTATACATACTTTGGTCTTCCTTCTTGGGTTTCATATGGTCTGAGTTGTCTCCTGGGTATTCTGAGCCTTTTTTTGTTCTAATTTCTAGTTACCAGTGAGTACATACTATGTGTGTTCTTTTGGGTTAGGCTGCTATGAACATAGTAGAGCATGTGTCCTTTTTACATGTTAGTGCATCTTCTGGGTAGAGTGGTATAGCCCAGGAATGGTATAGCTCATTCCTCAAGTAGTACTATATCCAATTATCTGATAAACCACCAGACTGATTTCCACAGTGGTTGTACCAGTTTGTAATCCCATCAGCATTTCCTTTTTCTCCACATCCTCACCAGCATCTTTTGTCACATGAGTTTTTGATAAAGATTGTGTGTTCTAGGTCCAGTTATGGAGTAATATGATATGAAGAATAAAAAAATCTAAGTCCCACAGCGTGAAATCATCTTTCTCCACATGATTGCTCTTGCTATCAAAAATAACAATACAATTTATGATTGATGTTAATGAATAAATTTAAACAGAGTATAAGAAATCAGGACTCAGTAGAAATCGGGTCTTAACAACACAAAAGGAATCTCACAAGGACATTATTGAGTATTAAAAGCATCTCTGAGTGACCGGGGCAAGTAATTTTGTTTAGTGATAATATAAATTAACTCTGGGCAGACATATATATTCAGACATTTGTAATGGGTCCAAACTGAAAGTGACAATTATAGTAAGTCCTGAAACTAATATAGTCAAACCCCATACATGAGATATTAAATCTACTCCCAATCCAGAGACATGGATTCCAAAGAAATATTATTTCTCAATAATAAATGTAGTGATGATATCCCATAGGTTTGCATGTAAGGAATATGAAGTTGTTTTAACATAAGTGAGAGCATTAACTAGTGAGAGCATGCTCCTTATCCATTATCATAGCAGTATCTGAACCCTCAGTAAACACCAAATCCATCTGAACTTGGATTTCACTTTCATACAGATCCTCTATCGGCAGAACCGACAGAGTAAAACTCATGTTTTAGAAACAAATAATACATCAGCTGAACTTCTGGTTCCATTTGAAGAAGACTATTTGATCGAAATCAGAACCGTCAGTGATGGTGGAGATGGGAGCAGTAGTGAGGAAATCAGAATCCCAAAAATGTCAAGTGAGTTGAGTTGCTGCTTTGTCTGATCTAGGCACCTGCAGCACAAACGTTCCCAGGAACTTTCAGATTGTTAAATAAATGTTTTATGACAAAGTAAAAGGTCTGTGCTTCCATTTTCAATTGTGAGTCAAAGGTATCAAGCCAGTTTTTCTTATATCATCTGTCACATTTAACAATGGGCATGCATTTTTACAATTTCTTCATTTGAAAACAAGATAATAAATGGATGAATGAATGAATGAATGAATAAATAAATAAATAAATAAGGAAGGAAGAAATAAATTTAGGAAAGAGAAAGTTAATAAAGCCAAAGAAAATTAATGAAAATAAAAGGGAAATATTTTCATGATTATTTTTGTACAAAATTAAGGGCTTTTATTTTTCTGTCTACAAATGTTCAAAGGTCTCAAAGCAGAAACAGTGAAATGAAAGCATCAGTCCCTAAGTTGTTCTTTCCATGTCTATGGCAGACATCAGCAATTAGTCATAGCATTGAGACTAAGCTAATTTAGACTAGACTAAGCATTTAGAATAGCATTTTAAAAAAGGCTTCTCAATCATGGTGAAAGAGGCCAGTTACCAAGTAATACTTCATAGGAGTTTTGCTTTCAAAGCATCAAGATCTCATCTTCATGAAGCTTCTAGGTAGATGCCATTGGTCAGCTAATGTTGGCCAGTGCTAATATTTCAAGTAGTCCTCACCAAATTGTGCATTTTAATTACTCATTTTTACATTTGAGATGACATTCTATAATAGGAGGAGTTATTTCTTAAACTTAAATTTAATGTAATAAATTATTATTATTAAAAGACAAACATAACAGTATAGTTTCTGTCTCATGGAATTAATACAATATGCAGTTTTAACGTCCTGTGAGGTAATTATTTGATTTTTGTATTTTCCAGGTTTGAGTTCCATGGGAGTTCAGATCTTGAAGCCCACTACCCAGTTCCTGTCAATGGTTGGGGTTTTTTACGGTTTTGCTATTCACCTACTTTCACGATGAATGAATCCCTGCATCTTTGGAAATTTTATGAGAGTAAATCATTCTGTAAATCCATTCCCCAACCTCTATGACAAGACATATTCTTAATACAGACTTGTTTGGAAAGAAAAAATGTATATTACTAAGATCTTGTAAATATCTGTGGTACATTAATAAAACAGTTTTAAACACTTTGAAACACTTTGAATTTTAATGTTCACACATCATTACACATTTGAGGGTGCCAAATTAATCTGAGGATATAAAACTGCTGTGTCTTTCAGTTGACTAATACGAAGAATATAAATAACTATCTCAATAATGACTATAGACGTGAGGCAGGTGTAAATTTTGTCCATTTTATGTGTTCCAAGTAATATACTTCATTATTTACAGTCCTTAGCATGGTATGAAACAAAATTCAATCGCTTGTTTATAGGTGTATATTTCTCCCAGATATCCGATTTTCCAAATCCTGGTGCTGCAGTTTCTGAACCCAGTTGGGAGAAATATTTATACTTGATAATATGTCAGTATGCATGGTGATCTTTCTTCTTAGGTTTTATAAGAAAAGAGAAAAGAGAGGAGAGTTTTAGGCAAGGAGACAGAAATGAAGAGAAAAAAGTCCTCATTGAAAATAACACATTTTCTCCTAAATTAAAAACGTCTAGTGAACAAATTCCTGGCACTTCTCATAAAATGATCATACTCTATATGGCCTTACTTTTACATAATAAAAGTCTAGAAAAAGACTCATTTGATCAGATTAACTACATTTTGGTCACAGTGGTCTTTTCTTTTTTAAAATCAAACTTTTCTTTAATCATAAATATAATCATAATTGGAAAAAAATAGCCTTGTGAATCTGGTTTTAGTGAGATTTTGTGGGCTAACTCTGCTGTAGGGCTGATCAATCTCAGCAGCAGCCAGCAGCCCCCGTGCTCCATAAGCAAAGTCTGCAGAGAAGTATAGGTGAGCACTAGTGTTCTGGCCTTTCTATTTCTTCCACTAAAATGATAGATTTTATCCCACTGTTGGCTTGTTCCACTGATTTTCCTTTTGGAAGACTAGATTTCACTTTTTCACATGGTTCAAGGTTTTATTTTAAAAAAACAAACAACTTGAACTTTTCTTATAGTCTACAGGTCATGAACTCCTCAAAAATTGAATATGCATACATGTATGTATGTTCTTTTATTAAAATTTTCATATATATATAATGTGCCTTGATCAAATTGATCCTAATTCCTTCCTCTCTGATTCTTTCCACTATATAACACCACCAGTTTTCGTCCCAAATTCTTAGGTCCCTCTCTTTTGTTCTTTAAAACCACTAAGGCCTTTAAGTGCTACTCATTTATGCATGGGTATAGGAAAATCTGCTGAGGCATGGGTAGCCAATCTGAGGCAAATCTCTGAAAACTTACTTTTATTTCACAGCAGCACCAATTGCCCATAGCTTCTTAGCTATGGGTGAGAATCGAGAAGTCTTCTGCCATCCATGCTGGGAATTTTTCTCGTTTATCTTTTTCAAGTTTTGTACTTGCAGTCAAAGCCAGCTACTGAGTTCTTGTGTGATGGTTTGGTCATGTCCTCAAATACTGGTTTTCTTAACACATCTGCTACCTTTGGTGCTTATGATCACTCTAAAATACTCTAGATTTTTTTTAGCAAGTGGGCAACAACCCTCTACAGAGCTTGCACCTTCTTTGAATGGTATATTACCCTTCCCAATGTCCAGTAACAAGTCCATTATTCCAAGTACACCAAGAGCTGGCTGTGTTTCTATGGAGCAGAACTAAGTGTGCAAACACTGTTAAAAGCTGCCAATCTAAGACACATTTGTATCTCCTTAGCATATGGTCCGAATGACTTAACTTTTTTTTATATTTTTTCTTTTATTTATTGGATACATTCTATATTTACATTTAATTTCCCTTTTTCTGGTTCCCCATCCCCCAAAGGTCTCACATGCCCTTTTCCCTCCCCATGTTCCCCCATCCACCCCTTCCCACTTCTCTATTCTGATATTCCCCTACACTGATGTTTTGATCCTTTCCAGCACCAGTGTCCATTCCTTCCTTATTGTCGGATATCATTTAATATATGGATTGTGTCTTTGGTGTCCCAAGAGTCTAGGCTAATATCCACTAATCAGTGAGTGCATACCATGGGTATTCTTTTGAGACTGGGTTACCTCACTCCAGCTCCATCCATTTCTCTAAGAATTTCATGAATTCATTGTTTCTAATGGCTGAATAGTACTCCATTGTGTATATCTACCACATTTTTTGTATCCACTCCTCTGTTAAGGGACATCTGGGTCCTTTCCAGCTTCTGGCTATTATAAATAAGGCTGCTATGAACATAGTGGAGCATGTATCCTTATTGCATGCTGGGCAATCTTCTGGGTATATGCCCAGGAGTGGTATGGCTGGATCATCTGAAAGTATCATGTCCAGTTTTCTGAGGAACCGCCAGACTGATTTCCAGAGTGGTTGTACTAGCTTGCAGTCCCACCAGCCGTGGAGGAGTGTTCCTCTTTCTCCACATCCTCGCCAGCACCCGATGTCTCCTGAGTTTTTAATCTTAGGCATTCTGACTGGTATGAGGTAAAATTTCAGGGTTGTTTTGATTTACATTTCTCTAATGACTAATGATGTTGAACAATTTTTAAGGTGTTTCTCAACCATCCAAATTTCTTCAGGTGAAAAGTCTTTGTTTAGCTCTGTACCCCATTTTTGGATAGGGATATTTGGTTTTCAGGGGTCTAACTTCTTGAGTTCTTTGTATACCTTGTATATTAGCCCTCTGTCAGATGTGGGGTTGGTGAAGATCTTTTCCCAATTTGCTGGATGCTGATTTGTCCTTTTGACAGCGTCCTTTACCTTACAGAAACTTTGTAATTTTATGAGGTCCCATTTGTCTATTCTTGCTCTTAGAGCATAAGTAATTGGTGTTCTGTTCAGGAATTTTCCCCCTCAGCCAATGTCCTCAAGGGTCTTCCCCAGTTTCTTTTCTATTAGTTTTAGTGTATCTGGTTTTATGTGGAGGTCCTTGATCAACTTGGAGTTGAGCTTAGTGCAAGGAGATAAGAGTGGATCAATTCTCATTCTTCTGCATGTTGACCTCCAGTTGAGCCAGCACCATTTGTTGAAAAGGCTATCTTTTTTCCACTGGATGTTTTCAGGTCCTTTGTGGAAGATCAATTGGCCATAGATGTGTGGGTTCAATTCTGGGTCTTCAATCCTATTCCATTGATCTGCCTCCCTGTCACTATACCAATACCATGCAGTGTTTAAAACTACTGCTCTGTAGTATTGCTTGAGGTCTGGGATATTGATTCCCTCATAAGTTCTTTTACTGTTGATGATAGTTTTAGCTATCCTGGGTCTTTTGTTATTCCAGACAAATTTGAGAATTGCTCTTTCTAACTCTATGAAGAACTGAGTTGGGATTTTGATGGGGATTGTGTTGAATCTGTATATTGCTTTTGGCAAGATTGCCATTTTAACTATATTAATCCTGCCAACCCACAAGCATGGAAGATTTTTCCATTTTCTGAGGTCTTCTTCCATTTCTTTCTTCAGAGACCTGAAGTTTTTGTCATATAAATCTTTCACTTGTTTGGTTAGAGTCACGTTAAGATAATTTATGTTGTTTGTGGCTATTGTGAAGGGTGCTATTTCCCTAATTTTTTTCTTGTCCTACTTATGCTTTGTGTATAGGAAGGCTACTGATTTGCTTGAGTTGATTTTATATCCAGTCACTTTGCTGACAAGAGCCTGATGGGGTAGTCTATGCTAGGCTAGGACTCAGTCCACGCACTTGACCCCAGCTGCCAGCAGTCCTCAGTGACCCGAGGCAAGATGGTGGCCTCGCTGCAAGTACAGTGAACTGGTCCTCAGTGGTCAGCCACAGCTGCAGAGCTGTAGGTGCACATACCTCCTGCCGAGCTCCTCTGGCTCTGGGCGCTGGCAAGAGCCTGATGGAGTAGTCTATGCTAATCTAGGTCTCTGTTCATGCACCTGACCCCAGCCAGCAGCAGAATGTGGTGTACCTAGGCAAGATGGCGGCCTAGCTGTAAGCCTGGCAGGTGGGTCCCCAGCTGTTGGCAACAGCCGCCAAGCTGTAGGTGCACAGACCTCCTCCCGGCGACCTGCTCTGGCTCTGGGCTCAGGTAAGAGCCTGACAGGGTAGTGGATTCTGGGCTAGATCTCAATCCACGCAGCTGACCCCAGCTGCCAGCAATTTGTGGTGTCCCTAGGCAAGATGGCGGCATTGCTGCAAGCCTGGCCAGCTGGTCCCCAGAGGGTCGGCAACAGCTGCCAAGCAGAAAGTGCACAGATTTCCTGCAGAGCTCCACTGGCTTTGTATGACTTAACTTTTGAGACAAAATTAAAATCTTCCTCCCAAACAGAGGTTGAGAATTAAATATACTACAATGTTTGTGTGTCTACTGATCCAGAAAATTAGATACAATTATTAGTTTTTTCCTCTAAAAGCTGCATCAACATTTTTTCCAAAGTATGCATTCAGAGTGTGGCTTTTATTGATTTTTTGGACAATGAAAAGTATTATCCATTGTTTGCCTTTTTATTTTCTTCAAATCTTTTTTTTTACCTTTCATTCATTTTATTTTTAGTTCTCCAAGGATTTCATATAATGTATTTTTGACTATATCCCTCTCGATCCTCTACCCTCTGCATTCTCCAAGTTTGACCACCAACCTCCAACTCCCCCAAGGCTCACCCCTTTCCTACCCACACAGTTGCAGCATCTTCCTATATTCCTTAATACATGGAGCCCAATTTCTGTTCTTTATGTAATTAAATTGCTGTGAAGAGACACCATGACCAAAGCAACACTTATAAAAGAAAAACCTTTAATTTGAACTGGCTTACATTTTCAGATTTTCAGTTTATTATCATCATGACATCCAGCTGGCAGATGTGGTGCTGAGGAATTCAGATGTCTACATATTGAACTGAAGGCACCCAGAAGGAGACTGTCTTCTTCGGGTAGCCAGGAGCAAACTGTGATTTCACACTGTGCTAAGACTGATCATAGGAAACCTCAAAATCACACACAGTGGCACATTTCTTCCAACAAGGACACACCTACTCTAACAAGACCACACTTCCTAATAATACCACACTGTGTAGCCCAAGCATTCAAGCACATGATTACATGATGGTCAAACCTATTTAAATCATGATACTATGTATTCATAGATATGTGGTTTCAATTTTAGAGTGTAAGTTTTATTTACTTAATTATTACTACCAATGCACAATACAAGGTGTTATGGTTGTTTATTTGTTTAGATTTGCTTTGTAGTCAAGTAAAATTTGAGCTTCCAGGGCTTAATACATTCTAACAAACACTGTACTATAACTAAGCTATATCTCCTCCCCAAATCAGAATATTTTATGACTATATAGGAATACACTTATGAAAGTACTATATGCATATTTGTAGAGTTTCATCGGTTTTGACCTAGAATTCTGGGGTTTAGCAATTATCTCTCTGCTGAACTTCATAAGAACCTTCAGAGAAATGAAGTGAATAAAGTGTTTTTCTGTGTGTGGTGAAGTGCCCAAGTAAGTCATCTTTGAAAGCCAGCAGAACCCATGGTATGAACTCTAATCTGATTCCTTGCTTAATAGCAGGAGATTGACTCCCCAGCACAGTGATGGTAATGTGGAACAAACTAATTTGATACCATTCAGTCTTAACTTAACCTCCGGGCTTCAATGGGTAGAATAAGGCACATCTATTCATAGATGCAGCTTTATAAGCTTCACTAATCTAGTAACTACACAGATACCAAAGACAAACACATGCCAATTAATTTTCAACCAGATCAAATACGCAGGAGCCAAAGGACCCAGTCAATTGGACTCATAAAAGTGAATAAAAAAGCTATCTTTTTACTATCATTGGTTAATTTTATTATAATTCTCCCTACTTCTGTAAGGAATTGATTAAATGTTTATTTCAATTCATATAGAAAATGAAATGTTTTACCACAATACCTCAAAGAACCAAAAAGCCAGACAAATTTGAAATACATAGTGTGACACTTTCTGCCACAAAGCACTCTTTCATAGTCCTGTAAAACCCAAGATTTCTTGGTTTTTACTCACAAATTTTTCTGTATTTGGATCAAATGCATTGAGGTTTTATAACTCACCGAACTCCTGTATCTGCGATAAAAGGTACCCTGCTGTAAAACGCAAAATAAAAAGTTTGTTAAGTTTTAGTTAGTTAGTTGAAGGTTGATTAACTTTACATAATAAATTATTCATAAATTATTGACCTAGAATGTGTATAGAGATGATATCCAGTCCCCTTCAGCACCAAAGGACTGACCTCCCATCTCTGCCATTTGCATTTACCAGCCCAGCCAGGGGTATAAAAAATATGGCCTAGCATTCAAAACAGCATTTACAGTAATTAAAATCATACACTAGCCCTGTCAGGGGTATAAAAAATATGGCCTAGCATTTACAACAGCATTCACAGTAAGTAAGATCATATTCAGTCAAATCAGAATGTGATCATCCCACTACCCTTCCTACCTTCCTTCCTGTCTCCTCTCTCCCAATCTCTTCCTCTCTCTCTTTCTCTCTTTCTTTCTCTCTCTCTCTCTCTCTCTCTCTCTCTTTCTCTCTCTCTCTCTCTTTCTTTCTTTCTTTCTTTCTTTCTTTCTTTCTTTCTTTTCTTCCTTCCCTTCCTTCTTCCCTTCCTTCATTTTTCTTTCTTTCTTTCTTTCTTTCTTTCTTTCTTCCTTTTCTTTCTTCCTTTCTCTTTCACTTATTAATTTATTTGTTTTTTCTTCCTTCCTTCTTTCCTTCCTTCCTTCCTTTCTCTGCATAGCCCTGCCTGTCCAGAACTCACTGTGTAGACTAGGCAGGGCTCGAACTCAAAGAGATATATCTGCCTCCAGAGTGCTGAAATGATTAGGTGTGTGCACATCCTGATACATTTATTTTCTCAAAAGTTATAAATAATTCATTTTGAGCTGTTCTTGTTATATATTTTGAAGTTTTATATTGTAGTTGGTTGAATGTCCTCCATAGTTTCTTCAATAATTATTACTGTAAAGAAAATAAGTTTCTCTTATTGTTTATTTAAGGCTAATTGGTTTCCTGATTCAGTCTTTCTGAGGATTATCCAAATTTTTGCTCCTGTGTTTGTTTATGATGTTGTTTATTGTTCTGAGAGTGAAGCCCAGGGCCTTGAACTTAAAGGGCTAGTGTTCAACTATGGCAAAAATCTCCATTGTTCAGAATATCTCTGCCAGATAGAACTTGGCATGATTCCAGAAGGTAACATATAAGGCAAACCAAATTCTGGGAATATTGAAGTATATCAGAAAATGCAATGACATTTTATTACTTTTCAAGGCATATACTTTAAAACTGAGTTATATATGTCTTTCAAGATGTGTATTGTGTTCAGCATTAAGCTCTGACAGGAGGAAATCTGAAAACTCTTTGAATGAGGGTTATAAGCATACTGCTGCTGAAGCAACACAGAAAAGAAACACTGATGTCAAAGTGCTCTGCTACTGACTTCCATCAAAGAGGTATGTAGGTCTGAAATATACACAGATTTGATATGTTATTCCTGGAACTAAATGATGTGTCTGGTAGGGTGCTGTTCTCAGTCAGTGATAATTAATATTTATAAATCACATTAAAGTTGAGGAGCTTCACATAAATTCTAATAATTTTTATTATGTTCATATTTCCCAGAAGTAATTTGACTTTTTTGCAGTGCTGCTTTGGATGCACAAGCATTAGTGTCTGAGGCCAGGGGACTATGCCTGAAAGAAAACAGTAATTGGGAGTTTTGAAAGGTAATAATTTGGATAAACTGAAATTTGAGATGAATCCTTAATAGCCTGCACAGACTGAGTAATTTCAATTCAAACCTGAAGTGATCTCTGTGTATTTATGATTGGGTTTTCAGCTCATGAAGTAAATGTCACAGCAACAAATTTTTCTCCTTAAATGATTGGTGTATATGCTCATATCAACTTTCAAGTATTCTCAAGCTTTTTAGATAGTTACAATAATTACATTAGGCAACTTTTATTACCTTAAGTGCAGTAGTTATAAGATCTACCATAGCAAATTTTAGGCATTTAATTTGAGTCTGTTTGTTGATAGGAAAGTATAATTGAATATCAGCCTTCTCAATCAGATCATTTTCATATCTGTTTAAAAGAAAGAGTTGGCATCTAAATTATCATGCTATTTATATTCAAAAACTCTAGTAGTTATTTTCAAATTCCAAACTCTTTAGAAAGTAAAGACTTCAGAGGTTCTGAAGAGAGACTCTCAAATGCAAGGACATGTTTCAACTTATTTTGCCACTAATATGTTCAATCGGGCAATAACCAAATAAGTCTAACTAAAGACAATCTTGAAAACACATAGAACATTCTACAAATAGAAGGAAAATGAATGCTAACTTGGTAGCTTAGAATAACAGCTAGCACATTACATTTGTCTGTCTGCATTTAATTTACATCTTTCATCAGATATTGCCATGCTTTATTATAACATGCTACATTATGCCACATTTGTTACATTACAGAACTCCATATTATTTTATTTCTCTTTTCTCCGAGTCTCACTGTTCAAGAATAATGTAGGAGATGCATAGAATGACTCATATTTACTGGATAGCCCAAAATAGACTAGAACTTATGATCACCCTTTTAAATGCTAAGATAACAAGTGTGACTTATCATGCCTGCCAAAATATTTTCATTGTTTTTAAACTTTCTGAAATTCATATGAATTTGAAGAATGACATTCTTATTTGAAAGTAATATGAATGGAGAATTTCTTCATATTACTTTGAAACAAATAAGCAAACTAAATATGAATATTTTTAAAATAAAACTATCAGGATTTTATAATCAAGTTGGGAAATAACAGGTGTGGTGAGATGAAACTGTATGGATCATTCCAGAATCTAAAATATAATTATCTGCCCTGCAGCCAAGTTAACTAAAGACCATGTGTTTGATTCTACCTGAAAATAAAATGTTAGAAATTTGTCATACTTACGTATTAAGCCAACCAACAAACTCTCCTCCTTTAATAAGATTGGTTTATGTAATATAGAGCTCATACTTCCTTTATTCATGTGCAATTTCCTGTGTCACAGTACAAGTGTCAATCAGCTTCACTGACAGCACCTAATCATGTTTCTGAAAAAATTGAGGAAAAAACAAAAGGTTGACCTCGAGCTTTATGTAAATCACATATTTTCAGACCATGTAGATGGATAGCCCAAGCAGTTGCAATGCCAGTGCTATCTGGTTATTTGAAGGATGGGACAATTGCCAGCCTTTACTTTTCAGACTTTAGGTGAACCTACTATTCTTTAGGTTATTATGGGCTGCCTTTCTTCATGGCACTCATTTAATAACTTTTTTTTACATTTTTTTTATTTTCTATATTCTTTGTTTATATTTCAAAGGCTTTCCCCTTTCCCAGTTACCACCTCACCATATGTCCCATAAGTCCTCTTCTCCACACCCATTCCCCAATACCCCCCAATCCTTTCTTTGTTCTGGTACTCTCCTGCAAAACTAGATCCAGTCTTTGCAGGACCAGTGTCCTCTCCTTCCTTCTTCTTGGGAATCTTTTGATTTGCTAATTGTGCCTTGAGTATTCAGAGCTTCTGGGCTTCTTAATATCCACTTATCAGTGACTGCATTTCATATGTATTCTTTTATGATTGGGTTAATTCACTTAGGATGATATTTTCCAGATCTAACCATTTGCCACCTACAAATTGCATGAATTCATTATTTTTAATTGTTAAGTAGTATTCCATTGTGTAAATATACCACATTTTCTGTAACCATTCCTCCTTTGAGGGACATCTGGGCTCCTTCCAACTTCTGGCTATTATAAATAAGGCTGCTATGAACATTGTGGAGCATGTGTCTTTATTGAATGCAGGGGAATCCTCTGGGTATATGCCCCGGAGTGGTATGACAGGGTTCTCTGGAAGTGTCATGCCCAATTTTCTGAGGAACTGCCAGACTGATTTCCAGAGCGATTGTACCATCTTGCAATCCCACCAACACTGGAGGAGTGATCCTCTTTCTCCACATCCTCGCCAGCACTTGTTGTCTCTTGAGTTTTTAATCTTAGCCATTCTGACTGGTGTGATGTGGAATCTCAGGGTTGTTTTGATTTGCATTTCCCTGATGACTAATGATGTTGAACATCTCTTAAGGCGCTTCTCAGCCATTCGAATTTCTTCAGGTGAAAATTTGTTGTTTAGCTCTGTACCCCATTTTTAATAGGGTTATTTGGTTCTTTGGGGTCTAAGAATTATTTATTTATTCTATGTATATCTGTACATTGTAGCTGTCTTCAAACACACCTGAAGAGCGCATGGGATCCCATTGAAGATAGTTTTGAACCATCATGTGCTTGCTGGCAATTGAACTCAAGAGGAACAGTCAGTGTTCTTAAACGCTGAGTGATCTTTCTAGCCCTAACTTAATAACTTAATGAGTGGATTTCCCTTAGAGACTAAATCTACTTCCTGTCTTCATTCTGACCTTCCAACTACCATGCTCTATTTTAATGTGACCTTGTCATTTGATAAACAACATCTAGAGTACAACATGATGCTATGGCCTAAAGGTTATAGACTTACAAATCCAAACTATATTACGTTAGCAAGACTTTTATTTACTCTCAACACCGATCATTTTCTTCATATACAAAATGAGAATAGTTCACCTCCTAAATACAGGCTATGAAAGGTTGTTCAAAGGAATGTGAAAAATACACTCTGAAAATAGTCAACATTGCAAAGCCTTAAAAATTAAAGGAAGCACCGATTGGCTCACAGTCCCTTTGTGTCTAATTTTTGATAAAGTATAGCATTGACTCTCAAATGAACCTGTCAGAATAGTTTCTTTATGAAGTCATGCTAATTATGCCAGTTCCTAATGTTGTTGCATGTTGTTGATCATTTAATAATAGTGTCATTGCTTATCTCTACGTATTGCTTGCTATTCATTTCCATAAATACTTCTTTCTAGTTCTCATGAACTGTGAATATTTAATGCAAGAAAATTGAACACTTATGCAAAATATGAACATAAATCTATAATTATAAGAAATTTATTCTTTAAAATCTATCATTTGATCATACTGGGGTCAGAAACATCAGGGCTTCTCATAAAATAGATACATATTTATAACTTACCAAGTTACTAAACTTTTTTTTACTGTCATTGTATATATTGTACTAGAACAAAGTAGATAGATGATAGATATTCAGACAGAGAGATAGATGATAGATTGATATATAGACATATTGATAGATGATAGAAAGAAAGAAAGAAAGAAAGAAAGAAAGAAAGAAAGAAAGAAAGAAAGTAAATTGATGAAGTAACTAAGCAGAGGGGAGGCAAGGTACTAAACGGAGGAGCAGAAAAACCAATCAGTCAGCTTTCTCCTCCTTTACTAAGTATTACAACATAAACATATTTCTTCATGAGAGATAATTAAGGGGTTACAATAAAGAACAAGACATGATGCCTTTTTTGGATAGCTAGAATTTTCTTGTTGGGGAAATTAATTTTACAGGGAATGGAAAAAAGAAAAGAATTGGGCCTATAGAAATGGAAAGATTGGTTAGTGAGACTCAAGAGAACATTGTGGGAAAGAAGGGGAAAGTCTATAAGAGTCTTTGGTAGTGAATGGTGTCTTAGTTAGGGTTTCACTGCTATGAACAGACACCATGACCAATGCAAGTTTTATAAAAGACATTTAACTGGTGTTGGCTTACAGGCTCAGAGGTTCTATCCATTGTCATCAAGGCAGAAACATGGCAGTATCTAGGCAGGCATGGTTCAGGAGGAGCTGAGAATTCTACATCTTCATCTGAAAGCTGCTAGTAGAAGACTGACTTCCAGGCAACTAGAGTGAGGGTCTTAAGCCCACACCTACAGTGACACACCTACTACAACAAGGTCACACCCGCTAATAGGGTTTCTCCCTGAACCAATCATATACAAACCATCACATATGGCTCCAAAAAAACCCCAAACAAACAAAAACAAAAACAACAACAAACAAACAAAAAAACAAAAAAAAAACAGGGTTTCCTATAAACATACAAATTTACTGTAAGCTGCTGTTACAACACACATAATATCTGAGTAAGCTCAAGGCAACATCTTAGCATGGAAAGGGGATACAGGCACAACGTCCCAACCCTAGCTAAGTGGCCACTAGGAACTGAAAAATGCTAGGCAAAAAATATCCAGTTTTCTTAAAGAGTTCAGCCTTCTGTGACCACAAATGCCATAAATCCTATAGCCATGAGGCTGTACAAGCAGCTCTAAATATACTTGATGGATTTCAAATGAAAAAAGAGAATATACATAAGTGTGTAGCAAAAGTGTGAGTGGATCTTGGGAGAGCTGGGACAGGGTGTAAATATGATCAAAATATACACATTTCTCAAAGAAATAATAAAAATTAGAAATAAAAATATAAAAAGTGTTCCAGAAAGGGATGAAGCCCATAAATTTCTTGACAATTTACTGGTGTGTTTTAAATAACATGAAAAGACTATATGTGAAGAGATAGCCAGAGAAGACAGGAACGTGTTCTCAGAGGTAACTGCAAAAGCTGGACTTTGCAAACCCGGAAAGAAATATGGATTTGTACTTTAAATGTTATATTTTAAGAAGCCAGTCAATCTTCTGTGGTAAATGGACTGTCAGAAATATGAATAGAAAAGATTCTAGACATTTTCTTTGACATAAATGATGGCTAGATGTGGCTGACAGCAAGGATTGGTGCTGAGAAAATAGTCAAGTGTTGCTGATTGCTGGAATATCCAAACAGAAAGATATGACTCATGGGTCCTGTAAGGAAACATTTTTTCATCATATGGATAATACTAGGTAAGAAGATTCCAAAGATAAGGAGGTGCTCAAAACTTCCAGGGAAACCATGGTATGTCTGAGTTAGCCATGAAAGCTATATTAAAATCTTGAAGGAATACCAACATTGTAATTACAGTGAAGGTGACCTCAAGCCTTTTACTAATGGTCACAGTAGACTCATGACACCAGAAGTCATGCTACAAACACCGGCATCACTCTATTCATCTCAAATGTATCTTCTGTATCGCATGCTAGTTTGTGAGAGAAATTCAAAACTGTCTAATATTACAGCTGTATAAGTGGGTGTTTTGATTGTATCATAAGAACTTTTCTCTCAAATGGTTGCTCAAACTTCATTCACCAAGCAAGTTGAAATTACCATGCTGACTTTATCAATCTTAAAATCTCTTTTCGTCTTCTTACCTATCAGATGCTTACAAGGCAGTTACTTAGAGTAGAATCAGTTGATCATTCTTCAGAAATATAAAGGAAGAGAATTGTGTCAGATGTGACAACATGGAACAACTGGGGAGTACTCTAAGAGGCAGGAAAGGAAGGTCTGGGAAAGCAACACTGCATGATATCACTCATGTGTTGAATTTCAAAGTGTTGATTTTGTAAGAATCAGTAGATAGCTGTTTTTAACAAGTCCTGAGATAGTTAAGGGAGACCAGACTTGAAGAGACATTGATTTAAGGACCTAACATGTATTTCAGGGGAGAAAAAAGTTCAGAAGATCTATGCATACATGAGAACTATATCTTAAATTCTTGAAGAGGCTAAGAAAATAGATATAACAACAGCACAAAATAACAGCATATTGTAATTAATGCACATATCAGTTGGTCAGTGTATTCTGCATATATGTTCTTATTGTAAAAGAAAGAGAAAATTTTATTTAAAATACAAAAACTAAACACACACACACACACACACACACACACACACATACACACACAAAACCAACCAGAATCTGAACCTAATGCTTTATTTTATATTGATCAAATGGTAGTAGATATCAATAGTTTAGAACAGCAAGAGTGTTTAAACATTTTAATTTAATTTTTAAATTTTGAATTGTTTTTATCTGTCTATGTGTATGTACACATGGATGAGGGCATGTGCGTGCCACAGTGCACATGGGGTGCACAAGGACAACTTTAAGGAGTTAACTCTCTCCTTTCACCATGGATTCCATATATCAACCATGGGCCTTCAGGTTTACACAGAAACTTTCTTGAGTCACTGAACTATCTCTTTAGAGCAAATTAGATTTAATCTAATTCCAAAACAAAAAGTAACAATGTATTCATTTATTTAGTTTTTTACTTCATTCCCTATCTTTTATTTGTGGGCTTGAAAAACCTCAGCAATTTACTAAGTGTATGCTGGCAATTTTATTTCATTTCATTAGACTCCTGTTGTTGCTGTCACTTTCCTTGGGGATAGATCTACCTCCTTTGGCTGCTAAGAAATGGCATCTACAAGTCTTTTGGGCCAGCAGCTGCCCCTTCCCCCATGTCCATCTACCCTTCAAAGTAAGATACAGCTCTCTCAGTCCATTTTGCTTCCTGCAACCTCTTTATCATGGCCCTTGACATCTTAATTTTCAACTATAATTTTTTTTGCTTCCATCATGCACTGATGAATTAATTGTGGATTATAGATTCGTCTGCCATGACTAACAGGCTTTGAACACAGTATGCACTGAGGCTTATACAATGAATGTAAGACGATGGATAACTAGTAAGGTTTCTGTCTTGCAAGTTTAAGTATGTTTTGTATGACACACTCTCTTATTTGAAAGGTAAATGTTAGAGTAAGAAAAATAAATAAGAATGTCATCAACAAGAATTTTCACTAGTTTACTTGGGCCAGGCTAATTAATGAAGACTTAGGAAAAACCATGGTTTGTAACTTCACAAGAACCAGTTTTGTTGATCTGCATTTAAGATGCTGTGCTGGCTCATGTGTTAAAAGGCTGGCTCTAATAATGGTGATGTCAAAAGATGCTGGAACCTACAAGGAGTAAAGCCTACTGAAAAGAACTTGGAACACTGAGAGCATACCTGAAAGCAGACATCACTGCTCTGCCTCATTCCCCTTGACCTTCCTAGAGGTCATGATCTGAATAGTTTCTGGTCACATTTCCTCAATGTTGTGTTGCTCAACAAAGCAACTTACCAAGAACTGAAAGTATATTTTAAGTATACTTTCAGTAAAATATTCAGTATATTTTACTTAAATATATATATATATATAAGTAAATATATAAGTATACTTATATAAGTAAATATAAGTATAAAAATAAATTAAGTATATTTTACTGAAATATTTACACAAAGTAAAATATCAAGTATATTTTAAAAGTATATCAGATATTTCCTCATGTTTTCCGGTTCTCCTAAACATGAATTCTGGCACTAGAGCTTAGACAATAGGATCTTTATTAGGAAAATACAATATTATTTAGATAATGGGATATATTAAGATAATAAACTAGACATAACAGTGATCTTTCAAAGAAACACAGTCACTAGTACTCAGAACTTCTGAATAAGCTACTTTACATAGTCAGTGAATTTAGAAGATCTGATTAAGTAATCTTCTACAGAGAATATCTTAGATTACTAAGATGCCCAACCATCTGGAATCCATAACAATGGATAAAATATTAGGTCCAGACTTGGAGAGAAGTGATGAAAGAAAGATTAGTTGGACCATTGCTGTCTTTGAAGATATAGTAAAGGCTTACAACTTATTGTGTGTGTGCAGTTTGAGAAGGAAACAAAACCATCCCTTTGATAGTTTCCAAATGACATACAGTCTTCCCCAACCTTGATTTCAACTCTGTGAGATCAGTGCCATGTTTTTGTAATTGTAGGACAGAGCAATAATAAGGATCAAATAGATTGAATTTAAGAAACTTGCTGAGTTCACACTGTGCATTGTTAGGCACACAGAGATCTCAGGTAGTTTGTGAAGAAAACGTTTCTATTAAATTTTCAGTGTAAAAACAATGCCAGTTTAACTGGCATCAATGAGAGGGCAGGTCCTTGGTCCTGTGAAGGTTTGATGCCCCAGCATAGCGGAATGCTAGGGTAGTGTGATGAGTGGTACACAGTGGGTGGGGGAGCACTCTCATAGCAGCAGGGAAAGGACTTGGATAGGGGGTTTTCAAAGGAGAAACCAGAAAGGGGGATAAGATTTGAAATATAAATAAACAAAATAATCAATAAAGTTTTTTAAAACCAATGCCTTTGAGTATGTGTATGTGTGTGTGTGTGTGTGTGTGTGTGTGTGTGTGTATGTAAGCATGTGTGTGAGTATATATGAGTGTGTTTTAGCATGAGTGTGAATGTGTATATGGGTATAAGCATGTGTGTGTGTATGTGTGTGTGTGTGTGTGTATGTATGTATGTATGAGTGCATGTGTGTAAGAGTGTGTGTAAACACCATGTGTGTGCTTGTTGTCTGTGGAGGCCAGAAGTGAGCACCAGGTTTCCTTGAACCAGAGTTTTGGATGACTTGAACCACCATGTGAGTATTGAAAATTGAACCTTGTTCCTTGAACCTTGTTCCTCTGTAAGAACAATAAGTGTTTCTAAATGGCTGAGCCATCTCTCCAGACCCGCAATGGACAATTAAGTGATGTGTGTTTAGCCTGCCTCTTCAGATGCTAAAAATGTACTGAACAGGGTAACATTTAAAAGAAATTACAGTTCTGCCTTCTAGCAGCCATCCACGGGTGGTCAGTTGATTGGGGTTTATGGTTTTCTTTTCCCAGTGTGCACATATAGCCATTTTCCCTTAAAAGGCTGTGAGTATTTATAACTATAATCATTAAAGATAGTTGTAGTTGTATTCTTTATGGCTTAGGCATAGAAAATGTTAAAATCCAAAATGAGTGAGAGTACGTGAAGTGATAACCGTGTAGTTAGCAAGGAGAAAGATTTGAGGGGGTGCTCAGCCTAGACAAAATAAGGGACAAGAAGCTTGAGCAGCAAATGAAAGGGAAAAGTTGATAGGGTTTGAAGGAAATGTTTAAAATGGCTGAAAAAGTCCCCAACGTGCAGCAACTCCCTATATCTTTAAGTGAAACAGTTCTGTTTGTTAATCTCTCATTGTACCAGATGGTAATACTGAAAAAAATACTTCTTAATGAATCTCTTTAGGTTGATGAGGAAACTCGAAGAGTCAATGCAGGTTGCTCACTTCTTATAGGGTAGGTGATGAAGCAATATTATGTCTTTCTCCCTCTTTGTTGGACATTTTGATGGATATTAGCGAGACGTGTATCTCCAAACCTCCTGCTCTCTAGTGATATGCAGCAAACATACCTTCCTGTTACTTTTAATAATAACTTAGCCTTAATTGCTTTAATTATATTTACTCAGTATAATATTGTGGTGATATTTCCTTACTGCAAATGCATAATGAATCATTGAGGAACAGGATATATACTTTATGAAGCATTCCTCATTTTTTATTTGTCAGTCTTTTTCCTCATATAGAGTTTCATGAAAATAACTAACTGGGCAATACTCAAATATTCACATTTAAAATAGAATTCTGAAATCAAGTTTTAGGGTCATATGATACCTAACTCTATGAGCAGTTTTTTATGTTCATTTTAGAGCAAATATTAAATGTCTATGAATTAGCTCTGTCTCCATAGTCCTTACTACAAATATTAGTGAGCAAGCCTATGCACATGGTATGCAAATGTATAGTATGCAGTTATAAAGGCTACTAAAGTATGAGCTTATTGTTTGTGTTGTTGCATTCTACAATGTGCCATTTGTCCCAAATGTATAAAAATATAGCTAATGCAACCTACAAATCTTGCCATTTCAATGTGAAAACAAACACTAACCAAAAAGAAACATCCAAAACACTATTACACCCAGAAACCACAAGACCAGAGACTGCAATTCTAAACACAAGGTATTTCTGTGAGAAAATAACTCAAGTCAAAGTATATGTCTTGCCTGGAGAGAGTAGGAGATTGAACACTCAGGCCTCTTGAATTTTAATTCATTACAACTGACTGGAACAAATTTATCATATGAATACCTGTTCAGAATCTTCAACAACTGGAGCAGTCCTTTATGCCTCTGGAACTCAGTATCAGAAATGAAGAGAAAAAAAAAGGATATTGTAATATGCAAATGAGAAGTATATATTAATGCAATGTATATATTAGAAAACCCCTAAAAGTGCTTTCTGAGGAAGAGTAAACGAAGATTCTTTCCAAAAGTTGTCTTCCATGGCCAGTTTTATTTAGTTCACAATGTGTCTTCTGCTAGATTTTCCATGAAATACTTTCATTAAGCTTAAGACTTGAAGAAATTGTGCAATCATTAAATTGATTATCTTTGTCTAATCTAATACATATAAAGTCATTTGATCACATTAAATATTTGGAATAAATTTGTAGTGATTTTTAGTATGTAATAGCTCACAAAACTCAGGGAAGATTCAATAAAGAAAACTCAATAAGACTAGATCAAAACTTCAAATACCATACAGTATTTGGATTCCCATGAGAGGTGTTAAGGAGCCTTTGCCTGGAGACTGTAAAGCCATTCTTTTTTAATAGACTGACCACTGCTTATAGACTCTGGAGACCAAGTTGATTCATTAGTTCTGGGTGCCAAGAGTGCATGCTGAATAGCCTACAGGGAAAGCCTGCTTCTCAGCGACAAAGCCATACAAAGAAGTGTCTCATCTGTTTGTCACAGCTTATGCACATTTTTCCCAGCTGCAGCACCTCCATTGCTTCTGTGCATTTTCTTCATGTGAAGAAGGATGGTGAGATAAGACATTTCTGGTAAAAAGACACCTGTGACATTTTGAGAAAAATTTGATTATATAAAGGTATATTTACTAGCTCCTCTCACCATTAGAGGGAGAGCATCAACTTCCTCTGCCAGAGATTTATGCCCAGGAAGTGAGCAGCACAGAAAAATCAGAGGCTTTTCCAAAGCCTTGAAAAGAACCCATCATGCTTCTAAGTAATGGCCTACTCCTGGAACATGCAAAAGAGAACTGAAAAAATTAACCAGAAAATGAAGTCCTAACCAAGTCACAAGATGTTGATTTTAGCCAAAGCAATATACATTGCATTTTTTTTTCCTAACAACTGTTGACACCTGACTCCCTAATTGATTTCTAACCTCAAATCATTGTTTATTGGGCTAATGTAGACATGCATATACAAAGTGCATGTAATCTCATTCACTTCTTATAATAATCTTCCAAGAAAGGTATACCCATATTACAAATTAAAAAACTCTACACCAAAGCTGAAATAGTAGAAATGTTTCACAAATCATCACTATGCAGGAAATTGACAAGCTGGATATTTAAGTCTAGCATACCCAAGTATAAAATATCCCTTGTAAACACCATAATGGTCAGACTCCCTTTCTATGCTGTTTCTCCACTTATTCCTCCAAGTCTATTCAACTTTCTTAGATTCTCCATCTGTCATATAAGAATTATGGGTAAGATCTGCTAATTAATTCTTATTTTCCTCTGACTTTCAATTCTACGGGGCTATTAGTGTTCAGTGGCCTGTAATTAGAGTAAGAGGTGGTTAGAAGTTATCTTTTTGTCTGGCACCCGCAACATTGCATTTTAGAAGACAGCTAATTTTGTAATTCTCTCATTGTCCTTAACCCCTTCCTCTCTGCTTTGGGACAAGGGTTGTGTGGTAGATTTCTTGAATAGATGTCTGCAATTTTTCTTCCCTTCTTGTATGAATGTTCTTATGTAATGTGTCATGTATAATTTCCTATGCACAGGCAAAGTTTTTTCTCATTCTTAGTATGGGCTGGGTTTAACTTTTCCACCATCCAACAGAATTTCCTATATATACAATATATAATTTATTATTATTATTACTAATCATTTCAAATGATATCCCCCTTCCCAGTTAGCCCTCCACAAGCTCCCCATGCAATTCCCCTTCTTCCCTTTGCCTGTATGAGGGTGCTCCTCCACCTACTCACCTACTCCTCCTTCAGCATTCTAGCATCACCTACAATGGAGCATCAAGCCTCCACAGGATGTAGGGCCTCCCCTCCCTTTCATATGTGATAAGGACATCCTCTGATACATATGTACCTGGAGCCATGGATCCCTCCATGTAAAACCTCTTTAGTTGATGGTTTAGTCCCTTGGAGTTCTGAGTTGTCCAGTTAGTTGGTATTGATCTTCCTATGGGCTTTAAATCCCCTTAAGCTCTTTCAGTCCTTCCCCTAGCTCTTCCATTGCGATTCCCAGGCTCAGTCCAATGGTTGGCTTTAAGTATCTGCATCTGTATTAGTCAGGTTCTGATAGAAACTCTCAGTGAACAGCCATACGAGACTCCTGTTGGGAAGCACTTTTTGACATCAGCAATAGTGTCAGGGTTTGGTGTCTGCATATGGGATGAATCCATAGGTTGGGCAATCTCTATATGGCCTTTCCTTCAGTCTCTATTCCACTTTTGTCTCAGTCTTTCCTTTGGACAGGAACATTTCTGAGTTAAAACTTTTGAGAGGGCTGGGTGGCCCCTTCCCTCGACTGTGGGCATTGCTGATCTTCTGGAGGCTGTTTCTGCAGGTTCTATCTCCCCTTTATTGGGTATTTTGGCTAATGTTATCCGCAATGGGTCCCGGGAGCCTCTTACTTCCCTGGCATGTGGGACTTTCGAGTGGCTACCTCCAGTTCTCCATTCCCTACTGCTACATGTTTCTGTTCAATTTCCTGACCCTCTGATCCCCATCACTTCGAATACCTTATCCTACCCCTCCCCTTTTTTCCATGCTTCCTCTCAGGTCCCTCACTGCCTCTACCGCCTGCGCTTTTTTGTTTGTTTGGTTGGGTTTTTTTTGTTTGATTTTTATAGGATTGAGTCATCCACACTTTGGTCTTCCTTCTTCTTAAGCTCACTATGGTTTGTGGGTTATATCATGGGTATTCTGAGGCTTTGGGCTAATATCCACTTAGTGAGGGCATATCATGTGTGTCCTTTTGTATCTGGGTTACTTCACACAGGTTGATATTTTCTAGTTCCATTAGTTTTGTGCATAACTTCTACTTTGCTGTATGACATCCCACTCCTTTCAGAAGCCTCTATCATTACCTAATAAATAATCAAACAGCTTTTTGGAAGAGGAGTAATTAGGCTTCCCCTTTATGTACTACCAAACCAATACAGGTTTTCCTTTAGGAATCCTAATAATAATAATTACATATAATAATTACTTGACCACGTATCTCCTTGCATTGTTGCTAATATCCATCATTTCAGACCTAAAATTAGGTTTGAGTAGCCCCTTTCCCCATTAAAAAGAAGTTTAGGGAGTTTAAAAATAAGCTATCATGTGCATTTCTTATAAACAGAAGAGTTGGTACAAAAGGATTCAAACCTACATCTTCAGTTCCCTCAAACACTCAGGCTCATTCTATGCCATCAATCTATCTCAGAAATTGAAAGTTTTGTTGCAAAACCCAGCATCAATGTTCCCGAGCCACTCTGTCAACTCAGAAATTCCTAGATTTTTACTCCGTAAAAGGTTTTCAAAAGCTGCAATTGCTTTTCCTGGAGAATAAAGAATCAAGTTCACAACACTAACAGCACATTTTGACACCATCGAATGTATATAACTTATTTAGCTTTCAGTCATAGAGAATTTAAATCACTTGTAGAGCTTGATAATGGGCCACTGCCCAGTGTTTCTGCAATTTCCAAATAAATCTGCTTTGGAAATGCATCTTGCTGAGCCCAGTAGTGAAAATAGATGTGCTAAACAAGAGGAGTAAGTATCCTTTAGCCCTCACTTGCTTTACTTTCACAGTTAACATTAAGCTTCCCTGAAAGAATTGCTATAGATAGAGAATTTCTGTTAACATTGGGCCTGTAAGGGATTACACCACCCAAAGTGACTCTCAGATATCTGAACTGTGACAGGAAGAGAGGATACTAAATTATTTGTACCAAAGAAATGAGCAATGAACACATATACACATGCACATATGAACAAATAGACATATACATACATATCACGGTTATACAAGTGTGCCCACGCGTGCAGACACACACACACACACACACACACACACACACACACGTAATTACAGTGGATAAGCATGCATGCTGTGAAAGGAGATGGCCCTGGCCCTTGATGCTAATTAAGATGTCTTCTCATTTTTGGCACAGAAAAATTTTACTTCAGTGCTTCCCATGTTGCTTTCCTTTACTAGGAATAAGTAATAGGAAAATCTACCTACCTTATGTATTATACTAACTAAATTAGATAAAACAAGTGGTGCAGTATATTACATCACATCATGCACCCCCATAGATCTTAAACTGAGTTAACCTGTTTCAGTTGTGGTTAGGCTCAGTCCTAGATCACTCCTTTTACCTCAACTTTCTCTTTACTGTA
Organism: Apodemus agrarius; assembly: GCA_964023405.1. NCBI lineage: Eukaryota > Metazoa > Chordata > Mammalia > Rodentia > Muridae > Apodemus > Apodemus agrarius. Next base: position 134,612,622 of record OZ030006.1, read on the forward strand.
TACAAGTACTTGGAGTATGACTCAGCTCCTATCATACCCCTTTAATCCAAGAGCTGAATAAAGTCAACCACATGTCAAGAGGCAGAGCAAGAAACCGGTAGATAGGAAATTAACATAGGTAAACAGGATGCTGAGACATTGAGTAGAAAGTTATTCAAGATGGTGTGGAGGAGGAGGAGTAGCTTTTTCCTCATGGGTCATTGGCTGAGCAGAAAGGTCAACTGGGTGTTTTCTCTGCCTCTTTGAGCTAGCATGTTTCAGCATGCATCTGGCTCTTGAGTCTTCATTGGTAAAAATCACACATTTGGCATTTTCTTATTAAAAGCAAATATAATGGAGAGGTTATTAGGATTAAGATACATGGTGGGCACTAATTGTGACATAAGTCACTTCCCTGCTCCCACTCATGGCTTTAATACTATTTGGCCCTCACAGATACTTCCTCCTGTAGTAACTTTCCATCCTCAACAAAAATACAGCTTTAAATTTTTGCAAATTTAGAAATTTAAGTTAATTACCTACTTGAAGCTTTACTATAATTCTATTTCAAGTTCAGGGCTTTAGCACTACTCCCACTGATTGCTTAAGGCATGTTTACCCTGAAACAACTTACTTTCTCTAGGAATCTGGGTATGTCTGATTTTGCTTAATTTTAAAGTGTGTGTGTGTGTGTGTGTGTGTGTGTGTGTGCGCGCGCGCACGCGCACATGCATTCCATTCCACTAGAGACCTTCAACCATTGTAGCATTACTTTAAGGTGCTTGTTTCCCTTGTAACAATTCATGAGAAAAACAGAATCTTTCCTTACCTTCAGTGACTGGTATAGTGCTATAGGAATACGGCTCCATTCATCCCTTCAGAATAGAGACATAACTGTGCTATATGAGAAATGAGCCTTAAATCAATTCACAATATGTTTTAGTTATTAGGACCAGGCAACCACTTGTAGCCATGTCTGAAAGGTTCTGTACTTTATTTCCTGAAAATGTCAATGCTTACATGTATAAGTATTACTTATAACCCTGGGGTGATTATATAGGTACTAGTAGATGGTTTTATTATATTTCTTTCCAATAGCTCATTTGCCATAATCAGCTTAACTTCATCTGCTAAGATGTGAATTACTAATTCCAGTCAGTATGATAATATAAAAGAATTATTTTAGCCTCATCTGTCACCACTTTGAATCCTTCATGAAAATAGACTAGGTATAAAACTTAAATGTCTAAATCAACATTTGTGTTTTCTTGATTTTCATGATCTTCTAGACTGAGTTTTCTTTGCTTTAATCTGTTTCTAATAAAAGGAATCTTTTCATCTACTGCATTCTTGAAGGATTTTTGGAATATAGTGAGAAAAACTTAATGAAAACATTTTCTGCCTTCTAGGACATGATGTGTGAACCCTGATATCAAGCTCATACCTCTTACTCCAAAGGAATAAGTAAGCTATTTTTCTGGAAAAGGAAATATAAGAAAAAAAGATAAATTTAACTGAAACACAAAGAAGTAATAATAAAAGGCATTATTCAGATAGCAATATGTACTTTTCTAAGATTTACTAGAGCACTGATCCTTCTAAGACTTCAAGATTGAGGTCATTACCATGTCATTATCTTAAATATGTTATGGGAGTTACAAAAATATTCTGAATCCCATGCACTAAGCATAAAAGATTCAGGACTCCAATAAAAGCAGCCACACTCCACAGCCCTGAACCTGTCTACTGAACTACTATTTGTACAGACACATTGGACAACATAGAGCTTTGAGATTTTTTCCAAACTTTTGAGTTTTTGCAATTTTGTTCATTTATAGATCTCAGGTTCAAGCCAAGGACAATATGCATGCTAGGCTAGCTCTGTACCTCTTAGCCACATTAAGCTTTAATTTCTATTTCAAGTACGTTATTTCCGAACATTGGGCAAATCATTTCATAAACATGACTGAGGATTTCTAGGTTTAAATAGAGATAGCAGCTGTTCTTACTCTTGACATGATGAATGCAAAATAGTGAACATCTGCCCAGCTTGGGACACACTCAGGGCTGGGAGAATTTCTTCACCCACACTCATGTTATACAAGAACAAAGATATGAGTTTTATACCCAAATCCTATGTAAAAATCCAAGTGTGATGATTCACACATATAATCTCATCACCAGGAAGACAGAGGTAAGAGGATTGCTGTTGCATGCTGGCCAGCCAGTCTAGGTAATTGGTGAGTTTCGGGCTCCAGTGAAAAAGCCTCTGGAAAACAAGTGTTGACAATTCTGGGGAAGTGAAAAGTGAGACTGAGCTCTAGTCTACACACACACACACACACACACACACACTCACACACACACACACAAACACACACACACACTTTCATTCAAGATAAAAAACTAGCTACAGTACACTCAATATACTTATTCATTTCTAGTTTATAGATATAATATACTTATGAAAGCTATAATGGCACCACTCTCAATATGTGTTCCTCATTAAAGACATCTAATTGTCAACTAAGTTATGTCCTGATAAGTAGAAATGATTCTTTAATTTCATCACTTTTCTATTTTCATAGTATAACTACTACTGGTTTGTAACTTAAAGATCTTTTAAACTATGCACATTAGCATGTGATCTTTTTTTTTGAGACTCATAGGCACCAGCAGGTAAAGAAGTAAAGACAAGAAATGACTATTCCTATAAACAGCAAAGTCCACATACTTCCAAGAGTGTGATACACAGAGCTACAGATTTTTTAAAAATTGCTTGATTGGGGAATAGTTGGGGGGGAGAGGAACTATGGGAACTATGGTGAGTGGGAACTGGGAAAGGGGAAAGCCTTTGGAATGTAAACATAGAATATAGAAAATAAAAAAAAAATTGCTTGAAATTTTGGTTTTAATACATTGAGAGTGGTATTATTGCTGCTTTTGTAAGTATACTATATTGATAAACCAAAAAATGAATTTACTGACTTTACTCCTGTTGTTTTCTATTTATCCTAAAATGGAAGGATGTGTGTGTATGTGTGTATACATGTTTGTGTGTCTGAGTGTTTGTGCAAGAAATACATTTTAGTTGAAATTTTCTGCCCCTTCCTCTGCCGCCTGCACTTTCTGATGTGGCAGAATCTTGCCAAGTCAGCCAAAATGAAGACAACATCTCCTGATACTTTCTAGAGAACCAACCACACTCAGGTCATTTGGTAAAAACTGCTTCCCATCTCTGGAGGCCCAGAGCTTCTTCTGAGGGTCCAGAGGAACTTGCCACCCAGCAACCACCAAAAACACTGCCATCCTGAATACTACTACCTTTCCATTCCTTCTGCTCCTTCCACAGTCACCTGCCCTTTCTGATATGGCAGACTCTTGCCAGGTCTGGCACAGTGAAGACACCATCTTCTGATACTTCCTAGAGAACCAGCTCTACTCAGTGCATTTGAGAACCAGCCATACTCAGGGCATTTGGAATGCAGAGAGGCCTGGAAGCACAAAAGAGCTGATCTCACAGGAGTGACTACATACCTGTGTGCACAGAGAGAATGGAATCCCAGGAGTACAGATACACAGGATTGCATGCCAGATAAGCCATAGTCAGAGACAGCAAGACCAGCTAACACCAGAGATAACTAATGGCAAAGGCAAACATAAGATCATTACCAACCGAAACCAAGGCAACATGGCAACATCAGAACCCAGTTCTCCCACAACAGCCAATCCTGGATACCCCAACATACAAGAAAAGCAAGAGCTGGATTTAAAATCACATCTCATGATGCTTATAGAGGACTTCAAGAAGGACATAAATAACTCCCTTAAGGAAATACAGGAGAGGCCGGGCAGTGGTGGCAAACGCCTTTAATCCCAGCACTTGGGAGGCAGAGGCAAGTGGATTTCTGAGTTCAAGGCCAGCCTTGACTACAGAGTGAGTTCCAGGACAGCCAAGGCTATACAGAGAAACCCTGTCTCAAAAAACAAAACAAAACAAAACAAAACAAAACAAAACAAAACAAACAAACAAAGAAAGAAATACAGGAGAACATGGGTCAACAGGTAGAAGCCCTTAAAGAGGAAACACAAAAATCCCTTCCATACATTTGCCTAAGAATTTCATGAATTCATTGTTTTTAATAGCTGAATAGTACTCCATTATGTGTGTGTGTATACACACACACATATATCACAATTTCTGTATTCACTCTTCTGTTGAAGGACATCTGGGTTCTTTCTAGCTTCTGGCTATTATAAATAAGGCTGCTATGAACATAGTAGAACATGTGTCCTTATTACCTGTTGGAGCATCTTCTTGGTATCCTGAATGAGGTAATCCAATCACAAAAGAACACACATGGTATGTACTGACTGATAAGTGGATAATAGCCCAAAAGCTCAAAATAAACAAGTTACAATTCACAGACCATAGGAAGCATGAGAAGAAGGAAGACTGAAGTGGGGGTGCTTTGGTTCCCCTGAAAAAGGGAACAAAATACTCACAGAAGCAATTATGGAGACAAAGGGTGGAGCAGAGACTGAAGAAAAGGCCACCCAGGGACTGCCCTACCTGGAGATTTATCCTATAAACAGTCACCAAACCCTGACAGTATTATGGACACCAAGAAAAGTGCATACTGAAAGGAGCCTGTTATGGTTGTCTCCGGAGGGGCCCTGCAAGAGCAGATGCAGAGGGAGATGCTAGCAGCCAACCATTGGACTGAGCATGGGATCCCCAATGTAGGAGTTGGAGGGCAGACTGGAGGATCTGAAGAGGTTTGCAGCCACAGGGGAAGAACAATGATATTGGCCACCCAGACACCCCAGGACTCCCAGGGACTGAACCACCAACCAAGGGATACACATGGTTCCAGCCAAAGGTGTGGCAGAGGAATGCCTTGTCGGTCATCAGTAGGATGAGTGGTCTTTGTCAGGTGAAGGCTCAATAAATGCCCCTATAAAGGGAAATCAAGGGGGTAGGTGGGAGTGGGTCCAGTGGAGGGGCATATTCTTGGAGGAAGGGGATAGGAGGAGGGATTGGGAATTTTCAGGGAGGGGGGATACTGGGAAAGGGTATAACATTTGAAATGTAAATAAAGAATATATTCAACAAAAAAGTTTTTCAAAGTATTAACTGTGTAAAAAAATAAAAATCCAAAGATGAACCTCATAATCTCATAATTATAAAACTCATTATGTATCAAATAATTATAATACATTGAGAAATCTTGTATATGGGATGCAAAATTTTAGTCTGTGTGTTTGTGTGTGTGTGTGTGTGTGTGTGTGTGTGTAAATATGTGTTTCCCCTAAGAAACCTAGTGTTCTTGTTTCCACTTTATAGGATTAAGGTATAGAAAGTATTTAAGTACTTAATATATTGAAACCTTGTAAACTAAAAATTAAAATGAGAGACTGGAGAATATTGCATGTCATCCTTACTTAACTGATTGCTTCAGCCAGTCTATGTTTACGCTCAGCAATAGTGGCTCAAGATAATGGTATCGTCATCAAAAGATGCAGTGGGTGTCCGATGGAGGGTGGCCTTGTAATAGAACTTTTTATTTGCCTGAACAATTGTCGTCTCAGATGCTTACTGCCTTTGCCTCCTGACCTAGAACTAGTCCTGGAAGTTTCTAGCCTCCTTGCCGTGTAATCTAAGCCTAGAATATTTTCAGTCTCTAAGACTTGCGGCTGAGAAAGCTCACCTTTCCTTGTTCTTTCTGAACTCTATCTGACTGGATCAATTCAGATGTTTTGGCTCAAACTCCTCTATTAGCCGAGTTTTTTCAATCTGGATTTTCTCTCAGCCTCTGAACTTCCGTGCTTGGCCTCATACTAAAGTAGCAATCATTTCTCATCTTCTGGATCCTTCCCATTCTCTTGCTCATTCTGTCTTTCCCTGTGTCTAGCTTATTCTCTCTTGAGTATGTCTCTGTGAAACTCTTTTGGTTAAAACTGGCCCATCCCCTACTGCTACGTCCTCCTTTGCACATCTACTCTCCTGCTCTCTATGAACTCCACTGCATTCCTGTATTGTCCTCTTCCTATACTGTCTGTCTCTCCCTTCTGTAGCATTCCTTTCCTCTCTCTTCTCCTGAGAGTTGAGCATATCTTGTTAAATCTCCCTTGGTTCATCACTTTTTTTCCTTCTGGTCACTTAAACATCCCTTTCATACAGCGGTGCTTCTTTTTACAAACTAACTTTGTCTTCATTGTTTGGAATTAAAAATGGGTATTCACACTGGGTCTGTATTCCAGCCTGACAATAAAGTTGTGTGCTAATGGCTAAACCACATCCTATCTAAAAACAGATTTAAATATCTTATAGCATAGCTTTGCCTCTGATTGCGTGGAAGGAAAAGATCATCTTTTCATTGGATGCCAGACAGTAACTAAGGGATCAGTATTGCTCTTATAACAGCATGTTCTTTTGAGAGCTGAAGAGTTCCATAAAGCATACATTAATTCTTCCTGAAGACAGCACCATCAGTAACTAATGACATTTCTCTAGGTTCTACCTCTTGGAAGTTCTGCACCATTCCCCAAGTCTGCTGCTCTGGAGACTAATTCAAACATATTAAGTCTGAAAAACAAGTTGTAGGCAAATACCCACAGTTGTGAGGTTAACCTGTGTACCCTAAATGAGACTTGCAGGTGGAATACCCCGAGAGGTTTCTTATATCCTGGAGGCTCAGTCAGAGGTTGTCAGACACCAAAGCTTCGCGAATGAGTGTATTAGAATGTCTCTGTTCACAAAGATATTCAGAGTTCAAGTTTATAACTGCTGCTTGGGAGGCATTCTTATTTTACCTTCTACTACTGATAATTTATTTGCCTATGTGTTATACTTAGTTCAGTAAAAGAAACAGGTTTCTAAGGACTTGGATATCAGCCTAGTGAAGTTTAAGGCAAGTCTTTACAAACCTGTTTTCTTTACTGACAGTCCTCGAAATATTGACTATGGATTTGAAGATGTTTAAGAGGATTGTTAAAGAACATTTGAAATGAGGGAAGAAGTAAAGAAAATATGACACCAATGAATAGACATACAGGTCCTTGCAAGAGATGTTTATAGAGTACTTACTATGCAACATGTCTGGGTAAAGCTTTGCCTTATCCATTACACGATAATTGTTAATGTAAATATTTAGCACTTCGTTACTCTATGATAATTTACCTCTCTGTACTAAGAAATAGATAGATAGATAAAGTCAGAAAATCTATCCCCTTGATTGAGTTATATGTCAGCTATATGGACTGTGAAAACACTTACAAAACAATAAAACTAGCTCTCCTAACTTCAAAACGAGGCACTTATTTCTGGCTACATTCAATATACCACTGAAAAAAAGTATGGCAAAATATGAATATCTTGTTAAATTATGCCATTATTTGGCCTGTGTTTTATCTATTGTATGTGTATGTGTTCAAGTGTACATATGTATCTTGTAAATTTTTCAATTCTCATCACTGTTTTTTTTAACACATAATCTCTCAATGAACCAGTAACTCACTGATGTTTAGGCTGACTGACAGGCAAGTTTCAGTGATCTCACTGGATTTGCCTCATACCCAGAATTATATGTGCGTTGTAGGGATCCAAAATCATACTTGTGCAACAAGCACTTTACTGACTAAGCCAGCTTCCCAGCCCTGGGGTCCAGTATTTATAATTTGGCTTATTTACCAGGCATTGTGTTCTCACAAATACAGTCAGTTCATACAATCAAGGAAACACAAATGAACATTTCATTCTCTGCCTAATTAACAGGGTTGATGTTGTAGATCTAATGAAATAATTCAAGTGGAATGATTTGTATATTGAAAAAGACTATATAAATGTAGATTTTAGTAGCTTTCTGGAAATTACATGTAAAAGCAATTTAAAATTTAAAATTTCATGTTTAACAGGAAGAGTCCACTGAAAGGGCTAAGGAATATAGCTTGTGTTGCAAATAATGCAAGAATAGTAAGGATTTAGTACAAAAGAGATAGTAGCAAGATGCAGTCAACCAGGTATGTAAGCAATGATTCTTCAAAGCACAAGGAACTTTTTATTTCATATTTACTATTTAGAGAGAGAGAGAGATTTTACAAGAGAGAGTTGGGTGGGGTTAAAAGGACATGTGAAGTGTCCAGGTAGTAAAGTCTAGGTATGAAGGAGCAAACTAAGTTCTTAACATTTCTTTCCTGAAGAGCTTCTGGGTGAATGTATTTGATTAGAAAGCTTAGACACTTAACTGCTGGAAGCCAAGCTGAAGCCATCAGTCTGGACTTGATGCAATTTCAAAGTCTCTTGTTGATCAATTGCTGGTTGTCCATTAATCCACTGTATTCCATGGGGTTTCTCTAGTATCAAAGTGCCATTTCTTAAAGAGACTCAAAATTTTACCTTAGAATCATTGTTTTCTTCTTTATTGCAGTTCATATAATTTAGAACAACCAAAAACTAGAATTAATGAGTATGATATAGCCATATATAAATTTAATATCTTATTATAGTATATTATTTTTATACATGTATAATATATACATATATGTGTGTATATATTTGTATAAGTTGCTTAAGAGTAAAAAATCTTCTGTGATATGTTATGTTTATGTGTTCCAAGATCCATCATCTGAAATCATTGCTGTATGATAATGACTAGGGTAAGGGGTTACAACTGGAAAGTCAAATTTTTGAGTCATCCATAATTCTTAAACTACAAGTGAATTTTTATGTTCATGAAACTTTGATTTGTAGTATAACTCAGCTATTTGTTGTATTTTTCTGAATTTGAATAACTCATCATAAATGGAATATCTCTTAGGAATCTGACCTTTGAATTTTACTCTGTAATGAATCATGTTAGTGATGAGTTCTCAGAGAAAAACCACAACATGTGAATCAATGAACCAAATGACATAACCCGGAGAAGAAGTTAACGACAAGGTCCTCATTTTCATGGTCTTTGCCTTAGATGGTTTCCAAGGTGACTTAATAGCGAGCAGAATGCTTGTTACCAGATCATATTGTTCAACTTTTCTCCTATCTTGAGAACTTAAATTTTGAAAATTAAATTCCAAGAAAAACACTTTCATTAAATATCATGAATAAGACTGAAAAGACATAAAATCATTGTGAATATTATAACTATAGATAGATATGTTTCCTGGGAATGTGGGCGGATTGACAGGGATGGAAATGAGGAATGAGCAGATACTGACCTGACATGCTTAGTCATGGTCTGTAGGATAACTTAGCTTTGCATTGTATTTTCAGAGCATCGCCATGTTATAGTAATGAAAAGATGTCTAATTATGCTCAAAACTCCTACTCACTTGTAAATCATCTGTGCCTGTTGGTTTCATCGTAGATTCATTCACACAATAAGCCACTCACTCTAACAAGCACCAATTATCAAAATGTGTTCATAAAGATAATACATGGAAGAGAGTTTGTAGGAGCTGGAGGGATATCTCACTGGATGGTTAAAGCACTTGCAGCACAATCCTGACTGAGTTCAGATGCTACAAACATGCAAAACACTGGCTGAGGCATATGTACTTGAGTCCCTATGCTGAGGAGGGAGAAGATGAGAGGATTACTGGAGAGCACAGAGCACAGTTGAAGTCTCAAGATGTTGAATTCCAGGTTCAGTTCTGATAGATCAGAAAATGCATTATCTTTCTCTGGCATCTTTGGAAACACATCTATGGGCAAATAGAAGTTGTGTGTGTGTGTGTGTGTGTGTGTGTGTGTGAGAGAGAGAGAGAGAGAGAGAGAGAGAGAGAGAGAGAGAGAGAGAGGAGAGAGGAGAGAGAGAGAGAACACAATTAAAGACTGAAGGGAATGATAAAAATGTTACAGATTATAACAAGTGACTTCTAAGAAACTTCTACTCAAGTTCAGAGGGCATCTTATCATATAATGACTTTCTTTCTTATGGTTCAACTTAAGGCCAATCATCATTGCCCTTGCTTCATGCTGATGTCATAAAATGACAAAATAGGCAACATTGATGATATCCAAAAAGGTTGGAAGTTATGTAGGATCATAAATCCAGTTTATGAGACAAGTTCAATAGTAAAGCTAAGATGCTAGGGTTCCTGATCAATATGATGCCTGTATACATGACATTGTATCAGATGGGTGAAACATAGACTGATCCCACTTGTCTGTGACCCTGGAGTTACAGTGGAGGACAGTAAAAAAAAACAATTAAATAAAAATGGTCAATACTATTTCATAGTCCGTGAAGATAAAAATATGTGATAGATAACAAATGTTTTCTTCATTGCATAGTTCCAATTAAAATATACCCTAAAATTATAATTTTTAGTGTTTGCTGATTTTGATTAATAAACCATTCATTAATCTCGAGTGGATTAATTTCTGTCTTTGGAGAGCATGCTGTAGCTGATGGCAAAGTTAACTTGAAAAATCAACCCATTTGATCCTGAGCCAAACATTATATTCTGAATCTTTAAAATAAGTAATTTAATTTCATTGATGCTATAGCTTATACTACCTTGGAAACCAATCACAAAAGGGCAGTTTAAAACTCTCTCCAATGTATGGGGAGTATTCTAAAGAGCAAGACTTAAACCTAATGGAACAGTTCCTGGATACTCAAGACATTTATACTCAAATTGAAAAAACAATACCAGGAAAACATAGGACTACATGTTATTGTTATGGGAGCCTTACAAACAAACCTTCTTATACTTCTGAATCATTCATGATTGCTGTAGTTTAAAAATCACGTTTCAATTTATGTAAGTAGGGATTCTGTATGAGAGAATAAGCAGCACTAGTCTGGAGGGGGGAAAGCACACAAGACAAGAGTATAGGAAAGGAATATCCTTACGTATGTCCTTACTTACCCATCTACTCCCCGAAAGTCTTTCAGGAGAGCTAATTCAGATGAATACATAAATTTTTTAGTACTGTACTTAAGATATTAACATTTGATATTTGTATTATTTGGTCCATAGAGAGATAGGGAGGGAACAATTTCACAGGAAGCATAATGTTTTATATTTTATTGGAATAAAATGAGAATATTATTTATATTTTAGATTATTTTCCATCAATTATGAAATGAAAATTTATATAGGGAGACTTCTAACATATACTTTCATTGGTACATGATATCCTGCTGGCGCATACAAAAGATACTTGTTCATCTATGTATTCCCACAGTATTTGTTTCATCTCACCTGAAGGAGTTTTTGTGTAACTCATGGACTAATGACCAGGAAAGTCCACGGTGCAAAGAATACATGAACTTCAAAGGACTCTACTCAATTGAAAACACTTTCTGAACATCACAATGTATCCTCAAATCACCACTAATTTATTTTCCATACAAAGGTCACTAACTATCATTTCTTATAGTGTTGGGCAGGACAAATTGCTCTAGAAAATAAACATCTTTATTAAATTTCTGGTGGAGAAATCTAATTTAAGGTCCTTGAAGGAACTAAGAAAGGGAAATCTCTTATTGTATATTATGTTCAAAAAAATTAATATCTGTTTATGTTGTGAAAGGCAAAGTAGCTGAGGAAATGCTCTCACTCATTGTTCCTGATACTTTGGTATTGAGGAGAGTGGTGCAGAATTAAAATCCTGAGTAGAGGTGTTAATTTTGAGAAGAACCAGAGATTCTGTAAAATAAATTCAAAGCTCTATTGGGAAGATTTATAAATGATACAATTGAGATACCACTCTATTCAGACCAGTAAAACTGTCATCAGTTTAGATAAAATCATCTTTAGGCTGAAAATTAAAATTATTTAATGTATTTAATGCATATTTATGGGTGCATAATTTATATTAAATATGTATTTTTCTATGATATGTTCTAATAAATATACATTTTAAACATATATGGATATTGTATGTATTATAATGAAACATAGCATAGAGTATGAATAAAATTACAGACTAATATTATTTAGAAAATCTTTCAATAATACAAGCATATTGAATAAACAGAATATATAGACTAGATGACATAATGATCAAGTAAAAAAAGCAAAGTTAAAATAATATAAAGAAACATTATTTTGCTTTATTAAAGTTTTTTAAAAATTCATATAATAACAATAGATTGTTAGAAAAACTTGAAAAATTCTATACTATTAAAGTAATGGAAAACATTCATCAATAAAAATATAGTTATATCAAATGTTGTATAATTCTAAATTACCTAAAGCTAATATTATTTTTAATTGTAAGAAATAAAATGGATTCCACAAAACTTAAGGAACAAGACAAAAATGTACTCTCATTCTACAATGTCCTGAAATCCACTACTAATCAAACAATGAAAAATTTGAATGAATATTAGAAAAATAAATGTAATATATATGCAAAAGTAAGTAAAAGGAAAATAATATTTAAGAAATGAACTTAAAAGGAAAGTAAATTTGATAGGGCCACAAATATAAATTCACTTTAATATATAAGTACACACATATGCCACCAAAAGCAATGTTTGAAACCTGAAAGATGTAGAATACTGTAGCACTAAAAAATGTATAAATTGGATATACCAGGAGATATGTAAGCTGAAATCTACAGAATGCTATTGATGGGAGGACAAAACACATACAGGACTGACCTGGACATGATTTAGAAGAGTCAATATAAACTTATTGATTCTCCTCAGGTTAATCTACAAAATCAATGTGTCCCAATAGAAATCCCCAAAAAATGTTTTTAAAAGGTAGGATTGAACAAGTTTATTGCATTATTATATGATGAGCTATAGAACCTAGAATATCTAAGACAATCTTGAAGAAATCCTATAAAAAGAAGACCACTTACTGTAATTGCTTTCATGAATTGCTTTGTGTCTACAAAAGTTAGCTCTTATAAAAGGATACAAGTAATCAATGACATAAAACTCAGCATATTGAACTGGATGCAGCTATGTTGTAAGCGTATTTTATTATGTACAGAATTCTGTGGATATATATAAAAATATTATGGCTATTTTGTGAGGGACTGGGTTGACGGGAAATTTATATCTTATTCATATTACATAGAAACATTTATTTAGTTTCAATGAATCCAAAATTTGGAGCTATGAAGTTTTGAAAAAAGCCTAGAAAAATATTTTAGTAGTTTTTTTATGCTTACTAATTTTTATTAGATATTTTATTTATTTACGTTTCAAATGTCATCCATTTTCCAGATTTTACCTCAGACATCCCCTATCCCATTCTCCTCCTCCTGCTTTTGTGAGGGTGTGCCAACCCACTCCTATCTCCCTGGCCCTCACATTTCTCTACACTGGGGCATTGAGCCTTCAGGGACCAAGGGCCTCTTCACCCATTGATGCCCAAAAGGCCATTCTCTGCTACATATACAGCTGGAGTCATGGGTCCCTTCCTGTGTACTCCTTGGTTGGTGGTTTAAACCCTGGGAGCTCTGGTTGGTTGATATTGTTGTTCTTCTTATGGGGTTGCAAACCCCTTCAACTCCTTATGTCCTTTTTCTAACTCTTCCATTGGGGACCACATGATCAGTTCAATGGTTGGCAGTGAGCATCTGCCCCTGTATATGTCAGACTATAGCAGAGCCTCTCAGGAGACAATTTTATATTAGGCTCCCGTCAGCATGCACTTCTTGGCATCCATAATAGTGTTTGTGTTTGACAACTGTATAGGGGATGGATTCCCAGGTGGGTCAGTCTCTAAATGGTCTTTCCTTCAGTCTCTGTTTCACATATTTGCTCGCATGAGTATTTTGTTTACCCTGCTAAGGAGGATGGAGACACCGATACTTTGGTCTTCCTTCTTCTTGAGCTTCATGTGGTCTGTGAATTGTATCTTGGGTTTTCCAAGTATTTGGGCTAATGTCCACTTATCAGTGAGTGCATACCATGTGTGTTTTTTGGGATTAGGTTACCTCACTCAGCATGATATTTTCTAGTTCCATACATTTGCCTAAGAATTTCATGAAGTCATTGTTTTTAATAGCTGTATAGTACTCCATTGTGTAAATTTCCACATTTTCCGTATCCATTTGTCTGTTGAAGGCTATCTGGGTTCTTTCCAGCTTCAGGCTATTATAAATAAGGCTGCTATGAACAGAATGTAGCATGTGTCCTTGTTACATGCTAGAGTATCTTTTGGGTATAGGAAGAGATTGTTTAAATATTTTTAACCAACCATGTGTTAGATGGTTGAAATTAGACTTCATCAAGGCAGTGCTGTTCAGAAACCCACAATTTGTAACATATAAGAGATGACTCCACACTTGAAGAAAATGTTTTCTGTGTATGCATACCAATATAAAGAAGAGCTATTATCAGGGTCTAGAGAAATGACTCAGTGGTTGAGAGCACTTGCTAATCTTAGAGAGAGACCAAATTCAGTTCCAGTGCCTACATAGGAACTGAGAAAAGTCTGCAATTATGGTTGCAAGGAGATCCAATGTCATCTTTTGTCCTCCTTGCACACTGCAAAAATATGCATAAACATACTTGCAGAAAAACACCAGTACATATAAAATAAGAATATGTAAATATTTTAAGGGTTATTATCAGTTCAAGAAGGTGGAAAAAACAGTTGTGAGTACAAAGTTCACATGGAATAAAAGCCATCAATAAAGAGTTATATTATGCTTTATTAATTATGATACAAATATAAATGAGAGCAAAAACAGAGTCTGCACTACTATCAATATAACTAGAAGAAGGAAAACATTGTTCTTTTTAAAAAGACCAGTAATAGTGGGGAAATGGTGGTGCATGCATTTAATTCCAGCACTTGGAAGGCAGAAGCAGGCAGATTTCTGAGTTCGAGACCAGCATGGTCTACAGAGTTCCCGGACAGACAGGGCTATACAGAGAAATGCTGTCTTGAAAACAACAACAACCACAACAACAATAACAACAACAATAAAACCCAGACAATAAAAATAGTTACTGTGATTTGCACAAGGCAGCCAGGCATCTCCACAGCCTTCTGTGTACTGCCTGCCAGGAGAGAGTGATCTCTGTGATCTCCAAGGCATTTAAAACAGTAAGACAGGCTGCTCCACAGCCTTCTGTGCACAGAACCTACCAGAAGAGAGTTGGTCTACCAGGAGTATAGACACAGGCTTACAGGCTCACAGGAGGGATAAGCACCAGCCAGAGACAGTAAGACCAACTAATACCAGAGATAACCTGATGGTGAAAGGCAAGTAGAAGAACTCTATCAACAGAAACCAAGGCTATTTAGCAACATCAGAACCAGTTCTCCCACCACAGCAAGTCCAGGATACCACAACATCCCAGAAAGGCAAGAGTTGGATTTAAAATTACATCTCATGATGATGATAGGGGACTTTAAGAAGAACATAAATAACTCCCTTAAGGAAATACAAGAAAACACTGGTAAACAGGTAGAAGCCCATAAAGAATTCAAGGAAAAAAATCAAACAGGTAAAGGACCTGAACAGAACCATGCAGGATCTACAAATAGAAGATGAAACAATAAAGAAACCACAAAAGGAGACAATCTTGGAGATAGAAAATCTAGGAAAGAAATCAGGAGTCACAGATGCAAGAATTAACAACAGAATGTAAGAGATAAAAGAGAGAATCTCAGATGCAGAAGATACCATAGAAAATATGACACAACAGTCAAAGAAAATGCAAAATGCAAAACATTCCTGATCCAAAACATCCTGGAAATCCAGGTCAAAATGAGAAGACCAAACCTAATGATTATAGATATAGAAGAGAGTGAAAACTCCCAACTTAAAAAGCCAGTAAATATCATCCACAAAATTATAGGAAAAAAAAAACCTTCCCTAACCTAAAGAAAGAGATATCCCTAAACATAAGTTTATATAA
Source organism: Apodemus agrarius (assembly GCA_964023405.1). Classification (NCBI taxonomy): domain Eukaryota; kingdom Metazoa; phylum Chordata; class Mammalia; order Rodentia; family Muridae; genus Apodemus; species Apodemus agrarius. The sequence continues at coordinate 134,628,446 of OZ030006.1, forward strand.
TTCCGAATAGATTATACCAGAAAAGAAATTCCTCCTGTCACATGATAATCAAAACACGAAACAAAACAAAGAATACTTAATGCAACAAGGGGAAGAGGTCAAGTAACATCAAGTAAGACCTATCAGAATTACACCAAACTTTTCATCAGAAACTATGAAAACTAAAGATCCTGGGCAGATGTCATACAGATCCTAGAGAACACAAATGACAGCCCAAATTATTATACCCAGCAAAACTATCAATTACCTTTTTCCACTGGATGGTTGTAGCTCCTTTATGAAAGATAAAGTGACCATAACTGAGGGTTAATTTCTGGGTCTTCAATCCTATTCCATTCATCTACTTGCCTGTTGCTGTACCAATACCATGCAGTTTTTAACACAATTGCTCTGTAGTACTACTTGAGATCAGGGATATTGATTCCCCCAGAAGTCCTTTTATTGTTGAGAATAGTTTTAGCTATCCTGGGTTTCTTGTTACTCCAGATGAATTTGAGAATTGCTCTTTCTAGATCTATGGAGAATTGAATTGGGATTTTGATGGGCATTGCATTGAATATGTAGATTGCTTTTGGCAAGATGGCCATTTTTACTATATTGATACTGCCAATCCAAGAGCATGAAATATTTTTCCATCTTCTGAGGTCTTCTTCGATTTCTTTCTTCAAGGACTTGAAGTTCCTGTCATACAGATCTTTCACTTGTTTGGTAAGAGTCACGCCAAGCTACTTTATGTTGTTTGTGGCTATTGTGAAGGGTGTTATTTCCCTAACTTCTTTCTCAGCCTGCTTGTCCTTTGAGTAGAGGAAGGCTACTGAAGGCTTGAGTTGACTTTATAACCAGCTACTTTGCTGAAGTTGTTTATCAGCTGTAGAAGTTCTCTGGTGGAGTTTTTTGGGTCGCTTAAGTATACTATCATATCATCTGCAAATAATGATAGTTTGACTTCATCCTTTCCAATTTGTATCCCTTTGACTTCCTTATGTTGTCTAATTACTCTCGCTAGAACTTCAAGTACTATACTGAAAAGATATGGAAAGAGAGGGCAGCCTTGTCTAGTCCCTGATTTTAGTGGGATTGCTTCAAGTTTCTCTCCATTTAGTTTGATGTTGGCTACTGGTTTGCTGTATATTGCTTTTACTATGTTTAGGTAAGGGTCTTGAATTCCTGCTCTTTCCAAGACTTTTAGCAGGAAAGGATGCTGAATTTTGTCAAATGCTTTTTCAGCATCTTATGAGATGACCATGTGTTTTTTTTTCCCTTTTAGTTTGTTTATATAGTGAATTACTTTGATGGATTTCAGTATATTGAACCATCCCTGCATCCCTGGGATGAAGCCCACTTGATCATGGTGAATGATGGTTTTGATGTGCTCTTGGATTTGGTTAGATATTAATGAGCACAGAAGCTCTGAATACTCAAGTCACAATTAGCAAGTCAAAAGATTCTCAAGAAGAAAGAAGGAGAGGACCCTGGGCCTGAAAAGATTGGATCCAGTTTTGTAGGAGAGTACCAGAACATAAAAATTGTGGGGGGGGGTGATTGGGGAATAGGTGGGGGGAGAGGACTCATGGGTCATATGGTGAGGGAGGAACTGGGAAAGAGGAAAGACTTTGGAATGTAAACAAAGAATATAGAATAAATAATAAAAAACTCTCAATACCAAAAATGGAGAAACCGAGGTATTCCATGACAAAACCAAATTTACACAATATCATTCAAAAACTCAGCCCTTCAAAAGATAATAAATGGAAAACCCCAGAACAAGGAGGAAAACTACAGCCTAGATAAAGCAAGAAAATAACCTTCCATCAACAAACCAATAAGAAGACAACGACATAATCTTACCTCCATTTTTAATAACAATAATACCAGGAAGCAACAATCACTTTTCCTTAATAACTCTTAATATAAATAGATTCAATTTCCCAATAAAAAGACAAAGGCTAACAGACTGCATATGTAATCAGGACCCAACATTTTACTGCATACAAGAAACCTACTTCAGTGACAAAGACAGACACTACCTTAAAGAAAAAGGCTGGAAAACAATTTTCCAAGCAAATGGTCCTAGAAAACAAGCTGAAATAGCCATTCTAATATCAAATAAAATGGACTTACAACCTAAAGTTAGGAAAAAAAAGATAAGGAAGGACCCTTGCTACTCATCAAAGAGAAAATACACTAGGAAGAACTCTCAATCCTGAATATTTGTTCTCCAAATGCAAGGGTATTCACATTCATAAAAAAAAGTTTACTGAAGCACAAAGCATACATTGTACCTCATACAATAATAGTGGGAGACTTCAACACCTCACTCTCATCAATGGGCAGTTCAGGGAAACACAAACTAAACAGAGACACAGTGAAACTAACAGAATTAATGAACCAAATGGATGTAACCGATATTTATAGAACATTTCATCCTAAATAAAAAATTATATACCTTCTCAGCACCCTATGGTACCTTATCCAAAATGGACCATGTAATCGGTCACAAAACAGGTCTCAACAAATACAAGAAGATTGAAATAATCCCATGCATCCAATCAGATCATAACGGATTAAGGCTGATCTTCAATAACATCAAAAAACAATAGAAGGCCCACATATATGTAGAAGTTGAACTATACTCTGCTCAATTTTAACTGCGTCAACTAAGAAATAAAGAAAGAAATTAAAACTTTTTAGAATTGAATGAAAATGAAGCCACAACATACCCCAACCTGTGGGACACAATGAAAGCAGTTCTAAGAGGAATATACATAGGTCTGAGTGCCTGCAAAAAGATACTGGGGAAAGCATATACTAGCAGATTGATAACACATCTGAAAGCTCTAGAACAAAAAGAAGCAAATACACCCAAGAGGTGTCAAGGGCAGGAAATATTCAAACTCAGGAATGAAATCAACCAAGAATAAACAAAAAGGACTATACATAGAATCAACCAAAGCAAGAGCCGGTTCTTTGAGAAAATAAACAAGATAGATAAACCTTTAGTCAGAATAACCAGGAGAGAGAGAGAGAGAGAGAGAGAGAGAGAGAGAGAGAGAGAGAGAGAAACCAAATTAACAAAATCAGAAATGAAAAGGGAGACATAACAACAGAAACTGAGGAAATCCAAAATCAGAAATGAAAAGGGAGACATAACAACAGAAACTGAGGAAATCCAAAAAAGTCATTATATCCTACTACAAAAGCCTTTATTCAACAAAACTGGAAATGGAAATTCTGGATAAAATGGACAATTTTCTATACTGATACCAGGTACCAAAGTTAAATCAGGATCAGATAAACTATCTAAACAGTTCCATATCCCCTAATAAAAGAGAAGCAGTCATCAATAGTCTCCCAAGAAAATCCAAGGACCAGATGGTTTTATAGTAGAGTTCTCTCAGACTATCAATGAAGACCAAATACCAATACTCTCTGAAACTTTCCACAAAATAGAAATAGAAGGAACCCTATCCAATCCTTCTATGAAGCTGTAGTTACTCTGATATCTAAACTACACAAAAATCCTACAAAGAAGAACCTCAGATCAATTTCCCTTATGAATATCTGTGCAAAAATACTCAATAAAATTATTGTAAACTGAACCCAAGAACACATTTAAATGATCATCAATCATGAACAAGTAAGCTTCATCTCACTGATGCAGGGATGGTTCAATATAAGGAAATCCATCTACATAATCTACTACATGAACAAACTCAAAGGAAAAAAAAAACACATGGTCATTTCATTAGATCAGGAATTCAAGGCCCATACCTAAACATAGTAAAAGTAATATACAACAAACCAGTACCTAACATCAAACTGAATGGAGAGAAACTGGAAGCAATCTCACTGAAATCAGAGATGAGACAAGGCTATCCACTCTCTCCATGCCTATTCAATATAGTACTTGAAGTCCTAGCCAGAGCAATTAGAAAACAAATAGAAGTCAGAAGGATACAAATTGGACAGGATGAATTAAAAATATTGTTATTAGCAGATGATATAATAGTACACCTAAGTGACCACCAAAATTCCACAAGAGACATGCTAAACTTGATAAACAACTTCACCAAAGTGGCTGGACATAAAATTAACTCAAACAAATAAGTAGCCTTCCTCTACTCAAAGGATAAATAGGATGAGAAAGAAATTAGGGAAAAAACACTCTTCAAATAGTCACAAATAATATAAAATGCATTTGTGTAACTCTAACCAAGCAAGTGCAAGTTCTTTATTACAAGAACTTCAAGTCTCTGAACAAAGAAATCGAAGATCTCAGAAGATGGAAAGATCTCCCATGCTCATGGATTGGCAATATTAATACAGGAAAAATGACTATCTTACCAAAAGCAATCTACATATTCAATGCAATCCCCATCAAAATTCCAACTCAATTCTTCATAGAGATAGAATGAGCAATGTGCAAATTCATCTGGAATAACAAAAAGCTCAGGATATCAAAAACTATTCTCAACAGTAAAAGAAGTTCTGGGGAAATCATCATACCTGACCTCAAGTTGTACTACAGAGCAAATGTTATTACAAAACTGCATGGTGTTGGTACAATGACAGGCAAGTAGATTAATGGAATAAAACTGAAGACCCAGAACTGAACCCACATACTTCTGGCCACTTAATCTTTGACAAAGTAGCTAAACCCGTCCAGTGAAAAAACAGCAGCATTTTCAATGAATGGTGCTGGTTCAACTGGCAGTTAGCATACAGAAAAATACAAACCAATCCACTCTTATCCCCTTGTACTCAATTCCAAGTGGATCAAGGACCTCCACATAAAACCAGAAACATTGAAATTTATAGAAAAGTAAGCAGAGATGACCTTCTAGCACATGGGCACAGGGGAAAAGTTCCTGAACAGAACACCAGTAGTTTATGCTCTAAGACCAAGAATTGACAAATGGGATACTGTTAAAAGGACAGAATGGCAACCAGCAGACTGGGAAAAGATCTTTACCAATCCTACATCCGATAGAGGACTAATATCCAATACATACAACAAACTCAAGAAGTTAGACTCCAGAGAACCAAATAACCCTATTAAAAATAGGATACAGAGCTAAACAAAGAATTCGCAAATGAGGAATACCCAATGGCAGAGAAGTACTAAATTAATGTTCAACATCCTTAGCCATCAGGGAAATTCAAATCAAAACAACATTGAGATGCCATCTCATACCAGTCAGAATGGCTGAGATGAAAACTAAGGTGACAGCAGGTGCTGGAGAGGATGTGGAGAAAGAGGAATGCAATCCTCTATTGCTGGTAGGATTGCATGCTGGTAAAGCCACTCTGGAAATTAGTTCAGAGATATATCAGAAAATTGGACATAATATTACCAGAGGACCCAGCTATGCCACTCCTGGGCATATACCCAGTAGATTCTCCAGCATGTAATAAGGACACATGCTCCACTATGTTCATAGCAGCCTTATTTATGATAACCAGAAGCTGGAAAGAACCCAGATATCCCTCAACATTGTAATGGATACAGAAATTATGGTACATTTACACAATGGAATACTATTCAGCTATTAAAAACAACGAATTCATGAAAATCCTAAGCAAATGGATAGAACAAGAAAATATCATCCTGAGTGAGTTTACCCAATCACAAAAGAACAGAGATGATATGTACTCAATGATAAGCAGATATTAGCCCAGAATCTTATAATGCCCAAGATACAATTCACAGACCAAAGAATGAAGAACGAAGTCCAAAGTTGAATACTTTGGTTCTTCTTAGAAGGGGGAAACAAATACCCATGGGAGGAGATACAGAGATAAAGTGTCAAGCAGAGACTGAAGGAAAGATCATCCAGAGACTGCCCTACCTCGGGTTCCAGCCCATATAGTGTCACAAAACCCAGATACTATTGTGGATGCCAACAAGTGCTTGCTAACAGGAAACTGATATAGCTGTTTCCTGAGAGGCTTTGCCAGTACCTGACAAACACAGAAGTGGGTGTTCTCAGCTAACCATTGACCTGAGCACAAGGTCCCTAATAGAGGAGCTAGAGAAATGACCGAAGGAGTTGAAGGAGTTTGTAGGCTAATCGGAGGAACAACAATATGACCCAACCAGTACCCACAGAGCTCCCAAGAACTAAACCACCAAACAAAGAGTACACATGGAGGGATCATTGGTTCAGCTGCATATGTAGCAGAGGATGGCCTTTTTGGACATCAAAGTGAGGAGAGGCTCTTGGTCCTGTGAAGGCCTGATTCCCCAGTATATGGTAATACCCAGATAGGGAGTGGGTGGGTTGGTGATCAGCGGAGCGGAAATGGGATAGGGTGTTTTCAGATGGGGAAACCAGGAAAGGGGATAACATTTGAAAGGCAAATAAAGAAAATACCCAATAAAAAAGCTACTGCAGGTGTAGTCATGGAATAACTTTCCCATTTATACACTGAAGATGGAATATAAAATCTCATACATCAGTACAAAAATACCCAAGAACAAAACACCAGTTCAACTGTTTATAATTGAAAACACACACCTGTTATCCTTTAATTCTCCATCAAGAAAGCTACTCAGCAAAGTTAATACATACATACCAGAATTATTTTTATTAGATTTATATATCATTTTTATGTATGTATACATATGTATACATACATAAATTTAAAAATAGACAAGATTAGCTTACAGTGATGGAAATAAAGCTATGGACTGACTCTGTAATGGAAAAGGGGGACAGTAATGAGAATGTGAAAGCACAATCTGAACTCTTTGGAGTAAGACCTTAATATCTTTGTTCTACCACGTGTCAAATAAGTGAATAATTTACTAAAAGGGTCAAAGTTCAAATGTACAATGACATAGAAGTACTTCTGTTTCTAGATGTGATAGCTTTTGCCAATACATATTTTTAAAGAATTTAGCCTGGATAAAATATAGGATCCTTCAGCTATAAGTAATAATAAACATCTCATTTTATAAATATGAGTTTCCATACTTTTTTATATAATCACATCTTTATTTTAAGGATTATTCTTACCATACTGCTCAGCAGGACCTGGAACATGTAATCTGTATCATGCCCAGATCTAGGTATACTTTAAAAGAAAAGACTTGTATTAATTCTTGCAGTTTTACTAAATTTCCCAGTACAGGATTTCAGAAAAAGAATTTTCATTATATTTGTAGAAACTATGGTTGAGTCCTCTAATTACAGAAGATGGTACATTATAAATAATGATGGTGCCATCCAGGTAAGTTTCCCTAAATCTAATCTTCCAGTTTTATCACCAGCTCTGCAGGGAAGCAAGTAAGCTACTTACAGATTCTCATCTCTCTCTATAGTCTCCAAGTCCAATTCCCCAGTTTCATTCTTAGAGGTAGCAGACCTTCTGCTGTGCTTTCTTCTCATTCTTTAGCTCATTCCTAGGGGACTAACTAAGCAGATGTAGGTGGAATGACTTACCTTCCTCCATCCTGTGGATCCATTCAAAAGTGTCAGTTTCCAACTCCCAGGGACACATTTTACCTGGAGCCTCCAGTAGTTACACATTTCAGGTCTAAAAAATATCCCATACCAGGCAACACTCAGCACCATAGCCTCCTCCTAAGAACCAGAGAAGAACCAGATACCATGGGAGAGAATACTCATCCAACAAAAGACAAAAGCAGATATCACCCATTATAGGTATAAGATTATAATTTTCCCAATCTTAGATTCCTAAAAGGAAGAATGAGAACACACTCAGTAATAGCAAAGAAAATATGTCCTCACTAGAACCCAGGTAACCCTACTACAGCAGATTCTGAATATTTCAACATGACTAAAACATGAGAAAGAGGCCTCAAAAAATTGTTATGGATATGGTAGACTTTTTTTTTCTTTTTATTGGATATATTCTATATTAACATTTCATTTCCCTTTTTTTGGTTCCCCACACCCCCAAAGGTCCCACATGCCCTTTTCCCTCACCCTACTCCCTCATCCACCCCTTCCCACTTCCCTGTTCTGGTATTCCCCTACACTGATGCTTTGGTCCTTTCCAGCACCAGTGCCCACTCCTTTCTTCTTGTCAGACATCATTTGGTATGTGAATTGTGTCTTTGGTGTTCCAAGATTCTAGGCTAATATCCACTTATTAGTGACTGCATACCATGGGTATTCTTTTGAGACTGGGTTACCTCACTTAGTATGATGTTCTCCAGCTCCATCCATTTCTCTAAGAATTTCATGAATGCATTGTTTCTAATGGCTGAATAGTATTCCATTGTGTATATATACCACATTTTTTTGTATCCACTCCTCTGTTGAGGGACATCTGGGTTCTTTCCAGCATCTGACTATTATAAATAAGGCTGCTATGAACATAGTGGAGCATGTATCCTTATTGCATACTGGGGAATCATCTGGGTATATTCCCAGGAGTGGTATGGCTGGGTCCTCCGGAAGTATCATGTCCGGTTTTCTGAGGAACCACCAGACTGATTTACAGAGTGGTTGCACCAGCTTGCAGTCCCACCAGCAGTGGAGGAGTGTTCCTCTTTCTCCACATCCTCGCCAATACCTGAGGTATTCTGAGTTTTTAATCTTAGCCATTCTGACTGGTGTGAGGTGAAATCTCAGGGTTGTTTGATTTGCATTTCTATAATGACTAATGATGTTGAACATTTTTTAAGGTGTTTCTCAGCCATCTGAATTTCTTCAGGTGAAAAGTCTTTGTTTAGCTCTGTACCCCATTTTTGGATAGGGTTATTTGGTTTTCAGGGGTCTAACTTCTTGAGTTCTGTGTATACATTGGATATTAGCCCTCTGTCGGATGGGGGGTTGGTGAAAATCTTTTCCCAATTTCCTGGATGCTGATTTGTCCTTTTGACAGTGACTTTTGCCTTACAGAAACTTTGTAATTTTATGAGGTCCCATTTGTCTATTCTTGATCTTAGAGCATAAGCAATTGGTGTTCTGTTCAGGAATTTTCCCCCTCAGCCAATGTCCTCAAGGGTCTTCCCCACTTTCTTTTCTATTAGTTTTAGTGTGTCTGGTTTTATGTGGAGGTCCTTGATCCACTTGGAGTTGAGCTTAGTGCAAGGAGATAAGAGTGGATCAATTCTCATTCTTCTGCATGTTGACCTCCAGTTGAGCCAGCACTATTTGTTGAAAAGGCTATCCTTTTTCCACTGGATGTTTCATCTCCTTTGTCAAAGATCAATTGGCCATATATGTGTGGGTTCAATTCTGGGTCTTCAATCCAATTCTGTTGATCCACTTCCCTGTCACTGTACTAATACCATGCAGTTTTTAACACTACTGCTCTGTAGTATTGCTTGAGGTCGAGGATATTGATTCCCTCAGAAGTTCTTTTACTGTTGATGATAGTTTTAGCTATCCTCGGTTTTTTGTTCCTCCAGATGAACTTGAGAATTGCTCTTTCTAACTCTATGAAGAACTGAGTTTGAATTTTGATTGGGATTGCACTGAATCTGTATATTTCTTTTGGCAAGATTGCCATTTTAACTATATTAATCCTGCCAACCCACGAGCATGGAAGATTTTTCCATTTTCTGAGGTCTTCTTGAATTTCCTTCTTCAGAGACCTGAAGTTTTGGTCATATAAATCTTTCACTTGTTTGGTTAATGTCACACCAAAATACTTTATATTGTTTATGGCTATTGTGAAGGGTGTCATTTCCCTAATTTCTTTCTCAACCTGCTTATACTTTGAGTATAGGAAGGCTACTGATTTGCTTGAGTTGATTTTATAACCAGCCACGTTGCTGAAGTTGTTTATCAGCTGGAGGAGTTCTCTGGTGGAGTTTTTTGGGTCACTTAAGTATACTATCATATCATCAGCGAATAGTGATAGTTTGACTTCTTCCTTTCCAATTTGTATCCCTTTGACTTTCTTATGTTGTCGAATTGCTCTAGCTAGTACCTCAAGTACTATATTGAAGAGATATGGTGAGAGCAGGCAGCCTTGTCTAGTCCCTGATTTTAGTGTGATTGCTTCAAGTTTCTCTCCATTTAGTTTGATGTTGGCTATCTGTCTGCTGTAAATTGCTTTTACTATGTTTAGATATGGGCCTTGAATTCCTGTTCTTTTTAAGACTTTTAGCATGAAAGGATGCTGAATTTTGTCAAATGCTTTTTCAGCATCCAATGAGATGACCATGTGTTTTTTTTCTTTGAGTTTCTTTATGTAGTGGATTATGTTGATGGATTTCTGTATATTGAACCATCCCTGCATCCCTGAGATGAAGCCTACTTGATCATGGTGAATGATCCTTTTGATGTGTTCTTGGATTTGGTTGGCAAGGATTTTATTTAGTATTTTTGCATCAATATTCATAAGGGAAATTGGCCTGTAGTTCTCTTTCTTATTTGGATCTTTGTGTGGTTTTGGTATCAGGGTAATTGTGACTTCATAGAATGAGTTGGGTAGTGTTCCTCCTGTTTCTATTTTGTGGAATTCTTTGAAGAGTATTGGTATTAGGACTTCCTTGAAGGTCTGGTAGAATTCTGCAGTAAAACCATCTGGACCTGTGCTTTTTTTTTTTTTTTTTGGTTGGAAGACTTTCTATGACCCCTTCTTTTTCTTTGGGGCTATGGGTCTGTTTAGATGATCTATTTGTTCCTGATTTAATTTTGGCCTTTGGTATCTGTCTAGGAAATTTCCCATTTCCTCCAGATTCTACAGTTGTGTTGATTATAAGCTTTTGTAGTAGGATCTGATGTTTTTTTGAATTTCCTCAGTTTCTGTTGTTATATCTCTCTGCCCTTTGGTAAGTCTGGCTAGGGGTTTATCTACCTTGTTGATTTTTCTCAAAGAACCAGCTCCTGGTTTTGTTGATTCTATGTATGGTTCTCTTTGTTTAAACTTGATTGATTTCAGCCTTGAGTTTGATGATTTCCTGTATTCTACTCCTCCTGGGCGAAATAGCTTCTTTTTGTTCTAGAGCTTTCAGGTGCGCCATTAAGGTGCTAGTATATGCTCTCTCCAATTTCTTTTTGGAGACACTCAGGGCTATGAGTTTTCCTCTTAGCACTGCTTTCATTGTATTCCATAGATTGGGGTATGTTGTACCTTCATTTTCATTAAATTCTAAAAAGTCTTTGATTTCTTTCTTTGTTTCTTCCTTGACTAAGGTATCATTGAGTAGAATATGGTTCAGCCTCCACTTTTATGAGGATTTTCTGTTGTTTTTGTTGCTATTGAAGAACACTCTTACTCCATGGTGATCTGATAGGATGCATGGGATTAGTTTGATCTTTTTATATTTGTTGAGGTCTGTCTTGTAACCAATTATATGGTCGATTTTGGAGAAGGTACCATGAGGCTCTGAGAAAAAGGTATGGTCTTTTGCTTTAGGATGAAATGTTATATATATTACATTTAATGTATTATATATACATTTAACAAATATATATATATATATATATATATATATATATATATATATATATATTTGTTAAATCCAATTGGTCCAATGTTTCAATGAGTTTCCCTGTGTCCCTGTTAAGTTTCTGTTTTCCTGATTGGTCCATTGAGGATAGTGGAGTGTTGAGGTCCCCCACAATTATTGTGTTAGGTGCAATGTGTGCTTTGAGCTTTAGTAAAGTTTCTTTTATGAATGAGGGTGCTCTTGCATTTGGAGTGTAGATGTTTAGAATTGTGAGTTCTTCTTGGTGGATTCTTACTTTGACTAGCAAGAAGTGACCTTCCGTGTCTCTTCTGATGACTTTGGGTTGAAAGTCAGTTTTATCTCATATTAAAATGGCTATTCCAGCTTGCTTCCTGCAACCATTTCCTCGCAAAATTGTCTTCCAGCCTTTTACTCTAAGGTAGTGTTTGTCTTTGACTCTGAGGTGTGTTTCCTGTATGCAGCAAAATGTAGGGTCCTGTTTTCATATCCAGTCTGTTAGTCTATGTCTTTTTATTGGGGAATTGAGTCCATTACTGTTAAGAGATATTAAGGAATAGTTATTATTTCTTCCTGTCATTTTTGATGTTATTTTTGTTTTTGAGTAGTTATCTTCCTTTGAGTTTGATGGAAGAAAGTTACTATCTTGCTTTTTCTTGGGTGCAGTTTCCCTCCTTTTATTGGAGTTTTCCTCCTATTATCCTTTGTAGAGCTGGGTTAGTGGAAAGATATTGTGTAAATTTGGTCCTGTCATGGAATATTTTGATTTCTCCATCTATGTTGATTGAGAGTTTTGCTGGGTATAGTAGTCTTGGCTGACATTTGTGTTCTCTTAGGGTCTGCATGAGATCTGCCCAGGCTCTTCTATCTTTCATGGTTTCTGGAGAGAAGTCTGGTGTGATTCTGATAGGTCTTCCTTTATATGTTATTTGGCCTTTTTCTCTTACTGCCTTTAATATTCTTTCTTTGTTTAGTACATTTGGGGTTTTGATTATTATGTGATGGGAGGTATTTCTGTTCTGGTCCAGTCTGTTTGGAGTTCTCTAGGCTTTTTGAATGTTCATGGGCATCTCTCTGTTTAGGTTGGGGAAGTTTTCTTCCATAATTTTGTTGAAGATATTTGCTGGCCCTTTACGTTGTAGATCTTCATTCACTCTTGTCTATCCTATAATCCTTAGGTTTGGTCTTCTCATTGTGTCCTGGATTTCCTGGATGTTTTGGGTTACAAGCCTTTTGCATTTTGCTTTTTCTTTGACGGTAGAGTCAATGGTTACTATGGTATCTTCAGCATCTGTGATTCTTACCTCTATCTCTTGTATTCTGTTGTTGATATTTGCATCTTCAACTCCTGATTTCTTCCCAAGGTTTTCTATCTCCAAAGTTGGCTCCTTTTGTGATTTCTTACTTGTTGCTACCTCTGTGTTCAGATCTTGGATGGTTTTGCTCAGTTCCTTCATTTGTTTGTGTTTTCTTGCAATTCTTTAAGATACTTTTGTGTTTCCTCTTTCATGACTTCTGCCTGTTGGTTCAAGTTCTGCATTTCTTTAAGTGATTTTCTCATTTCTTCTTTATTGGCATCTGTCTATTGTTCCATATTCTCCTGAAGTTCTTTAAGTGATTTTTGTGTTTACATTCGAAGAGCTTCTACCCTATTGATGTTCCCCTGCATTTCTTTAAGAGATTTGTTTATGTCTTTTTTGTGTTCTCTAGCAGCATCATGACCAGTGCTTTTAAATCCAGCTCTTGTTTTTCTGGTGTGTTGGGGTATCCAGGACTTGCTGTGGTTGGCGAATTGGGTTCAGATACTGCCATATTGCCTTGATTTTTGTTAGTAACATTCCTATGTTTGACTTTTGCCATCTGTTTATCTCTGGAGTTAGTTGGTCTTGTTCTTAGTGGTTGGTGTTTGAAGCTCCTGTGAGGCTGGCATTTGGCGCTCCTGACATAGAGGGTGTCCGAGCTCCCTAGGTGGAGACCAGGAGGTCTCAGTTATAGGGCTCCCAGTTTCCTCCTCAGCTCTGCTGGGCCGGGTCCAAGTCTTCCAGAGGCTTATTGTTGGACCTGCAATTGGCCTCCCACAGTCTCCTCCTGGCCTGCCTAGTGGCCAGCTCTTTGTTTTTCTTTCTATATTCTTTGTTTACATTCCAAAGACTTTCCCCTTTCCCAGTTCCCCCCACCCCACCATATGTCCCATAAGTCCTCTCACCCCCAAATATTACCCAATCAACCCCCCCAACCATTTCTCTGTTCTGGATCTACAAAATTACATCCAATCTTTTCAGGCCCAGGGTCCTCTCCTTTCTTCTTCTTGGGAATCATTTGACTTAATAATTGTGCCTTGAGTATTTAGGGCTTCTGGTCTCATTAATATCCACTTATCAGTGATTGCATTTCATGTGTATTGTTTGTGATTGGGTTAAATCCCTTAGGATGATATTTTCCAGATCTAACCATTTTCCTACAAATTGCATGAATTCATTATTTTTTTTTGTTTTTGTTTTTTTGTTTTTTGTTTTTTTTTTCTTATTTTAAACCATTTGTTCTTTCTTTTTTCTTTAATTTTTATTTTCTATATTCTATGTTTACATTCCCAAGGCTTTCCCCTTTCCCAGTCCCCCCCTCACCATAAGTCCCATAGTTCCTCTCCCCCCCAACTCTTCCCCAATCATTCCCCCTCCCCCCACAGTTTCTTTACAAAACTGGATCCAATCTTTACAGGCCCAGGGTCCTCTCCTTTCTTCTTCTTCGGAATCATTTGACTTGCTAATTGTGCCTTGAGTATTTAGGGCTTCTGGGCTCATTAATATCCACTTATCAGTGATTGCATTTCATGTGTATTCTTTTGTGATTGGGTTAACTCACTCAGGATGATATTTTCCAGGTCTAACCATTTACCTACAAATTGCATGAATTCATTATTTTTAATTGCTAAGTAGTATTCCATTGTATAAATATACCACATTTTCTGTATCCATTCCTCCTTTGAGGGATATTTGGGCTCCTTCTAATTTCTGGCTATTATAAACAAGGCTGCTATAAACATAGTGGAGCATGTGTCTTTATTGAATGCAGGGGAATCCTCTGGGTATATGCCCAGGAGTGGTATGCCAGGGTCCTCTGGAAGTGACATGCCCAATTTTCTGAGGAACCCCTAAACTGATTTCCAGAGCGGTTTTATCATTTTGCAATCCCACCAACAGTGGAGGAGTGTTCCTCTTTCTCCACATCCTTGCCAGCACTTGTTGTCTCTTGAGTTTTTAATCTTAGCCATTCTGACTGATGTGAGGTGGAATCTCAGGGTTGTTTTGATTTGCATTTCCCTGATGACTAATGATGTTGAACATCTCTTAAGGTGTTTTTCAGCCATCCGAATTTCTTCTGGTGAAAATTCTTTGTTTAGCTCTGTACCCCATTTTTTGATAGGGTTATTTGGTTCTTTGGGGTCTAACTTCTCGAGTTCTTTGTATATATTGGATATTAGCCCTCTGTCGGATGTGGGGTTGGTGAAGATCTTTTCCCATTTTGTTGGTTGCCTTTTTGTCCTTCTGACAGTGTCCTTTGCCTTGCAGAAACTTTGTAATTTTATGAGGTCCCATTTGTCGATTCTTGATCTTAGTGCATAAGCTATTGGTGTTCTGTTCAGGAACTTTTCCCCTGTGCCCATGTCCTCCAGGGTCTTCCCAAGTTTCTTTTCTAATAGTTTCAGTGTGTCTGGTTTTATGTGGAGGTCCTTGATCCACTTGGAGTTGATCTTAGTGCAAAGAGATAAGAGTGGGTCAATTCGCATTCTTCTGCATGTTGACCTCCAGTTGAACCAGCACCATTTGTTGAAAAGGCTATCTTTATTCCACTGGATGGTTGTGGCTCCTTTATCAAAGATCAAGTGACCATAAGTCTGTGGGTTAATTTCTGGGTCTTCAATCCTATTCCATTGATCTACTTGCCTGTTGCTGTACCAATACCATGCAGTTTTTAACACAATTTCTCTGTAGTACTGCTTAAGGTCAGGGATATAGATTCCCCCAGAAGTCCTTTTATTGTTGAGAATAGTTTTAGCTATCCTGGGTTTTTTGTTGCTCCAGATGAATTTGAGAATTGCTCTTTCTAGATCTATGAGGAATTGAGTTGGGATTTTGATGGGGATTGCATTGAATCTGTAGATTGCTTTTTGCAAGATGGCCATTTTTACTATATTGATCCTGCCAATCCAGGAGTTAGAAATATTTTTCCATCTTCTGATGTCTTCTTCGATTTCCTTCTTCAAGGACTTGAAGTTCCTGTCAGCTCTTAAGAATCAGATTTCTTTGCACCAGCAATCTGGGCTAGTCTGTTAGATCTTTATGGTGACCTGGGCTCCTCTGTTGGTTCTCTATGGTGACCTGTTCAGGCCACCAGCTCCAAAATGGTGGAGGGTCTCAGGGCTCTGTGTAACCACTGGATTCCCTATAGGACTGGAGGTTCTCTTGGCAAGAGCCTGACCGGGTATTCATTGCTAGGCTAAGTCTCTGTCCATGCACCTGAACCCAGCTGCTGCCGGCAGGCAGTCTGCAGTGACCTGAGGGAAGATGGCAGCTGGCTGCAAGCCTGTGAGCTGGTCCCCAGTGATCAGGGACAGCCTCTGAGCTGCAGGTGTACGGAGCTTCTGCCGACCTCCTTTGGCTCTGCGGGCCAGCAAGAACCTAACAGGGTATTCCTTGCTAGGCTAAGTCTCTGTCCACTCAACTGAACCCAGCGGCCGGCAGGCAGTCTGCAGTGGTAGATTTTCTTAAAGAAGAAACAAATGAATTCTTAAGGAAATCAGTAAAAACCCAAACAAACAGTGGAAGGAAATGTATAAAACAATTGAAAACCTGAAAGTGGACATCGAACTTAAAAAAAAAAAAATCTGTAAAAAAACAAAAAGACAAAAAAAATATACAGTGAAAATTAGCAAAATATAAATTTAGGAAACCTAACAGGAAGTACAGAGGAAACCTTCACAAACAGAGTATGAAAGATTAAAAAGAGAATCTCAGGCATTGAAGACACTATATACAAAGTGGATATATCAGTCAAAGAAAGTATTAACTCAGTATAGGGGAATGCCAGGAAGGAAGAGGGAGTGGATGGATGAGCAGGGAGAGGGGAGAATGTGATAGGGTTTTTTCAGAGGGAAAACCAGGAAAGGACTTAATATTTGAAATGTAAATAAAGAATATATCTAAAACAAAAAAGTGTTCAATCTAAACATGTCCTGGCACAAAAATCCAGGAAAACTGAAACACTATGTAAAGACTAAGACTAACAATAGAGGAATGAGGAGAAACAGAGGCCACAAACACAGAAAATATATTCAACAAACAATAGATAAAATTTCCCTAACCTAAGGAAGAAAGTGCTTGTTGAGATAAAAGAAGTATATAGAGAACCAAATAAACTGGGCCAGAAAACAAAGTCCCTCAGCACATAATAACTGAAACATTAAAACATATATACAACAAAGAAAGAACATTAAAAGCAACAAGGGAAAAGACCAAATAATACATTAAGGGAGACCTATTAGACTTACACCGTCTTCTCACTGGAAACCTTAAAAGCCAGAAAGGCCTGGTCAGATATCCTGCATATTCTAAGAGACCACAGATATCAGCCAGATTGCCCAGCAAAATTTTCAATTACCATAGATGAGAAAAATAAAAAAAAATATATAACATAATGAAACTTAAACAATATGTATTAACAAATACAGTCTCACAAAAGGTGATAGAAGGAAAACTCCAGTCTAAAGTAATTAAATACATTTAATAAAACAGAGGAAGAGAATAATCCTAAACCAGCAAAATCAAAAGTTGGAAAGAACATTCTCTCTCTCTCTCTCTCTCTCTCTCTCTCTCTGTCAACATATTCTCTCTTCTTTCTCTATATTCTCCCTCTCTCTTACACACACACACACACACACACACACACACACACACGCACATGCATGTACCACCACCACCAAAATTACAAGAATCAAGTATCACTTGTTAATCAAGTATCATTTGTTATTGCTTTCTCTCAACATCAATGGTATCAATTCTCCAATAAAAATTGACACACTAGCAAAATGAACAAGAAATAAAATATATTCTGCTGCATCCAAGAAGTACACCTTAATATCAAGGATAGACCTCAACTTAAGCTAAAGGGATGAAAAAATATTACAAACAAGTAGATCTAAGAAGCAAGCTGTTTTAGCCATTTTAATAACTGATAAATAGTACTTCAAATAAAAACATTAGAGATAGGGAAGGGGACTCCATACTCACCAAAGGAAAAATACAACTTAAATACTGAACCATACACACTGATAGTAGAGACTTCTATATCTTACTATCACCAATAGAAACATTATGCAGACAGAATCAAAACAGAGAGATGCAGGAGCTAATTGACAATATAAACCAAGTAGACCCAGCAGGTATTTTCAGAATCTTTTACCCAAACACAAATGAATATACCTTTCTCAGTACTCATGGAACTTTCTCCAAAATTTCCCACATACACAGACACAATCAACCTGAACAGATATAAGGAAACTGAAATAAATCCCTGCATCCTATCTGACCATTGCAGATTAAAGCTAGATATTAAACAAAGTAGAACCAACAGACATCATTCAAATTTATGGAAACTTAACAACTAACTACTGAATGAAAATATGAGTCAAAGCAGAAATAAAGAAAAGAAAGATTTTCTAGAATTGAATGAAAGTGATTAAGACCAAACCCAAACTACTGGAACAAAATGACGTCAGTGCTAAGTACCTATATAAAAATTTTGGAAAGAATTTTTTTATACTACAAATATATAGTACAGTAGAAATTTCCAGAACAAAGAGAAAAATCAAACTCAAAAGGAAAAGGCAGCAAGAAATATTCAAACTTGAGGTAAAATCAATATTATGGGAAGAAATCAAAACAATAAAAATAACAAATGAAACATGTATTGGATCTTTAATAAAATCAATACAATTGACAAACTTTTATTATGAATTAAAGGTCAAGGGAATAGATTCAAATGAACAAAATTGCAAATTAAAGAGGGAACATTACAACAGACGCTAAGGAAATTCAAAAAATCATAAGATACTTTTAAAAGCCTCTAGTTGAACACATTGACAGTTTTAAAAAAAAAATAGAGAATTTCTCAGTACATACAACTTACTGAAGTTAAGTCAAGAGAGGACAAACAACTTAAAGAGAAATACAACCTGTAGAAAAATAGAAACTAGGAGTGTATATTAAAAGTCTACAAAAAATGCAGAAGGCGAGATGATGTTAGCAGAGAATTTTATCAGACCTCTCAAGAAGAGTTAATGCAAATACTCCTCAAATTATTCAAAAAAAAAAAACAGAAAAGAAATAACATTGCAAATTCATTCTATGAGGACACAATTACCTTGATACTTAATCCAAAGAAAGATCCAAGGAAAAGGTAGTACCTGTTTTTCTTATGGACATTGATGCAAAATCTTTCAAATACTCAATAAAATACTTGCAAATTTAATCAACGAACATATTTAAAAAATCACCCAGCATGATGAAATAAACTTCATACCAGAGATGCAAGGATGACTTACTATCTATGAATAAATGTAATCTACCATATAAACAAAACTGAAAGACTTAAGCACATGTAGAAAAGATCTTTGACAAATTCCAACCCTCACTTATAAAAGTTCTGAAGAGATTAGGGATAGAAAAGATACACCTCAGCATGATAAAGGCAGTTTACAGCAAGCACATAGCCAATGTTGACTTAAATGGACAGAAACTCAAAACGAATTCACTAAAATCAAGAACAAGACAAGGTTGTTCACTCTTTCCATACCTACTTAATATAATATTTGAAATCCTAGCTAGAACAATAGGGCAACCAAAGGAGATCAAAGGTTAAAAATGGGAAAGGAAAAAAGTCAGCATATTTTTATTTGCAGATGATTTATGTATATATAAGTAACCAAAAAATCCTATCATGAAGCTCCTATAACTAATAAATACTTGAAAAACAAAGCTGGATACATATGTAATTCACAAACTCAGTAGCCCTTCTATGACAGACTGACTGAGATAGAAATCAGGGAAACAACAGCTTTCTCCACAGCTTCAAATAATGTAAAGTATTTTCGGTTAGCATTAACCCCTAGTTCATAGATTGGGAGGATTAACAGAGCAAAAATGGCCATCCTAACAAAAGCAGTTTACAGATTGAATGCAATCCGCATTCTACACAGAATTTGAAAAGTATTTAGAACTTTATATAGAAACACAAAAACCAAGGATAGCTAAAACAATTCTGAAAAATAAAAGAACTAATGGAGGTCTTAACTATTCCAATTTTCATGTTCTGCTACAAAGCTATAGTTATAAAAACTGTATAGTATTAACACAAAAACAGGCACGTCGATCAATGAAATTGAATTGTATACCCAGAGATAAGTCCACACATGTATAAATTCCTGATTTCTCATAAAGAAGTCAGAAACACAAACAGAGTAGAAAAAAGGCAGCAGCTTCATCAAAGCTTCAAGAAATGATTCTAGCCAAACTGAATGACTGGATGCAGAAAGAATTGAAATATATCAACAAGTATCAACTTATACAATACCAAACTTCAAATACAACAAAAACGTCAACATAGGTGGTTCCAAAGAGGGCTGCTATCTCTGAGTAGAAGGGGTGGGAGTAATGGGTGATGAGATTAGTAAGGGTGGGACTGGGAAGAGAAGTGGGAGAGAGGCTGTAATCCAGATATGAAGTGAATACCAAATTTTTTAAAAAAAAATTAAGAGGGAGAAAAAGGTGAAGACAAAAAAGTTGTTGGTGCTTTACTCTATCCACTCAAAAATATAATAGATAGATAGATAGATAAAATAGAAAAACACACTTGATAGATTGAATACACTAGATGAGAAATTGGGGACTAGCAAGGCCCAGGAAGGACACACCAAAGGTAAAACGACTAACAACTAATAAATTGAACCTCATGAAACTGAAAGGATGCTGTCATTTAGACACAGCAGCAAGCTAAACAATGGTAAAAGATTTTTTACCAACTAAACATCTGGTAGAGGACCAATATGCAAAATATATAGAGAACTGAAAAACTATATATCAAGAAAACAAAAAGATTTAAAAATGGTTTAATGGTGTATATATGTGCCAAGAGAATTCTCAATAGATGCAATTCAAATATCTGAGAAGTACTTAAAGAAATATCCACTGCCCTTAGCCATCAGGGAAATGAAAATCAGAGTACTTTGAAATGTTTCCTTACATGTGTAGAATACCTAATATCTATAAAATATGTGACAGCCCAGGTTCGCATGGGTGTGGCATAACATTTCAGGTAAATAGATAGAACTCCAGAAAACAAAACAAAACAAAACAACAACAACCATCCCAAGTTAGTTTTCAAAGATATAATAACTTATACAGAATTAGTTATTTGTGCATATCAACTGTTAAATCAGTGATAACAAATCTGCAAACAATGAAATCATAGAGGTTATGTACAGATAGTACAAAATACATCTTGTTGGGCAAAGGAAATGGAATAGTTGTGAATGAACTGGGAAAATGGAAGAGGAGAATAAAATGGTGAGGCAGAGACTAAGGGGAGATGAGGGTGAAAATATAGGGATAGACAGCTAAAATTAAGAGCTATTTGAGGAATAACATTGAAACCTTGACAAGTAAAAGCTCCCTAAAGTATATAAATATATGAAGGCAAACTAAACTAAATCACCAAACAATGGAAGAGTCAGAGACTCAACTGTCAATCTCTTGCCAGCCAATGAAGCTGCCAGTGTTGGGGTTGTGTTACATCTAATTATGATGATGACCAAAGGGGTCTCTTGGATATCCCCAAACAATGCGGGCTTTTGCCATATCTATAGAGTGCTGTCCAGAAAAAGGAAAGCAAGGTCCTGTTGCTTAAGACAACATCTACACATTGCGTTGAACATAAAGAAACTGATTTGGTTCCTATGTAGAGCTTTCATCTTTGGTACAGGAAGGTATTCTGCATGATACAAAACACCAAATAAACACCAAGCCAGAACCAAATCCTTGGATAGAAGATCCAGTGCACGATATGTTGGCAGAAAGCTTGAGTGAGTAACCAAGCAATATCTGATTTAATTTAAGTTCCACTTCACAAGATGTAACTAATACTAGACACTGTGTGGATGACTGAAACCAGAGTCTAGATAGCCCATCATCCTAGGGTAAAAACAAATAATACTGATCTAAAAGGAATCAAAGGACAAATTCTGTTAGCAATTAAAAGTATTCCTAATAGTGTCATACCATACTTATAGATGAGTGCTTTTTTCAGTCATCATCAGAGAATCTATCATTGGCAACATTTTAAAAGAAGAGGCATAGACAAACATTACACAAAGAGTGAGATATCTGGGAATACTTAACCATAAGTAAGAGGGCTCCATCAAATTCCTCCCCTCAGGGTTTACATAACCCTATGTCAGAGGAGGCAAAACAAGTACAATAGCCAACTGGAATGGAGAACATTAAGAAAACATTGTCTTCTAAATCAATGTGATCAAAGCTCGTATGAACTTACAGAGATTGAGGCAACATCCACAGAGCCTGAATGAGTCTGCACCAAGTCCTGTGAGTATATGTCATGGCTCTCAGTTTTGTGCTTCTATGGTATTCCTGATTGTGGGAAAGAGTAGGTCTCTGGAAAAAGAGTTGAAAATTAAGCAATAGAAAAAAATACATGTCCAAATTAGATGTCACTATCTTAAAATTGTAGGAATTATGAATGTTATTCTTTGAAAGTAATACTGTTCGTTTAACTCAGAAAATCTATTTTAGCTAGTGGATGGCTTAAATATATTGTCAATACAACATTTATTTTATTTACTGCATAATCAAGATATTGCAGGAACAGTCCAAAAATAATTTCTTTACAATATGAACTATGTCAATATGATACAGTTTACTGTTTCTCTCTCAAAATTCTGCTATCTCATGCAAAGCAAATCATGGATAATTTGTTGTGAAAATGCAAATTTATGCACCAGGTGTCCAAAGAGAACAAAGTATTTTTGTGTTAAGAAGAAATATAATCCCCTTTCTGCTTGTCATATAATTTTCCAATGTCCCCATGGCTTAGAAGGACAAGACCTACCTCTTTAAAATCTGTGAAATAGTTGCTCTAAATCTATACCACCCAACACACACACACACACACACACACACACACACACACACACACACAGAGAGAGAGAGAGAGAGAGAGAGAGAGAGAGAGAGAGAGAGAGATTGGAGAGAGAAGAAAGGTAGATATATACATGCTCACATTGCATCTGGCTATTAACAAATTCATAAAAATTAGCATTTTGAAAATTCCAGTCCCCAAATTTTCTAGTATTATTGTTTTCAATTGCTTATATTTATGTATTCACCATATGACTGCTTTCAGTATTGAAAATATTGCTTTGAAATAGAGCTCTCCTATAGCTGATCTGCTTCTATGAATATCACCACCATAGTAGAAATCCATAGAGGTGTGGAATAGGTGATTTTACATCTATCCACGGCCCTATTTCCATTGTCATCCTTGGAGATGGGTCTGAAAACGTTCAGGAGGTCAAAGACTCCTTCAGTCAGAGCTATAGTACTTAGGACAGAGCAGAAAAAAGTAAGAGTAAGGAACACTTCAAACTCTCAATGGGCATCCCTACTGGGTGAGATGTGAGGTTTTATTTGGTGCAGTCATTGTGCTGTATCATCTGCACCCATTGTGAATGTTTTGTTACTTCACTGGTGGGTCCTTCAATTTTCCTCTGACTTGATTTCACAGCTCTGGTCACTGCTGACCACAATCAGACTAGCACAAAAGGAAGCATTTAACTGTTCTTCAGCGCTAGAAATTTTTCTTTAAACTGAAAAGGGCAGCAGGGAATAACATTTGTCCTCACTGAGTTCTGAGCTTTGGTAACTAAGGCCCCCTGGTTCCCATTGATCTGTGCAACACAGAACAGCAAAATTGGCTCCCAACAGCCAGCTGGGGCAATCAGCACCAAGATGTTGTGGGGGCTTCATTTTTCTTCCATTTTAACTAGGCCCAGAGGCTACCTGCATTGCAATAGCAAGAGAGCTAGAAGGACTGACTTGGAACACTCTTATCTTCAACATTTGGCACCCTCTCCCCCATACAAGGGAAGGCTCACAAAAACACATTGCAAACAATTGCATGTATAACTATTGCATGTGTAACATGTGCAACTATATTATTTTATAGCTGTGAATGTGGAGGTCCAGAGTTGAGAGTATTGCCCCTCCCTCAAAATGAACTGTGTCTGATATTCTTCCCATTGCCCTCAAACAAAGCTAATCTGTTGGTTGTTTTATGAGACTACCATTTATTTTCTAAGCTCCCTTGTTTATAAGCAGAGTTGATGCATGGTTAATTCATTTGTCATTTTGTCTCTCTTATTTGAGGCTTGTGCATCCTTTCATTAGTCTGTAACAATATTGCTTTCTTCTAGTTGGTAACACCTAGAATAGCTCAGATTCAACAACACCTTTAAAACACACACACACACACACAGACACATACACACACACACACACACACACACACACACACACCTGGTGCTCTAATTCTAGACGGGCTTTTTCTTCTTTTTGTGCTTCAAGAGCCATGCCTATCACTTATACATATTCCTTATCATTCTTGATTAAATACAGTGGTCTTGCTACATTGCCTATACTAGCCACAAACTTGAGATGCCCCTGCCTCTGAAAGCCTGGTTTCCAGATAGTCCAACATGGTCTTTATTGTTCTTAATGTAGACTATGGTGACTGCATATCTACAGAATCATAACCACTGTTTAAGGTTAGCATAATATTTCTATGTTGTCCTGCTCACAGCATTTCTCCAGTTTCCCTGGAAAGTAAGAACTGGGGGAGTGCACAGATCCATTTTCCAGAAACAGCTGCACAGAGAACACACCCTTGCCTGTACATATTTCTGTGAACATTTATCAGACCCTTTTAGTAGAAAGTTCAGTTCTTTCCTACATAAATGTTATGGCTTGGATTTTAAATGTCTCCTAAGATCACATGTTTCTTGCTTGATCAGAAAACTGTCCTGCTGTTAGCAGGAGGTGAAACCTTTAAGAGTTGAAGCCCAGTAGAAGGAAATTAATTCACAGGGCAGTCAGTGTGCCTTTGAAAAGTGTATTGCCCGACCTGTTCTTTCTTATTTATTTCTGGATGCATAGAGGTGAACACATATAGGCCATCAATTTGGCTTATCCCATCCCCAGATACTTAGCATGGCCTGAAGCTCCTGAAATTGGGAGCCAAAATCAAACTCGTTCCATATCCATAGGTTATATTCTGCAAGGACAGAATGATGCCTATCATAGCAGATAGTCCCTATTATTCAGTCAAAATAGTTCTATTCCTAGCATATTAAGTTGTTGCTGAAATTAGTTTAAAAACTATTTTGATTCCTGTGTTCATTAGTATTCTGAGAAACAAGCCTCCTGGTCAATGGTCTGTCGGACGATGAGTCCAAGTGTTAGGCATATGTCCCAGAAGCTTGCAAAATGAAATTAACAATGAATGTAAATGCAGCAAGAAAAAGACTATACTAAAACAAAAGGAAGAAAATATGACTGCAGGCACATGGATGATCTTCATCCTCCATTGCAGTGGTGTTGATAAATGAACAGGTATCTAAACTAGAGTGGACAATTTGCTGACTGCTGCTACTGCCCTACAGCTGAGAAAAGTATGTTTACACACATTAAGCTGTAGGAGCAATAATCTCTAGATAAATATGTGCCTGCCTAAAATATCTTCCTAGAAATGCTAAAATAGTTGCACGAATGTCAGGTTTTTAATAGAAGTCAGTTAAAAATCCTTGAAGATCATATTGATTGAAAAGAATATATTGTAAAAGCAATGCAGAGCCCAGGAATATCAGGCATGTGTGCATAAGCCAAAAGATAATACTATTTTGGTGTATAGAAGAGGCTATTTCCACTTGAATATTCTTTAATTATAGATGTTGAATATGAGTTAGATCTTTCAGTGTATTTTGAATGTGCTAATATTTTAGAGTAAAGGGAAGGTATCTTCTCAGCTGCTCCCCATTAGCAGAGTGAACAGTCAACACTATACAAAATTTATTTTGCCTCTATCAATATGTTTCCTCATTACAGAAATTCATTTAATATTTTACAGTCATCATTTAAATTCAAATTTATGTTTTTTAAGGTGAATTCAAAAGGAAATACTTGAAGAGTAAAGTTGGAACAAAGAAAACTATTCTCAGGACAGTGAACTACTTGGAGCCACACCTTTGAAACTATGAGAGTGAAGTGGAAGTTTCTGGCTTCTTTCAAAACTCAGTTGTGTCAATGATGTTTTCCTGGAAGTTGTCTTGTGAGGGGACAGGTGATGTTTTGCTGAAAACAGACACTCAAGAGAGCTAGTGATGTTAAGAAAGAATATAATAGAACCCCACAAACAGTGCAATGCTTTACTGTCTGCCTTTTTCTTGTCTTTGTATATTCACTGGACTTCACCAGTTTTCACCTTTGTAGTGAGAAACAAACCAAAGAACTTCTGGCGATCCTGGCTGCTTCTGCTGAGTCATGCTGATTTTGGGATGTCTTGCATGTTTTGCTACATTATACCACTGCTACTGATTTATGGTTGGTGTTTGCTACTGGACTGGGCTGTTGGTATCCTGACTTCTAAGACTGGAATTACCTTAAAGAACAACCTCTAAACAGGTGTACAACCCCCTTTTTCTATTAACCTTCTTTCTCTCCTATCTCTGGTTAGTGATCTAGAAGGGAGGTTGAAGTGTTTAACAACCCTAAATAAAGTAGGTTGGGAAAAATCTCAATAAGAGTATTGAAGTAAAACATGAGAAGGTTGCATTTTCATCTGGCATCTCTGGTTAATAGTAAATTGAATGGTGTCATTAGACAGCTGGGTTAGAAATGTTGCATGTCCGAAAAAATTGATATTTCATTGAATTGTGATGTATACACATGTTTTTTTATAGGCAAAGTATGAAATAAAGAACACTTACAATTTGAAAGACATTGAGAGAGAGTCTGAGATGACATCCTATATCAGTCTCTCCATTGTTTTTGGAAATTAACATTCCATGAGCTACAGAGAGAATCCTGTGTACAGTGCTGGGAACTAAGACCCAGTTTTCTCAATTGAAAAACACCATTCAAACTTTGTTCTGTCCTCCTTATAATCAATGTGAAAGTAAGTATGTTTATGCTTTAGTTAGGGGATGAAAGAAAGCAATTAGTATAGTGTGCATCACAGTGTTAAACAGCATCTTGAACTGTGCGAGCCCATCTCATTTGTTCCCATTTTCCAGGGGTTCTACAGCTGGCACCTCACATTATCTGAGGAGGTTGAAAAGACCCAGTGTCTGAGGTTAATACTCAGAGGTTGTAACCTAGTGAATCTCAGGGAGACTTTAGAATTTGAAGAATTTTACATTTCCTAGTTGAGTCTCCTGAAGACACTATTTTGGTGACTTACCTCAACTTAACTAATACAGTTAGTTAAACTAAGTTTAACTAAGTTCCTTGATAAACATTGAACATGGCGATGTGATAAATTTTCTCTAGCTCATGTTTTCTCATTCTAGTTTTCTTAGTGTGAAGTGAACAAATGTGTACAGACTTGGTATTCTTTGTATAAAACCCAAAGGTGCTTATCCTGATATGCTTAATAGTTTGTAACAAGCCGGGCAGTGGTGGCACACGCCTGTAATCCCAGCACTTGGGAGGCAGAGGCAGGCAGATTTCTGAGTTCGAGGCCAGCCTGGTCTACAGAGTGAGTTCCAGGACAGCCAGGGCTACATAGAGAAACCCTGTCTCAAAAAAACAACAACAAAAAAATAGTTTGTAACAAAATAAGTCTTCAGAAAACCTTTTTAATATAAGTGTTAGAGTAGAGTATCTGTCCTTTAATAAAAAGAAAGACACAGACACACATATTATATGTCCCTTTTTTTCTACATGTGTCTGCTTTTTGTAACTGTGGAGAATAAGAAAATAGTGTATATTCGCCAAAAAAATTGGCATATCATTCTCTCAGAATCTATCTGTCTGTCTGTTTATCCATCTATCTAATATATAATATATGTAAATTATTGAATTTTTATTGTTTATTTATGTGTATGCATGTGTTTTGCTTGCATGTATATCTGTATAGCACATGTGCCTCTGGTGACCACACAGTCCAGAAGAGGACGTCAGATCACTGAGGACTGGATTTCTCAGTGAATGAATCACCATGTGGGTGTTTGGGACTAAACCCAGATCCTCTAAAATAGCTGCCAGTGCTCTGCTGAGGCAGATCTCCAACCTCTGCCTTCTATTCTTTTTCTTAACTCTCCTCTCTTATATTAAGAGACTATACTTCTGTCTTAAGAGAAAAGAGAGGCCAGTTAGTGTTGCCAAGATAAAGCTAAGTCTCTGGGGATGAATCAGACTGTCTTAAGTGGATAAGAAAGTTGGAGTATGTCCTTTCTTTCTCCTTCTTACAGTTTGGTTTCTGCCCTGAGGAATTTGTAGTTATTTATTTTCAGTCAGAGAAAAGCACGAGTCTTCCACAAAGCTTAACGCTTTCCTCAAAAGAAAAAATATCTACCTTCACACTTCAAGATTGGGTTATATCATCTCATTTCCATGACCTGTGGAATTATATAGATATTAATTTCTCACTCATTCGAAATTTCCAGTAGGAAATTAGCATATGTTTATAGGAATTTAGTTAGAACTTCTAATGTATTGAAAAATGCTATAAAAGTGAATTAATTAGCAGATTGTCTAATGTAACTGTACATTAGACTTTTAGTTCCCAGTATATGTACAGGGGTATAATTGTGTTCACATCAACATATTAACAAACTTGTGTTCCTATCCAGCTAGTGTGTAGTGTTGCATCACTCTCCTGGTACAATTCATTAAGAATTCCCAGGTTAAAGTACATAATATCTCTTCCCATAGAAAAGATAGAAAAATATGACCATTTCCATCATAATAGCTCCACTGGTATCTCATAGATGGTCTTTATATGAAATTCATTTGATACTTCTCACAAACTATAAACCAGTTATACTCAATGTGAGGAAATCAAGTCAATAATTTTGATAACATATTCAAGGTTTTATTAAGACCTATCAATTAAGATTCATTTTCACATTTCCAATGTCAATAGTTGAAATTTCTTTTTCAGTACATATCATTCTGTCACTTAATGCAGTTCTTTCATCACATAAATTTAGTAATACTTTATTTGAAAGAACATCTAATCCTTTAAAGTCCCAAATGTTTTCATATAAGCCAATGCAAAGTCTCACAGCTAAAAAATATATGTGTACTTATTCAGCATTAAATGTCATTTGGGAGTCTTGAGTGGTGATATTGCCAATAAATATGGGGTGAGGGAGACATACCATAGGCAGGAGGACATGGTCACCTATACATTCTTTTATCCCACAGAGGTAGTAAAAGTCTTACCTCTATTTAGGTCATTATGATTTAAAGTGATGGCTTCTGCTGATGCAGAACTGGTAGTTTTTCCTGGCAGCATCCAGCATTACTGGATTTCATCAAATGAAGTGGACTTCATAAAGAAGATAGTTAATAACATCTAGAGGACTAATGTCTACCTAACATGCTCTTGTTAACCCAATATATTAGGTAGTGTATGATATTATCATCTCCAATCTTATTTTTGAATCTTGCCACCCATCTAACTTTCATGGACCCACCAAAATTAACCCTTGAATTAAAAATATTGAATGCATATATGATACCTCTATACTTTCTAGTAGCCATTAGAACAGAATATCTTCATCTTATCTACAAGCACATAAGGCCTTTTCACAATCTGATAGTGTGTTTTGTTTTACAGATGTTCATGAGCTTAGGAATTTCTGATTGAAAGCAGAGAACAAACAAGTTTCTATATATTTTCCCCCAAATTTTTAACTACAATTCATGCCATACTACTGTCTTTCTGAATGACTGCATATAGCAAATGCAAGCTTGGACTGTGAGTCCCAGTCTTAACATATTCCCTGAGGGGGATCAAGGCATTATCTCGACTTGTAAGCTAGAGAAGATGCTCTTATTTAAAAGAATGATCTTTTGCATCTATGAATTATGTCATGAAATCCATTCTCAAATGTATTTTTATGACAGAGAAATGGCTCAATGGTTAAGAGCACTGACTACACTTCCAGCAGTCCAGAGTACAGTTTCCAGATACCACATGGTAGCCTACAACCACCTGTAATGGCATCTGATGCCCTTTTCTGGTACATCTGAAGACAGCTATAATTGTCTTACATTGTCTTATAATTGTCTTATAATGGTTTACATAAAATAAATAAATAAATAAATAAATCTTTTAAAATGTAATATTCAGCCACCTATTTTCTGAGATGATAAAGAATACAAACATGCTTTGTGTGAATGAATACATCAGATTTTAGTCTAAGTGTGAACCGTCAAAGAAACAAAGATGTCATGCATTATAGAAAGGTTTTGGGTGTTTTAATCTTGGGTGTTTTAATTTCCTTCCTTGGACATAATCTATCTTGGGTGTCTTTAGAAGACATGTCAGCATGTGACATTTTCAACACCAGAGAATTTAAAGCTTATGACTTTCTAACATTAAAGTACTATGTTAGCATTTGATTAAATGAATGTACTTTATTTAGAATTAAAATTTCTTATGAAGAATCTAGAATCATTATTTTCTTAGACTTTAGAGTCTCTATCTCAGGCCAGAGTGTCACAATCTCATTTTTAAATGCAGATTTAATGATGAAAAAACATTTTCAATGTGTCTCATTTCTTATTTATTATCACAGATTTGGAAGACTTTAGATGAAGTACCTCCAAGCAGACAGAATAACTACTCTGGCTCCCCCTCAAAAATCTCCAGTTTCAAACCCAAAGCTCAATGTTTTTCTCATAATTTCTAATATTTTAAAGACAAGGCTCAGTGTGTTTATTTACATTGTATTCATTCTGAAGAACATTTTAAAGCATGTCCTTGCTATAAGATGACTGGTTTAAAAAAATCAAGAAGAGCTTGAAATCTCAAAAGAAAGCATTTTTTATGCTAGCAACGAAACAGCTTTCTGTCTCAAGGTCATTTCACTGTGGGAGGAAATTGATAGAGTCTAATTAGAGTAGAAATGCTATAAAGTCGCTCAGCAGAGATGCACTTGGCTAGTGCCAGCATCAGGAAGGATTTGGGGGAAGTCTATAAAAGGTTCTCCTACTGATGTACATTTTGTATGTCTGGCAAATTATATATATGTGATATAACCTGTAATTTTTAGCCTGTTAAGATACTAAGATATGGACTTGGAAAGCCTTTCCTGCTTAATTTCTTATGAATATTCCCATAAGCACTGCTTTATAGATTTCATTCCTTATGAACTGTCCTCATTAAACATGATACTCAAATATTTACTTACAAGTTATTATACAAAACCATTTTTATCCAAAGATGTCTAAGATGTATATTTTGAGATGCTTAAACTTGATATCACAGTTTATTTTTATTATTTAATTTGAATATTCCATTTTTGTATTTAAATAGAATGACATCATCCTCCACTTCCTGTTCTTCCTTCAACTCCTACCAAGCACTCTTCTACAATGCTCCCTTTCTTCTTTAATAGTTATTTTCAATTAAATACATAAATAAACCTGCTCAGTACCTTTATTGCTGTGTGTGTGTGCGTGTGTGTGTGTGTGTGTGTGTGTGTGTGTGTGTGTGAGAGAGAGAGAGAGAGAGAGAGAGAGAGAGAGAGAGAGTCTAAATGTTGTGGGGGGAGGGGTACTGTATATATGGGTATGTGAGAAATGAAGGGTTTGATTATTTTAGGACTGAGCACTTGGTTTTAGATAAGCAATTTGGCTAAAATTCATAGGAAATATTATTTCTCCCTATCTCAGCAGTCATAAATAGCCTATGGTTCTTAGCCTAGTGCTGAGGTCCCATGAAATTTTTCTCCTTCACATTAACATCTCTATGCATGGTGTTAAGGTCTTGTTTAGGTAGTCATATTTTTGAGGTATTATGCATTATGCGTTCTTGTCATTTTCAGGAGATACAATCACACAGCTCACTTTCAGGTCCCCTGGGTCTTATAACCCTTCCACTTCCTCTTCTATGGTGTTGCTTGAGCTTTGTGTTTAATATCCATTGGGCAGTTCACAATCAGTTGTTCTCTCTATTTTGGCGAGTATTTATTTTCCATAACGATGTTCAATTTTTAACAAGGGAACATTCAAATACATGTAAGAGGAAAATGGAGGAGCACATCAACAGAAGAATGGATACAAAAAATGTGGTATATATACACAATGGAGTACTATTCAGCAATTAGAAACAATGAATTCATGAAATTCTTAGAGAAATGGATGGAGCTGGAGAACATCATACTAAGTGAGGTAACACAGTCTCAAAAGAACATCCATGGTATGCACTCACTGATAAGTGGATATTAGCCTAGAATCCTGGGACACCAAAGACATAATCCACATACCCAATGATGTCCAACAAGAAGGAAGGAGTGGACCCTGGTTCTGGAAAGGCTCAAAGCATCATTGTAAGGGAATTCCAGAACAGGGAAGGGTGGATGGGGGAACACGGGGAGGGAAAAGG
The DNA here is from genome assembly GCA_964023405.1 of Apodemus agrarius. NCBI lineage: Eukaryota > Metazoa > Chordata > Mammalia > Rodentia > Muridae > Apodemus > Apodemus agrarius. The sequence goes on from OZ030006.1 coordinate 134,660,583, forward strand.
GCATGGGGGACCTTTGAGGGCAGGGAACCAGAAAAAGGGAAATAAAATGTAAATAGAGAATTTATCCAATAAAAAAGAATAAAGAAAGAAAAGAAACTCACAATCTACCTTTAAAAGAAAACCAATAGAACTACAATCTGTGGCTAACATCAGGCCTATCATCCACACTCACTGAGAATATGGGATGAAGCCTGGAGCTGGAGGAAACCAGTTATTCAATTGTAAATCATCATACTTACTGTCTTAATTTCCCATAATTATAAGCTGCAAAACTTCTTTCACTATATAGTCTGTTTTCCTTTCTGTAAACAGTTAAGAGAGTCACTGGGTAGTGGTTGTGCATACCTTTAATCTCAGCACTTGGGAGACATAGGCATGCAGATTTCTGAGATTGAGGCCACCCTGGTCTACAGAGTGAGTTCCAGGACAGCAAGGGCTATACAGAGAAACCCTGTCTTGAAAAACCAAAAAATAAGAGCTGGAGGAGCATCTACAGTATATATGATCAGCACGACTTTTTAGAGAAACTCTAGTTCTATGTAGGTAAGTCCAATACCTAAGTAACATTAAGTTCATATTCTGTTTATTCTAGTCTCATAGATTTATAGCCAATCCATTAATCCCACTTGACTTCATGGTGCTATTTTATCTTCTAATAATGTTTTTTTATGAGATTGCCTTCGCATGCTGGCTTCTCTTGTGATGTATGTGTATGAGAGACAGATTTATTATTCTTTACGCATTCCTGTTAATATTGATATAGTTTCTGAGTTCATGACCTTTTATGGTTACAAAAGTGAAAGGATCCTTCCAGGAAGAAGGAACAAACTGTTTCAGAAAAGGTGTCCTGCTATATGCTATGCTGTCATTCAAATGAAAATAAGCTGATGTGGTGTATGAATGCTAGTGAATTCTATTAAAATATATTGTAATGTGTAAATACGTGTCCCAAAGTGATACTATTTGACTTCCAAACACATTTATTGCTTTGTGATCTGGGGAAGTTATTGACTACTCTGTTTTCTGTCTTTTAAAATATTGATAATAATGTTGAAGTCATGGGTCATTGTGAGATTTACTGAAAGGTTTACATGTGTAACATTATAGTAGTTTCTGATGAACATTAAATGCACCAGTGTATGTTCACTGCTGATATCCTGTACATGAAAGATACTATTTAATAGGAACTCTTCGGCAACAGAGATGGATCAGAGGTTCACAGCGCTGGTTGCTCTTCTAGAGAACCCAGGTTCGATTCCCAGCACCCACTGTGTGACTCAAACTGTCTACAACTCCAAGTCCACTGGCATATATTTGGCCAAAAAAAAATCTAGATATAAAACAAAAAACATATAAATATTTGCTTCAGGGAGAATCTTTCCATTGTACAGATGAGCAAACCAAGACAATGCACCTGAGAATTCCGAACTTTATAATCCATTGTTACTTTCTGCCAGTCCCATGCAAGGTGAAGAATAGAGCCATTACCTGGCAGGCCTGTATTCCATTTGCTACTCTGCCTCAAATTCCTGCATAAGTCTCAGCACATTCTTTAATTTTGCCATGGCATGTGCCAATGCTGGGTACTTTTGAAAGGTCACACAGCAAGTAGGCAAAGGGATTTAGCTTCAGCCGAAGAAGGTTTAACTCTAAAATGATTAATTTTCCTCTCCTACAATGTCAAAAGTTGCTTTGTATAGTACTCCTATGCACACTAATCTATTTGTTATGGGAAACTATTTTAGTGGAGACATATTTGAATATCTTCTAGGATATACTTTGGTAATTACAAGCATGTGTACAATATATCCTAATCAATGCAGGGGAATGAACTCTTCTCCTTCTTCCAAATCTTCTCCATTTTTATGTATTGAAAATATCATATCCCCTTCTGATCTATCTCTTTTGAAATTTGTGAGATTGTTTTGAACATCAGTTATCAGACAGTGCTGTAGAAAACCAGACTAGTTGTTCCTCTCTGCTTCTTGGTGCTTCTAATGAAACTGTATTCTATCTCCTGAACCATATTTCCTTTTCCTTAGAGAACATTATTTCAGAAAACTCTATGAAACCCACTTGCTTTTTAAATTGAGTGAAAACATGCAGCTTTGGGCTTGGTGTATGGCATGTTTCACTTGACACGAGGACTTCCAGTTGCATTCATGCTATAAGAAAATGATAACGTTTCTTTCTTCTTTTCATATAACTGAGGAATGTTTCATTCCAATTATGTATCCATGTTCTGGTCTTTACCTAGTTTCTTATCTAGTCCATTACCAGATCTTGTCGGACTTTCTGAGTAGCACTTCGGGCTGTCCTCTATCCAGTGAGGCCTACAGAGTCCTGTGGCTTTAAGGTGCTAATGACTCCCAAGACAAGGCAATATCCATCAAGAATTGCTGAAGCATGCTAGGTTCTGGGAATGAAAGGAGAGTCACAGAAAGCAGCTTTTAGAGCAGAGCATTCACTCCCAAGCCTGCCATCTCCTAACTTAATTTAAAGCCTGTGACGACCAAAGGGTGGCCCTGAATTTATAATTGCTACTCTGTGCTATTTGGAGGTATCTGGCACTCTCCCATTTCACTTTTACTAGTAGCACTGGCTTACTCCAGCCTGGAAGCCAAGCCTAAAGTTACAAATTACCTTCTTCTCTCTAGCTTTCCCTTTTAGTCATCTGTGCTGTTGATGTTTCCACTCATGTCCTTGCTCAGGGCCAGAGGTTTTCTTCAATTACTGTCCTGTAAATATTGTTTGCTCTGTTGCCCTATTCCCATCTCTGTTGTAGAGCTATGATCAAGACATCTCTTCTCGGCCTCCCTGTACATCCTTGGACAGACTACATTCAATCTTTGGGGAAAGTGATTAGCAAATCTTCATACCCTTCTTGTATCAAAGTCACTATCTTGATACAGTGTGTGTCTCACTTTTAAAAATACACTTTCATGGACTTGACCTCAGATAAATAATTTATTCAAAGGCCCATAATTTAATTCTAAAGTATAAATACTAATTCATAAAAGCACTATGACTTTTTCCCAAGTAGCATAAATAAGATCATGCCACCCAAGCAGTATTGTGGCTGGCTTCCTTCCTGATGATGGAATCAGACCTATGTTAACACAAGTACCGGTGACCAAGGACCTATCCCCCACTTTTGTTATCCTGTACACTCCCATTTGTCACCAATCTGTGTCTCTAATATAGATAGGTAGCATCTCCTCTAACCCACACAATCTGCTTGTAGAAGAGGCTTTGAGACTTGATGCCACTATTCTGATTTTTCTGAGCAGACTGCAGAATAAAAAAAATACCACATCTTAGTCACTGTTCTATTGCTGTGAAGAGACACCACGACCAAAGCAACTGTTATAAGAGAACAGATTTTACCCAGTTATGCCTAAAGAAATAGGCTTGCTTACAGTTTTAAAGGTTTAGTCCATTATCATCACAGCAGGAAACATAGCATGCAGTCAGGGAGTGGAGTAGAAGCTCACACCTACATCCTAGAGGCAGCAGAAAGACACTGTGCCTAGTGTGGGCTTTAACTTCAAAGCCTACCTTCAACCAAAGGCTACACATGGAGGGACCCCTGGCTCCAGCCACATATGTAGCAGAGGACTGCCTTATGGGACATCAATGGGAGGAGAGGCCCTTGGACCTGTGAAGGCTTGATGCCCCAGTGTAGGGGAAATCCAGGGTGGGGATAGTGGGTGGGTAGCACTCTCATAGAAGCAGGAGCAGGGAGGACAGGATAAGGATTTACAGAGGGAAAACCAGGAAAGGGGATAACATTTGAAATATAAATAAATAAAATATCTAATAATAATAATTCCAACAATGCCACACCTCCTAATCCTTCACATCCTTTCAAATGGTGCTACTCCTTCATGATTAATCATTCAAATATATGAGCCCATGGGAGTCATTCTTATTCAAACCACTACATAACTTTTATGGGGAGTTATCAACACTTCTATTGTCTTTTGAAGCCCTTTAGAAACTTTTCTGCAGTGAGCACACCTTTGTTTTATCTGCTCTAAAGACAGCATTAACAGACTAGGGATTTCTGGCTGTTCATTGGGCTTCGGTGTTCATGTGCTGATGTGTGCTTTTGATGTGTATACAATGTCCTTCCTTATACCTATATGTGGAAATCCTCCTGGGCTCATGATTCACTCCATGTTAAAAAATACTGCATTTTCTGTCTCAACTTCTTACCCCTGAAAACATAAATCTTACTGAAGCCATTGAAACTCCATTCCCTTGAAAGTTTCTTTGACTCTGTTGCCTGTGACTCTACTGCCAAAATCCTTTTCTCTTTAATTCTTCTGAACTCCAACAGGAGTTTCCTAATGGAATTTATGATTTTCAAACTTATCTTTCAGGGCATGCAAAGATCATTTTGCATTCATCTTTTTTATCACACATGTCTCAAAGAACAGTAAATAATACCATGGATGTTTCTAGTTTGATTTCTGGGGCAGAAGATGAAAAAACAAAATCCCAAGAGCAAGAATCTGACTCTCATTACTTCTTTCCTGTATTCCTTTTAGTGTCTGGTATATCTCTACCCCCATCTGTTATCATCTGATCTTTGGGGTTTTAATGATACCTCTGAAGTTGCCCTGCTTTTTAGGGGGTCAGTAATTCCTTGCTTAAAAAGTAATGTGAGTGAATCTGATCTGAGTGGGCTAAACTGCCTCCTCCTCTTGCAAACTTTGAAAGTGTACTTTCCACTGAGTAGCTATAGTGGCTTGAATCAGAATTGTTTCTAGTAGGCTCCAGGCATTTAAACCCTTGGTTCTCAATTGGTGACACAGTTCAGAGAGAATAGGAGAGGTGCAACCAGGCTGGATGAATTATGTCACTGGGTCAGGCTTTGAGAGTTTAAAGCCTCCTTCCACTTAGAGTTCATTCTGTATGGTTCATTCTTGTGGTTAAGATGTGAGCTCTCTGCTTCCTGCTCCTGATACCAGGCCTGTTACTTGGTGCCATGGTCTCCCACCATGACTGACTCATTTTCCTCTGGAACCACGAGCCCAAAGAAACTTCTTTCCAACGGTTGCTTTGGTCATGACATTTTATCATAGCTACCAAAAGGCAAATAATGTCCTAACATTTCCTTGAGCATTTTGTCTCACTTATACTGTCCTCGTGGGACCTAATCCTTCTGTGAAATGCAGATGAGTCTAGCCTAAATCACGCTAAATATCCCATTATCCCAGTTCTAGTGATTGCCTGCAGGTCATGTTACCTAAGCTGATAGAATAAACTTGAGTTTTCTTTCACTTTTCAATATGTAGTTGAAGAATGCTGTTTTTAACTACCCAGCAATCAGTTGAAGAAAACTGTTTAAGATGGAAAGATGGTGTGATATGCGACACATAGCTCAGGATATGCATATGGATTCTCTCTCTAAACTGGCCCGAAGCTACTAACCCTGGTCTCCTGTTTATCCTCTGCTGCACAAAGCTCTGCTTATGGATTGGTTTGACGCGGCAATGTAGAGAATATGGACAGTCTTCTCTTGCCCGATTAAATGCAAATTAGAATACTCAGTGAAGGCTCAGAAAAGTGGATTTTTCTTCCCCTGAGGTAAAAGAGAAACTGCCATGTTCTTATCATACTCCTTATCTTAAAGCAACTTGAAGTCTTCTCTTGTATTTATGAAAACAAGAGAAAAATCGATGAAAATTAAGGTCACAGGAACGAACCAATCAGGTAATTATAGGTTGATCATGTCTTGGGTGCAAAGTGGCCATTTCTCTCCCAGAGTCCCTCATCTCGCCAGGTAGAAAAAAATGCTTCTGTATCTGTGTGTGCAGAGGTGACACGGAGATAATGATGCTTGTTAACACGGTGAAAATTGCAGGATGGTCAAGGGCATGTGCCTCGTAGCTATTGCTCCCACTATTTTGGAGAATAAAATGTCCTTGAATAAAGAGTGGCATGGGATCAGTGGAAGGGTGTAGAAGTGTTCTGTAGGACCATTGTGGACATCTCACACCCAGGATGTATTTACTCCTCAGCACAAAAGAAGATAGATGGAAAAAAATGGAGCTAGCAAAAATAAAGAAAAAGAAGGCAGTGTGGAGAGCCCTCCTGAGGGTTGTATAGAAGCCTCATCTTAGTCTGGAGTTAAATAAGCCTACAGAGAACTGAGTCTGAAACCCATCTTGATGGACTCTCAATGATTACACTGGGATTGTGCTATGCTCACATTCACATCGCCTTGGAAAGGATATATTAACGTTTGTTATCCTTGGTTAGTGGTTGAAATATACAAAGAGAAAGCTACTGTCATATATTTAAAGATTAAGGCAGAGAACTTCAAATATCACATCAATTACTACACAAATCCTAGAGATGCCAAGGAACCCACTCAGCTGAAGGGTGCTCTGTGTGTGTGTAGCTGAGCTAAAATGTGGCCTTTTAAAGTTGTCAGCAAAGAAACAAATAGATGGCTTTGTGAATGTGTAGGGTCTGACATGCCTCTCGCTAGCAACTTCCAAGCAAAGCATTTGCAGACTGGGAAAAAATGTCATGGAGCTGACAGAGGATGTGAAATCAATTACAGAAATGAGGAGGCATAACTCACTGGGTTTTTTATTTGTTTGTGTTAGCAATCTGAAATATTTTCATCCAGTGGACCATCTGTGACAACCCCCAAATGATAATCCTCTATATTAAAAACAATACATATCCTTTAAATAATTCAGACCAGCATCTTGTCAGAGGAAACCGGGAGGAAATGGAGAAGGAAATGTGCCAGGTAAAAAGTCAGTGAAATATAGCAAGCTTTTGATCCGGATAAGGAATTATTTTCGGAACCTTGTGCGGAATTGCTTGCCGATAACCTGGGGTTTAGATTGCTCTTATAGAAGCAGCAATCACACTTGCTTGTGCTGTTGCTTTGTTACAAGCCTGGTCCTTGCTATGCTTCTTTTCATACTTAGTGTTTATTTTAGAACAACCGATGCAAACAAGAAGTTAAACATTGTGTATAGTGTTTGGGTTTGTATCTCAATTACTCTTTACACCAAGATATTGATGAACAGGCAAAGGAAGCAAGAACAGGAGAGAGGAGTAGGAATGTTTTAGTGTCAGGTGTGTGAAGGCATCAGTCTATCTCAGAAGGAAGGAAAGGGTGAGCAGAATTGAACAGTTAATAATTGAGTGACTTGTTGCCTTAACATAAGAAGTGACAATATATAACCTGAGAAACATGTGGCAAAAACAAGATAGACTGTCCTCTTCAGTTCTTCAAAGTGATTGCAGTTGTCTCTGTCACTGGATTGTTCTGTCAAAGATAATTTCTTTCTGCATTATCCTAGTGGGCAAGTAACTGACTCCTCTCTGCACCAGACCATAATTCTCGAGTTTGTCTTAACAGTTGTGGGCTTAGATAAAGTCTTCCAGAGACATGCCTGTTATAGCACAACCCTACATGCTGTGGGGATGCTGGGCTCTACATCATGCTTCTTAACCTGTGCTGGCCAATGCAGTTTACTAATGACTTCTTTAGGCTGCATAAGTTATTCTTCCTGAAACTCCCAATTCTGTTACCTGTTAAAACGCCTCACAGTTCTCAAGACAGACCCTTTGTTTCGGTGTGACGGTTCATTGTAAAATTCAAATCTGTTGAACTTTAAAGTTTCTCATAATAAGGCATTAGGAAAAAAATAACAGTGTGGCCTTTCTGTATCCAATTTTGTCATTCTTTCTTTGTGTGGAATGTGACACAAAGAAATGGCAAATTCTAAGCCATGGCATGAAGAAGTGAGTATTTCCAAAAGCCTTCTGAATTGAAATATTTAATAATTAGTACACGAAGTAATTATTTTAATTCCCACAATTCTCTTCTATATGCTGAGCCCTTAACATGTGTCAGTAATCTTTCAATGTATATCCAAACGCTATTTTTAAGATTTATTTTATTTTTATGCCTGTGTCTATGCATGCAGTTCCGTGTGTATATTCATGAGGCTGGGAGTACTCGGAGGGCAGAAGAAAGCATTAGATCCTTTAGACCTGGGATATCAGGCAGTCACAAGCTGTTCAACATGGCAAGGAGGAACTGAACTGAAGTCCTCTGGAGGAGGAACAAGCACTCTTTACTCTTGAGCCCTAATTCCCTCTCCTTAATATAAATCTAATGACACCCAATGGAGTCTCCCCTGTAACTATATTGCAATATCTAAATGCACTACATGAGAATTGAGGAGGTAGCATATCCTAACCATTGTCCTCTGAATGACAGGAAAAAAGCAACATTTTACCCCAGGTCGTGAATCCAGCTCTTCTGATACAGGGTGATAATAGAATCTTTTCAAGCGAAGCAGCAAGTGGACACTGTGTGTAAAGTTTAAAAAAAAAAAAAGAAGAAGAAGAAGAAGACATGCTGGGCATGCCCCTGGGCCTGCCAAAGAGGGAGAGAGAGGAGACACTAGCAAACATTTTAATCTCTCACTATATTTGAAATTTGCCAACTACAAAATAAACATCAAAGGCAGCTGCAGAAGCCAGATGTTTCCTTTGTGCCTTCACCTGGGAGCCTGCCGCCTGCCCAGGAAGAATGGAGCCGTGCCTGGTGTAAAAGGCATCTCTCCCAGGCCCATTCACTCCTTGGCCTCTGGACAAGGCCTGCCAGCAGTGCATCACTTAGATCCGAGTGCCACCATGATTTCTATAACGGAAACATCAGTCAATTAAAACCAGGAGTTGGCCAGGAAGCAGATTTCAGTGAGATTGCTGAGGTGTCATCCTCACTATAGATCAGCAGATAGTGATGCTTCTCCACAAAAAGAGAAGAAAAATAAGGCCAAATCGGTTGTGAGTTTACCACAAAAAAAAGACGTGTCCTTGCTTTTTCTACCTGTCACCAACTGGTGTCCTAAATAACCTCTTCGTGGGTCACACAGCACTATTCATAATCTTACAATATGAGTTACTATAACACCACTGGGGCTTGTACGTTTATAGTTTCTTTTGTCTGAAAATCAAAAGAAATAAATTTTTTTCCTTTTATTTCTAATACAGTAAATTTAATGTGAGATAATTTAAGCTGGTGATATTTCCCCCACACCTATTATCTCACAACTTGTCACATAGGAGATAGACTTAGTGATCTTTACAGATTTCAAACTCTGTGTCAGGGAAGCACTATACCAGACAATCTATCTGTGTTAACTTTTTCAACACAGAGGTCATAGAGCACTTAAGTAAATGACAGCTAATTATGATGATTAACTCTAGTGCATTAGAAATGCTGTGGCCAAGCATTAAGGAGGCAAACTTTTGGTTATGTGTGAGAGTGTGTTTATAGGGAGCATTTACTAAGGAGAGAAGGACTTCCTTCCATGTAAAGGCAACATTGAGCAGACTGAGGCAGAGCACTGAACCAGAAGAGAAAAGGAGGAGAGCCAGCTGAGTACTTGTGTCAATTGTCCGCTCCACGTCTCCATCTGTCCAGCTGTCACAAACTCCTGCCACCACAGTCACCTGTTGTCATGCCTTACCTGTCAAGATAGATGGACAGCATCATTACTTAAAACAACCCGACTTTCTTCCATGTCATCGTTTCTTTCAGGTATTTGCTATGAGAAGCAAAGAGAGAACGTAATGATTGTTCCTGAATCACAGTTGGCCACGGATCTGACATGTGAATCTAGACACTGAGTCTCAGGTCCTAATCTCTTAGCTGCAATTGCATTCTCTTTCAACAATATGTGTTACGTGTTTAAGTGTACTTCAATTATTTTTAAATATAGTTTATGTGAACATCAGTAGTAGACTCATTAGATCCTAAGAAAGTATAAATAAACAGTATAGCTCTTCATGCATAATATTCATATTTGAATCTGCCTGCTACACTCTGCCCCTTGCTGTTATGTAGAAACCTGAACTTCATTTCAGAGGAGACTTACTTGGTTCTCAATTGCACGTATTATCTCTATTCTTGTGCACATAGGTAGACTCTAAAGATAGCAAGTCTCTTCAAGGATTTCCAGCTATCAGCACTAGTGCTTCATTAATACAATACTTCAAATATAAATGGAAGACATATAAGACCACACTGTTTCTCATGCAGGAGAAAGCAAGTTGAGTTGTTAATTGTGGCAGGCACAGAGTCATTGTCAGTTGACTATCATTCAAGGTTCACATATATTCTTCTGTTGTAGTCCAGCTTTGACTAAATAGAAAGACCCCATCTCAACAAACCTAAAAATAGTATCACTAACAGTACTTGAATTATTGAGTAATGAAATTGCAATTTCCCAAAGTGGTTGCTTTTAAGAACCACCAGGAAACAAAGAAAATGTCACAAGAATTCATCCTTAGCTTTTCTTCCCCTGTGTTAGTTTTGAGAACATGCACCATACAATCAAAGAATGGCATTTCTCCATGGAAAAAATAATATTTTGACTAGGAAAAGGCAGAGATGCTGTGATGAAGGAAACAGCAGATGCTGGTGTGTTGGGACTTCTTAAGCCTCATTCTGGAGGAGCCTTGTTGAGCGTCTGTCCTGGCTGGCAGAGTTACTTCTACAAAAGCCTTTCAAATTTCAGCAACTCACTTCTTTGTTGGCTTATGTTATTGGCAGATGTACACAACCTGATCACAGCACCACCAAGACATAATGCCCTCTCTTTCTCAAAAAGTCTTTTCCTTCTTAAATAGCTTTCAAATCAACCACTATCCCTGATTTTTTCCTACATCTTGTAATAGCAGTGGTATTAGAAGTTGCTTCTCTCCCTCATGGCATGTCTCCTCCTCAAATCTATTGTCTGTGTCCTGCAGATGGAATTTATCTAAAGGCAAAATTATACCATACCATATTTTCCTTCAGAATATATATCTATATGTTCAAAATTAAATATGAATCATAATTAGTACCAGAATAATATCTACTTGCCTTTGTTCTCTGGACATTGCTAACATGAGCTTCTATGAATTTTCCAAAAGAGTTGACATTAATTTCATGAAGGTTATTATTATAATTTTAAATGGAAATTCATTAATAAAATTTTAAGCCTGTGGTAGGTGGCTTAATTTGTAGAATACCTGCTTTGCAAGCACAGGCACCTGATTTTTGAGCTCAAGTACAGTTGCGCATTCTTACCTGTGCCTGGGGCAGGAGACACTGGCAGAACCCTGAGACTAGCTGACTGAGAGAGCCTTGGAAAAACACAAGGTAGAAGGCTCCTGAACACTGAACACTGAAGTGACCTCTGAGCTCCATGTACATGCACACTTATGTGCACCATAGATAGATGAATTCACACAAACCCATACAAAATAAATTAATACAAATTTCAAATTAAAATGTTTAAGTTTAAATTAATATTTAATATACTAGTCCAGATTCATAAGCCATGGATATTCATGTGTGTGTGTGTGTGTGTGTGTGTGTGTGTGTGTGTGTGTAGATATATAGAGTAATGTCTTGGTAACTACATGTATCTAGTGCTATGTATAGCTGTATATTAGAAAAAATATGGACTATCTCCATTTTTATAGCATATTCTCATGAAACACAAAATATTTGTGGTGAGATACCCTATAGTTATCTCCCTGACTATTTTTTGAGTTGATATTATACTACATATAACTTTTGAGTGACTCATGCATAGCCATGCCTTTGTAACTTTTCTTTAGGCTCATCTGCTTGGAAAACAGATAAGCTCTTGGAAATCTACTCTCCACGAGCTGTTAGAGCAGCCACTATACATGCTTTAAGGCTCAGCTCAGCTCTTCTATTATCTTTTGTAAATAGCAATTCAGAGTTCAGCTAAGTGCTTTTAGGACATCTGTTTCTTCTTGTACCATACCATTTTGGTAATGCGATCTTGTGTGTGTCCGACTTTCTCTATGATAGGAAACTTTGATTTCCTGGGTATTACCCTGTGTGTTTTCTCATTACAGAGCATAATGAGTGGTATGTAGCAAGTGCTGTAATATTTTTTTGAAAATGTAAATCATAGTCAATGCAATGGAACATTTATTTTACTTTCTTAAATACCCATATCCATGCTGACAACTATTATGAACAGTATATATTCCTAACCTTGTGTGCATCTTCTCTTATTCAGATTTAATATCAACTCATTCATACCTAATATCAACTCTCACATTATCTTTCTCTTCTTTATCCTTATTCTTGAGTTACTTTAGTCCCTTTTATGCACAGGCAGTTCTAAACAATGGATCAATGGTGGTTTAAGACTGAACTTGTCTTCTAAGTCTGATATATAACAATGTTTCGGAAATCAGTGTAGAGTGTTTTTGAATACTCTACATTCATTCAAAAACATACAGTGGGAATAACATTTACTTGAAAATCTCATGTACCAAGTATCCATGAAAAGAATGAAAGAGGAATGAAAACTATACTAACTCTCCTACAAATGTAACCATCACTCATTTACAGCATTTATTGGGACTAGAAAATCATGTGCTTAAGCTTTGAATAGCACTTCCCATTACCTGTTTAGATATGCCAGCTACCTTTCAGTAGATCAGACCTTTCCACAAAGAGGCTCAAAAGAGAATCTGAATCGCTCTCCTATGAGCTTGGGGCAGCAATACAGTTAAACATTTAGCATGCTACTTTTAAAATTCACATCTAAAATCCTTTGTTCTTTGACATTTAATATTACTCTGTCCCAGTAAAGCTTGTTGCATTTTTTGCAATGACTTTCTGACCTGTCTTTATAGTCAGCACTCCAATCAGTCTCCAGTGACACACAGAGAATAGTGACATATTGGCTTTAACAAGAGATGAATCTAGAGGTGACAGCACTTGAATAGGTGGGATTTTCCATATGAATGCAATTGTCAGCTAAACAAGAGAAGAGCCTCCCTCCTCACAGAGTTAATGTAGGCTTCTTGCTATATAACATATATTTGATTCAACATTGTAGAAGTCAGGTGTCACGGGGAAATCATGTTTAATATAATGTTTAATTTTATTCTACCATGATTCACCTGGTCATTCAGGAAGAAAAGATGAGCCACCAGGTAGGTAAGAATATCTGAATCTCTACTTTTAACTCTGAAATGATGAATATAACTATGTTGTTCATTTTCCCCCTCAAGTGAATGTAAAATAAAGGGATCTTGGAAGAAAGAAATTCGGTTGAGGAATGACTGCCACCAGATTGGCCTGTATGCATGCCAATTTTCTGGATTGATACCTGATGTGGAAGAGCTCCTCCCACTGTGGACTATGGCAACCTTGGACAATTGATCTTGGTTGTTTGAGAAAGCAGGTTGAGCAAGCCATGAAGAGCAAGCCGGTAAGCATTGGTCGTCTGTGGCCAATGCTTCAGTTCCTATCTCTAGGTTCTTGCCTTGAATCCCTATCCTGCATCCCATTCATACTGTGATGTGTGCTATAGTTGAAAATTGTAACCAAAACCCCCTTTCTCACCAGTTATTTTTGGTCACAGTATTCTAACACAGTAACAGAATAGAAACTAGGACACTGTAGTGGGTGAGTTTCTGTCAATTTGACAGAAGCTAGGGTCATCAGAGAGGAAGGAACGACAGTTGAGGAAATCCATGAGATCCAGTTGTAAGAAATTTCCCAATAAGTGATCAGTGGAGGAGGGCCCAGCCCTTTGTAGGCTGTGTCATCCCTGATCTGATGGTCCTGGCTTTAAAAGAAAGTAGACTGAATAAGCAAGGAATGACAAGTCAGGAATCACTAACCTTCATAGCCTCTGCATCAGCTCCTGCCTCCAGATTCCTGCCATTTGTATTCCTGTCCTGACTTACTTCAGTGATGAACAGTGATATGGAAGTTTAAGCAAAATGAACCATTTGTCTCAGGTTTTTACTGCTGTGAACAGACACCATGAACAAGCTAACTTTTAAATGGACAACATTTAACCGGGGCTGACTTACAGATTCAGAGGTCCGGTCCATTATTGTCAAGGCAGGAGTATGGCAGTGTCCAGATAGGCATGGTGCAGAAGGAGCTGAGAGTTCTACATCTTCGTCTTAAACCAGTTGGAGAAGACTGGCTTCCAGGAAGCTATGAAAAAGGTCTTAAAGTCCAGGCCCACAGTGACATACCTACTCCAACAAGGCCACACCTCCTAATGACTCCCTTGACTAAGCTTATACAAACCATCACACCATTTTCTCCCCAATTTGCTTTTTGGTCATGATGTTTTAACACAGAAATAGTAACCCTAACTGAAGTAGGCAATAACAAAACTAGGGAAATTTCTAAAGATAGGAAACTATAGGTGAATTAATTTATTTAGATGAATTTATTTTGTTTTCTAATGTCCTTGCAAGTTCTTTATGGTTTGTTTTATTTTGCTTCTTACTTTGTTTGGAGGGGAACATTCTCATTATACCTTCATACTCTGTAAGCACACTCCATAAAGGCATTCCAAACCCCACTCCATTTTCAAATTCTATTCCACATATGGTTCTGCAAAGTGCCTTCATGGGAAAATATACTAAAAATTCTTTGAAAATTTAAGAAAGCAATATTGGTTAAGAGCATCTGGATACTAACTATGAGTGTAAGCAGAAGTGTATTGAGATATCTCACTTATTTTCACTCACCATTCAAAGAGAGCTACCAGGATTAATTCAGGCAATCCTCAAAATAATTGTTTGGAGAAAAACATTGTCTGGTTATCACCAATTTATAGACAAGGACACTGAGTCAATGTGACTTCTTAAGTAGCAAATCTTACTTGATTAGCTTCATATTCAGGATTTCAAACAATATTTTCAATATTGGATTATTCCTCTTACTCATGCAATGAAGTCTGGTTTCTTTTTTACCTTTAAAAATATTACCATATTATACTTAGGAAAATATAGCTTATGTAGTATCTACTATTCTGTATGCTACATTGCAAAATGATGTGAAAAGCACCAAATATGAATCCCATAAGCCTTTTGCTTCCTGATGTATGCTTCCCTAAACTTGATCCTTGCGTCAATGTAATAATTCAGAATTACGAACTATCACTGGCATTACCAATCAAACATCAAAGTAGAAGAAACTACTGCTAAGAGATTTTTCTTGTTGTCTAAGAATTACATCATGAAGATGAGAGGAATGCTTCCAACGCTGTTTTTAAATTATACATGCATAGAAAAGGTGATCCTGGATGGGTATTTAGCTCTAACAAACCTACAAAAGAGGGATAAAGAAAACAAAAGCAATCGATAAGAATTATAAAGGTAGCCCTAATGGAACTTGATCCTCCCAGTTTGGTACTGGGAGGAGGATGCTGAGTAGAAAGGAAGGGTGAAGGGGAAAGGGGGTGAGATGAGACTGGGACTGGAGGAGGGAGGGACCTGAGATCAGGATTTTAAGTGACTAAATAGGTAAATTAGCGAAAAAATAAATAATGGTAGGGTCTGGAGACTTCTCTCCAGTTAATATTACTGAATGCTCTTTCAGAAGTCCTGACTTCAGTTCCTAGCAAACTCATGGTGGCTCACAACCATCTTTAATGGGATCTGTTGTCCTCTTCTGGTGTGTCTGAAGAGAGTGACAGTGTACTCACATACATAAAATAAATAAGTCTTTAAAATAAAATATATGTATATATATATATATATATATATACATACATACATATATATATATATATATATATATATATAAAGTTGTAGTGTTAAAAAGAACAACATAACATAACAGGAGGGGTAGCAAATGAATTACAAAAGTGGACAATAAAACAATCAAAAGCTTGAAGGATACCGAGTTAGGACCTGTAGGCAGAAACAATATGGTTTTTGATGGGGATTGCTTTTGGCAAGATGGCCATTATCCTGGGTTTTTTGTTGCTCCAGATGAATTTGAGAATTGCTCTTTCTAGATCTATGAAGAATTGACTTGGGATTTTGATGGGGATCACATTGAATCTGTAGATTGCTTTTGGCAAGATGGCCATTTTTACTATATTGATCCTGCCAATCCAGGAGCAAGAAATATTTTTCCATCTTCTGAGGTCTTCTTCGATTTCTTTCCTCAAGGACTTGAAGTTCCTGTCATACAGATCTTTCGCTTGTTTGGGTAGAGTTACGCCAAGGTACTTTATGTTGTTTGTGGCTATTGTGAAGGGTGTTATTTCCCTAACTTCCTTCTCAGCCTGCTTGTCCTTTGAGTACAAGAAGGCTACTGATTTACTTGAGTTAATTTTATAACCTGCCACTTTGCTAAAGTTGTTTATCAGCTGTAGAAGTTCTCTGGTGGAGTTTTTTGGGTCACTTAAGTAAACTATCATATCGTCTGCAAATAATGACAGTTTGACTTCTTCCTTTCCAATTTGTATCCCTTTGACTTCCTTATGTTGTCTAATTGCTCTCCCTAGAACTTCAAGTACTATATTGAAAAGATATGGAGAGAGAGGGCAGCCTTGTCTAGTCCCTGATTTTAGTGGGATTGCTTCAAGTTTCTCTCCATTTAGTTTGATGTTGGCTACTGGTTTGCTGTAGATTGCTTTTACTATGTTTAGGTATGGGCCTTGAATTCCTGCTCTTTCCAAGACTTTTAGCATGAAAGGATGCTGAATTTTGTTGAATGCTTTTTCAGCATCTAATGAGATGACCATGTGGTTTTTTTCTTTCAGTTTGTTTATGTAGTGGATTACATTGATGGATTTCAGTATATTGAAACATTCCTGCATCCCTGGGATGAAGCCTACTTGATCATGGTGAATGATCGTTTTGATGTGCTCTTGGATTCGGTTGGCAAGAATTTTATTTAGTATTTTTGCATCGATATTCATAAGAGAAATTGGCCTGTAGTTCTCTTTCTTTGTTGGATCTTTTTGAGGTTTAGGTATTAGCGTAATTGTGGCTTCGAAGAATGAGTTGGGCAGTGTCCCTTCTGTCTCTATTTTGTGGAATAGTTTGAAAAGTATTGGTGTTAAGTCTTCTTTGAAGGTCTGGTAAAATTCTGCACTAAAACCATCTAGTCCCGTACTTTTTTTGGTTGGGAGGCTTTCTATAATCCCTTCTATTTCTTTGGAGGTTATGGGACTGTTTAGCTGATCTACTTGATGCTGATTTAATTTTGGTAATTGGTATCTGTCTAGGAAGTTGTCCATTTCCTCCAGATTCTCCAGTTGTGTTGAGTATAGATTTTTCAGAGCAATTGTGTTAAAAACTGCATGGTAGTGTTTGTTTTAACACTGAGATATATTTCCTGTATGCAGCAAAATGTAGGGTCCTGTTTCCTTATCCAGTCTGTTAATCTATGTCTTTTTATTGGGGAATTGAGTCCATTGATGTTAAGAGATATTAAGGAATAGTAATTATTACCTCCCGACATTTTTGAAATTATATTTATTTGTTTATTTATTTACTTATTTATTTATTTTATATTCAAGACGTTATCTTCTTTTAGAAAAGAAACTTTGGAAGCCCCCGGAGGACATGGGCACAGGGGGAAAGTTCCTGAACAGAACACCAATAGCTTATGCACTAAGATCAAGAATTGACAAATGGGACCTCATAAAGTTACAAAGTTTCTGCAAGGCAATGGACACTGTCAGAAGGACAAAACGGCAACCAACAAAGTGGGAAAAGATCTTCACCAACTCCACATCTGACAGAGGGCTAATATCCAATATATACAAAGAACTCAAGAAGTTAGACCACAAAGAACCAAATAACCATATGAAAAAAATGGGGTACAGAGCTAAACAAAGAATTTTCACCAGAAGAAATTCAGATGGCCTAGAAACACCTTAAGAGATGTTCAACATCATTAGTCATCAGGGAAATGCAAATCAAAACAACCCTGAGATTCCACCTCACACCAGTCAGAATGGCTAAGATTAAAAACTCAAGAGACTACAAGTGCTGGCAAGGATGTGGAGAAAGAGGAACACTCCTCTACTGTTGGTGGGATTGCAAAATGGTAAAACATCTCAGGAAATCAGTTTGGCGGTTCCTCAGAAAATTGGGCACTCCACTTCCAGAGGACTCTGGCATACCACTCCTGGGCATATACCCAGAGGATTCCCCTGCATACAATAAAGACACATGCTCCACTATGTTTATAGCAGCCTTGTTTATAATAGCCAGAAATTGGAAGGAGCCCAAATATCCCTCAAAGGAGGAATGGATACAGAAAATGTGGTATATTTATCCAATGGAATAATACTCAGCAATTAAAAATAATGAATTCATGCAATTTGTAGGTAAATGGTTAGACCTGGAAAATATCATCCTGAGTGAGTTAACCCAATCATAAAAGAATACACATGAAATGCAATCACTGATAAGTGGATATTAATGAGCCCAGAAGCCCTAAATACTCAAGACACAAATAGCAAGTCAAATGATTCCCAAGAAGAAGAAAGGAGAGGACCCTGGGTCTGAAAAGATTGGATCCAGTTTTGTAGATCCAGAACAGAGAAATGGGGTGGGGGTGATTGGGGAATAGTTGTGGGGGGAGAGGACTTATGTGATGTATGGTGGGGGGAAGGGGGGAACTGGGAAACGGGAAAGCCTTTGGAATCTAAACAAAGAATATAGAAAATAAAATTTAAAAAAAAGTCTCTGCTTCAGATCAGTAAAATGCATTCAGACTCAACCTAAAAAAAAAGAAAAGAAAAAAAGAAGCAATATGGTTGCAAAAGTGTTACCTGACAACCCAGGAGAAGAGCCCTCCAATTGGTTATCCAACATCAACTGGTCAGCCCTGTAATCATATATATCATATACATGTAAAAGTTATAAGTTATAGTTACATGATTATTAATATATAATATTATATATAAAATATATAGTATACAGCAATTAAAGATACAGTTCAATTAGAAAGAGAACTAAAGAAGTGGGGTATTGGAAGTGTTGTAGAGAGGAAAAGTGAGAAATTATGTGATTATAATTTAATTTAAAGATGTAAAGTGTTAGGTGAGGCACAGGGCTTATGGAATACAGCATAGGTCTATGCAATACAACATGATGATAATCATTCTGTCCCCATTAGCAAGAAAGCAAGATGGGAAGGAACACATTCTAGTGCTGTATTAAAGGAACATCTGATCAGAGGCTATTATATTTAGTAGGAGTTCTGAACTAAGAGACAGATAAGAAGAAAGGGCCATAGATGAAACAGGGGAATTTCTCACAGCCAGACTGTTAGGACACTACCCATGAGGTGTAAGAAAGGGGCTTAACAAACACATCCATATCACCTAACCTACTCTTAGCACAAGGGCAACGAAAGAAGAGAAGCATTCTGTGTGAAAACTCAGCCCTTCTACACCATGTTCACATTCTATCATTAAGGGTCCCCAATCATACAACTGAGCATTGAAAGTCACAGATTATTCTACGCTACCTATGGGTACCACCTTGTATTAGTAGATGTTATTGTGTATCCTTAACTATCTACAACCCTACAACACTTACCAAAAACATGAAGAAATAGAAGAAAAGGATAAAGGAGTACAATGATAATAACGGTTTCTGTAAAATAAATGTGTGGACAGGTCCCAGAGTCACCCCCGACCCCTAAAAACCAAATGAACACCAGTATCAGTCAGATAGTGATGACTTATTGAACAGACTTATTGAACACACACACACACACACACACACACACGCACACACACACACACACTGACCATAGCTCAGAATTCAGGGGATAAACAATGGCAATAGGTTATAAAGGCTAAAAGAACAAAACTATAATGAGTACATACACTGGTGTAGGAAGTGCCAATTAGTGGTCAACTCTGACTCAAGTCATTGTAGACCTAACAGTTCATACTGACCTTTAATTTGATGTAAACCTTTGTGAAGTTTCTTACAATTAACAAATGTTATTCAGAAACAACAGGCTATATGATCAGCATTACCTTGCTCCCATTTAAGTTAATTTTCTGTGTCAATGACTGGCAGGCATATTACAGAAACAATATGATGTAGCTGATGGACATGGAACAAAATTTCTACAGCTATGCATGTGGACAGACCTCACCCAATCTACAAATGCAAATATTTAAGGAAATTATTTAAATAGGAAGAAAGAGGAAGAAGCAGAAAAATGTTTGTAACTTTGTAACTGAATATTCAAAACAAAGGTCAGCAGATGTCACATAATAGTTTTCCTAAAAAGTAAAGCAAAGAGATAAAAGACAGTGAAAGAACACAAGGCAGGGAATATAAATTTTAAAGATACAGCAGACACAAAATGGAAATTTTCATGGAAAGAAAAGAAATTGTGAGGTTTTCTTAATTAAAAATATTCCAGCTACACCGAAGGTCTCTATCTTGGGCCCGGGTCACTTGCAGAGAGGTGCAGGTATCCAGACCTAATTGGGGCCTGTCATTGCTCGGGCGGGAAACTGCCAGGCTTGGGCCAGTAGCCAGAGTCTGGGCAGATCTGCGGATAATCTCCAAGGCATGGCTGGGAGCTGCTTGCCCCATGGTTCTCCCAGGGCCCTACAATCTTGTCGCTAGGTAACTAGTAGAGAGGGCCAAAGATGCAGACTTAATTTGTTACTACCAACACTCGGGTGGAATTCTGCCAGGCTCTTGCCAGTGGCCAGTGCCTGGGCGGCCCAGTGGGACATCTCCACCTTGCCTTGTACCAACTTGGTTGTGAACCGACTACTCTGAGGTCCTCTTAGTACTTTCAGCAGCAGTCTCCATCTTGCAGCCTGGTCATCAGTAGTGAACCAACAAGCAGGCCCAGCCTCACAGGAGGTTCAAACACCAGCCAGTGACAACAAGGTCAACTAACGCCAGAGATAACCAGATGGCAAAAGGCAAGCATAGGAACATTACTAACAGAAATCAAGGCAGCATGCCAGTATCCGAACCCAGTTCGCCAACAACAAGAAGTCCTGGATACCACAACACACCAGAAAAAGAAGATTTGGATCTAAAATCACTGGTCAGGATGCTGATAGCTGAACATATAGATAAATCCCTTAAAGAAATACAGGAGAAAATAGATCAAAAGGTAGAGGCCCTTAAAAGGCAAATGCAGGAGCCTGTGCTCTGCGGCTCATAGGGCAGACCCCAACTCCCTGCAGGCAGCACCATCTTGCCTGCAGCTTCCCATCCAGCTGGTGGCGGAAAAACCAGACCCAACCAGCTTCCCAGGTGCTCAGACACAGAATACGGAACCAGGTACCCGAGATAGCCTGAGTTTAAGACCTTCAGGGACTCAGGCCTGGAGCAGGAGCTGCTCACAGAGTAGCGGTTTGGGGCACAGCGGCCAAGCCTGCGCTCTGCACTCACAGGGCAGACCCCGAACTCCCTGCAGATAGCACCAGGTTGCCAGCTGCTTCCCATCCAGCCAGCAGCGGGGGGGGGGGGGGGGGCCCCAGCCTCAGCCAGCTTCCCAGCAGCTTTGGACCAGCAGGCAGAACGAGATAACTGAGATATCCCAACTTTAAGACCCCTGGGGAAACAGGATACCAGACCGTAAACCCTGAGCAGGAGCAGTGCAGAGCAGCTGCCCAACAGGCAGAATCAAGTACCTGGGATATCCTGAGTTTAAGACCTCGGGGGACTCAGGCCACCTGTCAGCAATCTGTGAGCAGGAGCCCTGCAGGGCAGTGGTTCAGGTGTCCCAGTCGCTGGGAAATAGCTTTACGAGCCCACAGGAGGGTCAAGCACCAGCTAGTAACTACAGGACCAACTAACACCAGAGTTAACCAGATGGCAAAAGGCAAACATAAGATCGTTACTAACAGAAATCAAGGCAGTATGGCGGCATCCGAATCCAGTTCCCCTACACCAATAAATCTTGGATACCCCGAAACACCAGAAAAACAAGACTCAGATCTAAAATCACTGGTCAGAATGCTGATAGAGGAACACTTAGATAAATCTCTTAAAGTAATACATGAGAAAATAGATCAAAAGCTGGAAGCCCTTACAAGGCAAACACAATTAAATCTCAGATATCACAACACACCAGAAAAACAAGACTCAGATCTAAAATCACTGGTAAAGATGCAGATTGAGGATCACTTAGATAAATTTCTTAAAGAAATAGAGGAGAAAATAGATCAAAAGCTAGAAGCCCATACAAGGCAGACACAAAAATCACTTAAAGAAATCCAGGAGAATATAGAGCAAAAAATGAATCCCAATAAGGGAGAGAAACAAAAATCACTTAAAGAAATACAAGAGAACATGGGTCAACGAGTAGAAGTCATAAAAGAGGAAACACAAAAATCCCTTAAAGAATTACAGGAAAACACAAACAAGCAACTGAAAGATCTGAGCAAAACCATACAGAATCTAAAAACAGAAGTAGAAACAACTAAGCAATGGCAAAGGGAGACAACTTTGAAGATAGAAAAACTTGGGAAGAAATCAGGAGTCATAGATGCAAATAACAACAATAGAATACAAGAGATAGAAGACAGAATCTCAGATGCTGAAGATATCATAGGAACTATGGATTCAACAATTAAAGAAAATGCAAAATGCAAAAAGCTGGTAGACGAAAACATTCAGGAAATCCAGGACACAATGAGAAGACCAAACCTAAGGATTATAGGGATAGATGAGAATGAAGATCTACAACTTAAAGGGCCAGCAAATATCTTCTACAAAATTATGGAAGAAAACTTCCCCAACCTAAAGGGAGAGATGCCCATGAATATACAAGAAGCCTATAGAACCCCAAATAGACTGGACCAGAACAGAAATACTTACCGTCACATAATAATCAAAACCCCAAATGTACTAAACAAAGAAAGAATATTAAAGGCAGTAAGAGAAAAAGGACAAGTAGCATATAAAGGAAGACCTATCAGAATTACACCAGACTTCTCACCTGAGACCATGAAAGCTAGAAGATCCTGGGCAGACTTCATGCAGAACCTAAGAGAACACAAACTTCAGCCAAAACTACTATACCCGGCAAAACATTCAATTGCCATAGATGGGGAAACCAAGGTATTCCAAGACAAAACCAAATTTGCATGATACTTATCTACAAACCATGCCCTAAAAAGGATAACAGGGGAAAAAATACCAACACAAGGGGGGAAACTACACCACAGAAGAAACAAGATAGAAACCCCATCTCATCCAACCCAAAAGAAGAGAACCATTTAAATACAAAAAAAGAAAAAAAAAAGCCCAAAATGTCAGGAAGTAATAATTACTATTCCTTAATATCTCGTAATATCAATGGACTCAATTCCCCAATCAAAAGACACAGACTAACAGACTGGATACGGAAACAGGACCCTACATTTTGCTGCATACAGGAAACACATCTCAGTGTCAAAGACAAACACCACCTTAGAGTAAAAGGCTGGAAGACAGTTTTACAAGCAAATGGTCCCAGTAAACAAGCCGGAGTAGCCATTCTAATATCAGATAAAATTGACTTTCAACCTAAAGTCATCAAAAGAGACACAGAAGGTCAATTCCTGCTTGTCAAAGGAAAATCCACCAAGAAGAATTCTCAATACTGAACATCTATGCACCAAATGTAAGGGCACCCTCAATCATAAAAGAAACTTTACTAAAGCTTAAAACACACATTGCACCTAACACAATAATTGTAGGTGACTTCAACACTCCACTCTCCTCAATGGACCAATCAGGAAAGCAGGAACTAAACAGGGATACAGTGAAACTAATTGAAGCTTTGGACCAATTGGATTTAACAGATATATATATAGAACATTCCATCCTAAAGCAAAAGAGTATACCTTTTTCTGAGTACCTCATGGTACCTTCTCAAAAATTGATCATATAATTGGTCACAAGACAGACCTCAACAAATACCAGAAGACTGAACTAATCCCATGTCTCCTATCAGATCACTATGGAGTAAAAGTGGTCTTTAATAGCAAGAAGAACAACAGAAAGCCCACATACACATGGAAACTGAACAATACTCTACTCAATGACACCTTGGTCAAGGAAGAAATAAAGAAAGAAATCAAAGACTTTTTAGACTTCAATGAAAATGAAGGTACGACCTACCAAAATCTTTGGGACACAATGAAAGCAGTGCTAAGAGAAAAACTCATAGCCCTGAGTGCCTCCAAAAAGAAACTGGAGAGCACATACACTAGCAACTTAACAGCACACCTGAAGACCCTGGAACAAAAAGAAACTAACTCACCCAGGAGGAGTAGAAGAGAGGAAATCATCAAACTAAGGGCTGAAATCAATCAAGTAGAAACAAAGAGAACCATACAAAGAATCAACAAAACCAAGAGCTGGTTCTTTGAGAAAATCAACAAGATAGATAAACCCTTAGCTAGACTAACCAAAGGGCACAAAGACAGTATCCAAATTAACAAAATTAGAAATAAAAAGGGGGATATAACAAAAGAAACAGAGGAAATTCAAAAGATCATCAGATCCTGCTACAAAGGCCTATACTCAAAACAACTGGAGAATCTGGAGGAAATGGACAATTTCCTAGACAGATACCAAATACCAAAATTAAATCAGCATCAAGTAGATCAGCTAAACAGTCCCATAACCCCTAAAGAAATAGAAGAGGTTATAGAAAGCCTCCCAACCAAAAAAAGTACGGGACCAGATGGTTTTAGTGCAGAATTCTACCAGACCTTCAAAGAAGACTTAACACCAATACTCTTCAAACTATTTCACAAAATAGAGTCAGAAGGGACACTGCCCAACTCGTTCCTCGAAACCACAATTACGCTGATACCTAAACCACAAAAAGATCCAACAAAAAAGGGAACTGCAGGCCAATTTCTCTTATGAATATTGATGCAAAAATACTAAATAAAATTCTTGCCAACTGAATCCAAGAGCATATCAAAACGATCATTCACCATGATCAAGTAGGGTTCATCCCAGGGATGCAGGGATGGTTCAATATATAGAAATCCATCTATGTAATCCACTACATAAACAAACTAAAAGAAAAAAAACCACATGGTCATCTCATTAGATGCTGAAAAAGCATGCGACAAAATTCAGCATCCTTTCATGCTAAAAGTCTTGGAAAGAGCAGGAATTCAAGGCCCATACCTAAACATAGTAAAAGCAATCTACAGCAAACCAATAGCCATCATCAAACTAAATGGAGAGAAACTTGAAGCATTCCCACTAAAATCAGGGACTAGACAAGGCTGCCCTCTCTCTCTCCATATCTTTTCAATATAGTACTTGAAGTTCTAGGGAGAGCAATTAGACAACATAAGGAAGTCAAAGGGATACAAATTGGAAAGGAAGAAGTCAAAGTATCATTATTTGCAGACGATATGATAGTCTACTTAAGTGATCCAAAAAACTCCACCAGAGAACATCTACAGCTGATAAACAACTTCAGCAAAGTGGCTGGTTATAAAATTAACTCAAGCAAATCAGTAGCCTTCTTGTACTCAAAGGACAAGCAGGCTGAGAAAGAAGTTAGGGAAATAACACCCTTCACAATAGCTACAAACAAAATAAAGTACCTTGGCATAACTCTAACCAAACAAGTGAAAGATCTGTATGACAGGAACGTCAAGCCCTTGAAGAAAGAAATCGAAGAAGACCTCAGAAGATGGAAAAATATTTCTTGCTTCTGGATTGGCAGGATCAATATAGTAAAAATGGCCATCTTGCCAAAAGCAATCTACAGATTCAATGCAATCCCAATCAAAATCCCAAATCAATTCTTCATAGATCTTGAAAGAGCAATTCTCAAATTCATCTGGAGCTACAAAAAACCCAGGATAGCTAAAACTATTCTCAACAATAAAAGGACTTCTGGGGGAATCAATATCCCTGGCCTCAAGCAGAAATACAGAGCAATTGTGTTAAAAACTGCATGGCATTGGTACAGCAACAGGCAGGTAGATTAATGGAAAAGGAATGAAGACCCAGAATTGAACCCACAGACTTATGGTCACTTGATCTTTGATAAAGGAGCCACAACCATCCAGTGGAAAAAGATAGCCTTTTCAACAAATTGTGCTGGTTCAACTGGAGGTCAACATGCAGAAGAATGCAAATTGACCCACTTTTATCTCCTTGTACTAAGATCAACTCCAAGTGGATCAATGACCTCCACATAAAACCAGACACACTGAAACTTTTAGAAAAGAAACTTGGGAAGACCCTGGAGGACATGGGCACAGGGGGAAATTTCCTGAACAGAACACCAATAGCTTATGTTCTAAGATCAAGAATTGACAAATGGGACCTCATAAAATTACAAAGTTTCAGTAAGGCAAAGGACACTGTCAGAAGGACAAAACGGCAACCAACAAAATGGGAAAAGATCTTCACCAACCCCACATCTGACAGAGGGCTAATATCCAATATATACAAAGAACTCAAGAAGTTAGACCCCAAAGAACCAAATAACCCTATCAAAAAATGGGGTACAGAGCTAAACAAAGAATTTTCACCAGAAGCAATGCGGATGGCTGAGAAACACCTTAAGAGATGTTCAACATTATTAGTCATCAGGGAAATGCAAATCAAAACATCCCTGAGATTATACCTCACATCAGTCAGAATGGCTAAGATTAAAAACTCAAGAGACAACAGGTGCTTGCAAGGATGTGGAGAAAGAGGAACACTCCTCCACTGTTGGTGGGATTGCAAAATGGTAAAACCGCTCTGTAAATCAGTTTGGCAGTTCCTCAGAAAATTGGGCATGTCACCTCCAGACGACCCTGGCATACCACTCCTGGGCATATACCCAGAGGATTCCTCTGCATACAATAAAGACACATTCTCCACTATGTTTATAGCAGCCTTGTTTATAATAGCCAGAAATTGGAAGGAGCCCAAATATCCCTCAAAGGAGGAATGGATACAGAAAATGTGGTATATTTATACAATGGAGTACTACTCAGCAATTAAAAATAATGAACTCATGCAATTTGTAGGTAAATGGTTATATCTGGAAACTATCATCCTAAGTGAGTTAACCCAATCACAAAAGAATACACATGAAATGCAATCACTGATAAGTGGATATTAATGTGCCCAGAAGCCCTAAATACTCAAGGCACAATTAGCAAGTCAAATAACTCCCAAGAATAAAGGAGAGGACCCTGGGCCTGTAAAGATTGGATCCAGTATTATAGACCCAGAACAGAGAAATCGTGGGGGGGGGGAATGAGTTGGGAATAGCCGGGCGGGAGAGGAATTACGGGACATATGGTGGGGGGTAACTGGGAAAGGGGAAAGCCTTTGGAATGTAAACATAGAATATAGAAAATAAAAATTAAAAAAAAGGCAAATGCAAAAAACACTTAAAGAAATTCAGGAGAATATGGATCAAAAAACAGAAGCCAATAAGGAGGAAATGCAAAAATCACTTAAAGAAATACAAGAGAACGTGGGCCAACAATTAGAAATTATAAAAGAGGAAACACAAAAATCCCTTAAAGAATTACATGAAAACACAAACAAGCAAACAAAAGATCTGAGCAAAAGCATCCAGAATTTAAAAACAGAAGTAGAAACAACTAAGAAATCACAAAGGGAGACAACTTTGGAGATAGAAAACCTTGGGAAGAATTCAGGGGCCATACATGCAAATATCAACAATAGAATACAAGAGATAGAATAAAGAATCTCAGATGCTGAAGATACCATAGGAACCATTGATTCAACAGTCAAGGAAAGTGCTAAATGCAAAAAGCTTGTAACCCAAAACATGCAGGAAATTCAAGACACAATGAGAAGACCGAACCTAAGGATTATAGGTATAGATGAGAGTGAAGATTTACAATTTAAAGGGCCAGCAAATATCTTCTATAAAATTATGGAAGAAAATTTTCCCATCCTAAAAAGAGACATGCCTATGAATATACAAGAAGCCGACAGAACTCTAAACAGACTGAACCAGAACAGAAATACCTCCCGTCACATAATAATCAAAACTCCAAATGTACTAAACAAAGAAAGAATATTAAGGGCAGTAAGAGAAAAAGGCCAAGTAACATATAAAGGAAGAACTATCAGAATTACACCAGACTTCTCACCTGAGACCATGAAAGCTAGAAGATCCTGGGCAGATATCATGCAGACTCTAAGAGAACACAAATTTCAGCTAAAACTACTATACCCAGCAAAACTCTCAATTGCCACAGATGGAGAAACCAAGGTATTCCATGACAAAACCAAATTTGCACAATATCTTTCCACAAACCCAGCCCTACAAAGGATAATAGGGGGAAAACACCAGCACAAGGAGGAAAATTACACACAGAAAGAAGCAAGGTAGAAACCTCCTCTCATCAAATCCAAAAGAAGATAACCTCTCAAATATAAAAAATAATTTCAAAAATGTCAGGAGGTAATAATTACTATTCCTTAATATCTCTTAATATCAATGGGCTCAATGCCCCAATAAAACAACATGGACTAACAGACTGGATATGGAAACAGGACCCTCATTTTGCTGCATACAGGAAACACATCTCAATGTCAAAGACAAACATTACCTTAGAGTAAAAGGCTGGAAGACAATTTTACAAGCAAATGGTCTCAGGAAACAAGCCGGAGTAGCCATTTTAATATCAGATAAAATTGACTTTCAAGCCAAAATCATGAAAAGAGACCGGGAAGGACACTTCTTGCTGGTCAAAGGGAAAATCCACTAAGAAGAACTCACAACACTGAACATCTATGCTCCAAATGCAAGGGCACACTTATTTGTAAAAGAAACTTTACTAAAGCTTAAAGCACATATTGCACCTAATACAATAATTGTGGGCGACTTCAATACCCCACTGTCCTCAATGGACAGACCAGGAAAGCAGAAACTAAATAGGGACACAGTGAAACTAATTGAAACTCTGGACCAATTGGACTTAACAGATATATATATATATATATATATATATATATATATATATATATATATAAATAAAACATTTCATCCTAAAGCAAAAGAATATACATTTGTCTCAGCACCTCATGGTACCTTCTGCAAAATTGATCATATACTTGGTCACAAGACAGATGTCAACAAATACAAGATCAAACTACTCCCATGCCTCATATCAGATCACTATGGAGTAAGAGTGGTCTTCAATAGCAACAAAAACTGACAGAAAGCCTACATACACATGGAAACTGAACAATACTCTACTCAACGACACCTTAGTCAAGGAAGAAATAAAGAAAGAAATCAAAGATTTTTTAAAATTTAAGGAAAATGAAGGTACAACTTACGCAAATTTATGGGACACAATGAAAGCAGTGCTAAGAGGAAAACTCATAGCCCTGAGTGCCTCCAAAAAGAAACTGGAGAGAGCATACACTAGCAGCTTAACAGCACACCTGAAAGCCCTGGAAGAAACAGAAGCTAATACACCCAGGAGGAGTAGAAGAGAGGAAATCATCAAACTCAGGGCCAAAATCAATCAAGTAGAAACAAAGAGAACCATACAAAGAATCAACAAAACCAAGAGCTGGTTCTTCGAGAAAATCAACAAGATAGATAAACCCTTAGCCAGACTAACCAAAGGGCACAGAGACAGTATCCAAATTAACAAAATTAGAAATAAAAAGGGGGATATAAGGACAGAAACAGGAAATTCAAAAAATCATCATATCCTACTACAAAAGCCTATGCTCAACACAACTGGAGAATCTGGAGGAAATGGACAATTTCCTAGACAGATACCAAATACCAAAATTAAATCAGGATCAAGTAGATCAGCTAAGCAGCCCCATAAACCCAAGAGAAATAGAAGGGGTTATAGAAAGTCTCCCAACCAAAAAAAAATTACAGGACCAGATGATTTTAGTGCAGAATTCTATCAGACCTTCAAAGAAGACTTAACACCAATACTCTTCAAACAATTCCACAAAATAGAAACAGAAGGAACACTACCCAACTCGTTCTACAAAGCCACAATTACACTGATACCAAAACCATACTAAGATCCTACAAAGAAAGAGAACTACAGGCCAATTTTCCTTATGAATATCGATGCAAAAATACTAAATAAAATTTTTGCCAACCGAACCCAAGAACACATCAAAATGATCACTCACCATGATCAAGTAGGCTTCATCCCAGGGATGCATGGATGGTTCAATATATGTAAATCCATCAATGTAATCCACTACATAAACAAACTAAAAGAAAAAAAAACACATGGTCATCTCATTAGATACTGAAAAAGAATTTGACAAAAATCAGCATCCTTTCATGCTGAAAGTCCTGGAAAGAACAGGAATTCAAGGCCCATACCTAAATATAGTAAAAGCAATATACAGCACTCCAGTAGCCAACATCAAAATAAATGGAGAGAAACTTGAAGCAATTCCACTAAAATCCGGGACTAGACAACGCTGCCCTCTTTCTCCATATCTTTTCAATATAGTAATTGAAGTTCTAGCGAGAGAAATTAGACAGCATAAGGAAGTCAAAGGGATACAAATTGGAAAGGAAGAAGTAAAACTATCATTATTTGCAGATGACATGATAGTATACTTAAACGACCCAAAAACCTCCACCAGAGAACTCCTACAGCTGATAAACAACATCAGCAAAATAGCTGGTTATAAAATCAACTTGAGCAAATCTGTAGCCTTCCTGTACTCAAAGGACAAGCAGGCTGAGAAAGAAGTTAGGGAAATAACACCCTTCACAATAGCCACAAACAACATAAAGTACCTTGGCGTAACTCTAACCAAACAAGTGAAAGATCTGTATGACAGGACCTTCAACTCCTTGAAGAAAGAAATCGAAGAAGACATTAGGAAATGTAAAAAAAATTCATTCTCTTGGATTGGGAGGTTCAATATAGTAAAAATGGCCATCTTGCCAAAAGCAATCTACAGATTCAATGCAATCCTCATCAAAATCCCAAATCAATTCTTCATAGATTTAGAAAGAGCAATTTTCAAATTCATCTGGAATAACAAAAAACCCAGGATAGCTAAAAACTATTCTCAACAATAAAAGGACTTCTGGGGGAATCAATATCCCTAACCTCAAGCTGTACTACAGAGCAATTGTGTTAAAAACTGCACAGTATTGGTACAGCAACAGGTAAGTAGATCAATGGAATAGGATTGAAGACCCAGAAATTAACCCACAGACTTATGGTCACTTGATCTTTGATAAAGGAGCCACAACCATCCAGTGGAAAAAAGATAGCCTTTTCAACAAATGGTGCTGGTTCATCGGAGGTCAACATGCAGAAGAATGCGAATTGACCCACTCTTATCTCCTTGTACTAAGATCAACTCCAAGTGGATCAATGACCTCCACATAAAACCAGACTCACTGAAACTAATAGAAAAGAAACTTGGGAAGACCCTGGAGGACATGGGCACAGGTGCAAATTTTCTGAACAGAACACCAATAGCTTATGCCCTAAGATCAAGAATCGACAAATGGGACCTCATGAAATTACAAAGTTTCTGTAAGGCAAAGTTCAGGGTCAGAAAAACAAAACAGCCATCAACAAATTAGGAAAAGATCTTCACCAACCCTACATCCAACAGGGGGCTAATATCCAATATATAAAGAACTCAAGAAGTTAGACCCTGAAGAACCAAATAACCCTATCAAAAAATGGGGTACAGAGCTAAACAAAGAATTTTCACCAGAAGAAATTCAGATGGCCGAGAAACACCTTAAGAGATGTTCAACATCATTAATCATCAGGGAAATGCAAATCAAACCAACCCTGAGATTCCACCTCACACCAGTCAGAATGGCTAAAATTTAAAACTCAAGAGATAACAGGTGCTGGCGAGGATGTGGAGAAAGAGGAACACTCCTACCCTGTTAGTGTGACTGCAAGATGGTACAACCACTCTGGAAATCAGTCTGGTGGTTCCTCAGAAAATTGGGCATGACACTTCCAGAGGACCCTGTCATACTACTCCTGGGCATATACCCAGAGGATTCCCCTGCAGGCAACAAGGACACAAGTTCCACTATATTCATAGCAGCC
Organism: Apodemus agrarius; assembly: GCA_964023405.1. Taxonomy (NCBI): domain Eukaryota; kingdom Metazoa; phylum Chordata; class Mammalia; order Rodentia; family Muridae; genus Apodemus; species Apodemus agrarius. The sequence continues at coordinate 134,692,469 of OZ030006.1, forward strand.
TTGTTTATAATAGCCAGAAGTTGAAAGGAGCCCAGATGTCCCTCAAAGGAAGTATGGATACAGAAAATGTGGTATATTTATACAATGGAATACTACTCAGCAATTAAAAACCATGAATTCATGCAATTTGTAGGCAAATGTTTGGATCTGTAAAATATCATCCTAAGTGAGTTAACCAAATCACAAAAAAATACACATGAAATACAATCACTGATAAGCGTATATTAATGAGCCCAGAAGCTCTGAATACTCAAGGCACAATTAGCAAATCAAAAGATTCCCAAGAAGGAAGGAGAGGACCCTGGTCCTGAAAAGACTTGATCCAGTTTTGTAGGAAAGTACCAGAACAGAACAGAGAAATGGTTGGGTGGTGATTGGGGAATAGGCACTGGGTGGGGGGAAGAGGACTTATTGGACATATGGTGAGGGGGAACTGGGAAAGGGGATAGCCTTTGGAATGTAAACAAAGAATATAGAAAATTTTAAAAAATGTAATAAATAATATTCCAGAACTAGCAGACAAAAAGACCATGCTAGTTAAAGAATGAGTCCATGTCAGAGACTTTCAGAGTTTCAAAGATAAAGAGAAACTTGCAAATAGGTTCTTCCCTAAGGACATGTTGCCATTTTTTTTTTAAAACTTTGAAGATCCCAATGTTTCTAACTTTGGAAAAGCTGCTAATTAAGGATAATGAGCTCATAAGAATGCTCTCAATTGGTAAGTTTAGTATCATCTTAAGGGACATCCAATTCTTTCCATTATGAACACATTTAAAATTATAGCTACTGCAAGCTGGTAAGAAAGCCTTGGCAAGAAACCCAACAAGTTGAACCATAATCTTATACTTTAGAAATTTCCAGAAAAATTATAAATACATTTATATTGTTTGAGATCACATAAAAGTACCTTTTTGACTGGTGAAATTGTCATCTCGGAGGCTTACTGCTGAATAAGCTCACCCTTTCTTCTCTCTGAAATTTGGTGGCTAGTTTAACTCTGCTTTTCTGGCTCAAACTCCTAGCTGAATGATCCAATCTAGCTTCTGTCAGCTTTGCACTGAATTGTTCTGCTTGGCCATAAAAACTCTGGCAATTTGTTCTAATCTTCTTGCTCCTTCTTCTTTTCTTTAAGTGCCTTTTCTGACCTGCACTGAACTGTCTGAACTCATGTACAAACTCGACTCCATAGCGCTGCACTAACCACAGACTCCCAATGGACTGACTCTCCCTGCCCAGTTCTTAAATAGCTACAATTTTTCTGTTATGTTTTTGTGAGAATTGGGAGTATCCTATCTCTCACTGATTCTGTCAAATCTTTCTCTGATTTGTTGCTTTTTCTGTCCCTCAATTAGATGGTACTTTTAAACATGGCTGCTTCCTTCTACAAACTAAGCATACCTTCAATGGTAGGGATTAAATATGTGTGCTAAGGGTGTCTACATTTCAGCCAGATGATATCTTTGGATGTGATCCCTTGCCAGAGCAGGCATGTTGTTAGATTAAAATTCCTCTATAGCTTCAGGCTGTTTGATTAGGGTTTATCAACTTTTTTATGGGGGGGGGAGAGACAATGTCCATAAACAAATTGTCAGAATCAGAGCAACTTAGACTTTCCAACAGAAATTTGAGTGTACAGTTCCTACTGCTATGACATGTGACCATGTACTAAAGTGAAATTGGATTTGGGAGGGACAGAATTATTGGCACATAGTTGATTGAAGTTCATTGTACATGCTTGTAGGCAGGCTGTATCTGATTATTTTGTCAGTAGTGGGAGAGTAAAGAGTAGTATATCTCAAAAAATGGTGGAAGGATTCTGATAATGTGTAACATAAAAGGTGTGCATGTCATAAATAAGGGGGATGTAACATAGCTCTCTGATAACTTGAAATTTAGTGGCTGCAGCCTGTTGACTTTCCTCTGGGAAGTAAAAATTGGGGCACCCACCATTATCCTGAAATCTAGGGATCTACACAGAGGAGTCTGTTAGCAACTTAAAGTCAGTCTCTCCCTGTATAATATCTTGTCTCTTCAGCTGGAGGGATCTCAGAACAAACTGGGCAGTGAAGATCCAAAGGGCTGTAGATGAGTTTGAGCAGAGCTGCCTCTGGTCTGGAGTTTAACAAGTACTGCACCAAGAATTAACCTATTCTGAGTACCACAGAGGTAAAACAGGAATCCATCCTGTGTTAATTAATTAGTAGAGTATGTTATAAAGGCAAGAACAGTATTAAGTCAGAAGACTTCTGATTCCACTATACCCACTTAGGAACACCAAGCACCATCCTATCACATTCCCAACTCATGAACTCATGCTCAGAAGCAATTTTAATCTAAATTAAGGTTCTTAAATCCATATCCAAACAGAGATATGTGATGCTAATATCTAAGTATCCACAACCCTCTTTCAAGATTGCTTAGAATTTCAGTTAATTACTAACTTAAGAAAAAATTCGAAAACTATATTACCCCTTGGATCATGGCAATAAGGTAATCTTTGTTTTTCTGTACACATTGTTTTGTACTTTGAGAATATAAGTGTTGTTGGTTTTTATTATTATTATTATTATTATTATTATTATTATTAAATTATAGTTTACAGTCTTTGTGGTCTTTGTGATGTGGTTGTGTGGCAGGATCTCACTAAAGCCTAGGCAGGCTTTAGCTTTGTAAATAGGTCTAACTGATTTCAAATTTCCTACAATCCCTCTGTTTCAGCCTTTCAAGGACTGGGCTCATAGGTAGAAGCCATCACATCAGCAACAGTTTTGATGGCATGTATTGCAGTTTTCTCTACTTAACTGTTTTCTCAAGGAAGGCATGACCTTTTTGTCCCTTTGGGAACCACTGTTTCAAAGTGAACTGGTACACACAAATGAACACCAAATAAGTGTCTGTTTGATAGATCTTGTCTCTTTCTCTACTGTGGATAGGGAAGATCATGGTCACTTAATCCTGTTTTACCCTTCTTCTGGTTATGAACCTAAACATTAAGATTTTCTGGTGTTTGACACATCCTGAGAATGGTAACAAGTTATATTGGTAGCCCAAACCTGATATAAATATGGAAGAAATTTCCTAAGGGAAACTAGACAGGTGAAGGCTAAATAATACTTTATAATTTTCGTGGATTATCTCCACCATATTGTGCATTTTTAGCTCATACACTATGAAACCCCATACTAACAAAAAGTTCTGGAGAGGAGCTAGCCCAGTGCTTCATGGAAAAGGGAGGTATGTTTCATACCATCATATAACCTGAAAATGTTGACATCAATCTTGGAGTCAGGCAACAGAGTATAATACACAACACTTTTAGTCTCCTGGAAGTTGGATGTCATTTGTCATCTTGACTTTTTGGTATAGAGGCCCATGAGGCTGTTTCTCAGAAAACCTATAATGTACTCTTTGCTGAGTGCTCAACTTTAGTAAGTTTGACCTATAACATATTTCTAAGACAGTTACCACTCCAAAGTTTAGGAATTTCTCAAGATATTTTTATTTCAAAACTGGATTTTATACTATTTCCTTTTGTACAATTATATGAGAAGATCAGGAACCCAGAAAATAAAACATATTGAGTAAAATCATTCATTCAGGGAGACAAGAAACTTCTAAATTTTTTTCAAACTGGTAGTTGGAATGAGGCATTCTATCTTACTAAATTAATATCGAGATTCAATACTTAATTTCCTTGGGTTTTTATATTTTGTGGCAGCCTAATCGAAGGCAATATAGTACTAAATTTTGTGATTGTTTGGCTTAATATTTATAGAAGGCTATTTCTTGTCAAGGATTTCACTTATTTCCAGCTGATCATTGTCCCTAATTGCTGTCACATTTTAATGAATTTCACATCTAATTGTGAGGCGCACATTTGAGAGTGGGGAAGGTGGAAGCTCTTTTGTATTGCCTTAATGGTTCTCTTCCTGAAGTATATTAGTTGGCAATATTTTGCTATTAGAGCAATGGCAAAAAAATCATCTGTGTTCATTTTGCCTGGAGCAATAATCTGTATATCATTCCTGGATGAGATGTACAAGCTTGTTGGAAACTCCAAGTAGATTTTAATTGTGTCCCCATTAGAAACGGCTGATATTGATGAATGTTTTTATGCCCAAGATAGTTAAAAAATGATTTGACATATCTGGCATCCCGAGACTGCTGAGCTAAGAACACTGACTGTACTTCATACCAAAGCTCTTTCCATACAGGTTTAATAACCAAAAAGAAAGGATGATAGTTCATTAATAATTAAACAAGTGTTTAATATTTAAACAGCCATAACCCTGAAGTTGTTAAACTGATATTAAAATATGGAGAAACAGCAGCCAACTTACTGATGACTGTCCATCTCACATGTGCTTTTTGAAACTCAGAACAGTGACTGAATGTCACTGAATCATCTGGCAGAATGATACCTATTAACAAGACCAACCGTAATATGAAACCTTACTCTGTCATTTCAGCTGTATGGGACAACTACACTATGATTCATTGGTTTTTAGTTTCATGTTTTGATTTTCCTTTGTTACAATTAAAGGCATAGGTATCATTTTAATGACAAAGGAAAAAAATGAACATAATGTTGGAATCAAACTATGTTATGAAAATGATTTCTCTCCCGACTCATCTTTAGGTTAGAGAGGATATAGTTTCTAGAAAGGGATTGTGTGTTGGTGGGCACTGAAAATGTTTACATGTGATATTTACCACAACATTCTACTTTACCTTCTGCAAAGGTCCTCTGCATTGTTAGAACATTGCACAAACTGAATTCACGCAATAACAGAACAGTTTTCATTGACATAGTTAATTTCATGAGGGAAGTTAACTACTTTCCGTGGCACCTGGCATATTCATCTACATGAACTTGAACCCAATACAATTCAGGTTGCTCCATGTTCAAATATTGTCTCCTTGTTGTCAGCAGTAAATCTATGTTAAGTTGCATTTCACATGTACTTATTTTGTATTTATCTGTTGTACTTTTAAAATTAGTTTTTCCTAGAATTAGTCTGGATGATCTACTTCTAAGTAGAAATAGATGCCTATTCATGAACAACTAAAACATTGTTAGTGTTCAATTTTTTATTCTAAAACTAGCTCAAGTCTAATTGAGGGCAATCTTTTAATTTGCAAGAAACTACTTGCCTAAAAAGAAGGAAAACAAAAATATTTACACAGGAATGTATTGGTGTTTCTTCTATGATATATAGAAATTGTAATATTTTACATTACTTTCTAAAATATAGTATGTAAATAATAAGACAAAGCAGAATATTAAAGCTTCAGACATCAATGTATTCATGAAAAAAATGCTAGAATCAATATAAATAATTCTGTATTCAAATCTTAAGTGTGAGTTAATGGGCAAATTTTGTACCTGCAATGATTTCTTTTCTTGAGTCTATGCCTTTCTCTGTGATTTTATTTTCAACTGATACCAATATAAAAATAGAACTATTGCATCAGTCATTTGTTTCTGAACATTAGGGAAATACCTTAAAAGATTAATTTGCGTTTTCAACCAAGAAATCTGGAAAGCTCCATTGTACCTGAAACCACTGTGGACACAAATGAAAAGCACTTATGTCATATTTTCATTTTATCTTTCACTTCTGGGAAAGCTGGTCCCAGAGGCTGCAAAATATTAAGTTGCTGAGAAAATCCAATATATGCTAAAACAGTTTCATGTGTTAATGGTGTTTTTAGTTTTGAGCTTTGTCCCAATTGTATAAGTTCTATACACATTCTGTGTATATACATTGACACTGTGTATACCTGAGTCAATTTATTCCATCAGGAAGCACATGTCTCTTTTTTCGGAGTTAATTGAAGAGCCATTGTCAAGCATAGATGGGAAAGACTTGGGACAAACCCTTGGGTATCTATCAAACAGTTCAGGTTATGGTGTCTTGGCGTTTTTACTAAAATGAAGTATAGAAACCCATGCAGGGTATGACTCCTGGGAAGATGAGAAATGTATGGTGGGAGGTAACTGGGAAAGGGGAAAGCCTTTGGAATGTAAACATAGAATATAGAAAATAAAAATTAAAAAATAAATAAATAAATAAATAAATAAATAAATAAATAAAGATGCTGCCTAAGAGCAATCACTCATTGAACAATAATGAGGTAGCACAAATAGCCCTGCCCTCTTCTGTCATTGGCCAGAAATCCCTAGTAGCAAGGTTTCTACATCTCTGGAGTAGCAACTTGATGCTCTCAACTTCCCATTTAAATTTTATTTGTTTATTTTTAAATGTTTGAAATTAAAATATAGTTACAACTCCTCTCTTTCCCCTCTCCTAGTCCTCCCACTCTACCCTCTGGCAACTCCTTTCTATGACCCACACACTTGCAAGATGATATTTGGTTACTTTTGAAATAATCTCTACTAGAAATGACCAACTAGAAAACAATATCAATAGATATATTAATGGAGTAAGGAGAAAACTGAATGGTGTGCCTTCATTAGACAAAGAACTAAAGCTATTAGGTGTTGGAAGAAACACTGGCCTCATCAATGGAAAAGATGCGTGTTAGTTTGAAAAATATCTGGATTCCCTCTCACCATAACTTCTTTAACATGTTTAACACTCCTACAAACACACACACACACACACACACACACACACACACACACACACAAACATTCCGTTCAAATCAGAAGACCCAGAAATATCAATTCACAGTGTTGCTTGCTTGTTTGTTTATTTATAAATACTACATTGAAAAATACATAGATATGACTAGAGAGGTAACTAGTTGTGCAAAGTGCTTGCTGCTCAACACTGACTACCTAAATTTGTATTCCAAAAAGGTTGGGCAGGACATGTGCATATGTGTAACCCCAACATTGACGTGCACGAATAGGGAAGTAGCTGGGTAGTCTTTGTGAGAAAAGCCGTTTCAGAAGATAGATAGAAATGTTTTTTTATTGCACTAACTTCAGGACATGTACAAATACCAGAATACCAGAAAAGTCTGTACTCAATGTCAAAGGATCCATGAGGCAGATGAATCAGACTTTAGTTTTCTAATTCTGGCAATATTAGGAAGTGCATTAATATGGAAGTTAAAACACATAATTACCCTCTTTGCTCCCCCAAACACAGTGACATCATTGGACCCTGTAATTGTGCAGACTTTGGGTCTTCCTGTGTGTGTCACTTTTTTAAAGTGATATGTTTTATAGGAACAAGTGAGCCAATTTGCCTATCTCCAAATATATTACATATGTTGATATTTGTGACTACTTATTGTATTACTACACACATACAGAAACACGCAGAATTGCTATGGGGTAATAAAATATACCATATTTGTGATAAATAGCTCCCTGAAGAATACTGTGCTGTAGCTGCATTTGTAAAGTAACAGTTTTCTAAATAATGCTAGTGCATTTCTCAGTGATATCCATCCTCTGTTGTGTGATGGCACCTACCATCTCTTTCAGAAGAAACCGTTGAAACGTCTTTAGAATGAAATCTGGATTCTATACCTATGATGTGATACTCTGAATGTGCTTTTTAACTACTGGTTTTCATTCTGTGAGAATTAAAGGATGGATTTTGATCTGATCCACTCCACCCCAGCCCTCCAACTCCTTCTACACGACCTCCTACCACACACCCTTCCTATAGTCATTACTCTTGTGTTGATGCACATGTGTGCAAAATATACAAGAATGTACACCAAAGCATTAAAGCAAAAACAAAACAAAACCCACGGGACCCCTCTGTGAGGTACCAACTGTCAATGGATCCTCAGCTAAGTGTATTGCCTTCATAATTCATTGGAATTTTGATTGGCTTATTTTTATGTAGGTTTGGTGAAGGTGATATAGATGCTGTGAGTTTGTGAGTGCAACTGCTTTTTGATGTCTGAAAGACACCATTGTTCAGCAGCCTGCCCTAACCTCTGTGATATTTTGATGGAACAAGCCACTTCAGATATAAGCAATCCAGGCCTATCACTGCCAGTAATTGACCAGGAATTAAAATGAAAAAGGAAAAGCAGCCCTAATAAAATCAGACAAGTTGCAGCCCATCCAAAGGTATTCATTTTGTTATGTCCTTGCTGTTCTAGAAATTTCTAAGAAATAATCAGAAAGTAGGTAACCTTAAAGGGACAGCATTTCTTCTACCTAATGCTAGTTCTTTGTCCTTCCTAATTATATTTGGAATTAGTTAAATATTAAAGATTACATTCCCAGAGCACACATCCTTTATGGGAACCTATCATAGACTCTGTACAGTGAGACAAGACAAATGTTTGAACATTTCTGTACATCAAAGATTATTTGCACATACGCAATTAAGAAGTTACAGCCTTTCATACCCTTCAAAAAGCCTTTAGCTTAGTAGAGAAATAATAACTAAGTGCTTTATTAACACATAATTTTAAGATAATTTTAGTCTTATTCAATGATAGAGAAAGATGTGAATCTAAAAGTCAGCCTAATTTGTAGAAATAAGTCAGCATTTGCTATGTTTAAGTTAGTGACACCACGTGGAAAAAAATATGCTAGAAATTTTGAATAGATCAAGAATGCCCCAAATTTACTTATTGCACAGCTGCTTCAAATCCATGCTTTAATTTTATCTTTTTCACCCTTTTAGCATCAAATCCTGGGACTCTTCAGTTCAGACACCTTTGCAGGTGCTCTACAAAAGTAACCTTTCAATCAGATTAACTGCCAGACTGTGACATTTGATGTGTCATAATGTAAGACTTTGTGAATTTTAAAAGGTTCAGCAGATGAAGCTGAGATACAGCAAAGAGTTCTTAATATATAAATTAAAGGTGTTATATACAATTAATGTAATCATGACGGCGTTAACATGCCAGACATAGTGGCACAATGAACTTAGGCCCATCATAGCCTCTGAACTTAGCACACAGGAGGATAAGGCACAAGGAAGAGAAGTGCAAGACTAGTCAGGCTACATGAGACATATCTAAATGATGTATTTCATGGCTGCCATTGTGGCTGCTCTACACTAAGAAATTGCCCAAACTTCCTGTTTTCAAGGAAAAGCTTACAATAATGATAGAATTTTCTAAAGGGCATTTGGAAACATTTGTATATCTACCTTCGTAGGTGACATTTGTATAGTAATTTTATACTAATTAATCATCTGGTTTTTTCTAAAGGATCTGTGGCTCACGAAATTTAATTAGCTGAATAGAGCTGATAAACAAGAAGTCTTCCCCTTTCTTCCTCTGCCTTCTTCAACCTTAGAACAAATGTTCTACAGTTTGCCTCACAGAGAAAAACTCTTGTTTTGTTTTGTTTCTCTGTATAGGCCTGGATGTCATGGAACTTTCTGTATACCAGGCTGGCCTCGAACTCAGAAATCCACCTGCCTCTGCCTCCCAAGTGCTGGGATTAAAGGTGTGCACCACCACTGTCTGGCCGGCATAGAGACTCTTAGGTGGATTGTGATATAACAAATGTAAAGTAGGCTTGGAAGTCTGGATTTGCTGGGGTAGTTTGTAAAGCATTGCCACTATATGCCTCTATATGCAGAGGCTGTCAGCTAGCAAGGAAGTTGCTATAAAGTCTTCTGAATGCTGACATCAAATCATCAGTAGAATCAGGCTAAGAGTTAATATAGATATGAGGGAGGCATCACTGGCTGCATTAGATGGCTTTTTACTTCCTTTAAATACTATGAAGTTTATATAGTTTATATTAAATATACATTGAATAATGCCTTTCAATTTTTACAGAATAGTTATACTATTTTGCTATTGTGCAGGTTATATAGTTAAAGATATTTCGATTAAATAGGTATGATCTGATACCATATTCATAACCAAGTCTGGTATTTCACATGGTACAAACTTAAGAGATGTATTTGATTGCTATGAAAAAAATATAAAATATAATTGATTTAAAATATGATAGAAAAGAATTGGCATTTGTTTTAACGTTTAACATAACTTAGAAGATCAAATTCAAAAACAAATTTTGTAGAAAATCAAGCACTCATCAATGGAAGGAAAGGACATTGGGTTCTGTGGTGGCTTGATGCCCAGCATAGGGAAATGCTAGGGTGGTACAACAGGAGTGTGTGGATTGGTGGGGGAGTACCTTGATAGAAGCAGAGTGGAGTGGGATAGGATGTTTTCGAAAGGGAAACGAGGAAGGGGGATAACATTTGGAATGAAAATAAATAAAGTAACCAATACAAAATTTAAAAAAGAAAAAGAAAACCAAGCACTCTAAATCAAAGAAATGGTGCCCAAAATTGATACTTTATGACAATCATGGTTGGTATTTCCCATATTCTCTCATTCCAGGTACCACACCATGCTAAATATCATCAAATAAAAGCATTTATCTTGTAAATACCCATTTAGAAATGATAGCCCTTCCAGTGAGAACCATTGGCTATTATACAAATGCTAGAATTGTAAAAAGAAACTTTTAGAACAGAAAAGACAGTACATAACCAAGTGTGATTGAATGCTGCTCAGGAAGATTACTGTCAGTTCAAAGCCGTCCTGATCTACATAGTGATATCTAGTACAACCAGGAATATATACTGAGATCCTGTCTCAAAAACAAGCAAACAAATAAACAAATGAACAAACAAAAGGTAAGAAAGAAAATACATATTTTAAAATCAGAAACAAAGTAGAAACAGAAATATAAAATATGTAATTAAATATTAATAAAACTTGTAAAAATAACAAAAGACATATTCTCTTTTCAAACAGAGTCAAATTTATATTTTGGTGAATTTTGAACATTGAGTATACCCTTGCAAAAATAAAAGAAAAATAGTATAGTCTATGGATACTGTTCAATCAACATAAATTTAATTATATTTAGGAATAGAAATATTTTACTAATTGTCCATTTTTATTACATCACAGAAGAATAAATATTGCCACAAAATTACAAGTTGTTAATGCTATGTAATTCACAGACCATAAGATCACATTGGTACAATAATTCAGTGAAAACATTAATTTTAAAGTAATTCTTTATTGATGAGGTATATGTATGTGTGCCAATCCAAGTTTATGTACGTACACACTATGGATTCAGGTACCCAAAAATGTCAGAGAGTGTCAGATTGTATGAACTGGTGGTAGAAGTTTTCCTTTCTCATTTAGATATGGGAACCCACACACAGACCATTTGCAAGAACAATTATTTGTCCTATTCTCTGAGCCACATCTCCAACTCCAAGGTGTTTTTTTTTAATGATTTAAAACAAAATAAAACTCAGTTTTCTTTCAATGTTAGTAATCTCACACCAGTTATTTTGTCTTTTGATAGTATTTCATTCACTATTTTATGTTTTATTTGTTAATTCTACCTTTTATCATATTTATGATGAGGTGTATTTTTGCTAATATATATAATATTTAAGTGCATATTTATGTAACATTATCTTTCATGTCCATCTCTTTATTGAAAATTCCTCATATTGACTCCAATCTCAAAAAGGTACATGCATTTTTAACATAAGATAAAATAAATATTAGATTTTCTTCTCTACAAAATTGCCAGAGGCTACTAGGAAAAAAAGGAGAAAAAAATAGACATCAATAAATAATACAGGGAATAATATAAACTGAATAATGTTAGAAATATGAATACATGTTTATATCTTAGTGGTGTTTGCAGACAGGACACTTTGTACATTTAATAATACTGCGTAACCCGGACCCTGATAGGACATATTATGAAGTCAGTTTCTGGATAAGTTTGTATTTTGTTGTACCCCTAATTAATATCTCATGTTAGACAAATTCCCAACATGACTTAGTTTCATTTTTCTCATATATAATGTGACTATCAGGCCATTTCTGGGATGCAGCGAGCAAACAAAACAATACTTATTTTACTTAAGTAATGGTAATAAGGATTGAAAATATATTTAAATATGCACTTTTAAAACAAATACAATTTTCTATAAAACATATTAATATATTTGGATCACTATGAAGAAGTTCTTAGACCAAACTCTGCTATTTTTTTATTATTATTATTATTATTATTATTATTATTATTATTAAATTTATTATTTACTAAAATGATAATTATTTATAAAATAATAATTATATTTATTAGTCCAGCCTTTGCCTCCTTCCAGTTCCTCCTCCCACTGTTCCTCATTTTATTTCTCCTTCCCTTTGCATCTGAGAGGGTACTTGCCCCCAGCAGACATTCCCCATCCCTGTTGCCCCTGTCTCTCCAGAATTAGGGACATCTTCTCCACTGAGGCCACACCAGGCATTCTTAAGCTATACATGTACCAGAGGCATAGAGCCAGCCTATGAATGCTGCCTAGTTGCTGGCTCAGTCTCTGGAAGTTTCCTGGGGTCCAGGTTAGTTGAGAATAATGGTCTTCCTATGGGGTTGCCCTCCTTTTCAGGTTCTTTGATCCTTCCTCTAATTCAACAAAAGGGGTATCTGACTTCAAACCAATGAATGGGTGTAAGTATTTGCATCTATATCAGTCAGCTGCTGGGAGGGCCTATTGGAGGACAGCCATGCTAGGCTCCTCTCTGTAGGCATATCATAGCATCAGTAACAGAGTCAGACATTGGGGCCCACCCTCAACCCCATGAAACTGATCCCAAGTTGGGTCAGTCATTGGATCACCTTTGCCTCAGTCTCTTCCCCATTTGTAGTTCTTTTATTTAGGAACAATTCTGGGTCAGAAATTTTGCCTGTCAATTTGTAACTCTGTCCCTACACTTGAGGGACTATCTATGCCTCTCTCCATTGTTAGGCATTTGAGTCCTGAGACTTACTCACCCCCCAGCTCTTTGTTACTTCCTAGAGGGTTCCCCACTTCCCATCCCCAAAGGTTGCATAATCTAATCCATTTTCCTGGAACTCTGGTCTTCTGCTGGTTCTTTGACAAAAATCTACAAGATAGTTAAACATTTAGCCAAACAAACTAAAGGGCACAGAGATAGTATCCAAGTTAACAAAATCAGAAATGAAAAAGGAGACATAACAGAAACTGAGGTAATTCTAAAAGTCATTAGATCTTACTACAAAAGCCTATGCTGAACAAGACTGGAAAATCTAGATGAGATGGATGATATTCTAGACAGATACCATGTAACACAGTTAAATCAAGAGCAGGTAAACTATCTAAACAGTCCCATAACCTTTAAGAAAATAGAAGCAAATATTAAAACCTCACAACCAAAAAAAAGCTCAGGTCCAGATAGTTTTAGTGCAGAATTCTACCAGACCCTCAACGAAGAGATAATAGCAATACTAAAATTATTCCTTAAAATAGAAGCAGAAAGAACACTATCTAATTCATTTTATAAAGCCACAATTACTCTGATAAAAATACAAGAGAAGAAAGAATTTCAGACCAATTTTACCTATGAATATCACCACAAACATAATAAATAAAATTCTTACAAACCAAATCCAAGAACACATAAAAACAATCATTCACGAAGATCAAGTAGGCTACATCCCAGGGATACAAATTTGGTTCAATATATGGAAACCCATCAATGTAATCCATCATATAAACAACCCCCCCCAAAAAAATCACTTGATCCTCTTGACATTTTGAGAAAATCATTTTGACAAAATACAACACCACTTCATGTTAAAAGTATTGGAGAGCTCAGGATATCAAAGCCCTTAACTATACATAATAAAAGTAATATACAGCAAACTAATAGCCAATATTAAATTAAATGGAGAGAAACTTGAAGCAATCCCACTAAAATCAGTGATAAGACAAGGATGTCCACTCTCTCCCTATCTATTCAATATAGTACTAGAAGGTCTAGCTGGAGCAAGAAGAGAAAGGAAGGAGATCAAAGGGATACAAATTGACAAAGAAGAAATCAAGGTGCAATCATATTTGCAAATGATATGATAGTATACATAAATGACACCAAATATTCTACTAGAGAACTTCTACAGCTGATAAATAACTTCAGCAAAGTGACTGGATATAAAATTAACTCGAACAAATCAGTAGTTTTCCTTTATACAAATGATAAATGAACTGAGAAATAAAATAGGGAAATAACACCCTTCACAATAGGGACAAATAATATAAAATATCTTTGAGTAACTCTAGCTGAACAAGTAAAAAACCTCTATGAAAAGAACTTCCAGTCTCTAAAGAAAGAAATTGAAGAAGACCCCTCCCCAGAAGATCAAAAGATCTCCCCTGCTCATGGATAGGCAGGATTAACATAGTAAAAATAGCCATCCTACCAAAAGCAAACTACAAATGCAATCTCCATGATAATTCCAAAACAATTCTTCACAGACATGGAAAGAGCAATTCCCAACTTCATATGGAAAATCCAAAAACCCAGAATAGCAAAAACAATTCTCAACAAAAAAAGAACATCTGAAGGAATCACTATCTCTGATCTGCTACAGAGAAATAGTGACAAAAACCACATGGTATTGACAGAGAGACACATAACTCAAATGGATGGAATTGAAGACCCTGAAATAAACCCACACACCAATGGACAATTGATCTTTGACAAAAAAAAAAAAAAAAAGCAAAAACATGGTAGAAAAAAAGAAAACATCTTCAATAAATGGTGCTGGTCTAAGTGACAGTTTGTATGTTGAAAAATAAAAATACATTCATATTTATCCCTTACCTGAAGCTCAAGTCCAAATGGATCAAGAACTTCAATATAAAACCAGATACAATGCATCCAAAGAAGAGAACGTAAGAAAGAGCCGCAAACTCATTGACACATGAGAAAATTTCCTAAACAGAACTCCAATGGCTCAGGCTCTAAGATCAACAATTAATAAATGGGAACTCATGAACTGAAAAGCTTCTGTATGGCAAAAAACACAGTCGATAGGACAAGTTGGCCACATACAGAGTGGGAAAATATATTTACTAACCCCACATCTACTAGAGGGCTAATATACAAAATATATAAAAGAACTCACAAAGTCAAACTAGAGATAACCCAATTAAAATGGGGGGGGGAAATGGGGGGAAGGAATTATGGGACGTATGGTGGGGGGGGGACTGGGAAAGGGGAAAGCCTTTGGAATGTAAACATAGAATATAGAAAATAAAAATTAAAAAAAATAACATGAAAAAAATGGGATATAGAGCTAAATAGAAAATTCACAATAGAAGAATCTCAAATAGCAGATAATCGCTTAAAGAAATGTTCAATATATTTAATCATCAGGGAAATGCAAATCAAAATAAGCTTGATACTCTATCATATAGTAATCAGAATCCTTAAGATCAAAAACTCAAGCGACAGCACATACTGATGACATCATGTATAGTTTGCAAGCAAATGGATGGAACTAGAAAATACTATCCTGAGTGAGGTAACCCAGACCCAAAAGGACATGTATGGTATGCATTCACTGATAAGTGGCTGTTAGCCAAAAAGTATGAATAGGTAGCATGCAACCCACAGACTGTAAGAAGTTTAACAGGCAGAAAGGTCCAACTGAGGAATGCCTCAATCCTATTTGGAAAGGGAAAGAAACTAAACAAGAGAGGCAGAGGGATGGAGGGACCGGGGTGGCAGAAGGAGGGGGAAGGGAAAAGCAGAACAGGATCAAACCCCTCTATTATGTAACATTTTAACTCTCTGTTGGCTAGTCCTGCAGGTGATGAATATAAATTTTGTGAATTAATCATTGGGATTTATTACAGGCTAGTTAAAAAATTTAATATGAATTCGCAGCTGATTTTTCTAAATAGGAGTAGAAAACAGAAAGGAGAAAAATGGTTAGTATGGGTTTTAAAAAATCCATATAAAAAGAAATAATTAAAATGAAAATAAAGCTAAATCAATGACAAAGAAAAGTATTGTCCTGTATCTCATTTAAGTAGTTTCTGTAGAGAAATTGGTTGTTAATTCAATCATTTTATATTATTCTTACATTTAGTGAGACTCACAGCTTTTGCTATCTGCTCAAATGAGTCAAATCAACACCCATCTTCTTTATCCATAGACAAAGTAGTTTGAGATATATTCTTCAAACTTTATAAGTAAACATTTTTTAATTGAAAATAGATTAGTCTCTCATACCATATATCCTGACCAGGGTTTCCCCTCCCTCTACTCTCCCTACCTCTCCCCAACCTTTCCTCCAGATTCACATCCCTCCTTTTTCCATTCAGCAAAAAATAGAGCCCCTGGAGAAAACAATCAATTAGGACCAAACAAGATATAATAAGACAAGGCAGAAACCTTCATAGTTGGGCTGGATAAAGTAACTGAATAGGATTTAAAGAGTTCCAAGAGCAGCCAAAAGGTCATATTATGTACTCAGAAGACCTAGTGCTGACACTTACAGACCTCTTGCTTGCTGCATCAGTTTCTTTGTGTTCATATGAGCCCTCTTCACTAGATTGAGTGGGCCATGTTCTCCTAATATCCTCCACCCATTCTGATACCTACATTTTTTTTCTCAAGTTTGGTTTTTCAACACAAAGCTTGACCACCACCTCAGTATTTCAAGTAATTTTAAATTGATTGCTTCATTTATGTAAGTTACGTGTAGAAATTCGTGTTTCTGTGTAAAACTACATATTTATTTGAGCAGTGAAAAGGTATATAATTACTCAAAATGTTATTTATGTCATTTTTTGTTTTACAGAATATGCTTACTGTTTTACTCTTTACTTAGTCAAATGGTAACTTACTACATCCTGTGCAACATAGAAAATATATGGTAGTTTTAGTATCCATCACACATTTCCTCAATACATTTTAAAACCTGCCAAGTCTCCAAACCAATAAAGAACATCAAAATGCCATTGCTGGTTATATTTTTACTTGCATGAAAATTAAAACTTAAAGAAGATACTCCAAATTAGATACAAATATTTCTTAATATTTGAAACGATCATTCAAGTAAGAACAAAATGAAGATTGAAACGGAGATTAGTGATGAAGACAAAGTTTAGAGAAATGAGGCAAGAGAGTAAATTAGAAACTGTGATTGACAGTTGCTTTGATTGCACATGACTGAGAGTAAAACAGTGGGAAACTGTTCATCTTAGTTACTGAATGCATTCTTCTTTTAAAATTTCAAAACACGGAAGATTAACAAAAAAGAAAACAGGAACAATGTTTGAAGAAAGTGAAGAATTAATGTAAGAATATAAGACAAATAATAATAAAAATAATTGTGTAAGTTATGAGTAGATGAGAGATACCCCTTTGAAATGAATGGGATAGTGTTCTTACTGTTAATATAGAATACTTTTTTTTTCCAGATGATTCTTTTTCATTGCTGTAATAAAATAAGGAGGAGTTCTTTAAAACATATGCATATTGATTATTATTATGTCAATTTGACGAAAGATACTGTCACTTGGGAAGAGGGTCTCAATTGAGAAAGCCCTTCTCTAAGATTGGCCTATAGGGTAATCTGTCTAGCATTTTTTTTTGATTAATGATTGCTGTGTGATCATCCATGTCTCCATGGTCAGTGATACACTGGCTAGGTGGTCCTACTTGTATAAAATATCAGGCCAGCACCAGGGAGCCTGGAGACTCCACAGCCTTCTGTGCACAGCTCACCAAGAGAGAGTAATCTGCCAGCAACTCTGCTTCTAAGCACAGAGGTGAGATCTCCACCTTCTCTCTGGAGGGCATCAGCTAGGAGCACACAGGGCATAAGTTCAGTGGAACAGCTGGGACTGAAGTCTTCCTGCCACCATTTGCAATAGGGAGCAAGGAGATTCCACAGCATTCTGTGCATAGCCTGCAGAGGGGAGAATTCCACCTTCTCTATGGAGGGGACCAGCTAGGAGCACACAGTTCATAAGATCAGTGGAGCAGCTGGGACAAGAAGTCTTCCTGAAGCCATTTGCACCAGGTAGCCAGGAAACTCCACAGCCTTCTGTGCATAGCCCACCAGGAGAGTGAGATCTCCCAGCAGTGCTTTCACTTTTGAGCTCAAAGGAATAAGGACATAGGCTTACAGGCCCACAAGAGAAACAACCTCCAGCCAGAGACAACAATACCAATTAGGACCAGATGCTGAAAGGCAAGCAAAAGAACCCTACCAACAGAAACCAAGGCCACATAGCAACATCAGAACCCAGTTCTACCACTACAGCAAGTCCCAGATACCCCAACACACCAGAAAAGCAAGAATTGGATTTAAACATTGTATTTCATGATGCTGATAGAGGGCTTCAAGAAAGACTTAAATAACTCTCTTAAAGAAATACAGAACATTGGTTAACAAATAAAAGCCCTTAAACAGGAAACACAAAAAAACCCTTAAAGAAACACTGGAGATCATGGGTCAACAGGCAGAAGCCCTTAAAGAAGAAATAAAAAAATCCCTTAAAGAATTACAGGAAAACACAAACAATCAAGTGAAGGAACTGAACAAAACCATCCAGGATCTAAAAGTGGAAGTAGAAACAATAAAGAAATCACAAAGTGAGACATCTCTGGAGATAGAAAACCTTGGACAGAATTCAGTAGTCATAGATGCAAGCATCAACAACAGAATATTAGAGATAGAAGAAAGAAGCTCAGGTGCTGAAGATGCCATAGAAAATATTGACTAAACAGTCAAAGAAAATGCAAAATGCATAAAGCTGGTAACACAAAACATCCAGGAACTCCAGGGCAAAATGAGGAGACCAAACCTAAGGATTGTATGGATTATATGTATATATTTCCAACTTAAAGGGCCAGTAAATATCTTCAAAAAATTATAGAAGAAAACTTCCCTAACCTAGAGAAAGAGATGTCCTTGAACATACAAAACGCCTTCAGAACTCAAAACAGACTGGATCAGAACAGAAAATCCTCTGGCACATAATAATCAAAACACCAAATTCACTAAACAAAGAGTATTAAAAGCAGTAAGTTACAGTAAAGCAACTTATAAGGGCAGACCTATCAGAATCACACCAGACTTCTCACCAGAGATGATGAAAGCTAGAAGATCCTGGGCAGATCTCATACAGACCCTAAGAGAACACAAATGCCAGCCCAGGCTACTATACCCAGCAAAACTCTCAATCATCATAGATGGAGAAACCAAGATATTCTATGATAAAAACCAAATTCACACAATATCTGTCCACAAATCCAGACTTACAAAGGATAATTGATGTAAAATGCCAACACAAGAAAAAAAACTATACCCTAGAAAAAGCAAGAAAGTAATCTTCTTCCAACAAACCCAAAAGAAGATACCCGTACAAACATAAAAATAACATAAAAAATAGCAGGAAGCATCAATCACTATTTTATAATATCTCTTAACAACAATGGACTCAATTCCCCAATAAAATGTCATAGACTAACAAAATATTTCTCATGAAAATAGTCAATTTTATCAGAAAATGTTTGTAATTCCCCCTTTTAATTAATTTAGTAATTTTTTATGTCTATCATTTTATCTGCCATAATTTTCATGATAAACTTCAATTTTAACATGTCTTTCTATATATTTCCTCTATTTTATCAGAATTTTTTTCAATATAAATCTGATTTTATCACAAATGCTTCTAATACTACCTTCAATTAACTTAGAGTTTTTGTATCTACCATGTTATATGTAAAATTTTCCATGAAATAGTCAATTTGAATGTGTTTGTCTATATATTTCTTAAATTTTGCCAGAAATATTTTCCATGTAAATCTTTAATTTTGTCTGAAAATGTTTATAATTCCACCTTCAATCAACTTAGAATTATTTTATGCCTATCATTTTTTCTGTACAATTTCCATGATAATGTTTAATTTTAACATTTTTCTATAGATTTCTTCAATTTTATCAGAAATATTTCCCATGTAAATCTTCAAGTCCATCAGAAAATGTTTATAATTCCACTTTCAATCAACTTAAGAATACTTTTATGCCTATTATTATTATATCTATATAAAGTTTTCCATGATAATCATCAATTCTAACATGTTTTTCTACATTTTTCTACAATTTTATCAGAAATATTTTCCACGTAAATCATCAATTCTATCATAAAATATTTCTCTTCCATATTTCAATTAATTTAGCAATGTTTTACATGTTTAACACTTTACTCTTTAATTTCCCATGAAAATTGTCAGTTTCAACATGTTTATCTGAAATATTTTCCATGTAACGCTTGAATTTTATCTAAAGTGTTTTTACTTCCTTTTTCAATAAAAAATAAAATAATAAAAAAAAAGCGTGCCAAGCAAGCCACAAGGATCAAGCAACTAAGTAGCCTTCCTCCATGGCCTGTTTTCATTCTCACCTCCCTGCTCTCACGTCTCTCAATGACAGTACAGTCACATACATATCTCCACGTACTAAGCTCAGCTTCAAGTGGATCAAGGACATCCACATAAAACCAGACACACTGAAACTAATAGAAAAGAATCTGGGGAAGACCCTGGAGGACATGGGCACAGGGGAAAAGTTCCTGAACAGAACACCAATAGCTTATGCTCTAAGATCAAGAATTGACAAATGGGACCTCTTAAAATTACAAAGTTTCTGTAAGGCAAAGGATACTGTCAGAAGGACAAAACAACAACCAACTAATTGGGAAAAGATCTTCACCAACCCCACATCCAACAGAGGGTAAATATCCAATATATACAAAGAACTCAAGAAGTTAAACCCCAGAGAACCAAATAACCCTATTAAAAAATGGAGTACAGAGCTAAACAAAGAATTTTCCCCTGAAGAAATTCAGATGGCTGAGAAGTACCTTACGAAATGTTCAATATCATTAGTCATTAGGGAAATGTAAATCAAAACAACCCTGACATTTCACCTCACACCAGTCAGAATGGCTAAGAGTAGTTGATGAGGATGTGGAGAAAAAGGAACACTCCTCCATTGCTGGTTGGATTGCAAAATGGTACAACCACTATTTAAATCAGTCTGGTGGTTCCTCAGTAAGTTGGGCATGACATTTCCAGAAGACACTGTCATACCACTCTTGGGCATATACCCAGAGGATTCCCCTGCAAGCAACAAGGACACATGCTTCACTATGCTCATAGCAGCCTTGTTTATAATAGCCAGAAGCTAGAAAGAACCCAGATGCACCTCAATGGAGGAATGGATACAGAAAATGTGGTATATTTATACAATGGAATACTACTCAGCAATTAAAAACAATGATTTCATGAAATTTGTAGGCAAATGGTTGGAACTGGAAAATATCATCCTAAGTGAACTAACCCAATCACAAAAGAATACACATGAAATGCAACACTGATAAGTGGATATTAATTAGCCCAGAAGCTCTGAATACTCAAGGCACAATTAGCAAATTATATGATTCCTAAGAAGGGAGGAAAGGGCCCTGGTCCTGAAAAGACTTGATCTAGTATTGTAAGGGAGTACCAGAACAGAGAAATGGGAGGGGGTAATTGGGGAATGGGTGGAGGGAAGAGGACTTATGGGACATGAGGTGAGGAGGGAAATGGGAAAGGGGAAAGCATTCGGAATGTAAACAAAGGATATAGAAAATTTAAATAAAAAGGATAAAAAAAAACTGTGAACCAAGAGTTGCAGTATGAAATAAATCACTTTCTCCCCATGTTTCTTTTATTTGTGGTGTTTGTCACAGAACTAGAAACCTAACTATGAAGATCAATTAGATCTTTCGCTTGTTTGGATAGTTACGCCAAGGTACTTTATGTTGTTTGTGGCTATTGTGAAGGGTGTTATTTCCCTAACTTCTTTCTCAGCATGCTTGTCCTTTGAGTACAAGAAGGCTACTGATTTGCTTGAGGTAATTTTATAACCAGCCACTTTGCTGAAGTTGTTTATCAGCTGTAGAAGTTCTCTGGTGGAGTTTTTTGGGTCGCTTAAGTAAACTATCATATCGTCTGCAAATAATGATAGTTTGACTTCTTCCTTTCCAATTTGTATCCCTTTGACTTCCTTATTTTGTCTAATTGCTCTCACTAGAACTTCAAGTACTATATTGAAAAGATATGGGGAGAGAGGGCAGCCTTGTCTAGTCCCTGGTTTTAGTGGGATTGCTTCAAGTTTCTCTCCATTTATTTTGGTGTTGGCTAGTGGTTTGCTGTAGATTGCTTTTACTATGTTTAGGTATGGGCCTTGAATTCCTGCTCTTTCCAAGACTTTTAGCATGAAAGAATGCTGAATTTTGTCGAATGCTTTTTCAGCATCTAATGAAATGACCATGTGGTTTTTTTTTCTTTTAGTTTGTTTATGTAGTGGATTACATTGATGGATTTCAGTATATTGAACCATCCCTGCATCCCTGGGATGAAGCCAACTTGATCATGGTGAATGATCGTTTTGATGTGCTCTTGGATTCTGTTGGCAAGAATTTTATTTAGTATTTTTGCATCAATATTCATAAGAGAAATTGGCCTGTAGTTCTCTTTCTTTGTTGGATCTTTTTGTGGTTTAGGTATTAGCATAATCGTGGCTTCGAAGAATGAGTTGGGAAGTGTCCCTTCTGTCTGTATTTTGTGGAATAGTTTGAAAAGTATTGGTGTTAAGTCTTCTTTGAAGATCTGGTTGAATTCTGCATCACCTTGAAGAAAGAAATCGAAGAAGACCTCACAAGATGGAAAAATATTTCTTGGTCCTGGATTGCCAGGATCAATATAGTAAAAATGGCCATCTTGCCAAAAGCAATATACAGATTCAATGCGATCCCCATCAAAATCCCAACTCAATTCTTCATAGATCTGGAAAGAGCAATTCTGAAATTCATCTGGAGTTACAAAAAAACCCAGGATAGCTAAAACTATTCTCAACTATAAAAGGACTTCTGGGGGAATCAATATCCCTGACCTTAAGTAGTACAACAGAGCAATTGTGTTAAAAACTGCATGGTATTGGTACAGCACCAGGCAAGTAGATCAATGGAATAGGATTGAAGACCCAGAAATGAACCCACAGACTTATGGTCACTTGATCTTTGATAAAGAGCCACAACCATCCAGTGGAATAAAGATAGCCTTTTTAACAAATGGTGCTGTTTCAACTGGAGGTCAACATGTAGAAGAATGCGAATTGACCCAGTCTTATCTCTTTGCACTAAGATCAACTTCAAGTGGATCAAGGACCTCCACATAAAACCAGACACACTGAAACTATTAGAAAAGAAACTTGGGAAGACCCTGCAGGACATGGGCTCAGGGGGAAAGTGCCTGAACAGAACAACAATAGCTTATGCACTAAGATCAAGAATTGACAAGTGGGACCTCATAAAATTACAAAGTTTCTGCAAGGCAAAGGACACTGTCAAAAGGACAAAACGGCAACCAACAAAGTGGGAAAAGATCTTCACCAACCCCACATCCAACAGAGGATTAATATCCAATATATTCAAAGAACTCAAGAAGTTAGACCCTGAAGAACCAAATAACCCTATCAAAAAATGGAATACAGAGCTAAACAAAGAATTTTCACCAGAAGAAATCCGGAAGGCCGAGAAACACCTTAAGAGATGTTCAACATCATTAGTCATCAGGGAAATAAATGCAAATCAAAACAACCCTGAGATTCTACCTCACACCAGTCAAATGGCTAAGATTAAAAACTCAAGAGACAACAAGTGCTGGTGAGGATGTGGAGAAAGAGGAACACTCCTCCACTGTTGGTGGGATTGCAAAATGGTAAAACTGCACTGGAAATCTGTTTGGCATTTCCTCAGAAAATTGAGCATGTCACTTCCAGAGGACCCTGGCATACCACTCCTGGACATATACCCAGAGGATTCCCCTGCATACAATAAAGACACATGCTCCACTATATTTATAGCAGTCTTGTTTATAATACCCAGAAATTGGAAGGAGCCCAAATATCCCTCAAAGGAGGAATGGATACAGAAAATGTGGTATATTTATACAATGGAATACTACTCAGCAATTTAAAATAATGAATTCATGCAATTTGTTGGTAAATGCTTAGACCTGGAAAATATCATCCTGAGTGAGTTAACCCAATCACAAAAGAATACACATGAAATGCAATCACTGATAAGTGGATATTAATGAGCACAGAAGCCCTAAATACTCAAGGCACAATTAGCAAGTCAAATGATTCCCAAGAAGAAGAAAGGAGAGGACCCTGGGCCTGTAAAGTTTGGATCCAGTTTTGTAGAGAAACCGTGGGGGAGGGGGAATGATTGGGGAATTGTTGGGGGGGGAGAGGAATTATGGGATGTATGGTGGGGGGGAACTAGGAAAGGGGAAAGGCTTTGGAATGTAAACATAGAATATAGAAAATAAAAATTTTTTTAAAAAAACAAAATCAATTAGAATTTGCCTTGTTTGCACCTGGGTACTCATTTTTTCTAATAGTCCCTTCTAAAGAGTTGCAGCAATTATTTCTCTGGTTCCATCATTCAAACTTACCATGCAGTGCCTCTTGTCTACTATGGATCATCTTTAGATTTTCTTTATTTTTTTTTAAATGTAAAAAAAAAATTTTAATCACATATTTAAAAATGTCCCACCTACAAAACACAATAGTTTATGTAAAATACCTGAGGCCTCTACAGGCTGAGATTCACTGACATTAATTTTTCCCTTTATTATATTATCTTTATCTTAATATCCACTTTAAATGCTCCAATTCTTCTGATCTCCATAAACATTAAGCTGAAAATCCAAGTGTCTTATGGTGTAGGCTGAAAAATACCATAATCTCAGAATTTGGGAACCGGAAGCAAACTCCCTCGGTCCTCCACTCTCATAATTTCAATAACTTCATAAAATGAAAACAATATTTTAAATTTCTAATCCTCTTTAAACTTTACGTTGGGATGTTAAGAGTTCTTTTTTTTTTAAATTTTTATTTTCTATATTCTATGTTTACATTCCAAAGGCTTTCCCCTTTCCCAGTTCCCCCCACCAAACGTCCCATAATTTCTCTCCCCCCAACCATTCCCCAATCCCCCCCACACATGATTTCTCTGTTCTGGGTTTACAAAACTGGATCTCATCTTTTCAGGCCCAGGGTTCCTCCTTTCTTCTTCTTGGGAATCATTTGACTTGCTAATTGTGCCTTGAGTATTTAGGGCTTCTGGGCTCATTAATATCCACTTATCAGTGATTGCATTTCATGTGTATTCTTTTGTGATTGGGTTAACTCACTTAGGATGATATTTTCCACATATAACCATTTAGCTACAAATTGCATGAATTCATTATTTTTAATTGCTGAGTAGTATTCCATTGTATAAATATACCACATTTTCTGTATCCATTCCTCCTTTGAGGGATATTTGGGCTCCTTCCAATTTCTGGCTCTTATAAACAAGGCTGCTATAAACATAGATTTTCATGATGCCTCATACACTAAAGACACTAGACAAATACGTCTTAATGACTAAGGATGTTGACCATTTATTTAAGTGCTTTTTGGCCATTCAAGATTCCTCAGTTGAGAATTCTCTGTTTAGCTTTGTATTCCATTTTTTAAAATAGGGTTATTTGGTTCTCTGGAGTCTAATTTCTTGAGTTCTTTGTATATATTAGATATTAGTCCTCTATTGGATGTAGGGTTGGTAAAGATTTTTTTCCAATCTGTACATTACTGTTTTGCCTATTGACAGTATTCTTTGACTTAGAGAAGCTTTTCAATTTTATGAGGTGCCATTTGTCTATTTTTGACCTTAGAGCATAAGCCATTTGTGTTCTGTTCAGGAAATTTTCCTCTATGCTCATGTGTTTGAGGCTCTTCCTCACTCTCTCTTCTACTAGATTCAGCATATCTGTTTTTATGTGGAAGTTCTTGATCCACTTGTGGGATAGGGTCACACACCTATCTCAAAGTTTTTAACCAAGAAATGTTCCTGTCCAAATGAAGAGCAGGGCCAAATATTGGAGGAGAGAGAGAAAGAAGATCCATCTGGGGACTGCTCCACCTTAGGATCCATCCTATCTTCAGACACCAAACCTTATACTGTTGTCATTGCCGAGAGGCACCTACTGACAGGAACCTGGTGTGGCAGCTCCTTGTGAGGTTCAGTCAGCAACTGACCAATGCAGATGTGGATTCTTGGATCCAACCATCAAACTGAGCTTGGGGACCCTGCTTGGAGAGTTGGTGGAAGGACTGAAAGAGCTGAGGGGGAATGCTAATCCATAGAAAGAGGATCATCTGACTGAGCTACCCAGTACCCCAGGAAAAGAGGATACTGTACGGGTGGGGCAGAAGAGGTTGGATGAGTGGAAAGTACCCTCATAGAGGCAAAGGGGAGGGAGGAGAGGGAGATTGTGGGATGGGGGCTTATAGGACCATAACTAGGAAGTGGGATATCATTTAAGATTTAAACAAATGGAATGATTTATAAAAAAATAAATAAATAAATATTAATGAAAAATAAAAAATGCTTCTTAAACTATATTATTCTGTCAATCATGAAAGTAACAAAATAATTCTGTACATGTTTTTAACAGCTGCCATTTTCCCCCAATCTGTTTGAATTTTTAGATTCAAAGCCTAGGGTTTGTACATAGCCTTCTTAATTATTTAACATTATACATTCAAAATTACTCTGTGATACTGTAAAGTTCATGTTAACACTTTTTATAACTGAGCAATATTAAGTGAGTGTAACATAGTGGTACTACCTAAATAGAATGGTGTGCAATGTAAATGTATTAAAATTTCATATTCAATGATCCTGTCATGAATTACTGTACTATAAGCTATGGAAAAGGTTGACATAGGATGTTGCTAATCAAGGGAAGATTCCCAGTTGAAGGGCACAGAAAAACTTTAATCCTACATCAACAGGTTAACCCTTGTTTCAAAATTTTGAAATACAGAGATTTGGCAATTGAGCTCCATAGTATGCATCTTGTTTAACATACACAGAGCACTAGATTCAGTCCTTGGTACCTTACTGAAATAGATGCCAGTACCACAATTCCCAACTAGTGACAATCATCACAATTATTGATATAATCCCTCGTTCTCTGAGATGTGAAAGCCTTACCTCAATATAACCAATAGGTTACCAAATATATACTAAGGTAGGAAAGAACAAGTATCATTTTAGTGATACAGCTTATCCACTCTGACTTTTAAAAGCTTGTTGAAAAAAGTACTTCTTTACAATGTTAATCAGTACAACTAGTACTCACAGATAAGTATGGCATGATCCAAAAAGACAAGCCACAGTGACAAAATTCAGTGCTATTTTAAAGCATGGTGACACACCAGTCAATACAGTCATAGGTCAAAAACTGACTGATAGTTGGTTTATAATGATGGAGTTTTTTGCATCAAAGTAATGTAGTGGGTACATTAAATGTCCTTTGTTTAGAGAACTTAGTATTCATTTTCCATTGCAAACCTCAGTACTTCTGGATTTATCTTCTGAAATCACCACACAAATAATTTTAAAACTTTATTGTGATATTATTGAGGTGAACTGTCATCCATTCAATGAAATGATAGTTTTAAACCTATTCAGAAATCTTAATAAACCATAAATATGAAATAGCACAGGTTAACTAATTTTTCTCTAAATAGTATTATCAGTTTTAAATTTTACTTGAGTTGGTTTTCCACTTGTTTTCTTCTGGAGAAGGACAGTTGTTCTTCTAACTAAAGAACACTTTGCAGAAAATGAGCCAATTACTGTTCCTTTATCTTGTTAGAGGTCTCAGATAAGAGACTTTTGGAAAGAAAAGTTTATCAGGAAAGCCACCTGAGGTAAGCTAAATTGAATCTCAGTTAGCTGAGAATTTTGACTAATTTATTCCCCTGTTCCACTTGCATGATGGATACATCTCTTTAACAATATGTTGATTTTTTATAAGGCAATGCAAGATAGTGGAATAATTGCTATTGAATAAAAATCCACAATTGTGCTGTAGTAAGATATTTGTCTTGAATAGCATACAGATGTATGTTGATGACAAAACTGGTTTAAATGAGTTGAATGATCATTTTATAAGAAAGACAGATTCATTTAATTTGAACCCTGCTCAGAGAAAGTCAATAAGAGATTGCCAATAGAAGCAATTACATGTTAAATGGAATTTGTACAGTACATTTGAGTGTAGAGCTTGCTTTTCAATTTTTTTGCATAATTGCAAATGATTACATTGCAATGAGACAATCCACGCTGCACGTCATGGGGAATGTTAGTGCTTCTCTTTGCTAACAGGCTGAAGCCACAGCTTAATGCCTAAGGCTGTGGGTGGAAATAACAGAGACAAAGAATAAGGAGGACAAGGAGAGTCACTGTTCAAGTTTTCAGTATTAAAGTATTATATATAATGGCTGAGCAATGAAACCTGTTCAGGAGAAAGATCCTTGCTCAATAATTTATCCTTTTTTGCTCTTCCTCTTCCTCCTCCTCCTCCTCCTCCTCCTCCTCCTCCTCCTTTTTCTTCTCCTCCTCCTCTCATCCTCCTCATTCTTCTCCTCCTCCTCCTCCTTCTCTTCCTCCTCTTACTCCTCTCCTCCTCCTCCTCCTCCTCCTCCTCCTCCTCCTCCTCCTCCTCCTCCTCTTACTTCTTCTTCATTATTGGTGTTGATCTGGTAGTATATATTCAAATACTAAATTCTGTACATGAAGTTTTGGTTGCCCCAAGACAAGCAAATTCTCATGTATAGCAACTTTTTTGGGCAAACTTTTTCCCAATTTAATTGGTCAATAAAAGACTAAGCCCGTGGTTAGGTAATATAGAGGAGAAGATGTGACTTCTTGGGAGGGAGAACAGGGTAGAAGAAAGAGAAAGGTCTTTTCTCCAGGAGATACAATAAGAGATAGATGTGACTATGGGCCTGGAAAACATAGCTAGCCACATGGCTGGATGAGGCTAGCTGGTCAGGTCAACTTTTATGAGCTAGTTGATATTCTGCCCAGCTGAGGCCTAAGCTTTGTAATATTAAAATATCTCTTTATGTTTAATTGTGGAACTAGCTGCGGAAAATATTAATTTTCTGAATTAACCAATATACATAGAATAATTATAATTTTATGTATTATTATTATTCATATTTTTCTTGAAGAAATATTTTTAGAGTCACTGTCCCGTATCATCCTTTTTTTTCTGAGTCACTGTTGATGGAAATAGAAGATAATGAGTTTCATATTGCCTTCATGTACTATGCAACCTTTGAAAATTAGAAGACATTATTTAAATTCTATAACTTTTCATTCATTGATAAGGACACCTTAATATTCACTGGTTATGAACTTGAATTCTAGGTTTTCCAGATTTCCTCCAGTTTTAGTTAAATATCTTCCATACACCAGTTCTTGTACTAGATTCCAATATAGAGTTTATTTGTTCATACTTATATTTAACTCTTAAATATAAAATTATGGGTAAGGTACATTGTTCATTTCTCATGTGTCATACATGGTATATTAGTCAGGGTTCTCTAGAGTTGCAAAATTTATGAAATATCTCTATATATTAAGGGAATTTATTGTGATGACTTACAATCCTTAGTCCAACTAACCTAGCCACAAGCAGCTGTGGATAAGAAGTTCAAGAATCTAGTAGTTGGCTCAGTCCCATGAGTCTATGTGTTTCAGCTGATCATCTTTAGAAGTAGTTTCCAGAAGATCTGCTGTCAAGTAAGTGCAAGCAGTAAAATAATAGCCAATCTTTCTTCTGCCAATGTCCTTTTGTAGGCCTCCAACAAAAGATGTGGCCCAAAATAAGATGTCTACAACCACACCTGGATCTTGTACTTGCTTTGTCCCAGGCTGATCTTCGATTCAGAGATCTCCTTGCCTCAGTCTCCTGAGATAAAGGTGTGTGCTTCCTGGACTAGGCTTAATATTTTCATGGCCACTGTACCTCAAGTTGCCCAAGTCTAGATCCATGTCAGAATCTTCTATCTTCCAGCCTCAAGATCTAGATCAGAAATGTGCTTTCAAATTCTGGATTGTAGTCCATTCCAGATATAGTCAAGTTGACAGCCAAGAATGTCTACCACACATGGCAAGGAACAAAATAAGAAAAATTTTAATTTTAGCCACTTGTCCTAGTGAAATAGAAACTGTGATCAAAATAGTTACCAGACCATTAGAAGCCCATTAGGGAAAATATATTTCCTTCTGGTCAAAAGAATGTATTTAACCTCTGGGTAGAAACATACCAAGACAAGTCAATCAACTGTCCATGGGTCCACCAGACAATAGCAGCTTTTCCTGAAGCCATGCTAGGGAGATGGGAGGAATTTCCTTACTGGAAAAATGGAATGTTCCTTCTCAGATTTCCTCCCTTTTGTATAGACAAGCAGTAACCATGTGTTTAGGTAAATCTATCTGATCTCAGTAGTTCTTACTCAGGAAAGTATATGCCCCTCTTCTTCTTTTTTAGCCATCTCATTTTTGTCCATATCTGGTCATGTTTTTTCCAGATATAATGACATTTTTGCACTGTTTTGGTAAGTATGACAGAGACATGTGACACTTCCTGTCTGCTTACAAAGAGCATGGATTTCTCCTCTCTGTCTCCCTCCTTAGTCATTCAGATTTATAGCTTGCCTGTATTAGAGTGTTAAAACACTCTAATAAAGTTGGCATCAGACTTTCTCCTGAGTCTATTTTTATATCATTTTATTAA
Organism: Apodemus agrarius; assembly: GCA_964023405.1. Lineage (NCBI taxonomy): Eukaryota > Metazoa > Chordata > Mammalia > Rodentia > Muridae > Apodemus > Apodemus agrarius. Next base: position 134,723,006 of record OZ030006.1, read on the forward strand.
GGAGACTAATTTCTGGAAACGTTTTTGGAGGCTACAAAATTTTAAGGAAACAGCTAAGACTCATAGCCCTTTAAATAATGACAGATGCCTACATTTTTAAACTTCTCTTATCACATGAACTGATGGCTGACTCTAGTCTGTATCTTCCAGCTGGTATTTGTAAAGCTTGTAATTAATTAGGTCAAAGAAACTAAAAAACTTTCCATATCTATACGTTGCATAAATTGCCAAATAGATCTGGAAATACACCAATGTAAAAATCTCACCATAGTAACGATACTTGGTACTTTTATATGTAGGATTGCTTTTGTATTGCCTCCAAAACATTTGTCACCAAATGATTTTTAATGAAAAAAATGTAGAGAAAATATTCTTGTATCAGTTGATGAGGGTCAACTACTACATCTTAGATTTATGGGACTGTACTTAGAAGCATAGGGTTTTATGTAATCTAGAATGCAACTAGAGAGAAAATGGTAGACTAATGAACAGCCCATATGCTTTTGATCCAAAATACTAGACAAAAACTGTTAACCAGAATTCTAGATGATCATCATGCTGCCAAGCCTGGTCCTCTTCCACTTGTTGATTTCCTGTATGGATGATAATTGTGCTGCTAAGTCTGCTCCTGTCCCATGTATTGTTGACCTGAAATTTAAGTAAACATCTATCTTTTATCCTTGGTCTTCTTCTATTAGTCACTTGCAGAAATGTAATCAGCACCATCAGACAAGCTTGTTTCCAGTCTGTACACTTACAACTCATATTAAATGTTGGTTTATTCTCTTAGGGATTTGGAATGGAAACAGACTGGATTTGTAGTAATTATTCAATTCATTATGTCAGCATAATCAGATAGTGCAGGTACAATCCAGATAATTCAGCTTATAATTAAAAAAATGTGTAGTAGATTTGTATCTGTTTGTTCAAATGTTACCCAATTACCCTAACTCATCTGAATGTATGTCATAAAGTTTATGGCTTGAAGAGAATAAAAAAAACCCTTTGGTTAAGTTTCAAATATAACAATATTCATATATCCTATTATGCTTTCTTGAAAATTTATTCCTGTGTGTGTGTCTGTGTGTGTGTGTCTATCAGTCTCTCTCTCTCTCTCTCTCTCTCTCTCTCTCTCTCTCTCTCTCTCTCTCTCTCTCTCTCTCTGTGTGTGTGTGTGTGTGTGTGTGTGTGTGTGTGTGTGTGTGTCTGCACAGACATGCTGCTTGCATGTAAGTACCTCAGGTGGCCAAATGAAGTTATTAGATTCGCTGGAGCTAAATGGTAGTGGGAACCAAACTTGAGCAGCAGGATTTGTTAGGCACTGAAACATCTCTCCATCCTACACACCCCAGAATTTAAGTTAATACTACACAAAAGAAAATTGTTGTGCAATAAATGAATTTATTTGTATGCCTGTATATACATACATGTGTCTGTGTGTTCAGGAATGAGTGTACATGTCCTGTGGAGGCCATTGGTCATCATCGGATATCTTGCTCAATCAATGTCATGTATTCTGAAACAGCATCTCTCGCGGATTCTGGAGTATGATAAGTTTGCTTTACCACCTTGTCAACAAGCTCCAGGAATTCCCTTCTTTCTGACTTTCCAGCACTGAGACTAGAGTTTCCAGCCAGCAAATCTCACGTCTTTTAGATAAATTCTGGGAATAAAACTTGGGTCCTTACACTTGAGTGGCATGCATTTTATACACTATACTATCTCCCCATCTCCTCTGCATTACAATTTGTCTAGAGCAAATTATTTTAACTACACTTCCAGAGATGGTTGCATAAATTTGTATGATGTGGTATTAGGTAACTATCATTCTGCATATTAAAAATAGTACATAGCATGAGAATATTCTCATTGTACAATATTAATGAGAGTGGAAGAAAAAATGTTTTTCTCTAAACAAAACACTGCATCATTTGGAAGGATATGTACAGACTTAATTTTCTGAAAAATATGCTAAATTCTTATCTTTAGCTGGTATGACCAGTAGTTCATTTTTGTTCATTTTGAATAATACTCACCCTTTCTATGCTGGTTATATAAGTTTTCAGACAACAAAATGTTTAAGAGATATAAAACAAAGTGATAGAGATTCATGTCATATAAAAATTTATAAGTTCACTATAACCCCATAGTGTATGAGTGTGTGAGTGCGTGTGCCTGAGTATATGCATGATTTGTCCATTTCTAGGATGACTCTGCAATTCATATTCTTAAAACATTAAGAGTTTTAAGAGCAAGCTAAGTCATTTGCCTCAAGGATAACAATAATAAACTTTATATTATTTTTCAGACACATGTTTTTATTTTTAAAAAATTTTCAGACAGTATATTTTGATAATATTTTCTCCTCCCCCAACTCCTCCTGGTTCCTAAACATTTCCCTACCCACCTAATTTTCTCTCTGTGTGTCTCTCAAAACTGAAAAACACTAACAACAAAAAGCCAAAGAATAAAATTAAAAATAAACAAATACAACCATACATAACAAAAGAGCTAATACCAAACCAAACAAAAAAGCAAATAGCCAAACAGCAACAACCAAAAATCGATAGAAAACATTAAGCCCCATTTGTGTTGGCCAATTACTCCTAGGCATGAGTCTGGCCCTTCCGTCCTTTCCAACCCCTTTGTGATAATTTCCTGGCCTCAGAGAGGAAAATGTAAATGTCATGGATGTATCATTTAATAATGAGCAGTTAACTATCACTTATTCTTAGCATGTAGACCAGTTATGATTTTATCCTTTAGCATTTTCCACAGCACAAAGAAACTTCTCTTACCAAGGCTGAGAGCAAACCAATCTATCTGTATAAACAGAAACACTTAGAGGGAATCAGACAACAGCACATGTTAGCAAAACAACAACAGTAGATTTCTCCCAAGGGCTTATCACCTCTCAGCCCTGGAAGTTTAACCAGACATGGATTTCCTCTTGTACAGTGACCCTCAGAGCCCATATGAAAGTGATTGGCTAACCCTTTAAGAATCATGACTCTATGTGAGTTATAGAAACACATCTTGCCCAAGAAGGTCAGCCCTGGAGTTCTGAGTCCACAGCGGGTTAAAAATCCTTCAAGACTTTGTAGCCCTAGGCAGCCCTTTAAATATTGTTGAAACTAGTCAACAAAGAGGAAGCTTGCAGCTCAGTTGTCTCCATAGAGACAATATTTAGTTCATACAGAGGTATTACAAATAGGAATGCAAAACTAAACTACAAATTTGGGGAGCATAATATACATGCAACGGGCTTATAAGACAGGGAAAAAAGCCCTTACCACGTTTTTTGAGACAAAGAACATTCACACTGCTATTGAGTTTGTGTGTGTGTGTGTGTGTGTGTGTGTGTGTGTGTGTGTTGATAATCTACTAGTAGATAAGGGGTCAGCTCTTAAGAGTGGTTTCAATCCCCAGTGAGTCTTTAATGGAGAAAACTAATTTTGTCATTATAAGCAGTTATAAACCAAAGTTAGCTTCATGTTTAGGGATCAGGCATTGTGTTCATATCTACACTCAGAGACTTATGCAAGCTTGCTGCTGCAGTTTCTGTGAGTTCATATGTGGGACTGTCCTTTAGAGGACTTTGGTTCCTCCATCCACTTTTAAAATATTTCACTTCCTCGTCTGCAGGATTCACTAAGTATTGAGGGAAGGTATTTGATGGAGATGTTGATTTAATTAAGACTGAGTGTTCCAAAGTCTCTCATTCATTACACATAATTCATCTTGAGACTGCATGTTTTTCCCATCCAATGCAAGGTGAAGCTTTACTGATGGTGGCTGAGCAAAATCTGATTTACCGTATAGCATAATGTCATTTGAAGTCATTGTATACCTGCTTTCCTTTAGCAGAATAGTATTTGGGTTTTCCTGTGTTCTTAGCCTATCGAGTCTCAAGTTCTTGGCCTCCTGTAGAGGGTTGAGAATGGGTTCTACTTCATGTGGTAAGCCCCACTGTGTGTCTTTGAAATGTTTGTATGTGTGTGTGTGTGTGTGTGTGTGTGTGTGTGTGAGTGATTGTGCCTTTTCTGGTTTTTGTGTTTCTTCTTCAGTTTTCTTGTGCTTGTTTGCTTCATTTGTCTTATTCTGTTTTGTATTTATTTTATCTTATTTCATTACTATTATCATTTCTTTTTTTTAGCTGCCTATTTGTATTCATATGAGAGAGGGAAAGAGAGAGAAGTGTGGTAGGTAGGGAAGTGGGGAGTGGATCTGGGAGGAGGTGTAGAGGATAGCAGATATTTTATGACATGTAAGTGTATGTGTTTATGTGCATATGTATATGTATGCACGCATATGGAGGTTCAGAGGTTGATACAAACTGACTTCTTGATTGTTCTCTACTTTGTTTTTCTGAGACAGTTAGTTCTCTGGCTAAACCTAAGCACACCTGTTTAGGTAGCCTGGCTAAACAGTGAACACCAGGAATCCTCTTGTTTCTTCCTATCTGCATGTGCTGCCTCTCTATAGGAGTGCCACCAAGCCTGAATAATAATAATAATAATAATAATAATAATAATAATAATAATAATAATATGAAGAAGGAGAAGAGGAAGAGGAAGAAGAAGAAGAAGAAGAAGAAGAAGAAGAAGAAGAAGAAGAAGAAGAAGAAGAAGAAGAAGAGAAAGAGATGCTGAGATACAAACTCAGGTTCTCATGCCTATTTGGTGACACTTTATTGACTAATCCATTTCTCAGCATCCACGATATTTTAAAGCAGAAAAAATAATAAATTTGAGCAATTTTCCAAGTACAAATGCTCTTTTGAATATTTTTCTTTTTTCTAAACAACAAAGTATATTATATGGCTTCCAAGGGTGAAAGTCACAGCTACCCTCAATTTGACTCATATTAGTTTTTTGTTTGTTTGTTTGGGGAGGAGTTTTAATGCTTATCGCTCTCATCTCAGTTGGCTTTGAAGAAATTAAATTAACAAATTAGACCATGTTGTTTAAAAAATATGTTTCCTGTTTAAATTTATTTATTTATTTGTTTGTTTGTTTTATGTGTCTTAAGGAAAATAAACGTGACTTTTTTTATCTTGTCCAATTTGAGATATGTCTATTCTATCCTTACTACCCCTTCCTATGCTATTTATTCATTTTCACAATTGTCACATTTTGATTATATAACCACAAAGAGATAAAGTTCCTATGTCTTATGAGACAAGACAACACAGCCTTGCATTTACCATCAGAGTCTTCCATGGTGTCTTCTAGAATGTTCAGCTACAATATCCAGGTCAACATTGCCTTCTGGCTTTGTACATCAAGCCACATGAACTTTGTACTCGTTCTTCCACAAACTCTTGCAACCAGAATGATTAAAATCATTTGCCATAAATCATTAAGGGCAAATTATATAGATAGGTAGTTTATATTTCTACATCATTGACAGGTAAAATGAGCAATGGATTAGCTTATCAAAATCACATTTTTAACAAAGACTTCAGTGCTTTTCCCTGGGAAATAAGTCACCATAAAAGGGGGCTGGGGAATGCATAAGAAGTTTTAGAAAGCTGTACTTGATACTGCTTATAGGTTCTGCTTTTGATCACAAAATTAAATCAGAAACATTATTTGGGGACTCTTGATTTTATTATGAAAATGTGACACCAACATTTTTGTAACTGTCTTCAGCTAGCCAAATGAGAAGATTTTTTTCTTTGTTTGTGACTATTCATTATGAACAGAATTAATGTTAGAAAACATAAGAGGACCTAAAGCAAAATGAGAGGAATCCCCACTGGAAGGTAAAAATTCCCAAGAGTTTGTAAACCACAGAAAAATGCTAAGAGTTGTGGTGTGTGTGTGTGTGTGTGTGTGTGTGTGTGTGTGTGTATGTGTGTGTGTGTGTGTGTGTGTGTGTGTTTGGTGGGGCTTGATTTCTCTTTCTGCATTTGAGTGTACATGCTTGTCAAATTTAGGCTCGAACACCCACAAAGCAATAGTTAGCACTCGCATTTCCTGATGATTATGTCTCAAAGATTTGTTCCAGGTTATCACAAAAACAGCATTCCTGAAATTAAAGGAGAAGTGCTCTGAGACAACATATATTTCTGGACTAAAGAGAGAATTTACAGTTTAGTTTTCTGAGGTTAATGATGGAGGAAAAGGAACTCAAAGATGAGTCTAGAACACAAAAATTAGTGAGAACTCTCGGTCAAGTCCATTGTATACTCCTGTGTTTTCTTCACCCATTGCTGATTCCTACATTCAAGGGACTTGGGTATACTGGATATTTGCTTGTCTGGATTTGGGGTTTATATATTTATTCATTCATGTTATAAAAGTTCTTTCCAATAATGTAGCACTTGACTAAGACTCATAAAGATCTGTAATTTCCATAACTCAATAGAAAATACATTCAAAAATTCAGATTTGTTGGGTAAAATTGCTTTAGCTTAGTATACACTTTGGAAATTGACTTTGTTCAATTCCTTCCTGAGAGTTCTTTAAACATTCTGTTCCCACAGGAAATTCTCTACTTTGTCCCCTTAAATGCTTAAGTGATAAAATATTTCTTCAGGTAGTAGAGCTAGGTATTTGAATGCCAAAGATAGTAACTTATTAACACCGATGAGGAGTGGATAATTTTAAATTAATATACTGCTGATGGATTCTCAAAGTGTCCAATTAAAACACTGAAAATGTCAAGGCTTCACATACTAACGCAGTGTATGGGTAGCAGTGATGATGTCTCGTTAGTGACACAAATGGTGGTTAGTTACAGTTTCGGAGATGATGGTGAACCAAAGAAAACATCATAAAAAGACCTGAATATATACAAACGTGTTCCAGGCCTGAGAGATACTCAGTGGATAGAAGCACTGGTCATACAAGATAGAAGACATGAAAGCTATTGTGTAAAGAGAGAACCAATGAACAAAAGTTGTCCTCTCATTTCCATAGTTGTGCTATCACACAGGCCTTTCCTGCCACCCGCCCACCAGTATCTCATACATACATTTCAAAAAAATAATAAGTAAAACTTTATAAAAGTACACTCAATTAAATAGGGCCTTGAAAGACATTAGTCCTTTTTAAAAAAGCAATTAGAGAAAAATTATCTGCCAACTTTTATGTCATATTATAAAATAAAGCATGAAGGGATGGGTAAGAAAATGAGTGAGGAAGTAGTTTGTAGGACTCTTGGGGCCTGCCACATTTGTTTCTTTTATTATTATTATTATTTTCAATATTCTTTGTTCATATTCCAAAGACTTTCCCCTTTCCCAGTACCCCCCTCACCATATGTCCTCTTCCCCCCTGCCCATTTCTCTGTTCTGGTACTCTCATACAAAACTGGATCCAGTCTTTTCAGGACCAGGGTCCTCTCCGTCCTTCTTCTTGGGAATCTTTTGATTTGCTAATTGTGCCTTGAGTATTCAGAGCTTCTGGGCTCATTAATATCCACTTATCAGTGATTGCATTTCATGTGTATTCTTTTGTGATTGGGTTAACTCACTTAGGATGATATTTTTCAGATCCAACCATTTGCCTACAAATTGCATGAATTCATTATTTTAAATTGCTGAGTAGTATTCCATTGTACAAATATACCACATTTTCTGTATCCATTCCTCCTTTGAGGGACATCTGGGCTCCTTCCAACTTCTGGCTATTATAAATAAGGCTGCTATGAACATAGTGGAGCATGTGTCTTTATTGCGTGCAGGGGCTTTATTCTTTTCTTATTCTGATCTAGTGGCAGTTGGATGCCTTTGATCTATGACTCCCTGAGCCTACTTCCTCCCCTCCCCGGGACTTCAGGCAGCTTTCTCTTTTCAATTCTAATGCCATAAGCTACTTATATATTTATAATTGTGACAGTGGCCTTCATTGGAGCTCTGTGAGGGTCCATTACAGAAGCTATTCCTCTGGCTTGGGTAGAGATATAACATTCCAAACTATCAAAAGCTTAAACGCATTACTAGTTGGGTTGGCCAGTCACCTGGCCAAGGGGTCACATCTCAGAGGTTCACCTTCAGCTGTGCCAAGGAGTTGGGGAGAAAAATTTTTGAATGAAACACTGCATATTTACTTCTCAGAATTCTCATCCCTAAAGCCAGCCAAAGGAGTGCTCCATGTTGTTCTCCAGGGTTTGTCTCCTTTGCTGAGTCAAGAGTCACAGAGAAGTATTTCCTTTTTCTTTGCCTCTTTCTTTTGGATGCTGACCACAACATGAGCACACTCTTTGTTATTTTCTGATAATTTGAGTTTCCTTACTTTTTTCTAAACCTCCCTTCCCTAACAGTCAGCTGCATTCTGCCATAGCTAAATTCAAACAGCATGAATTCTTTCTTTCTGTCTGTCTGTCTGTCTGATGGTCTGTCTTCCCCTACTCTCCTACGTTCTCCTTGGGGCAGAGGCCAAGATTTAAAGCTTGTCTGCCCTGTATTTTTTCCTTAAAATGCTAATAAAATTGTCTGCAAACATCCACTTGAGCCTGAAGTTGTTTTATTTATAAGACTTAAGTACCCTGAGGGAATCCCAAATTCCCTGGTAGCATCATGAGTAGCATCAATCCCCTGAAATAAAGAGGGTTATAGTTACAAAGCCCAAAGAAGCTGATAACAAGGCTGTAGCTAATCCCATTAAACTGGAAGCTTTTCCTTTCTCCCTGGCCTGGATCCAGGTTGCATTTAATTAATAAAGTGCAGGATTTTCTTAGCAAAAATGTATAGGTGGAATGGAGTGTGGTCCATGTTTGATCAAAGCAAGCAATAGTAAATTGGGACTTAAATATTTGTAAGAAAAGCCATAGTCCATGTCATGTCTTTCCATCACTCTGTATGTTCTTTATTCTATACAGTGTTTTATTCCTATACTTAATTGTAATGGCATTACTGGGGAGGATGAGTGGAATCTTGCCATGACAGCTTTGACCCGGCAATGCAGGTTGCTCCAGTGAAATTAATTGTTAAATGTGATTAGCTTTGGGTCACTTGGGATAAAAGCAGGGTCTTTATTTCATAATTGAAGGTGGAACTTAATGAAAAAGGTTATTTTTGTACTATTATGATAATTGTAATTCCAGAAGCATAAAAAAATTTTGCAGTGTGGAATGCAATAGAAATATATGAAGGAGATTCCTTTTCAATATTAAGCTGCTTGAAAAATGTATCTCCTAGGCCAGCAACATGACTCAGAAGGTAGAATCCATGCTGTGCAAGCCTGAGTTATATCCCTGGAATCCATGTAAAGTTAGAAAGAGAGAATTAGCTCCAAATGTGCACTGTGACAAAAATACACACAAATCATCATCATCATCATCATCATCATCATCATCATCATCATCCTAAAATGTCTTTAGGCCAAACATGATGACATGTATCTTTAATCGCAGCACTTGGGAAGCAGAGGGGCTAGCCTGGTCTACATAATGTGTTCTTCGATAACCAGGGCTACCTAGTAAGATGCAATCTCATTTTTTATCCATAACTTACAATCTTTCAACGAAAATATGAATTTATGAATACAGATACTCAAACGTATTTTCATGGATCATTCAAGAATTCTTTTCTAAAGTCATTCTGAAACTGCCTGATAAAAGGGAGTGAGGATTTGTTTCCAATTGTTAATTTTACATATAACATGAAATGATATTCCTCAATATTTATCAATCACTTTTACTTCCAGCAGGGAATTGACAGGGTCATAATCAAACATATTTAAAAGACAGTCTACAAATACAGTAAAGATTCTATCATTCTTTTATAGCATGGGAACACAGAGAATCAACATAAAGAGAAGTCTGAAAAATATTTATGCCATGGTATCCCACTTGTTTATGGAGAAAAATCATACCAGTAATTAAAATGTGTGTGGTGGGGCTGGAGTTCTTTGTGGTGGTAGAATGAAGGTTATACATGCACAGGTCCCTGGGTTTGATTGGCAGGTGTGAGGATGGTGATGGAAGGGAGATTCTAGACAAATCATCCAATGGGAGAACTGTGAAGCTGAGAGAAGTCTTACTAAAGATCGGCTCTGCTCAGATCTTACCATATAAGTTATTATTTCTCTTCCAGTTTTGTTGTTGTATTAGTTTGTTTCAACTAATTAGGATTTTGACTAATTTCTCCAAGGTAGACAAAGGACAATGTCCCATTTAATATTTTGATAGCTATGCAACAAATATGTAGAGGAATGGAATAAAGAAAAGAAGGGTCATAAAAAGGATAAGATGATGGAAAATAAGGCAAGGAGAATTGCAAAGGACAAAGATGTGCTGGATGATTGTACTTGAACCTACACTTTAAAATCTTTCTGAAAATATTCAATCAGAAATGTTTTAGTTAGGTACGAGGTGATGCTCTCATAAATGTATGAATTTTGTGACCCAGTCAGACATATTTGCCTCCTCAAATAGCTTCATTTCTTTATGGAACAAGTATCCAAAAATCCTTTCTTCTCACTTTCTGAGATACACAGAATGTCACTACTACCTGTAGCCCCACACTAGCATTTCTTACTCCTAGTTAGCTGCAACTCTGCCTCTTGGTAAGTTGCCCCACATATGTCTTCATCCTCAGCTTCTAGAAACTATTATTCTACTAATTTCAACTTTTCATACTTCACATGTAAATAGACCATAGCACTTTCTTCTCAGTACCAGTTCATTGCACTTTACACAGTAATCTTTATATCTATCCATTACTTAAATGACTGAGCTTCATTCTTTTCTATGGCCGAATAAAATTTCCTTTTGTGTATTCCCTATACTGATGAAAGCAGGAAATGGAAACTGTTCAGACAGAGCAGGGACCATAAATGAGCAGTTAGTTAATTCCAGTTTATATTATCTCCCAAAAGACCATATCTACCTAACTGTACAGATCTGTGTCCTGGTTCTCTCATTCTTCTTCTTCTTCTTCTCCTCCTCCTCCTCCTCCTCCTCCTCCTCCTCCTCCTCCTCCTCCTCCTCCTTCTCTCTCCTTCTCTCCTTATGCTTCTTCTCCTCCTCTTTCTCCTTCTCCTCTTCCTCCTCCTTCTTCTCTCTCTCTTTCTTCTCCCCCTCTCTGTCCTGTCTCTCCCCTTCTCTCTCATCTCTCTTTTTCTCTCTCCTTTCTCTATTTTCACTCTCTCCTTCTCTCCTTCTTATGCTTCTTCTCCTCCTCTTTCTCCTTCTTCTCTTCCTCTTCCTCCTCCTTCTTCTCTCTCTCTTTCTTCTCCCCCTCTCTGTCCTGTCTCTCCCCTCTCTCTCCCCTTCTCTCTCATCTCTCTTTTTCTCTCTCCTTTCTCTCTTTTCACTCTCTCCTCTCTGTCTCTCCTTCCATTTGTCTATCTGTCTCTCATTGTCTTTCTGTTCTTCACTGACTCTTTTACCCTGTATCTGTCTCTGTCTCTGTCTCTTTTTCTTTGCCTCCTCCCCTCTATGTCCTTTTTTTCTTTCTCTGCTCTTGTCTCTAAATTTCTTTCTTTCTTTTCTTTTCTTTTCTTTTCTTTTCTTTTCTTTTCTTTTCTTTTCTTTTCTTTTTCTTTTTGTTTTGTTTTTTTCAAGACAGGGTTTTTCTGTATAGCCCTGGCTGTCCTGGAACTCACTCTGTAGACCAGGCTGGTCTCGAACTCAGAAATTCGCCTGCCTCTGCCTCCCAAGTGCTGGGAATAAAGGCATGCGCCACCACTGCCTGGCTCTTCTAAATTTCTAACTATAAATATAAAATAAGCATTTCTCCAGAATTCACCTGTCTTTTATGAATTTCATTCTTGGAATTTACTATATAGAAACCCAATAGTCACTGGCTCACAGCAGCTTTGGTCACAGTAGAGTTTTCCGAGACCCTAGATGAGACCCTTCTCAAGCTGAGAGACTTTGCTGTTCTCAAAGATACTCCAATATCCATATACCAGTGGATCATTCATTTATCAGTTGATGGATTCTTAGAATGTGTTCTTTCCTTGCCTGTTTTATATAGTATGTCTCTAAACATGGGGTGTACAGATAGATGGGCTGCATGCATGTTGTCCTACTACTACTAGGAAAATATGGCTCCCTTTTTTTGAGGGCTTAGCCTCTTTAATAAAATCATTTAAAAGTATTTCAGCTGTCTTGAAACATCAGATCTCTTTCTAGAGGCAGTACTTAAGACTGTAGATTAAATTTACCTAAATGAAGTTCAAAAACAGCCAGGAATCTTACACCTCTCCCGCAGCGAGCCCCAACTGCTTGACCTAAGCATTGCCGTATTGCCTCTTAAGGCTAGCATAGCACTAACAAGTTAAGCTTCCTCTATTCTGCTGGGGTGTCATTTCTTGGTAAAAGAAGCTCTTATCAGAAATCATGATGTTCTTGTGGTTGGGACCTGCCGGTGGGACTTGGCCCAGAATAACCATTGCCTAGCCGCACATCCACTGGCAGAACATCTGCTACCAGCTGATACTTCCCAAAAAGTCTCTTTTTGCCTATAAAAGGGACTGCTTTTGCTTAAAATAAATGAGGCTTGATCAGAATGTTGTCTTTCCTCCATCTCTCTTGTCTCTTGCCTCTTCATCCTCACCCCCTGTCTTAGAGACCCTGTCTACTGTCCCGGCAAGCCAGGGCACCTTTCCATATGGTTAATAACATGAGGATACACTTACCTCCTCTAAAGAAAGTACACACTATGTCTAGGGAGGCGCTCTTGAAGTATACAAACCATATTTTATTATGAGAACAGTTAGTCCTTTCGTTTTTTAATCTCAAAAGGTTATTGTCTTTAGTTGCCCAAGAAAGTGTCAACTGACTTCCATCAAATGTGTCAGTAGCCCCTAACCAAGCAATTTGTGAAGCAGTTACTTGAAATTAATCATTACACTTCAACTTTCAAGGAGAGCTTGTTATATTCCTTTATTTAAAATGAACATGTTACCAGAGTATCTTATTTAGTGTTTTAATGCTCAGATAAAACACCATAGCAAAAAAAAAAACAAAACAAAACAAAACAAAACAAAACAAGTTGGAGAGGTTTATTTAGCTTATATTTCCAAATCACTGTTCATTATTAAAGAAATTCAGGACAGGAGCCCAAACAGGGCAGGAGCCTGGAGGCAGGATCTGATACAAAGGTAATGGGCTTGCTGCTCCTGGCTTGCTCATGCTTTCTTTCTTTCTTTTTTTCTTTAATTAGGTATATTCTTTATTTACACTTCAAATGTTTTCCCCTTTCCTGGTTCTCCCCTCGCTCTGAAAATCCCATAACCCATTTTCCCTTCCCCAATCAACCCCCCACCCTGCTTCCCTGTCCTGGAATTCCTCTACACTATAGCATCAAGTCTTTCCAAGACCAAGGGCCTCTCCCCCATTTCGTGTCCAACAAGATCATCCTCTGCTGCTGATGTGTCTGGGGCCATGGGTAACTCCATGTGTACTCTTTGGTTGATGGTTTTGTCCCTGGGAGCTCTGGTTGTAATTGGTGACTCATATTGTTGTTTCTCCTATGCCACTGCAAACTCCTTCAGCTCCTTGGATACTTTCTCTAGCTCCTCCATTGAGGACCCTGTGCTCAGTTCAATGGCTGGGTGAGAGTGTCTTCCTCAGTATTTGCCATGCACTAGCAGAGCCTTCCAGGTGACAGCTATATCCAGCTCTAATCGGCAAGCACGTGTGGGCACCCACAATAATGCCTGGGTTTTGTAACTGTATATAGGATGCATCCCTGGGTGGGGTAGTCTCTAGATGGTCTTTCTCTCAGGCTCTGCTCAAGCTTTTGTCTTTGTATCTCCTTCTGTGGGTATTTTTCCCTTTTCTACAAAGGATCCAAGGATCCATACTTTGTTCTTCCTCCTTCTTGGGCGTCATGTCTTATAGAACCCAGAACCACCAGCCAATGAATTACCCCACCCATAATAATGTGGGCCTCACCCCAATATCACCAATTGAGTAAATGCCTCACAGCAGGATTTCCTAAATGAACTTCCCCAACCAAAGCTCCTCCCTCTCTAATGACTCTAGCTTGTGTCAAACTGAGACAAAATCTGCAAGCACACTGAGAAACAGGAGTTGCAACCAAAAGTAAGGATTTCCTCGTCAATGACTCCAAAGCCTGCTATTGTCTGACAACCTGACAAACATTTCCACAAGGAGCAATGGCTGGTATACTTAAGTTCAGGAGTTTAGAACATAAATCTCCCTGCTTACTTTCCATTAGGCCACCTCTATTTTGAACTAGCTTCAAAACAAAGAACTGAAGAAAATGTTAGAGGATTAGTGAAGGTCATCGGCTCTGCATTACCACTGTTCTTTGGTTTCTGTATTTGAAATACAGCTAGTACACAGTGGGCTCTCAATGAATAAAACAACAATACAAGATAGAGTAATCACTTCTTATTTGCTTGTAACCTCCTTATAAGGCTTTTTCCAATTCTAGGATGAATTAAAGTTAGGGACACCTAATTATAAGGTAGTTACTCCAGTATTTTTTATCCCTCATATGGGAGCAACCGAGTGAGTCTTTCATGCAGAAAAGTGGCATGTGGAGATTCCCAAACCTTTCATGTATCTTTGTTCTTTCTCTTATTCTCTGTTTAAAGCCATTGCTTAAGTCCACAGAGCTTGCTACTCATGTTCTGATTTTGCCTTTAAACAGTTGAAAAGCTGTTAGTTTCATGGATGCTTGTCTTGCTAATGGAGTATATTAAACAGCTCCTTCTTTTCTCTGTAGCTCCCTCACATCACAGGATTAGCTTGTTGAATTAGACTTGCTTCGCTTCCCCTTTAACTTAGGGAGTATCTTCCCTGATTAAAGTTGGTAAACAAAATGAGTAACTTCATACTGCAGTGGTGTCCCTAACTTTAATTCATTCTGGAATCGGCAAAAGCACAGCACTGGTTTTAGATTGTATTTGATATTCCTTAACTGTAAAGGGAGTATGACTGGCATGAAGGTATAGCACAAAAGTGATGGTTTGTTGGAATGATTGCTTTAAGGATGCATTGCCAAAAGTTCAATTCTAAATAATGACTGAATCACAACTCATTTTCTTGACAAATCCAACTGAATTTTCCTTTTATCAAAGAAATAAAAGACTCTTTAATTAAGAACAAAGCCAACTGCACTGAAATCATACTTGTTAGTATAATGAGTTCCCAGTGGAAAGTGACTGTATAAGGAATGGACTGTATAAGGAAATGTAATCCACATTTCCAGGTATTCTAGTGACCTCCCTGTCTTTCTGGACTCATTAATGAAAGAAATTCTTTCCAACCAAAGGGAGCAAACACAAAGTTGTGGTTTGTTCTCCCAATAGTGTCATGTAACTATTGATAACTAGAATTTGGTGGAGCTTAGTGTATTAGGAGAGGGTTACTTTTGGGACAGGATCACTGGGTATGTGTTCTAATTCCCTAAATCGACCATATTCTGACTGTGGATTGACAAAGTAGCTCAAATTTTCCATGTGCCTTCTACGTGATTATTGATTGGATTGAATTCAATGATTGAACCTTTCTTAAGAAAGTTGTCACTGAAAGGAAAAGTATTTGCTTAAGACCCCCAAGATGAAGTTCTCAGCACAATGCAAATTTATTTGTCCCAGAGGGACAAAGGTCAGGAAATAAGAGACAAAGGCAGGAGATAGAGCACAGGGGAGAAGGAGAAAGAAACAAGGGAAAGGGGGAAAGGGTATTTGTCACTAAGGGACAAAAGACTTGCCCTGGATAAAGAGGAAACAGACATGGACATCAGAAAATGGCAATATATAAAAGTAAAGGGGGAAGAGCATGTTAGGATGTGGTGTTTAATTTAAATAGACCCATTAATTAGGTGAGTCAAAAGGGGCTTGTGATTGTTAGACCTCAATACTGGATTGAATCAATATTGGATAATTGGACTTTGAGAGTCAGCCTCAGGAGGAGGAAGTGACTGTATAAGAAAATGGACTTTACCAATCAGCTTAAAGAATGGAATCTAACAAATTTTTGCCTGACATGACAAAGCTGGCAGTGTCCTTTCAGTCATCCACTGGAACATAATCAGTAACTAAGACCTATTGATTTTATATTCTTTAAATTATATATTTTCTAACCAAATACAGGTCAGAGATAGTTGACAAAGAATGGATATAATCCTTTGAGAACTTTTTATTTCATGTATATATATGATTTTATTGTTTTTAAGATTTCATACAATATATTTTGATTATCTCTATGCCCCTGCCTCCGCACCTTACACATCTCCCCACATCTCTACTTAATAAACGTTATATTGTTGTTTTTCACGTCTCTTTGTATTTAATTAATTGAGCCCAATTTGTGTTGAACAATTATTCTTAGATGTAGTACCTGCCACAGAGAATGCCACATTCTCTGTCCCTCCCTCTTCCAGCAGTTATCAAAAACCTATAGCCTATTAGCTAGGGGTAGGACTTCATACCTGCATC
This sequence comes from Apodemus agrarius, assembly GCA_964023405.1. Lineage (NCBI taxonomy): Eukaryota > Metazoa > Chordata > Mammalia > Rodentia > Muridae > Apodemus > Apodemus agrarius. Next base: position 134,739,379 of record OZ030006.1, read on the forward strand.
ACTAAGCCCTTCCATACTGAGATTTTGTCTAGCTTGCATTAATGTGAGTTTTGTATATGCTTTCAAAACTGTTGGAAGTTCATATGTGCAATTGCCCTGTTGCATCTGGAAAACACTCTTCCCTTGTAGGCATCCCCTGCCTTGGGTCTTACAATCTTTTTGATCTGGTGTTCTACAATATCTTAACTTTGAAAGGAAGGAGGTAAAGTAGACCTTATTTTAGGCTGAGCATACTGCATTCTCTTTTTCTCCATACATTGAACAGTTGTGTACCCTTGTGTTAATTGGCATGTACTACAAGGAAAATCTTCTCTAATGGAGGTTGAAAGATGTGTTTATGAGTAAAGCCATAAGTTGTTAGGAGCTAACTTTAATGCTTCATTTATTTGACAGGATATAAATAGTAGGTATCCTCCTGGGGCATATCGTCTATCTAGTCACAGATTCTTAACCATGGTAACAAAGCTAGAGCCACTTTTTATATCATGAATCAGGCCTCTCTTTAGAAACTGCTTGGTTACTCCTATAAACATCGCTGCTACATCCATGTTCATTATACCAAGATAATCAATACTAGCTAGAGCAGTGGTGGCACATGCCAGCCTCCCAGCACTTGGGAGGCAGAGACAGGCACATTTCTGAGTTCGAACCCAGCCTGGTCTACAGAACAAGTTCCAGGACAGCCAGGGCTATACAGAGTAACCATGTATCCAAAAAAAAAAAAAAAGATAATCAATAATATATCTCACAAGCTTTGCAGTTGAGTCAGATGGATGACCACCTTTTCCCAATAGTAGCACCTGTCATCAATATTAAGGCTATATAATACAAATGAAGCTTCAGATCAGTCTAACTTGTATTTGCTCTGTTATGAGTCAAGTATCTAATGTCTTAAATGATACATCCTTACAGTCAAGTTCCAAATGATAACAAGGAACAAAGGCAATACCCTGTAAAATTTGGAGAGGGGGCAGGTTATAGAATACCACTGTCTAAAATCTCAAAAAATGGTAACCCATTCCTGCACTGGATAGGATGTCAAATCTAGATAGGGTATTGTCTCCCCATTGTAGGGTAAGGCTACTTAAGCTCACTATATGTATATATGTATGTATATGTATACAGATAGATATGGATATGTATATGATATATATGTATGTGTATATGTACATACACACACACACACACACACACACACACACATATATATACACATAATGCATATATTTTAGAAAGTGTCTACAGTAGGTTTTCATATAACTTTTTCAAAGGGCTTTCAGAGTTAGTTATCTTTCTACAAATTTCCTCTTATACCTTTTCAGCCTCCAACCAAAGTGACCTGTGGTGTGTTTGTTACCATTTCCACACAAAATAAATAAATAAATGCTTTTAAAAAACAGTCTAACAGAGTTAAATCACAGAGGCTAGTCACTTGTAAAGCAATTCCGCAGTAATTGAATAATAAAACTCAGAATAATTTCTGAGGGATGTATAAATGGCTACTGGAAGGATAAGGTTATAACTATGTTTGGAAAATAACCCAGAGTAACCAGATTTTCACTATTTCCTATTTCATTGCAATGACATAGAGCCATGAGTGTCTGAAATTTCTTTGTAGTCAGCAGAAAGTGGAGCAGTCTGTAATTTCTCTAGTTGAAATCAGGGGAGACTGTGAGGCATATTAATTCTTTCCACCCACTATACAACCTCCAGTATCATAAGTGAAGCCTATATGGGCCAATTATGCATGAATTTTGTGTTAAACTGATTAAAGAAATTAAATTTTTATAGTCAGGTTATTAAGATATTTTTGTGAGGAGTCTGTCTTCACAGCATCTTTCACTTGAGTTTAATGCAAAGCAGAGGAGAAATGACATTACACAAAATATTAATAAAAGAAGGTGGAATTCATGGTCTGATAGAGGCTGAGAAGCAGGAGAAGGTAGAGTCAGATGGACCAGTGAAAAGAACATCCAGGATATGCAATGTTTGCATAGTTTTTTGCTAAGTTGTGATCTTTCAGAAAGTCCCAGAAGTGATTTATATTCTGATTTGACTTACTTCCTCTCAGCAAAGTGTGAGACAGATATAAAAATAGAGCCACCCATGGAAGCCACAGGCAATGCGAGGAATACAGGTTCCTCCAGGCAGATTTATCATTAATCACTGACAAACGCAATGCATATATGTTATTGCTAAGGATAATATTTGGTCATATTGTTGAAGGGACTTATAATCAAACATAGTATGGAAAATGCATTCCGGAAAATTTTTCTTCCCCACCTCTTTATTCTATCTTTAGCATGAAATAATTTTATTCATGAACAGAACATGCAGGGTCTACCTGAAGCTATTTTCAGATGAGTCACAATTGTTGGCATTTGATACAGGCGATGGGTTACAGAGCAAGAATCAGAAATAACAGGAATGAAAATAACTAGCTAGTTGTAGAAGCTAAATGAGGGAATTAGTTTCAGGAAGAGTGTCTTCAAAAGTTGACTGAGGGGTGAGGATTCAACTTTGCATGCAGCATAAAGTAAAACTGAAGAGTATCAGTATGTTCCTGAATTACACTCTCCAGTTGCACTTGTTTACATGGATGTAAAGTATTGCATAACTGGATAGTTTCTACAGTTTCACTGTGGGCTTGCAGGCATAAAGTTTGGATTACAGGGTTCAGACAGGATCAGGAAAATCATATGGGTTAGGAAAACAATAAAATATGGAAGAGCTTGTATAGATAAATCAAAGTAGCTAAATATTAGATTTGCATAGGCCAGATGATTAGAATAAATGGCCTTGTCATCATCTTTAAGACATAGTCCAAAGACCCTCCTGTGATCTTATTGAAACTATCCTCACTTCACTGTCCCTATTGTCCATCTGTTATAACAATTATCCCATGTTTCTTTTATTATTTATTTGCAATTTTAGTAAATTTTTATATTTTTGATGACAAGAATTAAGTCAGCCCTACTTCAGGTTTTCTTATACTATTGGTAAGTACACACACACACACACACACACACACACAAACACACACACACACACACACACAGAGAGAGAGAGAGAGAGAGAGAGACAGAGACAGAGACAGAGACAGAGACAGAGACAGAGAGACAGAAAGAGAGAGAGACAGAGAGACAGAGACAGAGAGACATACAGAAAAAGAGACAGGTATGATTGCTCACTTCCTAACTGACATAGAAGACATAATGAACATGGTGTCTAAGAACAAGCTAATCCAAATTTTGACCATGGCTACTCTGTAAAGGTAAAGCTGGACTCACTTTAAGAGATATGTCTTAAGTAATTTATATGGATTTCTTTTTCTGGGAAATAGAATAATTCCTATCAAATCAATTTCTTCAGGCTGAACAAGGATATATGTGACTCACCTCTGTTGGATGTGATAAAAACTGAACTTGAATATTCTTGAACAAGACATTGCAGATGGATAAATGAGAACTATGTAAAGGGATTAGACCTCCAGATGCTTCTAGGTGAGAAAAGAACAGACCTCAGGAGGCCTCTGAGCCTTCTGGTAGTTTTTCATCTCTCTAGTTGGACTAAAGACCTGGGCCTATAAGAGCTGCATATTTTTAAATGCCAGCTTCCTTTATCCAAATTTTGCACATATCAGAATATGGGTTCCAAAAAGTATAAAGAACCTACTTACCTTCCAAACTTTAACAAAGGAAAAACTTCTAACTATTATAGGAAAAAAAACAATAACTGATAACACCTATGACATCCTTTAGAATCTAACCCATGTTTTTTCCTCATTTATATCATTTACATTGCTGGAAATCAGACTCTCTGAGTACCAATTTCATTTCTAAAAGACCAGAGGAACTAAGTGCACAACAATGGTGGTGCATTTAATTCTACATTCTAGACTCAGGACAAAGGATGAGAGACATGATTGTTAAATAAAACACAATTATTTTTAAAGGCACTTCACACCTCATGCCAAACACAGTGCTAACACAAAGAAATGCCTAGTAAATAATGTAATTAAAGTTATTACCAGGATGAAATAGAAAATTCTGGATCCTGAGTATGTCTACTGTCTATAATACCTTCTACAAAATAATCCATTGCTGTCAACAGATTTAAGGTTGAAAATATTTTTTTCTATATTTTTGAAACATCTGTCTTCCTTCTATCAATAAATAGCACTATTTATTCCCCCAAACTAGGACAGCATTTTGCAGTTGTTCCCTGTCCAGACAGTAATAGCTGTGGCCACTTCTTTCTTTCCCCACAGATATAATCCTAGAGTAAACTACTGACCACTCAATGGGCTGCTGAAATAGCCTTTTAAACACATTCTTTGCTTCCACTTTTGTCCCTAGTGGATATTTTCTCTCCAGAAGCCAAGTGACCTTTTCACAATTTATATCTATGGGCTTGAGAGTAGGAGGTAGTTTTATGAGACAAACTTTCCCTGATTCACTTTTTCAATAACAATTACCTCATTTCAGAGGGCCAGAAGTACAGACTGACGTTATATGTAAACGGTACGTGTGAGACCATGAACTCGCCTCTCTGAATGCATATGTATAAAAAAAAGATCCATCTACCAAATTCATCTTGTAAAATGAATGCCTTTTCATTGCAATTGTATGGTAGCATGATTCTTGTGCATGATATTTCTTATCCACATTGCCTCTTTAGGTGACTATGATCTTCCATGACTGGCTTTCTTGTCCTATAGAAAAAAATATCTTATTCTTCCAAGATTTGAACAGACAATGCTTCTCTTTCTGCCTCTCTTGTTCTCTTTTGCTCACACTCTCTTAACAGCATTTCATTCTATACCTCAAACTGGTCAGGAACTCTAAGATACACTTGCCTCAAACTTTCAAGTGCTGGACTTTGGCCCTAAGTATGTTTTCAGATTGCTGTCCTAAGAGGCTCTTCCAGTGCCTGATGAATACAGAAGTGAATGCTCATAGCCATCCATTGGACTAAGCACAGGGTGCCCAATGGAAGAGCAAGAGAAAGGAACAAAGGGAGCTGAAGGGGTTTGCAACCCCATAGGCGGAACAACAAGATGAACAATACAGTACTCCCAGAGCTCCCAGCGACTAAACCACCAACCAAAGTGTACACATGGAGGGACCCATGGCTCCAGCTGCATATGTAGCAGAGGATAGCCTTGCTGGACCTCAATACAAGGTGAGGCCCTTGATCCTGTGAAGGCTAGATGCCCCAAAGTAGGGGAATACCAGGACAGGGAAGCAGCAGTGGGTGAGATCATGAGCAGGGGGAGGTGAGATGGGATAGGGGGTTTTCAAAATGGAAATGAGGAAAGGGATAGCATTTGAAATGTAAATAAAGGAAATATCCAGTAAAAAAATGCCTCATTGCCACAGCTTTCCCTGATATCCTTAGTTAATATTTTCCACTCCCATTTGCCCATTTTAGTCAACTAATATAACTCTTATAGATAAGAATCATCCCTATGATGTTTATTATAATTAAGCCTACATGAGGAACTTAATGATGACATGCTGGTAAAAGAATAATTGCCATAGAGAGCAGGACACTCACAAATCTGAACTGTCACAGTAATAAAATGCTGGAAATTGGAATTATGGTGCAATCTCTCTCTCTCTCTCTCTCTCTCTCTCTCTCTCTCTCTCTCTCTCTCTCTCTCTCTCTCCCTGTCTTTCTCTCCTCTCTTTCCAGACATAGTCTTGCTATATATCTACACACTCTGTAAACAAAGCTTGCCACCTGCCTCAACCACCCAAATACAGGGATTATACACATGTGCCAATATGCCCAGCCTATAGACATTGTTTGAAAATTATTTACCACAAGAAGATAAAGCCTTCTACTCCTATTGAGGTATGAGTAGCTTTCTGAATTCCCTGAGTCAGTCTTCAACTCATCATAACTTAGGAAACCTCATTTATATTTGAAGAGGAAAATTAAATAATTGTCAGAATAATAGTAAGAACTTGCCTGGATTTCTCAACTTGGCATTTGATGAATCAGGGACCATAATTAATGCAAATGTCAGTGAGATCCTGAGAAAAGCTTGGTATATAATAATAAATTCAGTATTATTTAATTTTTTTAGAATTGTCACATTGACTGGGAGAATAATGTAAAGCTTCGAGTTTCAATAACAGAAGCAAGTAGTCAGGAACATGTTGACTGAACTTGGACTAATTTCTGTCTTGTTTTTGTCCTTGACTTATTTGCCTATTTAGTTGACATGGAGACTCCCATACTCTAATTGACTTGAAACTGTATGTTCCATTCTACCACTGAACTTCTGATATTCTGGTTTGTCCTGTTGAAGGCTGGAATGACAGGAGTGTGCACCACCATGCATGGCTTGAGTTCCGATAATGCTGCTTGCCTCCACAGCACAAGCGAAGTTTGCTAGCTTTACATTATATGGGCCTGTAGACTGTCTCATATCAGCATTCCTCAAACACAGATGAAAGCCTTGCAGAGCCCAGACAGCTACCCTTAAATCTGTAGGAAGAGGAAACTAAGAAAAAGAATAGCTAGTGCCAAGCAGCCTTCCCAAGGTGCAAAGGAGGATGGATGTCCTAGTAAAGCACTCTGGGACTGGCCTACTTATTTTGTCAGTTTAGTCTGGGATAAATGAGGAATGTTAAGACAAATGCATCTGGGAGCCAAGAAGCTAAACATGGGTGGGGTGAGCACATGAGTTCTTGTTTCTGTGTAGTCCATTTTATTTATTATATGGGTTTAACCTCCTTGGAAAATTATCAACAAGGAATGGTAATATTATTTAGGGCTCTTTTGATAATGATGCTGGCTGCACTGCTGGAGCTTTCCAAAATTATCAATTACAACTGGAGCTTTAAGTCTTTGGCTTGTTTGCTGAAGGTATCACTAACCTAAAGTGGGTAACAAATTTCCACTCAGCCTAGAGAGAACAAGAAACCTAGAGAAAGAATTTCCACACTTAACCTTTTTTTCCCCCTGATATCCCATGAGAGTATCAAAGCTGTGACTAACTGCACAATGTAATCTGTCAAGGATTTCAGGTTAGGGTCCTCCAGAGTCGGTAGTTAAGGACGGCCTATGAACAAACTGGCAAGTTGACTCATTACTGAATTATTGCATAGAAAGGGGCATTCCTTCACATGATGTAGGATGAAATAGATCCTGATATTTAAAAAGACTCTCATGAAGACTACTGGCTACAAAAATTTTAATAATGTTAGAAATGAACAGTAAAAATTAGTGTCTACTAGAAATGCTTTTACTATATTCTCTCTAGAGCATAACAAACTTGGATGGGGCAGAATTAACCCTTTACCTAATACCATTTGCAAATTTCATTATCTTTATAACATCATTTGATGCCTTTTTTTCAAAGAAGGTTCCAGGATGTGAGTGTGAAATGAATAGTAAGCTTGATTCTCTGGATATAATGTTATAAATGAATGTGTGTATGTGTGTGTGTGTGTGTGTGTGTGTGTGTGTGTTGTGTTGAGCATTTATACTGTATTTTTATATGCCAGCTGTACAATTATCCATGGAAATAATATTTAGAAATATACACAGGAAATATGTTATTATCTGTTTAGACAATAATAGTATATATTAAAAATACTAGTAATGGACACAAAGAGGATTAAATAATTGTCATATGCTATGAACATAAAACTCAAAGAAACTCAGTCTGAATCAAAGGACTTGGAAATAGGCAGTTGAAAATATGATTTTGAAGGGAGTCTAAGGCAGAAATCAATCTTAAGTAAATTAATATTGACTTAGGAAGGAAGACAAAAAGGTCAGAACCCACAGATGCTGCTAGATATGTTGGGAGTGTCTTGAAATAAATAAGTGTCTAGCAGAAAGTATGGTAAGCAGGGGGAACATGAAATGTAGACATCTGTGTGATTATACATTTTACTTCAATGAATAGAATCCCTTGATGGCTTATTCATTATGTGACCAACTCACACATCATTTCAGTTCTTAGGAGCATTTTCTTTACTATGGCCATAGTGACACCTCTACTGTGGTAGTTTGAATTTGCTGGGCCCAGGGAGTGGCACTCTTGGGAGGTGTGGCCTTGTTGTAGTAACTGTGGCCTTGTTGGAGGAAGTATAACATTGTGTGAGTAGCCTGTGAGATCCTTGTCCTAATTGCTTGGAAGTTAGTCCTCTCCTGGTTTCCTTCAGCACAAGATATAGAACTCTCCGCTCTTTCTCAAGCTCCATGCCTGCTTGGAAGCTACAATGCTTCCAGCCTTAATAATAATGGACTGATCCTCTAAGCCTGAAAGCCAGTCCCAATTAAATGCTATCCTTTATAAGAGTTGGCTTGGTCATGGTTTCTCTTCACAGCAACAGTAACTCTAAGACATCCCCATGACCTTTATTATCTAACATGTGTACTATTGGTTTATTTGTCTTAATCTCAGTTTATACCTGCTTCATTTTTTTGTTTAATTTGCATCTCATAAGAAACTCAGAATACTCTGAGGACTAACATTGTGTTAACAGGACACATTTCCTAGTTTTAGAAGATAAGTTCAAATTGACTAACCACATCACAAGCCACTCACAGTCTAAACAATGCTTGTTACAATCCCATGCATTTTGTTTAATCTCCATGATGGGCCTGGATGATGCTAGGCACCATGATCAGAACTTGCATGGAGGGTTTACAGTTGCATTTACTCTGCCATGTAGTCAAAAACCAATATTCACTGAGCGCCAGCAACACATCCAATGTGCTGTTAATCTCATTCCCAGCAGAAGTGCTGTACTTTGATGAGGCACACTTAAATTTAATAGAGAAGCAAGCTGCCTTATGCCTGATTTAAAACCAGAAAGTGACCCAAAATCCAATAGACAGATTTATGTGGCATGCTTAGAATCAGGCATGTGCCTATTTGCCCATGGAACAGATTTTTGGCCAGTATCCTAAGAGTTGAAATGGCAATCTGGGGATAGTACCTCCAGGGTGAGTGCAAGGGCAGAGAGACTTTCTGCTCTCATACATGTCCCAGATTGTAAAGCTTTCTGTTTGTAGAAATCTGATAAAAGGTATCAAGTAAAATCATCTAATATAACAGCCTGATGCAGATACCAAGGCCATCAGGAAACCTGGAGGGAGCTCTCATCCTGCCAAGGCCATTCTCAGAAAGAGTTGCCAGAGTCAAATGCTGTAGAAGCAGAGACAATGTCTGTGGCTGAAAATTTGAATTATTCCTCTTAAAGTTCAAAGAGCAGCCATGGTTGATTCAGTTTTCAGGGGTATGTGCTATATTATGAATAACTGACTTGACTTTAAAGACAGCCATTGAGTTAAAGGAAAGACAGGAATGTTGTTTCTCCTGCAGGAGAGATTGAGTTCATTCCACAAACTTCTCCTGTGAAGATTAAAATAGAAGAGGACACTCATCATTAACTATTTTGACAAGGCAAATTCTAGGCATATTTGAGTCAAGTGATAGCAATGTAAGCATAACACTAAGACCACAAGCCTCATCAGTTCAGTGAGTTATAACAACTGAGGCGAAGCTCTCAATCACTGCTTCTAACGAGTAGAGCAAAAGAGCCGACAAATAGCAGGGAAGCTTAGAAAGTGTTCTGTCAAAGTAGATGCGGCAGCTGTTGGAGAGTTTATCCTCACATACCACAGGAGTACAGATTGGAGAGACAAATGCTGATGACTGGGATTTTGCCATAGATCAAAACATAGAGCAATGCTCATTTATCGGGTGTCCTCCATGGTATTAAGTTGCATCCTACTTCCATCTGCCCCTCTTTCTTTCCCTGATTTCATCTGTCATCGTACATGTGTGTTTCCCAGATTAAAGTCTCGTCCATTCATTCATTCTTATCATAAATACTTTGGGAAATGCACACTGCATATTGAGTTTCTAGGAGACAAAACTGAAGGTAGCTGTTCTACTCTCATCAACACACATTTCCTTACGCAGGGCAGTCTCTTAAGGTAAACGTAAATGAGTAATGCGTAACAGGATGAACAAGAGTGTTGGGAAATTATATTAACTGGAGCATAATGGGGGCAAATCCTAGGAATTATTCACAATGACATAATACCTGATAGAAGACCACACAGAAGTGCCTTAAGGAAACAAGCATTTATTTTGGTTCACATTTTAGGGTATATAGGAACTCCATAACATTGGGGAGGATACATGGTATCCTGAATGTCATGGTATGTAGCAGGCATATGGGACAACTTAGTCACAGCATTATTGGGCTCTGGCGGGCTTGGCTTTCACCACCTCTGAGGCTTTACTTTTTGAAGTACTTATGAATTCTCTATTGGACCATCTCTGCTCAGCACCTGCAGCTTTCTTCAACATTTCATTGTCTCACAGTTTTGGAACCTCCACACAATGAGTTTTCCATTGGTTTTTATCTTCAGACTTTGTAGAATATCTTCTATAGTATATGGCTGCATCACCTGTCAATTAAAAAGCTAATGACCTCTGGCTTAGGCAGGAAATAGTGGTGGGCCATCTGGGAGGAGGACGAATTCTGGAAGAGAGAGAAGGTGGGAGGTTCACCAAAAAGATGTCAAAAGATGGAAGAATGGTACCTGAGCACAAGTAACCAGACATGTGGCAAAATGTAGGTTAAAATAATTGTTGCTGGGCGGTGGTGGTGCATGCCTTTAATCCCAGCACTTGGGAAGCAGAGGCAGACGAATTTCTGAGTTCGAGGCCAGCCTGGTCTACCGAGTGAGTTCCAGGACAGCCAGGGCTACACAGAGAAACCCTGTCTCGAAAAAAAATAATAATAATTATAATAATTGTGGTGTTTTCATTATGATCTAGTCAGAGAAGAACCTGACTAAATGGCCAAACTGTTTGTAAAAAACTATTTTCAGTCGGAGTTTTATTTCTGGGAGAATGGGGCTGGGAGGAAGAACCAGGCCCTAACTACAACATGATATGTGGCTGGCATATGGAAAAACTTAGTCTCCATGTCGTAGCATCATTAGGCTCCTGTGGGCTTGGCTTCCACCACTGTTGAGGCCTTACTATTTGAAGTACTCATGAGTTTTCTCTTGGACAGTTTCTACTCACCACCTGCAGACAGCACCTGCAGCTTTCCTCATCATTTCTTTAGTCCCACATTTTTGGCATCCCCAAAAAATGAGTTTCCTATTGGTTTTACCTTCAGACTTGTAGCATATAAGTCTCAAAGGATCTGTTCTTAAGGAAGGCCTTCTGACCTCGTAAGCTTCCCTCTTGTCTCCCAATATAAACATTGATGGCTCTGGTACTCATCTCATCCACATGCCTGCACAATCATTACCATGTGGATATTTTAAAGTTCTGCCTCCACCTAGAGTTGTAACCTGGCTCTCCATTACCTTTGCTGTCATGGCCTCTCCATCTGGACTGAGAACATATGTCCTAGGGAATGCACAGCCAGACAGCTAGCCTAAGTGCTGTACCATTCAGAGACTCTTTTCTAATGAAAGTCTTTCAGATTAGTTTATTATTTAGGCCCTTGATTCCTCAGTGGGTACAGTATTAGCATGAAAATATGTCTCATTATCTCTGACAAAAACCACCACATTTCCTTTTAGTGGCCCTAATAATTTCTTAAACAATGACTCCATCTTTGTCTGCATATACATTGCCAACAATGTTAGAGGCATTCTCACTCCTTTCTTTTAAAACTGAAGCTTTTTTTTGCTAAGCTTTCTGCCTTGAAATTTCAGTTTAAAACCAATTGCATGTAACCAGCAAAAGCCATGCTTGGATGTAACGGTGTCTTGAATTTATTCTATCAAACAAATTAAACCATTGCTTTTAAATCAGTCTCATTCAAGTTTCTATTACAGAGGCAGAATATAGCCAGACTTTTGGCCAGAATGTGAAAGACCCACTTATAGCCCAATTTTGGTAGATTCCCTGTTCACTTCTGGAGCCCCATGAGCCTGGTCTTTACTGTCTGTTAGCAGAATGGTCTTCCCTAGGTCCTAGAATTATACCTAAAGTTCTTCTTATAATATCTAGGATTTTTCTAGCCTTTAGGTCCCCTTTTCTACATTCTTCCTAGAAACTAATCCTCAGGGCCCGTGACCTATGCGATTTGGTTTTATCACAGCCAGAAGCCCACTAATGTTTTTAGCCTCTTTTCTTGTCATTGTCTTCTAAAGGTCTCACTGACTCAATTTAAAGAGGGAAGCATTTATTTTGACTTGAATTTTCAATGCCCTGATCCATCATGTTGGGAAAGTATGGAAGCCAGAGAGCTTCAGTCCATTTTGGCTGGAGTTTTTACTGGGCATGTTTACCCCAGGTTGGACTAGTAAGCAAAGATTGCTCAGGAAATGAGCTTACATCACAAATTTTGAGACCTGCCTTATTAGCATTTAGCCTATGTCTGTCAGCAGGGCCATACATGAGACAGCTCTGCTCCTTTCCAAGAGAGTATCACCAGCTGGAGTAGAAGAGTGTCCAAACAAATGAGCCTGTGGGGGCCATTTCACATCCAAATTCAAACAGATGATGACACTAAAATAAAGTGAAGGAGGTTAATACAGAAGGTATGCTGATATCTGGCAACAGCAGAGAGAGTGTAGAAATCAAGAAACAAGATGCTTTTAGGTGTGTGGGGGTGGGTAAAGGGTAGACAGCGATTCAAAGACGACTAGAATAAATAAATTATATCATCAGATTAGAAAAGGGTTCAAAATAGACGGGAGCAGACTCCAAGTTGGAAGACTCTATGTATTTAGGTAACTCTATATACTCAGGCTGTTGTTGCAACTAAGCATAAAATAATAGTGGACAGTTTTGATGAGATGAGAGGCATAATTTATATCTTGAATTCATAGCATAACTGTATCTGCATTGATTAAAACAAAATGGAGCAAAAATTGGTAGTGTGCATTTAATAGATTATTGAAATAATTCAGAAGGAAATAATAATGACTTGAAGAAAGATGTAAAACTTGGATATGCCAGCAATAAACTATAACATTCCACCCCACTGGCTGTAACAGTGAGTTCTTTATAATATGGAAGGAACATAATAAATGTATAAAGTAGTTATAAGATCTAATTTTAGAAAATGTTACCATAGATGTTATGGGGAATGAACACATCTTCCTAGAAGTATGCCAACTGTATTTGAGGTCATCATGGAAAAAGTGAGACTCATTAGTGCAATCTTCCATCACCATAGAGACAGGCAGATGATACCCCAGAGCATCAAGTTAAACAATCACTCTCTTCATCAGTAGGTTTTATGTTGTGCCTAACATAAGCTGGTATAGAAAAATTGGGGCATTACAGAACATCCAAGCTCAAAAATTCAGCCAAAAGGGGAAATTTAAAATTTAAGCAATGTTTAGAAAAAGTTTGGTATTAGAAACAACTTCAAGGGTGATTTACATAGGTTTAACTTATAGATGTTAGTTTGAAATTACTTAACAGTAAGTTACAAAATTAACACACAAAATTAGTAGTATTTCTATATAAAAGTCTTCAACAAAGAAAGAAATCAGGTAATAAAAACCTTTCATAATACCCTCACAAATATCTTGGGATAACTCTAACCAAGCAGGTGGAAGACTTGTATAATAAAAATTGCAAAACATCAAAGAAAGAAATTGAAGACAATATCAGAAGATTAAAAGACCTCCTATACTCACGGATTGGTAGGCATAACATAGTAAAATTGGCCATCCTACCAAAAGCAATGTACAGATTTAATATACTTGTCATTAGAATTCCAGCACAAATCTTCACAGAAGTTGAAAGTATAATCTGCAACTTCATATGGAAACAGAAAAAAAAACAGTATAATTTAAAAAATTCTGAATAATGCAAGAACTACTAGAGATGTCATCATTACAATGATGTCTATATCAACTGTATACAAAACTATAGTAATAAAAATAGCATGGCCTTGGAACATAAGCAGACATGTTGATCAATAGAATGGAGATGAAGACCCATTCATAAATACATACATCTCTGACACTTGATTTTGATAAAGAAGACCAAAATATACCCTATAAGACTAAATATGTTTTCAATAAGTGGTGCTGGTCAAATTAATGGCTGCATGTAGAAGAATATAAGTAGTATCATATTTATCACCCTGTATAAACATAACTCCAAAGTGATCAAAGACCTCAAAAGAATGCCAGATCCCCTAAAACTGATTTACAAGAAACACATCGAGTAGCCTTGAACTCAAATTGACACTCACTAAGATCAATAATTAATATAATAGTAAATAGGACATTCCATTGTTCTAAAGAGTTTATTGTCATGGCAGAAAATGGATGTGTAATTCCATAACCCGTTTCTCAGGGTGCACCTGTGATTAAATACCTTTTTCAGGGAGGAATGTCTGGGAAGGAAGCTTATTGCCTAAGCCCTCTGATCCTCTAGGTACTTCATAATATGGAGAAATCTGCTTTGGGCCTATGTGACCACAGGCCATGTCTCTTTTATATGAGAAGTGTGGCACATGTTCTGAGTTAGGAGTCTAGCTGGGAGCTGAGAGTCACCTAAGCCTTTAGCGTGGGCCCACAGAGTCTCATGGTCTTGACCTGCTCTACCTTACCAAACTTCCTGGCATGGTTTTATGTCCTACACTTATGTTGTAGTCATATAGCATAGTACTCTTCTCACAGGTTGTCCATTGCCTAGGATACTGGGTTGCAATAAAAATCACCACTGCCTATATTGTATAAGCTTGATTTGATTTGAACTAACCTTCAAAGAGGGAAGTTATAAATGAGGTAATCTCAAACAGTTGTTTTAATGATCAAACACATCAAAATTACATCAAACACAAGATAAAATTTGTAATAGTGTCAGGGTTTGGTGCCCAACCATGGGAAAGATTCCAGGTTGAGCCAGTTACTGGTCAGTCGCCCATTCCTTCTGTCTCTGCTCCATTTTTGCCCCTGTATTTCTTTAGGCAGGAACAATTTTAGGTCAAAAATTTTAAGCTGGGTTGATGTTCCCATCCCTCCATTGGGGAACCTTTCTGACTACTGGAGGTGGGCTTTTCAGGTTCCAACTATTCACTATTGGGCAATATAGCTATGGTCATCCCTGTTGAGTCCTGGGACCCTCTGACATTCCAGGCCTCTGGGAATTTCCAGAGATTCCTCCCCACTCCAAGCATATACCCCTTAGCCCCATGCTCCCACCCCTGACAATGACATATTTCCATTCATTCTCTTAGCCATCTGGGCTTCTCTCCTATCTCCCTTATATCTGATCCTGCCCCCACATTTCCACTTTCCTTCCCCTCTCCTTCTCAGGTCCCTCTCTTCCTCTGCCTCTCTCATGCTTATATTGTTCCCCCTTCTAAATGGAATTGCAGCATCCTCACTTGGGTCTTCCTTCTTGTTTCACTTGTTTAACTTCTTAGTGTCTGTGGGGTGTATCATGGGTGCTCTATACTTTTTGGTTAATATCCACTTATCAGTATGTATATACCATACATGTCCTTTTAGGTCTGAGTTACCTCACTTAGGATGATATTTTCTAGTTTCATCCATTTGCCTGCAAAATTCATGACATCTTGGTTTGTATAGCTTAATAGTATTTCATTGTATAAATGAACCACAGTTTCTGTATCCATTCTTCAGTAGGGGGAAATCTATGGAGCCTGACATGACTGTCCTCTGAGAGGCTTTACCAGCAGCTGACTGTGACAGATGCAGATATAGCCAACCATCGGACTGAGGTTGGAACAGTCAGGGGAAGGATTAAAGGAACTGAAGGGGATGGCAATCCCATAGGAAAAGGAACAATATCAACTAACCTGAACCTGAGGGAGCTCCTAGAGACCAATCCACCAACCAAAGAGCATACATGGGCTCATCCTAGGACCCCTGAACATATGTAGCAGAGAACTAACTGCTTTATCTGGACCCAGTGGAGGAGGATCTGCCTAATCCTGTAGAAACTGATGCCCCAGTTCCAACCATTTGCCTAAAAAAATCATGAATTCCTTGTTTTTAATTGCTGAGTAGTATTCCATCATGTAAATATACATTTTCTGTATCCATTCCTCCATTGAGGGACATCTGGTTTCTTTCCAGCTTCTGGCTATTATAAATAAGGCTGCTATGAACATAGTGGAGCATGTGTCCTTATGGCATGCTGGGGAATCCTCTGGGTATATATATCCATGAGTGGTATAAGAGGGTCCTTAAGAAGTGACATGCTCAGGTTTCTGAGAAGCCTCCAGACTGATGTGTAGAGTGGTTGTACCAGCTTGCAATGCACCAGCAGTGGAGGAGTGTTCCTGAGGTAACCCAATCACAAAATAATATACATGGAATGCAGTCAGTGATAAGTGGATATTAGCCCAGAAGCTCTGAATACTCAATACACAATTAATATATCAAATGAGTCCCAAGAAGAAGAAAGGAGAGGGCCCTGGTCCTGGAAAGGTTTGATGTAGCATTGTAGGGGATTACCAGGACAGAGAACTGGGAGCAGGTTGATTGGGAAATGGGCAGAGGGAAGAGGGCTTATGAGAATTATGGGGAAGGGGGAACTGGGAAAGGGGAAATCATTTGCAATTTAAACAAAGAATATAGAAAATAATAAATAAATAAATTATCCAAAAAAAAGAAAGAAAAAGAAACTGATGCCCCAGAGAAGGAATATGCCTGTGGGTGTGACACCCTGCCAGAGGTGAAGGGGAAGAAGATCAGGGTGAAGAAGTCTGGGAGGAGCGATCAGGAGGGAGAGCAACATTTAGGATATAAACAAATAAAATAATTAATTAAAAAAGAAAAAAATTACAGCCAATATTAGATTGTTAATATGGTTTATTTGATCACTAATCAGCAATGACTCAGCAGAGTTATAGCTCCCAGTTGCTTAGCAAAGATATGTATTACCCAACATTATTTACTTATATCATATTAACACTCCTTAGTATTCACTTTAAAAATATTTTAAAACCTTTTTTCCTGATTGCGTGTCTATCCACCCTGTGTGTGTCTGGTGTTTTTAGAGGACAGAGGAGGGTACTGTATGGATCCCCTGGAACTGAAGTTATCTATAGCTTTGATCTGCCAAGTCAGGGCTAGAAATAGAATGTGGGTCCTGTAGGAAAGCAGCCAGTGCCATTACCCACTGATTCACCTCTTTTACCTTGATTCTCTTTTTTCTTTCGCATTTACATATACAAAAATTCAGATCTAGAGAGATGATGCAATTAGGCTAATTAGATACTGTTTATAAACAGTGTTCCTACATGTGGAAGTCTTGTTGTTTGTTAATTTGTTTTGTTGTTGTTTCCAGACTAGACATAAGATAGTGCCATGTTATAGGAAAGAGCCTCAGTTAAGAAAATGTGAAATACCTTAGGTCTATATATAAGTCTATGAAACACTTTCGTGCTTAATGTTTCAAGTACAAGAGCCACTGTGGGCAGTGCTACCATTGAATGCCTGGTTTGGGTTGTATAAGAAAACAGGCTAAGCAAGACATCAGGCTGTATTCTTCCACTGCCTCTGCTTCAGTTCCTGCCATCACATTCCTGCCTTGAATTCCGGAAATCAATGCCATTCTGCCCAAGTTAGTTTGGTTAGTGTTCTACCAGAGCAACAGAAACCTACTAAGAGAAGGATCGAGTTTCAGCCTTTTAAAATTTTCTTATTATTCTGAGATTCACATCTGTGTTACACAACTGTTAACATGAAAATGGTAGTAGGACTTTATTGGGAGGAAGAAATGGCTGTTTCTGGAGAATTAGACAAAGACACTAAGAGTTGGCTGCATGTATATGAAGTTGTTCTCTAAGTGAATGACTTATCTATGTATATGTATTACCGTTTGTAATGGATTTTTAAATTATATATTACTCTACAACAATTCTCTGGAAAGTGTTATATCAGATTGTGCTAATGTTGAATTTGAAGCCCTCAGAGAGATTAGGTGGCTTGCCTAGAGTACAATGCATAATATGTAAAATATGTAGAATATATACACAATTTTTCTGTGCCAAAATCTAGTTCTTTCCATGATATGTTGCTTATTATCCTCAAGTGTGATGTGGGGTTGTTTAGAAAGTATTACTGACATTAAAGAGATCGCAAAATTATTTTATTATTGTTATTATTGTTTTGGCATTTGGACTCAGATTGCTGATAATTCTAAAAGACACTATAGTTGATACTTTCCTGAATTTTATGTAAATGCACAACTGAAAATAAATGCCACTCCAATGTGATGTCTAGGTCTTCTGAGTTCAAGTGATCCCTTTGAAAATCATCAAAGTTTATCTAATTATTTTTCCAGTAGTAAATGCTAATTATAAAAAAGAAAATATTTTATTATAAAGTTATTTATTTATTTATTTATTTATTTATTTATTTATTTAATTCAAGGAACTTATGAGTACCAAACATTGATGGACATAACTTTAACTTTACTGAAACTAGTCATTAGTTTACCAATGTAAACATATATAATGAGATTTCAACAGAGAACCAATGGAAAGTGAGATCTGGTTAGAGATACACATTAGTAAAAATAATAATATGGCTGATTTTATTCTGAATAGATGCATTCAGATGTTAATGATAAAGTGATATTAGTAGATTCTTTTGTGATTCCAGTATACAACCCATTCAGCGATTCAAGAGCCTAAATATGAATGCTTGCACTGAATTATGTATTATGTTCAACCAATAAGGAACTGAGAGAGGCGTCAGAGAGATGGCTCCACATATGATCATATACTGCTCTTGCAAAAGTTCTGAGTCTTTCCAGAACTCATGCAGGGCAGTTCACAGCCTCTTGTACTTAAGCTCTGGAAGTCAATTACCCTTTTTTGACATCTGCTGGCACCTTCCCTCATATATAAATACACTCACACATGTACAAATACATCTAGAATAAAATAAATATAAAAAATCAATCAAGAAAAGTTTATAATTTCATCCCCAAAGCCTTGTCTTAGCATTCTAAAATAAAGACTATCTTTTTTGTTAGAACACATATGTACTCTCCAAAACCTAGACTTATTACTCAGCCTGACTTGTTAGATGTTTTTAATAAATTTCTTTATCCCTTTTCAGTGTACTTTTATCCCATCATATGGCTACTAACTTTCAAAAGCCACTCTGATTTAAATGAAATATATAGCTCAGAATAATCATTGTAATAAATATTCCTGGTGCCTATTCTTTTTTCATAATGTAAGTTTGTGGGCCATGTAAATCATCAAGCTTACAAAACATCCTGAGTGAAATGGCTATATTTTCTTAATCCGTTATCACTGGAAATGGAAAAATGTACCCATTTCTTATTATTTGCATTGTAGCTGACTCTGGGGAAAGACTCACCGAACATGCCAAAGAGACTGAGAAAGCACTTTTTTTATGTCTGGATGTTTGCTTTAAACAGGTCACACTTTTAGTCATGAAAGATGAGTTTAAAAACCTGTTATCAAAAAGTTACTGTCATTAACCAAACAACCCCGATGTTATTTCTAAAGAATTAATAATAATAATAATAATAATAATAATAATAATGTCTGTTTTTCTTAAAAGGAGAGCATTAGAAAGTTAAAAATAAATTAAATTGAGAGAACAATCTCCAGGGAAGTGCATGGTGGTGCCTCTATAATGAGGAACAATCTGTCCATTCTCTGGAGACTGTAGTCAGACTAATATTTCGAGACCTGTTGGATGGATCACCTGTTTAGAAGCATTGAAAAGAAAATGAAGATGCTAAGAGAGAGTTGCAGGGCAATGAATATGGATGTATTACACTGCAAGAAGCCATCAATATTTGTTTGTTATGTCAGTGTGAGGTATAAATCTGTTCACTAATTTGCATTCTACACAGTTAGTTCCAGTGTTCTTGCATGAGCATTTTTGTTCCACAATGAGGACTGCACAGCTGCTTAATGGTGTCATCAAGAATTCAGAAAGTCATGGTCCCTTGGAGATGAAGAGGCAGTGTAAACTGTGATAGCAACTTACAAATCATGAAACTCCATTATCTCCCAAGATCCTACAACCTTCTCTGAATTCTGCCTCTTCCTTGCCTATCTTGATGTGGATGGAGTTAATATTTCTTCCCCTTAGAAAAAAATAAACTTGCTCAGTTTGAAATCCAAGTAATTCCTGGCTTAAGTGATCAAAGTATTGCTTCATTTGCAAGTTGCCTTCAACAGCTGTTGCTTAACTCACTTTATTCTATCAATGAATTTGTCAAAACAATTTTTTCTTTTTTCTTTGATATTTACTTTATTTACATTTCAAATGTTATCCCCTTTCTTCATTTAACTTCCAAAAGCCCTCTATTCCATTCCCACCCACCCACCCACCCACCCACTACTGCTTCCCTGTCTTAGCATTCCCATACACTGGGGCAATGAACCTTCAAAGTACCAAGGACCTCTCCTCTCATTGATGCCTGACAAGCCAATCCTCTGCTACATACATATCTGGAGCCATGGGTCCCTTCATGTGTACTCATTGGTTGGTGGTTTAGCCCCTGGGAGCTCTGGGGGGTAATGGTTGTTCCTACAATGGGGCTGCAAATCCCTTCAGCTCCTTGGATCCTTTTTTTTTCTTTTTCTTTTTCTTTTTTATTTATTGGATATATTCTATATTTACAATTCATTTCCCTTTTTCTTGTTCCCCACCCCCAGAGGTCCCACATGCCCTTTTCCCTCCCCCTGCTCCCTCATCCACCCCCTCCCACCTCACTGTTCTTGTACTCCCCCACAATGATGTTTTGGTCCATTCTAGCACCAGTGTCCACTCCTTTCTTCTTGTGAGACATCACTTGATATGTGATTTATGTCTTTGGTGTTCCAAACTTCTAGGCTAATATCCACTTATCAGTGACTGTATACCATGGGTATTCTTTTGAGACTGGTTCACCTCACTTAGTATGACGTTCTCCAGCTCCATCCATTTCTCTAAGAATTTCATGAATTCATTGTTTCTAATGGCTGAATAGTACTCCATTGTGTATATATACCACATTTTTTTTGTATCCATTCCTCTGTTGAGGGACATCTGGGTTCTTTCCAGCTTCTGGCTATTATATATAAGGCTGCTATGAACATAGTGGAGCATGTATCCTTATTGCATGCTGGGGAATCTTCTGGGTATATTCCCAGGAGTGGTATGGCTGGGTCCTCCGGAAGTATCACGTCCAGTTTTCTGAGGAACCGCCATACTGATTTCCAGAGTGGTTGTACCAGCTTGCATTCCCACCAGCAGTGGAGGAGTATTCCTCTATCTCCACATCCTCGCCAACACCTGATGTCTTCTGAGTTTTTAATCTTAGCCATTCTGACTGGTGTGAGGTGAAATCTCAGGGTTGTTTTAATTTGCATTTCCCTAATGACTAGTGATGTTGAACATTTTTTAAGGTGTTTCTCAGCCACCCGAATTTCTTCAGGTGAAAAGTCTCCTTCAGTTAAACAGAAAAATTAAACAAGATTGATCTAAAGAAGTGATTCCACTTTTGGATCATTCTGATATACTAATTCTTAATATTAATACTATAACTTGAATGACTACATGTGACTGCTATAAAATATAAAATGCTTTCTTACAAATAAATACTTGTGCTGGAGGTGGGCTTTACTATAGGATATTTCATCTAAGTTCCCTCCCTTTGAGTCCTGAGAGTCTTTTATCTTCCAGGTCTCTGGTACCTTTGGAGGGTCCCCCACCTACTACCTCCTGAGGTTGCCTGTTTCCATTCTTTCTGCTGACCCTCATGGCTTCAGTCCCTTTCAACCACTCAATACCTGATCATGTTCTGCTCTTTCCCTCCCTGTATCCTTTCCCACCCAGATACCTCCCTCCCTCCCCACCACTCCTGCTTATGATTGTTCTTTTCTCCTTCCCAAGTGAGATTGAGGCATCCATACTTGGGTCCTTCAGCTTGTTGACCTTTTTGAGTTCTGTGGACTATAACTTGGATATTCTGTACTTTTTTTGTTTTTTGGCTAATATCCACTTATAAGTGAGTACATACCATGCATGTTATTTTGGGTCTGAGTTATCTAACTCAGGATGATATTTTCTAGTTTCATCCATTTGCTTGCAAAACTGAGGATGTCCTCATTCTTAATAGCTGAGTAGTATTAAATTATGTGAATGAACTGAATTTTCAGTATTCATTCTTCTGTCATGGGACATCTGAGTTGTTTCTAGTTTTTGGCTATCACAAACAAGGAAGTGAAAGATGGGGTTGCCATCCTACAGTCAAAACTCTGACCCATAATTGTTCCTGTCTGAAAGAACTGCAGGGACAAAAATGAAGAGCCTAAGGAAAAGGAGGTCCAGAGACAGACCCAAAGTGGATCCAGCTCAAGGGGAAGTCCTAAAGCCTGACACTATTACTGAAACTATGGAATGCTGACAAAAAGGGACCTATCATGACTCCCCTCCAAAAGACCCAACAAGCAGCTGAAAGAATCAGATGCATATATTGATACATAACCAATGCACAGAAACTGCTGACCCCTGTTCTTGAATCAGAGAAAAGCTAGAAGAAGCTAAGGAAGAGGACAACCCTGTAGGAGAACCAGTAGTCTCAGTTAACCTAGACCTCTGAGATGTCAGACACTGCACCACCAACCAGGCAAAATACTACACCAGCCGATATGAGGTCCCCAACACATATACAGCAGAAGACTGTCATGTCTGTGTTTAGTCAGAGAAGATGAACCTAACCCTCAAGAGACTGGAGGCCCCAGGAAATGAAGAGGCCTGGTGGGATGGGGGATGGTGGGTAGGAGTATCCTTGTGGCAACAGGAGCATGGAAAGGAGGTATTGGATGGGGAACAGTCAGAGTGTGGACCAGGAGGGGGATAAAATCTGGAGTATATTAAAAAAAGATTAAATAAATAATTAAATACTTTATGTAAATCTTAAAAAGAAATACTCATCTTCTGTACACTCTGTCTTCTGTTCTGTTTTTCTTTTTATCTGATAGAAATCATCTCAACTAGCTTTCTCTAACTCTAAGAAGAAAATTCAATCTTTAACTGTTTGAAATTAGGAGAGGGAAGTAAAAAGCTGGAATTCACTTGTTGCTCTGAACTCTCCTCAAATAAGGTTGAAATTTGCTCAATCTAGTGTCCTGAAATGTTCCAGCTGTGGTCTCCTTTAGTGATTGTAATCCTCTGTATCAATATTAAGTTTAAATGCTAGGTACCTACAGCTTTATCTTCAAATATAAAATTCTTTATGTCAATAAGAATTTTCTTTCTCTCAATCATATTTGTTGACAAAACTTCTACCTTGAATTCTGATAGTTTTTATATTCTTGTTACATTTATCCAACAAATTGCCTGCTTTTTAAAATATATATTGTTTCTCACAATTCTGTTTAACTCACAAATAATACATCTTCTAATAGTTACATTAGTTTTAAAAGTTACATTCTTTTTTAATAATTACATTATTTTTACTCTGTGAAATATTATATTTTTGAATTGAAAAACTATAAAATTGCATTTAGGAATAGAGATGTAAGAAATCTCTTTGTTGGGGAGGTATTGCTGAAGCTGAAGCATTTAATCATTTGATAACAATAAAACAACAGGGATAATATGTATGACATGACTAGTAATAATTTGTAGGACCAAGAAATATTGCATTTATCATCAATTGTATACATCAGGTGTTGAATATCATTGTTGAAAAATATAAATGGGTATTTTAAGGGCTGGAGATATGAGTCACAGGTTAAGAATGTGTTCACATTTTTCAAAGGACCCAAAATTATTTCCCCCAAACCTTATTGGGTAGTTTACAGTCTCCTGTATCTCCAGCTCAAGGGGATTCAATGCCTTCTAGATTTCATAGGCACTTGCACTTAGAGACATACAGAAGCATAGCTGAACCATTAAACACACACACACACACACACACACACACACACACACGAGAGAGAGAGAGAGAGAGAGAGAGAGAGAGACTAAAATTCTTTTAAAATAGATAAAAATCTGATGATTATATTTTTACAGAAGAGAAATGTTGGAGACAAACGCCCAAGTTAAGGGGCTGGAGTGCAACCATCTTACAGGTACGCGGAAGTCACGCATGCAACTGACTCAGCACCCCTCCTCACCCGCTGTTCTAGGAACTAGCTAATCAATAAACTGAGCAAATATTTAGTTACCGGAACCTTATACAGGAACTAGTTAATCAATAAACTGACCTTTACCCAACCATCCTCTCCCTCACATTCCGAGGATATTTCACCTGATTGTTTCAGATTTATCACCTTCCCTGTTCCCCCTCACTACTGCTTAAAACCAACTGCTCTCCTTACAATAAACAGACCTTGACAACGATTTTTGCTTGGTCTCGCTCTCCTTTGCTCGCCCATTCTTCTTTCAGGCCAGATCCCCCTCAACCCCCATGAATAACTGAGTCCCATGGGACAGGACAGGTGGCAACCAATGTGGGGCACGAGTTGGCCAGATCCCCGGCCAGATGATGGAGTTTACAGACCCAGGTGAATTCTCAAGGAGCCAACCACTCACAGGGAAAGATTACAGCTCAGTAAGTAATTGTTCATTGTTGTCCCATACAGAATGGGCCAAAAGTTCTCTAAAGAAGTGGCCTTTATTAAAGATATAAAGAGCTCTCTCAGAGATAGGGGAGTTAGAGTTAAGAAAAAGGATTTTTCAGAATTTTTCTTATTCATTTCTAGTACTTGCCCTTGGATAATAATTGAGGGCCCATACATTCATCCTCAAACCTGGACTAAAGTTGGTAGAGAATTGAATGCATTGCTGAAATGAGAGGGCCCTGAGGCAATTCCGACTCAAATATTTAGTTACTGGAACCTTATACATGATGTCTTGGCCAATTCTCCTGTCTCCACAAGGATCCTCTCAGCAGCAGAAGAGTTTCTTAAGCCGCTTTCTTGTGCCCCTTATTCTGCCTCTCTGCCCTCCAAAATTGAAACTAAAATGAGACCGCTTTTGCCTTGTCCTTCTGTGACTATCACTATGCCTTCTGAAGGTGACCCATTTACAAGTTTAGATTCCCCCAAAACAGATGTTCACTCCCTTTATCCCTCACTTTCAAAACTTAAATCCCTCTCCCTTGAAGATTCTCCCTCCTGACAGGAGCCATTAACATTCCCCATTTTAATATCAATGGACTCAATTCCCCAATCAAAAGACACAGACTAACAGACTGGATACAGAAACAGGACCCTACATTTTGCTGCATACAGGAAACACATCTCAGTGTCAAAGACAAACACCACCTTAGAGTAAAAGGCTGGAAGACAGTTCTACAAGCAAATGGTCCCAGGAAACAAGCTGGAGTAGCCATTCTAATATCAGATAAAATCGACTTTCAACCTAAAGTCATCAAAAGAGACACAGAAGGTCACTTACTAAAGCTTCTCAAGAAGTTAGACCCCAAAGAACCAAATCATTAGTCATCAGGGAAATGCAAATCAAAACAACCCTGAGATTCCACCTCACTCCAGTCAGAATGGCTAAGATTAAAAACTCAAGAGACAACAAGTGCTGGCGAGGATGTGGAGAAAGAGGAACACTCCTCCACTGTTGGTGGGATTGCAAAATGGTAAAACCACTCTGGAAATCAGTGTGGCGGTTCCTCAGAAAATTGGGCATGCCACTCCCAGAGGATCCTGGCATACCACTCCTGGGCATATACCCAGAGGATTCCTCTGCATACAACAAAGACACATGCTCCTCTATGTTTATAGCAGCCTTGTTTATAATAGCCAGAAATTGGAAGGAGCCCAGATATCCCTCAAAGGAGGAATGGATACAGAAAATGTGGTATATTTATACAATGGAGTACTACTCAGCAATTAAAAATAATGAATTCATGCAATTTGTAGGTAAATGGTTAGATCTGGAAACTATCATCCTAAGTGAGCTAACCCAATCACAAAAGAATACACACGAAATGCAATCACTGATAAGTGGATATTAATGAGCCCAGAAGCCCTAAATACTCAAGGCACAATTAGTAAGTCAAATGACTCTCAAGAAGAAAAAAAGGAGAGGACCCTGGGCCTGTAAAGATTGGATCCAGTATTGTAGACCCAGAACAGAGAAATCGTGGGGGGGGGGGGGAAGAGTGGGGAATAGCATGTGGGGGAGAGGAATTATGGGACATATGGTGGGGGGTAACTGGGAAAGGGGAAAGCCTTTGGAATGTAAACAAGGAATATAGAAAATAAAAAAAAATTAAAAAAAAAAAAGAGAAAAAAAAAGAGAAAAAAAAAAAAAAAAGAGAGAGCATGGAGCCCCTCCCAATCACTTAAACCCTTTGGAGGAGGACAATTCTGAGGAAGCTGCCACTTCCTATCGTAATCCAGATTGGATCTACCCTGATGAACCTCTTACCGCTTTTGCAGGGTCTTCCAGGCCTCTGCCCTATCCATCTGCTCCTGTATTGCCCCTTCCGACTTTCGCTCAGCCAGGAGCATTGTTACATGCTAAAAAACAATTAACAAAACAAATAAAAGACCTTAAGGAGGTCCTAAGCCTTCAACAGGAGTTTTCAAAACTCTCCCTAGACCTTGAGTCTTTATAAGCCGAGGTTAGACAAATGTTCCTTGATCCTCAGGGTGTGCATATCCCATCCATAGGCACGTTTGTGCCTAAACATGCCAGTGTAAAAAGGCCTTCTAAGTCACCTGCTCGCTTAATTTTCCCTATCTTGACACCATCCTCTGGCACCCAGGGGAATAATTCCTTCCCCTGGGAACATGATCCCTCCCCTGATTCTGTTACTGAAGGGGACCAAGATGATAATGCTTCAGAGCCAGGTGATAATAATGCCGAGGACACAGGGGATGGAGACAGAGATAGCAAAAGCAAAAATGAGGCAGCCAATCCAGCCAAGCAGAATGAATTTAAAAGATTAAAATGTAAACCTCTTAAGGAACTCAATTCGGCCGTTTGCAATTACAGCTCCACTGCTCCCTTTACTCTTCCCATGCTGGAGGCACTCTATGGAGGAGGCCATCTCATTCCTGCTGAGTGGAACTGCGTAACTGCCACCCCTCCATATCAGGTTTTTAATTTTACTTGGATTATTACTAACCAAGCAGGAGACATTGCAAACTCGTCCTCCACAGTCTGCTTCAACACTGTGATAGTTTGTATAAGATTGGCCCAGGAAGTGACCTTATTAGGAGGTGTGGCCTTGTTGGAGTAGGTATGCCACTGTGGGTATGGGCTTAAGACCCTCACCCTGGCTGCCTGGAAGTCAGTCTTCCACTAGCAGCCTTCAGAAGAAGATGTAGAACTCTCAGCTCCTCCTGCACCATATCTGCCTGGATGCTGCCATGTTTCTGCCTTGATGACAATGAACTGAACCTTTGAGCCTGTAAGCCAGCTCCAATTAAATGTTGTCTTTTATAAATCTTGCATTGGTCATGGTGTCTGTTCACAGCAGAGAAACCCTAACTAAGACAGAAGTTGGTACCAGGGACTGGGGTATTGCTGTGATAGGCCTGACCATGCTTTTGTTTGGAAGAATGTGGATTTTGGGACTTTGGATTTGTAAAGCCATGGAATGCTTTAAGTGGGGCTTAATGGGCTAGCCTAGTAAGAATATGGAAGAGAGTGGTGCTGAGGGTCATTTGAATTGTGTAGGCCTGACAGCCCAAGAGGTTTCAGTGGAGAAGAACTTTAATATGTGGCTGAGAGACTGTTTTTGTGATGTTTTGGTGAAGAACATGGCTGCTTTTTGCCATTGTCTGAAGAGACTACCTAGGGCTAAGGTAAAGAGATTTATATTAATTACATTTGCAAGGGAAGTCTCAAAAAAGCCCAACAAAGACTTTGTTCTCTGGTTAATTTGGATGAAGAGAATTTTTTTTTTGTTTGTTTTGTTTTTTGAGACAGGGTTTCTCTGTGTAGTCCTGGCTGTCCTGGAACTCACTCTGTAGACCAGGCTGGCCTCGAACTCAGAAATCCGCCTGCCTCTGCCTCCCAAGTGCTGGGATTACAGGCATGTGCCACCACCCGCACGGCGGATGAAGAGAATTTTGAACAAACATAGCAAGATGAGAAAAGAAAAGTACAAAATATATAATTTGAGTATTAAAGGGACTCTGAGAAGTGAAATGGAGCTGAATTCAAGGATATTAAATTGAATTAAAGGAATGGTGACCTCGGGAGCAAGATTCCACCCAGCTAAATTTGGGTCAAGGCAAGATAGTACAAGCCTTTAATCCCAGGAGCCAAAGATAAGTAGATCTCGAGTTCAAGGCCAGCCTAGAACAGAGCAAATTCTAGGTGAAGAAAAACTTAAATCCAGGATTGGTGGACTACACCTTTAATCCCAGTGTTTAAGAGACAGGCACGCAGATCTCTTGAGTTCAAAGTCAGTCTAAGGAGCAAGACTCAGGACAGTCAACTTAGGCAGTGAAGGATCTGGGAAAAAGGAAGCTAGTGATAATGCAATAGAAAAAAGGGGTGGGGGGCAATGTTCCAGCTCCTGCAAGCAGCAGAACTCAGCAGCTTCAGCCATGTGTCTCTGGCTTTATATTCAAGAGGAGAAGGAGACTACTGAAACAATTTATGCTGGTTAGCTGGAGCTAAGAAATTAGTGGTGATTAAGAAAAGACCAACATCACTGAGGTGAAATATAGGAAGTGTTTTCTGAGAGCACAAAGAAGGTGTATTCCAGAGATAGCCAAGTGTCCCTCATGCTGCAGCTGTACTTGGTAACATGTAAGAATCATCCAGGTGGTACTGGTTTTGAAGGCATGAAGGCATCATGAAGAACAGCTGAGGCTTAGTACTGTGAGTAGCCATGGAAGGCCATTGGTGAAAGTGTACCCTCAGTTGTAATTGACAGCCCAGGACTGAAGGGGTCATGCAAAGGAGTTGAGGCTTGGTACCATGAAGAGAGCCTATGAGAGGCTTTGGTGAAGTATAGTTGCAGTGGAAGACCCTAGCATATTGGAGATGCCAGTACCATGGGGTGACCACCAAGAACAGCAGTGGCAGTGAGTGGATCAATCTGAACTTAGAGTGCTACAGAGGGCAGAGCTGGAGAAGTGACACAAGCCCTTTGGAGATACACAGAAGATCATGTGTGGATCTCAGACATTGGAACAAGAAGCTGTGAAGCTGAAATTGATTTGGGGTACCCAAGATGTTAGAGATGCCAGAGCCACAGGATGCCTGCCAAGGAAAGCTGCTAACCAGGAGTGGAACAAGCCCAGGAGAAAGAACCTTGTTGAATCCAACAAAGATGAAAAAGGAGTTGGATATCTGAAGACTGCTTTGCCATCAGAAGTGGAGATGAAGAGTTTTGACTTTGCCCAGCTGGTTTCCTGTCTTGCTTGGGGGATTACTGTTAAGTGATTGGGTGAATTTCAAAAGAGACTTTGAACTTTGGACTTTTTACATTGTTGAGACTGCTATAGACTACAGGGTCTTTTGAAGTTGGACTAAATGTATTTTGCATTATGCTATGTTTAAGTATGGCCCCCATAGACTCATGTTTGAACAAGCCTATGGGGGCCAGGGAGTGGAATGTGATGGTTTGTATATGATTGGCCCAGGAAGTGACCTTATTAGGAGGTGTGGCCTTGTTGGAGTAGGTATGTCACTGTGGGTGTGGGCTTAAGACCCTTACCCTGGCTGCCTGGAAGTCAATCTTCCACTAGCAGCCTTCAGAAGAAGCTGTAGAACTCTCAGCTCCTCCTGTACCATATCTGCCTGGATGTTGCCATGTTTCTGCCTTGTTGACAATGGACTGAACCTCTGAGCCTGTAAGCCAGCCCCAATTAAATGTTGTCTTTTATAAATCTTGCATTGGTCATGGTGTCTGTTCACAGCAGAGAAACCCTAACTAAGACAAACACCTTGGTATAATTTGGAGGTAGATCTTTGCAGGTTGGCCTTAGGGGCCGACACTGCCTGGGGAACCCCCGACCACTATTTTCCCCAACACAAACCTGTTAATACCCCCCCAAAAATGCCCAACAAAGATATAGCACTGTCCCAGGGTGCTATAATGCCACGACTAGAACTTACTTGACTATAGCTCCCATATATGTTTGCCCAGGCACTCATAGGGACCGCTCTTTTATGTGGCTACACTTTAGATTACTTCTGCAGCTCCTGGGGGTGTGAAACTACTGGAGACACCTATTGGAACCCCTCCTCCTCCTGGAACTTCATTACAGTTAGAAGAAAAAACCCTCCAATGCAGCAACTTTATTCAGGACCCACACCCCTCAGCCAGAATTGTGCCAATAATTGGTGCAATCCCCTAATCATATCATTGACTGAAACAGGTAAAAAACAATACTGGGAAGGCCACGGATATGAGTGGGGCCTTCGACTCTACATTAATGGAAAAGACCCTGGACTAACCTTCAAAATAAGGCTACTTAAGTCCATCCCAAATCAATAAAACAAAGTTGCCGTTGGTCCCAACTCAGAGCTCCATCAGAATAATGACCAAGCCCATGGTCCCAGGAAAACAATTGCTAATGCTGTCACACCCCTACCCCCCTTCTTCTAGCTCAATTTTTCAACATACTCTCCCTACAGGTCCCCCCTCTACTGCTGATCTTGTTTTGTCTTTAGTTAATGCCTCAATAAAAGCCATTCATGAGGCCAATCACACGCTCTTAGAAGAATGTTGGGTTTGCTACTCCTCTACCCCACCCTTTTACGAAGGAATTGCTAATTTTGAAAATTTATTATTTACTAATGACACCTCCAGCCTGTGATAGAGCCCACCTGAAAAGCAAGGTCTGACTCTTAGCAAAGTCTCTAGTCTAGCTTTGTGCCTCCTTGGCCCCTATATGTTACCTCCCAAGGCCCTAATAGAAGTTTGCAATCAGACCTTGCTGGTAAATGGTTCCTTTCAATATATTTCATCACCTAATAATGCCTACCTTGCCTGCTTTTCAGGATTGACCACCTTTATAGTTACCAGTACCTTTCTCACCAATCATGATTATTGCATAGAAGTTACCCTTCTCCTACACCTAACCTTTCATGAGGCTGAAGAGTTCCTGGGGTTTTGGGAACTAGGAACTATGCTTCCCTCCAGGGCAAAGAGAGAATCCATAACTGCAGTCACATTAGCTGTCATCCTTGGTCTGGGGACTGCAGGTGCTGGAACAGGAATTGCCTCCTTGATTACCTCTAACCAGCAATATGCTCATCTCAGTGCAGCAGTTGATAGAGACATCGAAGAGTTACAATCAGGTTTAAAAATTTTAAAGATTCAGTTTCCTCTCTTTCAGAAGTGTTCTTGCAAAATATGAGAGGACTGGACCTCCACTTCCTCAAACAAGGAGGACTATGTGCCGCTCTTAAAGAAGAATGTTGTTTCTATACAGACAAGACAGGGTTAGTTGAAGACAGTCTACAAAAAAATCAAAGACAGTTTAGAAAATAGAAAGACAGAAGAGAACAAAAAGAATATTGGTATCAAAATTGGTTTTCCTCTTCTCCATGGCTTTCCATCTTACTCCCCAGCTTATTATCCCTTGATAGAATTTCTTCTGCTCATTTCTTTTGGCCCCTGGGACTTTCTACTGAGTCCCGTGGGATGGGACAAGGAAAGCATTCTACCTCCCTTTGGCATATTCTTTAGTTAAAATATAGATTTCAGCTGTCATTATTCCTCATATTAGCCTATTTAAAAATATATAGTTCAGTTTTCCTTTATCATTAGTTTTTCAAAATGGAGAGGCAACAAAAGGGAACAGTTTTCTGTATGTTGAAATAAAAATACATTACATTTTGTTTTGGTAATTTCTAAATTGTGCTATTAGATTTTAAAATCTCAATTTTTATTTTATATACTAGACACTTAGAGATATGTCAAAAAATAGTTGATTTTGCAACCAGTCCTATGAAAGTAAGGAAGTTCATAAAGATTTGAGCTGAATCTGATTTTTTGTTGTTTCATTACAATTCCATTCTTTAATTTCAACATTTCAGAACTAAGAATTTAATGTGATATTTACTTTGAAGGACTAAAGCTACATGTCATAGAAAATTAAACATCAGTTACAAATGACAGTGTATTATTAAATGAGAAATAACATTTCTCATGGGCAAATGTATGCTGAAATCTTGTTGAGCTCTGAGAAAATATGTAAGTACTTTTCTTTTACTTAAAACATTAATGTTAACTGGAAATTTGCATTAAAACCATACAGCTTTAAAAGTGTTTTACATTAACCTTAATCATGAAATGCAAGTAGATTGTGCTTATGTTAACCACTGCTATCTTAGGAATCAATATTGTAATTGTTCATGAAATTGGCTTGGAATGGCACATTTGTCCAGGCTGTATTATGCCTGTCTCTGTAGATTTGACTAGGCATGTTTTCATTCCTTTGAAGCTTCAGTCTTATACTTTGTAGAGAATGTTCTAAATGTTCGTGAGTTTAAAGAGGCAAGTGTTTTTTTTAAGGGTAAGGATTTATATGCGAGCAGCAACAACTCTGTGTTAGGAAGCCAGTGTTCTGGGAGTTGAGGTCATGCTTTATCCTATTAACTCAGGCATATGCATGATGTCCTGACATCAGAGGGGTTGTTGCTCATTTGCAAGTGTTGAAAGAGAAATTCTATGGCACTCAGATCTTTAGCTTCTCCATAGAGTTCAGCAATGCATGCCTAATATTTTGTAGTACAGTGGTGGTACTTCAAAGATGCAGAGAGAACAACTCAATATACTTGCTCAGGATGTATTGTGAGAGTGAAGATACGGTTTCTGAAGTGACAAGGACTAGAAGTCATTGGGAAAATAGTGGATTAGAGTTAAGAACCTTTGTTCTTAACATATCCTTACTCTAAACTCAAGAGATTATGAATAGATGCTGTTGTTAAAAAAAAACTTAGTTACTTATTATTACCCAATAAAATAACAATAAAAAGATTAA
This sequence comes from Apodemus agrarius, assembly GCA_964023405.1. Classification (NCBI taxonomy): domain Eukaryota; kingdom Metazoa; phylum Chordata; class Mammalia; order Rodentia; family Muridae; genus Apodemus; species Apodemus agrarius. The sequence goes on from OZ030006.1 coordinate 134,772,288, forward strand.
GGGAGGTATGCCAAAAGTCAAATCAACATTTATATTACTGTACTAATTTTTCATTTCAAGTTTAATAATTGAACAAATAGTCACTTAATATGTGCTGTATTATAGACATTAAGCTTTGATCTTAAAATCAATAATAGTTATTGAACATATGGTCTATTGACCAAGGTCTAAGATAATAGAATAATTTTAAGTCTTGTAATAACCAGTGTATGAGCAAATTGTATAATTATCTGAGTGCTGAGGGTTCTAACAAAATAAATGACAAGCAAAGACTTTGAAGACAGGATGAACTGGCATTTTCAGGATTATTTTAATAAAATATCATTATGTGTACACCAAGATACAATAATAGAATAGCAAGGTCATAGAATGAATTTACACAGAATCTTTCTAGTGAGTTCTAGAAGTAAAATTATGTTCAGTTTTTGTTCTTCATCATTGATTCTTAGTTAATTTCATTCTTTTCAATTTTCTATGTTTGTTTAATGCTGTGTTTTAAATGATCTTTCTCTATTTATTGCAGGTTTTAAAGAAAGTTTCTTGGGATGTAATATAAGCTAGCCCCAAACTTCCAAAGTCCTAGGCTTTCAGGATTGTGCTATATGAATATTTTATTTTAGCCCATCCATATTGACATGCAATTATAGTAGTCAGAAAATTGTAGAAATACATACGTAGATGTGAGTGTTACTTTATTATGAATCTTTCTACCCTGCAATGTGTGTGTGTGTGTGTGTGTGTGTGTGTGTGTTTAACAGATCACAGCACAATTGGGACAGGGGGATTCTAGGCCTTTGTCTGTAGCCAAGAGCTACATCAAGTAAGAGTATAGGGGTTTAAAAAAAAACAGATTTTAGAATGATGTGCATTGTTCCCAGAAGTATAAATGATAAATATATAAATGACATGAAAAAGAGAGAGAGAGAGAGAGAGAGAGAGAGAGAGAGAGAGAGAGAGAAAATAGGTCTCAGAGAAGCAGTTTTCCCCTGCATGGGACCTGTTAGCAAAAAAATAGATGTAAGATATTTCAGAGCTCTTGCAGGGACAGAAGGAAATCCAAAGATGCCCCGCTTCCACTTGGGCTCTTACTGGAGATATCCTTAGTTCTGGTTACAGCAAGTTCTCTTCCCTCTCTGTGTATTGTCTGTCTTTGCTGCAGCAATCTGTCCACGTTTGTCAATTTATTGCTGTTTTTCTTTCATTGTTTAAATGATTGTTGTACTGTGTTTTATGTTCAAAAGAAAAATGGTTAAAACTTTATCTGCTTGCTTTACTCCCCTTGATTTAGTTTAACTTGTTTAAAAAGGCAGTCTCAATTGGCCTTTGGAGACCTGCACCTGTATTTAGGAGTCAAGCACAGCTGGAGAAGCCCTGCCAGGAGCTGATTGTCTATAAAAGTTGCTGTTAAAGGGGTCAGGAGATTCTCAAGTTCTATGGTCAATAAGATGATGGTTGTTTCTCCTAGACAAATCTTGCAATTGTGTTTATTTGGTTCAGCAAGTGAGAAGGTGCTTTTTCTCTTGAAATTACAGCCAGAAAAGATAACAAAATTTTGTTTTTTCTAAATATATAAGATGTGTGTAGCCACTTATATTTTGTTTCTGACTGGTTTTAAAGGTATAAATATGGTGTTCATGTCTTGCTTATGGAATATTGACTTATAAGTTATTGGGTATGATTAGAAATTTGTAACATTGGTAACAGAAAGCTTAAAACTGGTAACTCATGGTTGGAGTCATTCTAAATAACAACATGTGGCATGAGTCAACCCAGGAAAGCAGGTCTCTCAAGATAGGTCTAAATTGGGATAATATTTTATGTGATTTTTATCCTAGAAATCAGACTAAGATTTAGGGAAATGTCTCTTTGGGGTATTGGAGACTTCACAGTTGTGCATTCGTGTGAAGGAACTGGCAGCCAAAACACTTTGTAGCATGGGGGTGATGCACTTGATGTTGATTTTGGAGAGAGTAGATTGTTGGAAGTTGAGTTTTGCTTTCCAAAATTATGGTTATACTCTAATATTGAAAAAAAAACCTTAAAATTATAGATAAACTGCCATTGTTCCATTGTCTGCAGTTTGCAGTTCAATCACAGGCTCAGGATTTTTAGCTCACCCATATTTTTAAGTGAGAAAAAAATCAAGCAAGTGGAGATATTACAAGAGTAATGAAAGAGTTAAAAACAGCTATAGCACAGTACAGGCCTGCTGCCTCCTTTTCACAAGCTTTATTAGATACAGTGGTAGAAACAAATTTAACCCCCAAGATTGGAAAGGAGATCTCAGTGGAAGTTTATCTAACAGGGTCCCAATGAACTGCTAAGAACAGCTGGTAGCAGTTTTGGAGACAGAAATTGTATCCTCTTACCATGAGGTTCTGACTACAACTAGTGCCTTGCCGGAGAATGCACAAGCAATGATTTCACAGTGTCAAGGTCAAAAACTGACCTTTGAGGCATAGACAGGCAGCAGAATCACTCACCTGGAATTTGTTCTCACTGCAGAAAGGGTAATCATTGGGCCAGGCCTTAGGAAATAGGCCCAGATTAAGAAACATTTACATATGAGTTAATGAAAAGCTCAGAGTGAGTTTAGTAGAGACTTATGTGACATTCCTTTTATCTTTGTCATACTGACTAGCCCCTAGAAAGGTGTTTACCAGACTTGCTAACAAAAGAATTCCTCAACTTGTTTTAGTTCCCTTAAATTTGGTACTGTCCAAATTTGTTAAGAGTAAGAGAGGACAAGGTGGCTTGGTTACTGTGATATATACAGGCACCAATCTATAACTAATAGGAGATCTAACCTTAACTACTAATTGAAGAAAAAAGGATTTTGAAGGATTAATGGTCACTGGAGCTGATACTCACCTCCAAAGGATTGGTTACTCCATTAAGGCAAAACAAAGTTCAAACTTAAGATTTATGAAAGGTTAATGAGGCTTTGGAACTTGGGGCATTACATCCTGGCTTGACTATTCTAGCTGCCATTCCAGGAAAGGCATAAAGAATTATTACAGATTTGGAGGATTATTTTTACACTGTTCCTTTGCATCCTGATGATTGCAAAGGGTTGGCTTGTAGTGAACTTTTAATTTTGAAGAACCGATGAAGTGATATCATTAGAAAGTTTTGCCTAAACTAATGGCTAATAGCCTTACATAATGGGGATAAAAACTGTTTCTTCTTCAATACACAAAGTTAGTACTTTGAATCTTTCAGTGTGTATTCTTCATAATGTGGAGGGTATTTTATTAGCTGATCCCACTGATGGAGTTTTACTACAAGCCTTTGCTCTTCTTATACAAGCTTTAGAATTTTGGAGTAGTTGCTCCAGAAAGGATTCAAAGTAAATATATTTTTCAATATTTGGAGCCTCAGTTATATCCTAAACAAATTGTGACACAGAAAATTCAAGTAAGAAAAGATAAGTTACTTGCTTTAAGTAATTTTTTAAAGACTTCTAAGAAATATTAAATAAATACTAATTTACTAAAGCTTCACTTTAAGCTTACCATAGGAAAACTTAAACTTCTGTTTGATATTCTCAATGGGGATGAAAATTCTAATTCCGCTAGACAATTAACTGATGAGGGATGAATAGCTTTGCAGAAAGTAGAGTAAGTTATTTAGTTAGCAACAGATATATTAAATAGACTATGATCAATTGTTGGTTGTTTGCATCCACAGGAGTCCTTTGGCAAAAGGGACCATTAATGTGGATTCATCTTTCTTTATCTCCAAGTATGAAGCTGTTGCTGTTTGAATACAGAATTGTAGGATATAATCATGAAAGTATTTTGGAAAGCATGTCTTAAGAACCTGATGAAGCATTTATTCCTTATTTCAAACATCAATTAAATTGGTTATTGCAGAATACTGATATTTGGCCTATTTCCTGCGCAAAATTTTTAGGCAAAATAATAATTATTATCTAAAAGACAAGTTGTTGCAATTTGCCTCTATGAATATTTTCTTCCTTTAAATTTGCACATGCAGCCAATAAAATAAGTTTACTGTATTCATAAACAGCTCATTTAATGGAATAGAAACATATGTGATTGGATCACATGTTTACTCTCCTTGAGTATCCCTCTACTTCAACATACATAATTGAATTACATTTTGTAACCTCTGTTTTTGAAATGTTGAAAAATCAAGGTTTTAATTTGTATATTAATAGTCAATATGTAGCTCATTGTTTGCAATTGCTTGAAATTGTTCACTTCTTAGATACTATTTCTTAAATTTTGCAAGTATTCATGCAAATATAAATCAATTTAAGAGACTGTATTATTCCTATCTTTACAAGACACTTAAGAGCTCATATGGATGGCCTGGGCAGACCCTTTATGGCAATACCACAGCAGATTTGTATACCAGGCAGATTGTAGGCAAAACAGGAACAATTAGCCAAACAATCTCAGTTTTTACACCTTAAAAATAGTAATAGTTTGAGATGACAATTTGATATTTTTAGAAAATTTGCAGATTAAATTGTAAAGACTTGTCCTCAATGTCTCAGTGTCTACTTTTACCACATAATAGTGTTAATTATTGAAGACTTAAACCTAATCAATGATTGTAAATTGTTAGTATTATTTCTGATTTTAGAAAATTAAGATATGTACATGTGACACCTTTTCAGGATTTCTAGTTGCAACTTCCCTTACAGTAGAAGTTACTAAAAATGTAATTAGTCATTGCCTGCATTGTTTTTCTATTCTTGGTGTTCTAAATCATATTAAAACAGATAGTGGAACTGGCTATTACAGTCAAGCATTTGAGATGTTTTGTAGTCAATTTAATATTACCCATATTACTGAGATTATTTATAATTCTCAAGGACAAGGTATTGTAGAACTTTAAAACAATAGCTTCTTAAAAAGAAAAAAAGGGGGAGAATTATAGACCACATTATTTAAATTATGCTTTTTATTTAAAAAAATTTGAAAATTTAGATGGCAAGGAACTCTACTGAGTGTCTATCGCACCCTACAACTAGGCATACTTATGCCTGAGTGAAATAGAAGGATTCACATATTGGCATATGACATGATAGTGATCAAGTATTTAATACAGGGAAGGAGACACGTTTGTGTTTTTTTCTGCAGCATGCTGCAGGAGCATGCTAGCTGACAGAATGATTGGTGTGACATGCTAATGCTGGGACAAAGAATGGTGCTGACCTCTGAGCTTGCTGAGTACACTGACAATGGTGACAGGAAAGCTGTATTGGACATATGGTTTTGAACCACCTTTGCTTGCTTATATCCTATGGACAAGCTGCCTTGCTTCAAACTTTTAGGCTTTAAGGTCAGAGATCATGGAGACTGTAGAAAATGACTTAGAAAAATTAATCAAAAGGAGAAGTTACACTGGCTCTTCTCATTTCTTTAATGTGACCAGTTATTCTGACCCAATCATGGACTGGTCTAGAAATCAATCCAGTATGATTTATTGGATTGTACATATCCAATTGTACTCCAGAGAGGACTATGTACAGTGCTCCATGAAGAATGTTCCTTTTACAAACATTCAGGAATAGTAAATGATTCTATAGCTAAAGTTTGAGAAGGACTAGCCAAAAGGAAAAAGAGAAAAAGAATACAATCAGTGATGGCTTGAATCCTGATTCTCCACTTACCCATAGATTATGTCTTTAATTTCTATGCTGCTTGAATCATTAATTATGATTTTGTTGCTTTTAACTTTTGGACCTTGTATCTTAAACAGATTGGTTGCCTTCACACAGGATCACTTTCAAAAAGCTCAGCTATACACCATGGCAGTTATTCATCAATATGAAGAAATGCATTGAGTGCATATTCATATGTCCTTTGTGGCTTTGGTCTGAATGGGAAAGAGTGTGCTATAGAAGGACACTATTCAGAGAAAAAGGTAAGAGTGTTCTTAATCTCCTATTGACCTAAGACAGAGACATACATCAGTGCTATGTTTGTGCTCCATGATGGGTAAGAAAGAGAAATACGGTCACTGACCTAAGGCACAGTCACCTGGCCACTCTATGTTCTAGATGGGATTATGGAAATCAAATAAATCTTGTGCCCCCTCCACATATTGATAACTACTCATCTTTAAAAGAACAAAAAAAAGAGAGATAATTCTGCCCTTCCTCCAGCCTTGAGCAGGCTAAATAGACATTAAGTGTTTGCCACATCTGGACTTTAAAGACTCAGGTGGAGTTTTCCCACCTTGCCGCACCTTCAATTTCCTATAGGAGTAAACTGCTTTCTAAGCTTGCTTCGCAACATAATCTAGCTGAAACAAAGTATGGGGTCTGTGGACTCTCCCTATACAAACACCGAGCTAAATATTAAACTATGAGCCTTGATCAGGACCTTTCACTTGACTTCATCCTTCTCTCACACCCTGTTCCCTTTTCTTTTCCAGCCCTCCTTTAATGTACCCAGTTCATCCATGGCTGCTGGACAGCCTCAGGATCCTGCACAACTCATTTAGAAGGGACAAAATAGAAAAACTCAACCACTTTAAAATGATGTCTATCTTATTTGTATCTTCAAGTCCTTTTCTTTCCTTTTTTTCCTATCAGCCATAACAACAAAATGTCAGCATTGCTTCTGGCCAAACCCTAACCATTTCTGAGAACCCAATCTGATGTCAAAAGCATAAAAAGGTATCTTTTGTTTTTGAAGTTGAGCAGAGAATGCACGTACACTCACCCTAGGAGAGTGCCATTTCCAAAAAGCTATTTGCTATTAAGCAGTTTCAATTTTTGCTTTATTTCTGTTTTCTGGTTTTTTAAACAATAACAACAACAACAACAACAACAATAACAACAACAAAACCTATTGGTTTTAGTTTTCTCCTGTATCCTTTTTTAACCCTAACAGGTAGTTTTGATGTTTTTTTTTTTTTTTTGTATTTGTACTGGTACTTTCATTTTATTGGGTTTCTAAGCATCTGTGCTGCTGAGTTCCTGAGAGTGGTTGTCAATAACAGAGCCTGAAATGTTTGTTTAAGTGTTTAATCTTCATTTTGAATCTGACAAGAGCTCTAACAGAAGTCTGCTGTAGAACATAAGGAAGTGAGCATCTGATTTAGGATTCTTAATAGAATGTGAGAAACAAAAAGAAATTGCAAACAGGAGACATGACAGAGAAAAGAGCAGCTGGCCAAGCAAATTCCTGAGCAATGGTGAAGCCAGAACTATGAGAATAAAGTGGTCTAAGGGAAAAGTGAATCTGAGTCTACCTTTAATATCCTAGAGTTTCACACTCAATGATGTGTCTGGATGCCCTCTGTAGTCAATCTCCATAGAAGGAAAAGAGCTTGTAATACAAAATGCATACTAGTATTCTATGAAATGCATACCAACTAGACAATCATTGTTCAGTGTTTTTAGCAACGCTTGATAATTTTAGAAATTTTTTGGTGTAATCATATTCTTCATTCTCTGTCTAAAGCATATTTTTCTTCCATGTTCTTTATTCCAATCCTCTTACCTGTTATACTTAGATGTAGTTAGCAACTTTATGATAGAAAGTAAAGCTGAGATGGTTAAAGTTGCCTGTAAAAATTACAGTCAGTAATTGTTTGAGTTAAAATTTCATTTCTAGATGTACTGATTCTAAGTTCAATGCTGTTTCTGTGTACATAGTTTTCTTGTTGGAATTGCATGACCAAAATATACCACAGCAATTCTTGTTGTAGAGAACAATTTCAGGACAAGCAGGCCCAGAAACAGATATGGTAAGGTAACTAAGTTTTAGAAGAGAAAGTATGTCCCAAATGTGAATTATACATGTCACATATATATAGGTTTTACCTGGTGATGCATAATGTCCCAGATTTAGTAGTAATACTAAACCATAGAAAGCTCTTTTCATGGTCAAACTGTGTGTGTGTGCATGCTTACATATAAATGTAATAAAATTATAACATATATTTATGTTAATGCATATATGTCCTCATGTATGTGAACATATGTGTAGATATACTCCTATATAGTTATATTGTATTAAATGAGTCAAATAATATATACAGGGAAATATTCATCTTTATATTTTAAAATATATTCATTTATTCATTTATGGTCACAGTGATTTAATATAATTTCAATGATTTATTTTCCTATTATTCAAGTGTTTTATTCATAGAAGAAGATAGAAATAATCCCAGAAAACAGTAAAATTTGAAAATGTTACTTCACTTGCATTTTACATGTGACATAGTCAATCTCATTCAATATGTGACATAGACCAATTACCAGTTATATTTGAAATATAAATTATGAAGATATTTATGTTGTTATAATGGTTATATGTAGCTCAGTTTATAATTTTCAGCTTCATTTTACTAATGTCTATCTGTTGATGAAACATGAAAAGAGAGGTTTTAGACATTGTGACTGTTCTCTAGTCTCTCTACAGAGATTTTTCTTCTTTTTCCCTTCTTCTTTCTATTACAGAATAGGCTAATGGAAGCCAGTAGTAGTATTTCTTAATTGCCTTTTGTCTTAATTTCTATTAAAAATATTCTGTTTATTGCCTGACTGTTATGCTTATCAAAAAGAATGACCTTCCATTGCTGTCCAAACAGTAATCCGACCAAATCCCTTTTTTTATTTTATTTTCTATATTCTTTGTTTACATTCCAAAGGCTTTCCCCTTTCCCAGTTCCCCCCTCACCATATGTCCCCTAAGTCCTCTTCCCCCCGCCCCCACCACCAAATCCCTTCTTGCTGAAATGTTCTTCCTCTGGGGCCTTATATCCTTCAATACTCTGCTCTAAGAATTTCAGTCTGGATCTTTTGAAAAGACCCTATCCAGAGGTTAGGCAAGGCCCCAGATTGGTGGATAGGGCCAACCAACAAAATGTGGAGCAGAGACTGAAGGAAAGGCCATGCGGAGACTACCCCACCTGGGAATCCATCCCATAGAATGACACCAAACCTAGTCACTATTGCAGATGCCAAGAAGTACTTGCTGAAAGGAGCCTATTATAATGGTCTCCTGAGAGGCTCTGCCAGAGCTTCACAAATATAGAGGCAAATGCTCACAGTCCACCATTGGACTGAGCATGGGTATCCCACTGGAGGAGTTAGGGAAAGGACTGAAGGAGCAGAAGGGATTTGCAACCCCATAGGAAGAAACACAATATCAACCAACCAAATCCCCCTGATCTCCCAGGGATTAAACCACCAACCAAAGAATACACATGGAGGGACATATGGTTCCAGCTGCATATGTAGCAGAGGACGTCCTTGTCTGGCATCAATGGGAGGAGAGGCCCTTGGTGCTGTGAAGGCTAGATGACCCAGTGGAGAGGAATTAAGGGCAGTGAAGTGAGAGTGGGTAGGGGAGTTGGGGAGCACGATCATAGAAGCAGGGGGAGTGGGATGTGATAGGGGGTTTTTGGAGGGGAAACCAGGAAAGGGGATAACATTTGAAATGTAAATAAATAAAATATCCAATAAAAAAGAATTTCAGTCTGTAGGTACAAATGCAGCTTTGGCTCTAGTCCTTGTTCACATGAAATCTTTTGTTTGCTTATTAGTTTGAATGAATTTTAGAATACACATGGTGACTTTGCACACAGATTCTGCATGAGTTGCTATTCTGCTGCCATCAAACAGCATAATGAAAGCAAATTTAGGGATGAAAGAGGGGTGTTTTTTTTTTTTGTCTTAAGCTTTCAGAGAGGTGTAGTGGGGATGAATGGAAGCCAGTGGCAGGTTCATAGTCCGGATCAGGCAGCTCAGGGCTCACCGTTTGAACTGTAAGCATGAAACTGAGGTAGAGAGAATTGAAAGTGGGTGAAACTTTTAGTCTCAAACCTCACCTTATTGCTGCACTTCCTCCAGTAAGGTTTCACCACCTAAACTTCCCAAACAGCATCACCAAAGTGGAAGCAAGCGTTTAAAAACTTGAGCCTATAGGTTCCTTATTTATACAACTATAGGAGTACTGGAAAGTGCTGAATTCTCTAGTGACATGCATTATGAAGCAAGGATATATAAGAATAAAGGGTAGTGTGTGTGTGTGTGTGTGTGTGTGTGTGTGTGTGTGTGTGAGAGAGAGAGAGAGAGAGAGAGAGAGAGAGAGAGAGAGAGAGAGAGAGAGAGTAAATTGTATACTCTGAGCCAACAAGGATTAAATGAGCTAAACTGGGTGTATGCCGAACACTTGAAATCTGATATAATAATATTCTGTATTAACTGGTAAATTAGAACAATGGCTACACAAATTGTCTTTTTTTTTTTTTTTTGGTTTTTCTAGACAGGGTTTCTCTGTGCAGCCCTGCCTGCCCTGGAACTCACACTGTAGACCAGGATGGACTTGAACTCAGAAATCCACCTGCCTCTGCCACTGACCAGCAAATTGTCCTTTTCATAATGTTTACTTTCTTTCACCCAGGGATGATTTTCTAGAGGTTTATGCAGTGTCAAATATCATTCTACCTTTTAATAAATTTATAAGTTCTGCTGCCCCTTGGGGTCTCATATCAGAGTGAAAGGCTTTGACCTCATTACTAAAGTGACCCATGTCTATCTCTGTTGGTAACTGCTTTTACTAGAGTCATTTAGCTACATTATTCAGAGCTAATCTTCAGTGTAAGAAGATGGAAATGATTCCTATTTTATTGAACCAATATACTATTATGCTGCAGCTTATATTTAGGTAAAAGTTGTTTATGATTATTTCTTCAAATTGATATCTGTTTAGATTCATTTCCAGCCCCTTGGTGTTCAGATTAGGCAGAATTCGACACTCTTTATAAAAGTAGGACACATAACAACATTTTTATGAATGGAAAAGTGAATGAATTAACATAAGAGCAAGTTGCTTCAGAGTTGCACACAATGAACAATCCTTTGTTTCCTATGTGTGCTGGTGACTGGAAACCTTCTTGGTCCTATTTTTAGTTACTAAGGTAAAAGAGAAAATAATTCATTGGACACTGGGCAAAATCCCGTGTCTATCCAACTGTGAGCTGTTGATAAGTCATGGTATTGGCATAAAGACAAAGGCATGGCTGCACGTGTGTGATTTATTCATCTCTTTCTATGTCTTTTCTTAACATCTGCATAGGAGCAGGAAGCCGAACCACATGGCTCAATTTATTTAACGGCCATATTTAACTCCCATATTGTTCCCAGGATGCAATAAAAGTATATTAATGCTTACAGAAAAACCATTAATATAGGAACTAGTCAGAGCTTGTGGGTTCAGCCAAAATGAACTTCCCGTCCATGTCTACCTGTGTGAATATGGATTTGATTCAGGTTAAGTTTTCATTACCTTCTTTCTCCATTTGGAAGGTTGTATGAATACTAATGAAAGTAAAGTAATATCATAATGGCTTAGCATGCAAAATCAAATACTGAAAGGTTTTCAGTAGTTCCACACAGAATTGTGATAATACAATAAATACTGATCAGATATTAATAATAAATATACAGATGATTTATTTGTGAAAATAGCCACTCTACACAGGTGAGGACTGTTTAATTATTTCTGCTGAGTGAGTGGTGTGTGGAAATATGCTTTTCAGTGCTTATATGCTCCTTGGGAATGAGGCAGTCAGGTCTAAGTGCAAAGAAAACAAATAATCATACCATGCAACTCTGTGGATGGTGGAAGGTTTCCTTTGTTTGCTTGAATGCTAATTTACATGCTGGAGCGAAATGGGAAAAAGAGAGGGCTTAAAGCTATTAGAACAGAACTTCCTTTTTGCAAATAGAGCATGATTATAATATATCATGATGTGCTGTCAGTGAGTCTCTGAAATGAAATTACGTCTCTTTGGGCTCATTCTCATGACTGAATTTTATGGGAGGACATGAATTCTAAAGTTGGATTTTGCAGGCCTGCACTGTAAAGAAATAAATGAATATTTAATGAGTCCAAAGCTTTCCTGAAGCCTCACATTAGACACTTTGGAAAATGTAAAGGATACAGTATAATGCTTAAGGAATTGGATGATTATAATTTAAGCCCTAATCCAAAGAATTAACAAGAATGGAATCTTTGAAGCTGATTTTGTATTTGATTCATGGGTTACCCATCTACACAGTGGTTTAAAGAGTTGTCTAAAGCACCTTGAGCTTCAGTTTTCCTTATTCAGTATAGAAATGACAAAGACAGCTTATAGGATTGATAGCATCATGAATATATTTTATGACACCACAAGCTAAGATATGCATTGTACTTAAAATCACTCATTCCTCTTGTGTGTGTTCGTGCATGCAATCAGAAAACATTGTAGCAGTCTGCTCTCTCCTTCTACCATGTGTGTCCCCAGAATTCAATTCAGGTTGTCAATATTGGGACAAGCACATGTACTTGTTGAGTCATCGTGCTGCAATGAAAAAGCTATTATACAATAAATATTTACTTTTCTAAGGTGACTGTACAAGGAAGTTAAGCAGTCTTTGGAAAATACTCTAGGAGCCTTAGCACCAAATCAGATCTTGTTTTCATTATGCCTGATTTTGTTTATATAAAATAAGAGAGTGATAACTCAGGGCAAGCATTTTCCATTAAGAACAATTAGAAGTTGGTCATATGTGTTCTGCCATATTCCATTGCTGAGCATGTACTCTCCATGTAGTCACACGGATGTATGGGAACATATAACAGGTGTCAACTAACTCTATAGCCAACTACATGTTAAGAGTAGATTCAAAAGACAATTTGAAGAACATTAGTTTCACACATTTGCTTCTCATTTACATGTTTGCAATGCAATCACATTTTAGGTCTTTATTTTTGCTTGTAGCTAAAACCTAAATTTATATTTCTATGCTGTACTTCCTCTGGGTTTCTTACTAATAAATACTTCTGGTATGGTTCAAAAATTTTCTTGCCGGGCGGTGGTGGTGCACGCCTGTAATCCCAGCACTTGGGAGGCAGAGGCAGGCGGATTTCTGAGTTCCAGGCAAGCCTGGTCTACAGAGTGAGTGCCAGGACAGCCAGGGCTATACAGGGAAACCCTGTCTCAAAAAAAAAATTCTTATAAAAATCCAATTTTTTAACTTAAAAAGCACACCTGATCATTATAAACCTAGTCATTCTTTAGTGATTTCCTATGTTATGGACCAGTTGACCAAGCCAGGCACAATGTTTTGCTCTTCTCAGTCTCCATCCTCCCTCACTACCGAGACACCAAGCCCTGAAGTGCTATTCTTGTAATACAGGAAAACTCCAGGTACATCCTTTACTTTATGGTATATCCACTTTACACCCTATACCTGCTTCTTACAGTTCTGAAGGTATCAAATAATGATTAGATCCTATTCTATCTGTCTAGTCTCAATATGACAGTTAGAAATAATGTTGCAACTTCAATTTTGTTGTATTTTCTACTGTGAATGGTTGATATTTCAAACATACATCATATTCCTTGGTAATTTCCCAATGTTTTTCTTTAATCTTTAAAAAAGGAGTTGTCAGTATCATTGATGAACTCTGAATGTCCAGGCCACATTTGTATGCATACACTGAGTTCATGCTATTCCCCTGATCTTGGCACATTTGTACCAAACTCATGTCTGTGTTCTGCATGACCTGTGTCTTACTAATTACAGAATCATCTCATGTGTGCTTTTTCCCCTACACCTGTTTTAATTTCTTACTAATTTTCACCTAATTAATTCCTGGTTATTAAATAGATTTCATTTCGATTTTTAATTTCTAAAAGAAACCTCCTGTCAGATGAAATTTTCATCTTTTATAGTTTCCAATTACCAAGATCTTCATACTCAAATGAAACAATAGCAGAAATACAGTGATTTAACTATTTGATTTTTTATCACTTATCTATCAAACTCAGTTCCATTAATGCATGCTAACTCATTTTTACTCACTATGGAATCCTGACGGATAATTTAATAAGACATCCATAATCAACTTTTGTAAGTATCTTTAGAAGAATTATTAGAATATGTATTCCTAAAACTATTCATTTCAAACTTGTAAAGACAAAATTTTGAAAACAAAAAAGGAATGCAAAAATTGAAAATATCAAGAATGACTTCACAAAGAAAATAATTTTATGACACTTTCATAAGCAAAAATATGTGCAAATCTCAACAAGTCAAAAGACAAGAGACAGTATATAAAGATAGTTTGTGTGATAATATAAGCATTATAAGATTGAGCAAATGAAAGAATGTAATAAAGAAAATAATAAATGTAAAAATTCAAGTTAGTTCCTAGGAAACAAGTGATTAAGATTATAATAAATGAGAAGCTTAATTATTGGGGAATGCAATAGAAACGGTGATTCCAAAGGAGGAAGACCATGAAGTGAGAAGACACTGGATTGCTTAGTGTGACTGTCAATTTACATAATGAAAGGGAGGAGAAAGGAATAAATAAATTCTAAAAAGATTCTTATGTTTTTGTTTTTATTTTTTATTAGATATTTTCTTCATTTACATTTCAAATGTTATCCCCTCTCCCTCTTCTCTGTATCTACTCCCATTGGTATTTTGTTACTCCCTCTAAGAAGGACCAAAGTATCCATACTTTGGTCTTCCTTCTTCTTGAGCTTCATTTGGTCTGTAAATTGTATTTTGGGTATTCTGAGCTTTTGGGCTAATATCTCTTTATCACTGAGTACATACTATATGTGTTCTTTTGAGATTGGCTTACCTCACTCAGAATTATATTTTCTAGTTTCACCCATTTGTCTAAGAATTCCATGAATTCATTGTTTTTAATAGCTGAGTAATATTCCATTGCATAATTGAACCACATTTTCTGTGTCCATTCTTCTGTTGAGGGACATCTGGTTCTTTCCACCTTCTGGCTATTATAAATAAGGCTGCTATGAACATAGTGGAACACATGTCCTTATTACATGTTGGAGAGTCTTCTGAGTATATGCCCAGGAGTGGAATAGCTGAGTCCTCCATTAGTACTATGTCAAATATTTAAGGAACTGCCAAACTGATTTCCAGAGTGATTGTACCAGCTTGCATTGTGACCAGCAGTGGGGGAGTGTTACTCTTTCTCCACATTTTCACCAGCACCTGCTGTCACCTGAGTTTTTGATCTTAGTCATTGTGACTGGTGTGAGATCGATTCTCAGGATTGTTTTGATTTGCATTTCCCTGATGACTAAGGATGTTGAACATTTCTTTAGGTGCTTCTCAGCCATTTGATATTCCTCAATTGAGAATTCTTTGTTTAGTTCTGTACCCCATTTTAATAGGGTTATTTGGTTCTCTGGAGTCTAACTTCTTGAGTTCTTTGTATATATTAAATGTTCACACTCTAATGCTGTAGGGTTGGTAAATATCTTTTCCCAATTTGTGAGTTTCCATTGACAGTGTCCTTTGCCTTTAAGAAGCACTGTAATTTTATGAAGTTCCATTTGTCAGTTCTTAGAGTGTAAGTTATTGTTGTTCTCTTCAGGGAATTATCCCTTGTGCCCATGTACTCAAGGCTCTTCCCCACTTTCTTTTCTATTAGCTTTAGTGTTTCTGGTTTTATGTAGAGGTCCTTCATCCATTTTGACTAGAGCTTTGCAGAAGGAGATAAGAATGGATCAATTTGCATTCTTCTGCATGCTAGCTGCCCAGTGAATGAGCGCCATTTGTTGAAAATGCTCTTTTTCCACTGAATGGTTTTAGCTCCTTTGTCAAAGATCAAGTAACCATAGGTTTGTGGGTTCCTTTCTGGGTCTTCACTTCTATTCCACTGATCTACCTGCCTGTCATTGTACCAATATCATGTACTTTTTATCACGATTGTTCTGTAGTACAAGCTTGAGGTCCAGGATGCTTTTTCTCCCAGAAGTTCTTTTATTGTTGAGAGTACTTTTTGCTATCCTGGGCTTTTTTGTTATTCCAGATTAATTTGCGAAATGCTTTTTCTCACTCTGTGAAGAATTGATTTAGAATCTGGATGGGATTGCATTGAATCTGTAGATTGTTTTTGGTACAATGGTCATTTTTACTATATTAATCCTACCAATCCATGAACATGGGAGGACTTTCCAACGTCTGAGGTCTTCTTTGATTTCTTTCTTCAGAGACTTGAAGTTCTTGTCATACAGATCTTTTGCTTGTTTGGTTAGAGTCACACCAAGATATTTTATATTGTTTGTGACTATTGTGAAATGTGTTGTTTCCCTAATTTCTTTCTCAGCCTCTTTATCATTTGAGTATAGGAAAGCTACAGATTTATTTGAGTTAATATTTTATCCATCCACTTTGCTGAAGTTGTTTCAGCTGCAGGAGTTCTCTGGTGCAGTTTTGGGGGTCACTTAAGTATATAATATCATCTACAAATAATGATGCAGATCTTACTTTCCAATTTCTATCCCTTTGCCCTCCTAGAAAATCAAGTTTCTCCCCATTTAGTTTGATGTTGGCTACTGGATTGCTCTATATTGCTTTTACTACATTTAGGTATCGGCTTCCAATTCCTTATTTTTCCAATACTTTAAACATGAAGGGATGCTGAATTTTGTCAAATGCTTTTTCAGCATCTAATGAAATGACCATGTGGTTTTTTTTTCTTTGAGTTTGTTTATGTAGTGGATTACATTCATGGATTTCTGTGCATTCAATCATCCCAGCCTACTTGATCATGCTAAATGAACATTTTGATGTGTTTTTGGATTCAGTCTGCAAGATTTTGAATATTTTTTCTTTGGTATTCATGAAGGAAATTGGCCTGAAGTTCTTTTTTTTTTGTTGGATCTTTGTGTGGTTTTGGGATCATTATAATTATGGCTTCATAGAACTAATTGGGTAGTGTTCCTTCTGTTTCTATTTGTGAAATAGTTTGAAGAGTATTGGTTTTAGGTCCCCTTTGAAGGTCTGATAGAATTCTGCAGTAAAACCATCTAATCCTGGGCTATTTTTGGTTGGGAGACTTTTAATGACTGCTTCCATTTCATTTTTTATTATGGGACTGTTTAAATGATATGTGATACTGATTTAATTTTGGTATTTGGTATCTGTCTAGAAAATTGTCCATTTCATCTAGATTTTCCACTTGTGCTGAGTACTAACTTTTGTAGTAGAATCTGATGAATTTTGAATTTCCTCAGTTTCTGTTGTTATATCTCCCTTTTTGTTTCTGATTTTGGTAATTTGGATACTGTGCCTTCTGGTTAGTCTGGTTCAGTAAGGGATTACCGATATTTTTGATTTTGTCAAAGAACCAACTCCTGGTTTTGTTATTTCTTTGTATAGGTCTTTTTGTTTCTTGAGGGATGCGATAGAAACTATACAATTCCAGACAGAGGAGGAAAACCATGAAGTGATAAGGAACTGGGTTGTTTAGTGTTTCTCTGTGTAAATTTAAATAATAAAATGGAGGAGGAAGGAGTGAATGAATTCCAAAAAAGATATCAGAAAAGTTCCTTATGTTTTTGCTTATATTTTACAGAAGCAAAAGAGATCAGTTTTTAGTATATACAAAATATTGACATGATGAAAATGTGACAATCAATATGCATATATTTTAAGATAAGCATGATAGTCACAAATTTTCAGAAGCGGATTACTGTAAAACTGTTTTTGAAATCCTAAAACTATTTCAATATTTCTGTATTTATGTGAATGGAAATGCATTAAGTACTGTATTTTTCTTTGTTTTGCTTTTATTCAAACTGGTTATTTTTTTATCACATCATATATTCTGATTAGAGTTTCACTCACTCCATTTCTCCCAACTTTTCCCACATCCTTTCTCATTCAGATATCCCCCTTTCTTGTCTCTCAATAGAAGGAAAGCAACAACAAAAAACATGTTACTGTGAGATAAAGAAAATATAATGAAATATTAACATATTGAATTAGGCAAAACAATTGAATTTAGCCAGTCCAAGAAATGGGAAAAAAAACACTCACTCATTTGTACATTCAAGAATCCCATAAAAACAATACAATGGAAGCATTAATAGGTACACAAAGGACATATAAGATAAAATGAATGAATAAAAATAGATAAATTTTAAAAATATAATATTTTTTAAAGAGGAGAGTTCTTAGATAATTTGAGAAAAGGAACCTCCAAAGAAACAGTTGAGTCCATTTTCTGTTGACAGTCTATGACTGGACATGCAGCATACCCTTAGGAACTATCTTGCCAGTGGAACACCATTGGAGAAAACTAAATTTTCATTTGCAGGTGGTTATCAAATGAAAATTGCTTTGGGATTAGAGATGTGGACATTTGTCCATTTCTCCTTTCAGCTCTAGGACACCATCTGGTTCAGACCCATGCAGGCTCTGTATTTGCTGCTTCATTCAATCTCTATGTATTCAAAGCAGCTTTGATCATGCTGATTAACGGGGCCTCATTTTCTTGGTATCCTCCATATCCTCTAGGTCTTAACTCTATCAGCTCCCTCTTCCAACAGGGTTCCCAGATAGGAGGGATTTGAAAAACTGTTAGAGTTGAGTGTTCCAAGTGCTCTCATTTTCTGCATCATTCTCCAATCTGCTGCAGGAGGACATTTCTCTGATGGATGGGCAAGGCACTGATCTCTGATTATAGTGGAATGTAGTTAGGAGACATTGTTTCTACATTTTTTAAGAGCAGTAGTATTTAGTGTTTTCCTAGTTCCCTGGGCTATCTGGTCACAGGTTCTTGGTCACTAAAACAATGTCAGATATGATTTATATTTCATGGACTACTACTTCAGTCAAATCAAATATTGGTTGGTTATTCCTATCAACTTTGTGTGAACATTCCATTAGCTTTTCCTGCAGACAAAACACCATTGTTGATCAAAGGTTTTATTGCTTGGTCTGTGTTTATCTTTCTCCATTGGTACTGTGCACATAACATCCTATAACAAAGATGCTAAAATATAGGTGTGAAGGCTCTATGTAAGAACCAGCTTGAAATTTCCATGCTGAGTGATTTGTTTAGGTATTGTCTGTGGCAGGGGGGGACTTGCTCTCCACTTATACAGAGCAAACTATTTTTCTTGGCAACACTCTTTGTGGTTTAATGGTCCCTAATTGGCCAACTTTGGCAATAACTCAATTAGATGTAACCCATTCCCATTAGTGCAAGTTTGGATTGATGAAAGGAGATGCCTTGTTTGTATCCACATTATTGTGAGAGTTCATTATTAAAGTTCATTTAGTTTCATATATCTTAGGAAGCATCTACTCTGGTAGGTTTCCATACTACCTCCAAATGGTCCTTAACTTTAGCTCTCTCTCCCTAAATTTCTTCCCACATTCCATTTTTTCATCCTAGTCCCCACTTAAAGATCCAGTTTCATGTCCCATCTATATCTGATCCATCTATATCTGTTATCTATACTATTTCCCTTTCCTAGAGAGAACTATCTGTACCTTACTAGACCCTTACTTTATACCTAACTTCTATCATTCTACTCATAGTAGCTTGATCCACATATAAGATAATTCTTATATTTGTCTTTCTAGGTTATTTTACTATGGATGATATTTTTCTAGTTCCATCCATTTACCTGTGGATTCCATTATTTCATTTTTAATAAATAAATAATATTCCAGTGTAAATGTTTCCAGGTTTTTATCCCTTCTTCTGTTTAGATATATTTTTGTTTTTTTACCAATTATGCTTTATTATTAATAGAGCAGCAGCAATGGACATGAATAAGCAGGTGTCTGTGGTAGGATGAAGTCACCATTGGAATTATGTACAAACTAGATCTTGATGTGGATTGATTCCAATTTTCCTGATGAACAGTCATCGGCTTTCCATAGTAGCTATCAAAGATTTTCCCCTCACCAGCGATTTATGTATATTCCCTTACTCCACATCCTTACCAACATGCACTGTCTCTTCTTTTATTGATCTTAGCCCTGTGACAGGTATAAGATGAAATCTCAAAGTAGTTTTGATTTGCATTTCCCTGATGACTAAGGATGCTGAACATTTCTTTAAGTGTTTCTCAGACGTTTGAGTTTCCTCTTTTGAGAATTCTCTGCTCTTGTTTTTCAAAGTGCATCAAATTAGAAATGTCAACAGCATGACTAAATTGTGGAAGTGAAATATAGAAATAGGTGAGACATATGGAAACATTTCCAGGGTTCAACCTTCCAAAACAAGACCTTTAAAAACTCACTGAGGATGAGAGAAACAGAAAATTTAAAACTAATGACTCTAACTCTAATATCAAAAATATGAATGAGTATAATACAAAGTAAAATTATGTAACATAGAGTTAGGATGAGCACTGAAGATCAATTTATAGAAAGTATAGAAAGCATACATCTGCTCCTATGAACTTCTTTGAGATCTGATTCAGCTATAGAAGCCAGCTAGACTCTGGTCCTGGCACTGGCACTGTCAGAACACTTCACATCTGTAATCCTTTGGTATCCCAACCAGACACTAGGCCAAAGCTGTGTCAGGCATTCCCTACAATTTAAGGTTTCTTCAAACCTCCTCCCTCTTCTCTGCTTTCCCAGATGATGATCCATTAAAACCAAATACCTTGTATCTTTACCAAGCCTACATGTGTTTTCTAAGGTCTCTAACAGTGTTAGGAGTAGGATACAGTATGGTTTAAAGAAGTCATTTAATAATAATAGCACCAACATAAGTGTAACTTTCTAATGACCAGGCAGCATTTACATGACTTTTTTTGTCCCTTAAACAACTTTATAGACTTGTGATTTTAGAAAACTGAGGCTCCAAGATGACATTTCTTCTGTAGATTGAAACTTGGTGAAAGCCCTAGATTGAAAGGTTTTTGATGAGTGATAGATTATCACTCACAAATGCCCCTGATGTTAAAGTCCCAGCAAATTACAAAATGAGAACCACAGCATGACCTTCTGTCTCTGAAGAAGGGTTCCCTTCATTCTGCTTTCTTGTCACACATTAGAAGTATTTAAGTAAGGTCCTCAGTGATGGTTGATATTAGAGTAAGAAGAATGAGTGGTGTTGGTATAGTAGGTATAATATTCAGAGTGCTTAGAGATTGTCTGGGTGTTTTATTTGACTTGAAGATTAAGTATAGAACATATAAATAGAAGAAAATCAATTATTTGATTGATATACTTGTTTTTGTAACTTTGCAATGGAGAACAATTCAAATTTTTTGCCTAGTTAGAAATAAAAAAGAGGAGGGTTATGGATGAGTAGTGGTATGCTTTCCTAAAAGATCCAAGGCCGTATATAGGCCCAATAGTCAGTGCTCGAAAACTGACTATTTTTACATATTTTGTACTGTTTTGTTACATTTCTATTGTAGTGACATAACACCATGACCAAGGCAACCCATAGAAGAAAGCATTTAATCTAGAGATTAGAGTGCCAGAGAGTTAGAGTTGATGATTACCAGGCAGGGAGCATGGCAGCAGGCAGACAGATAAGCTTGGTGTTGGATCAGTAACTGAGAATTTATATCTGATCTACAAACAAGAGATCTAGTGTACTTGCTGGAATGCTATGGACTTTTAGAAACTCAAAGGCCACCCATAGTTGCACACTTCCTCTTACAAGGGCACATCTCCTAATCTTTTGCAAATATTTCTATCAAATGGTAACCAAGCCTTTAAATATATGTGTCAATGTTGGCCACCTCATTCAAAACTCTACAAAAACTTTCAAAACTTTAGTTTTATTCCATAGGACTAGAATATATTAATTGGTTTTGTTCTATGGTTACTGTTGAATATCAATTCCTCGATTGCCCAACCTGAAGAGAAAGACTGATTAGTAGTCAATATAAATACATTTTCTTTTTGTAAGATACTCCCTGGTTTTCAATATGGAGGCATTGATTTTGTTTTGAGCATACTTAAAGATTATTATTTCATCTCATTTATCTTAATTTACCCTGCTGGTCTCAGTAACAACCACTGAACATTATTTATCTTGCTTTGCTCCACATTTGCTCAACAGTTATCTTCTGCCATGGCTCTTCTTCATCCACTTCTCATTTATTAAGCAGCAGATGTACAACATTATATGGTTCCATTCTTTCCAATTCAGCTAAACAGTGTTTGCTTCAGATCATCCTTCTTCATAGAAGCTGAGCCATCTTCATTCTAGACTATTCCCTGCCTCGCACTTGTGTACATTAGCTGTGATCATATAATAGGGTTCAATTTCTTTTCTCTTCTATGCGTTCAGAAGTCACCTAATATCATTTGCTTATGCCCCTTTAAAGATATTTATCTTGGTTTCATTTCTCTCTCTGAGAAATTATAGAACTAACTCCACATTCTCCTCCTTCTAGACAGACTTTTTTTCCTAATAAAAATCTAGACTTGCATTGAACTTTCTAGTAGATTCTTAGATTCATTTGATGTAACTAAATATTTGCTTCCCAGCAGATAAAGTTTACAAAGAATTCTCATATGCATAAATTGGAAACAAGGCAGAGACCAAGAAATCCATGCATTGAATTACAGTGTATTTAATTCATTTTATTATTTTAATTTAATTTATTCCACCTTATATTACATCCAATTGTCAGTTTCATCACTATTCTCTCCTTCTAGCCCCTCCTTGCTCCACATCCACTTCTCCATTTCACTTAAGATACAGGGTGACCTTCCAGTGATATAAACCAAACTTTGCATATCAATTTGCAATAACAATAGGCACATCCCCTCATATTATGCCTGAAATAGGCAACCCTGTAGGACTAGGGTCCCCAAAGCATGCAAAAGTATCAGAAATAGCTCTGCTGCCTCTGTTTCGAATCCCATAACAATACCACGCAACCATAACATATATGCAGAGGGCCTAGCTTAGACACACACATGCTCCCTAATTCTTGGTTGAGTCTCAGTGAACACTTTGAGTTCAGGTATTTTTGATTCTGTGAGATTTCTTGTGATGCCCTTAGCCTTTCTGTTTTCTACAATCCTTTTTTCTCCTCTTCAGCAGGATTCTCAAAGCTCCACCTAATGATTGGCTGTGAGTCTCTCCATGTTCTATCAGTTGCTAGATGAGGGCTCTCTAATTGCAATTAAATTTGGCAGTAATCTATGAGTAAAACAGAGTATCATTAGGCATCTTTTTTATTAATAATTTTGTGCCTAGTAGTATCCATTTCTAGCTTAGTCCTCTAGGCCATGTGGTCTCTGGTTTCTGGTCTTCTGGGCAGAAGACCATTGTTGGGATGGATCTCAAGGCGAATGAGGTATTGGTTAGCCATTCCCACAATTTATGTGCCACTTGTACTCCAGCACATCATGCTGGCATGGCAAATTGTAGGTCTGTGGTTTTGAAACTGAGTTGATAACCCATACCCTCCACTTAGAGTCTTGCCTAGTTATAAGAAAGGGCTGTTTTAGGCCCTGTAATCCCCATTACTAGGAGTATCAGGCAAATGGGTGGAACTAGAAGAAAAAGTCATGGCATATGAGGTAACCCATCTATACAATCATAAAATGTACTCACTTATAAGTTATATAAATTGTTCATAAAGGATAATTATGCTATGATTCACAGAACCAAAGAGGCTAAGTAACAAA
Source organism: Apodemus agrarius (assembly GCA_964023405.1). Taxonomy (NCBI): domain Eukaryota; kingdom Metazoa; phylum Chordata; class Mammalia; order Rodentia; family Muridae; genus Apodemus; species Apodemus agrarius. The sequence continues at coordinate 134,795,734 of OZ030006.1, forward strand.
GAGGGCTTACGGCAGGATGCATGGATCTCCCTGGAAAGGAAAGAGGATATTGTGGGTGGATTCAGTCTCAGTGAACTCAATGAGGGCAGATAGAGACCAGAATAGGAAGAAGCAGGTGGGAGAGGATAGAGGAACAGAATACTGGGAGAGACAACTGGGGTTGGGGGGAATTACCGTGTATTACTGTAATCATAGTATAAGTTATTGTCAACAGTATTTTTTAGAATTTAAGTAGCACATTACTCTCAAAAGAAACACGATGGAATATTTAATGAGATTGTAAGAATGGATTTTTATTTCTCATGGTCGGCTGTTGCCGCCAATTAAAAGCACCCAGAGGCACAATCTCTAGATCTGTGGCTCATGCATGAGCAGTGAATCTTGCCTGTCCATATGAAAGGCTAGGAGACATTGCTCCCAATTCTGAAAACTGTTTAAAATTAAGCCATTTAAATGAGTAAATGAGTAAAGCGGGTGCTACTTCTGATAGTGAATGATAACAATTTGTATTTCTTTAATCGATAATGTGTAGATTTCTTCATCAATATATCCCCAAACCAGTCATATGTCTCCTCTCTGTTCATCATAACATTTGGGGAGTTACATTTTAGAGAATGTATTTAGTACCAGCATTTCAAAAGGTTTATATATTTCAGACAAAACAACATTTGCTTAAGTCTTTTTTTCTCTCCTGGCATTCTGCTTAAAATTCAGTTAGGTATTTAAATCATTTTTATGACTCAATGTTTTCCAATAGTAACTTCTAATTAGTGCCTCTTAGAATGCTGCAGGAGATTTTACTAAGGAACCTGGGATGTCTGAAATAGACGCAAAATGTAAATAGATTCATATGTATTAGACTCTACATTATATTTTTCATCCTATGTGAAACCACTTGGGTTAGATATTAGACATCAGCAATTCCCTTTCAGACTCTAAGATTGTTATGACCCAAGTTCTCACAAATGAAACAGAATGTTATAGTTTGTACTTGTTTGGATATGTAAGCTGTGGTCAATGGCACTGGATAACCTCTGTTATTCTCTGAGTTTACAGGCAACTGGTTAACACTGAGGTGGTAAGCCTTTTCTGGTTCACAGAATCTTTTCAAATTCTCCTGATCCCACGACACTGGTAATGAATCATGAGCACAGTCTCTTCTGACATCCCTTTACTAGACTGATAGCAGAAACAAAAAAGTGACATCAACAATTACATACTTAACATGTAAAATATCTTTCAAATGTCCGTGCAGTTATACTTTCATCCTCTTGTCTGACACCATCTGTCCTCTTCTGTCCTTTCTCATAAAATATAACAAGAGAAAAAACATGAGAGCAAAGAATGCTGGCTTTTTTAGAAAGGCATATCATTTTTAATGATACACAGTCCACTCTGTGACTTATGTGATATTATTCAGGGTGCAGAGTATGCTATATTTCATCAGAGATTTCTGTCTTGTCTACATTTGTAACTACCATCTGTATATCTTGTGTTTCCCACAGGAGCTGTGCTCATAGAGAATACAATGTCAAGGTTACAGTTGGAATGGTACTATTCATGGAGCCAAGTTAAAGGTCTTGGTGCATCCTTACATCATGTGGTTAAGAGTGTGTACTATATTAAAAATTTATGTCATGGTTCTTATCTGAAAATCATATAGAACATGAAATATGGGGAAAAGGAATTATCTAGCAGTAGGATTGATTAAATTCATCCTCAAGACAGTTGAATATGTGTGGCAGACAGACAAACATGAAGAGTGCTGAGGAAAAATTATTGCCTGTGGAACTTAAATAGCTAGTTTTATTATTTAAGCATATCTTGATGTATTTTATAATATATTTCATGAATAAAACAATGACAAATCCAGTTTAAAATATTTTGTTATAATCAGATACTTATTGGGAGAATACTATTTTTAAGACACTAAGATTTTTAAAAATTATCATCCCATATGTTAATATCAGCCCACCCAACCTTCATATCAGTCTACGAATGGAAGACAGACCTCTGGGATACATGCAATGTTTTGGTGGTCTCTATAGTTCGTTATAGTTCTCTTTTCAAAGTAGTTCCACACATATTTATGTTGGGCTTCTAATGTATTATTTTGTTACATATTAATTTTATGTATTAATATAATAAGTAATGCTAATATTATTAGTAATAGTTATATAATATACTTACTTCACATATTTCATATCATATAAAAATATTTCATATCATATAATAGATTTTTTGCCTGTCCTAATGTAGTGTTCATGGGTTTTATAAAATCTTTTGTAGAGATGAATACATGTTATTCTAGTCCAGAATTTAGGTTTATATATCTTTTTTTCATTACATACTTCAGCAAGATTTTCACAAAATACAAGAATAACCATACTTTTAGTATCATTTTTACAGTGTTCAGTGTTGTGTTATACCAACTTAATTGTATTACATGTATAAATATAGGACGAGTTTCAGTTCCTCCATGGCAGAGTTGGTCATACTTCTGTATCAAGCAATGTAAGAGCTATTTATGGCATTGAGATGTAAAAGTTGCCAAATACTACCTTTAGCAACCTATTGACCTTTGAAAGACACATATTTTTACAATATTTGCCAACCTTAACCTAGATATCATAGGGAAATTTTCAAAAATTATTTCTAACTTTTTTTTTTTTGAGATAGGGTTTCTCTGTGTAGCCCTTGGCTGTCCTGGAATTCACTCTGTAGACCAGGATGGCCTCAAACTCAGAAATTCGCCTGCCTCTGCCTCCCAAGTGCTGGGACTAAAGGCATGCGCCACCACTGCCAGACCCAAAAATTATTTCTAAATGTGCATTTCCATTCCAAAGGCTGAAATAGGGTAGAAGAGGGTCAGCAAGAGGAACACTGGTTTTTCTACATTTGTTTTTCTGTCCGTGATTGCTTAGGCATGCATGTATACGTTTACCACTAAATTCTGAAGTGATAATCTTATGTTATCATGACAATGACAACAATGATGACAATGACAATGATGACGACTATGATGATGATGATCATGATTGACGTACTTCTCAACTGGGGCAATGGTGTTATCTTATAGTTTCATAAGTAAAAGAAATCATTACTCACACTATCTCAAAAACGACAGTAAGTTTTATATATCATATCTTTAAATGTAAGCTCATTAAGGAAATAAATTTTACTCTGTTACTTATTTCAAATATATCACATCATTCCTTCTATCCATAAGATGGCATTTTCATCTTCAGAGGTTTTTACTATTTAGCATTATGAAAATTGCTTCTTAACCATCTGAAAACCTCAAAATCTAAAATTTTGATATAACTCAGTGATACCTTTGGGGTTGTTATTTTATTAGTGTATTTCATTAATCTGCTTTTTTCCTATCACTGTTTACTATGTTAATGTAGGACTCTTTATCAGCCTTTGTGTTTAGTTGTCTTATCTGACTTGTAAATACTGCACAGATACAGTCATGAGCCACTTCTCCTCTTTGAAGAATGAATACCTAAAACCAATAATCACTTTATTTAGACACTGTGTTCATGGTAGAAATATGATACATATTTTATTCTATGTTATCAGTTTATATATATATATATATATATATATATATATATATATGCTTCATTATGTTTTGACCTTAAAATTATAAAACCTGATAGAATATCAATATGATAAGCCTCTAAATACTATGGTCTCCATTTTCTTTTCAGACTTTGGTAAACTTTTTTGAAGCCATCAGTTCTGATTATAGAAAAAGATTAATTCCAATATTTAGTAGATACAGAAGAAAATTTCCTCTTATGGATATTAAGGCTGTCAATCACCATACTTAACTAGTAGATTTCAGTGATTGACTAAGAATTACCAGGAACTTTTTGATCTTTTTCATTCCCTTTTCCTCTCTTCTGTTCTTTTCTCTTGGAGGAGTGTTTATTTCAGCACACAGTTTCCATCCATTGCAGTTCAAATGTATTGAAGCAGAGGAATTAGTCCTTGTAGCCAGAAAGTGGCATGTTTGAGAGAAAGACATAAGAAATGAAAGAAAACAAAGGAGGAAGGTCAGGAGAATGATAGTGAGGAGACTATGTGAGCAAGAATGCTAAGACTAGCAAGCTCACTTCTTATCTCAACCATCTCTGGGAAAACCAGAAGTGACTCACACAGTAGTAATGATTTAGTAATCATTAAGTTTTTCTCTATTTAATTATTTTTTTATTTTATTTTTATTTTTTATTGGATATATTCTATATTTACAATTCATTTCCCTTTTTCTGGTTCCCCACCCCCCAAAGGTCCCACATGCCCCCCCCCCCACTGCTCCCTCTTCTACCCCTTCCCTCTTCCCTGTTCTTGTATTCCCCTTCACTGATGCTTTGATCCTTTCCAGCACCAGTGTCCACTCCTTTCTTCTTGTCAGACATCATTTGGTATGTGAATTGTGTCTTTGGTATTCCAAGATTCTAGGCTAATATCCACTTATCAGTGACTGTATACCATGGGTATTCTTTTGAGACTGGGTAACCTCACTTAGTATGATGTTCTCCAGCTCCATCCATTTCTCTAAGAATTTCATGAATTCATTGTTTCTAATGGCTGAATAGTACTCCATTGTGTATATATACCACATTTTTTTGTATCCATTCCTCTGTTGAGGGACATCTGGGTTCTTTCCAGCTTCTGGCTATTATATATAAGGCTGCTATGAACATAGTGGAGCATGTATCCTTATTGCATGCTGGGGAATCTTCTGGGTATATTCCCAGGAGTGGTATGGCTGGGTCCTCCAGAAGTATCATGTCCAGTTTTATGAGGAACCGCCAGACTGATTTCCAAAGTAGTTGTACCAGCTTGCAGTCCCACCAGCAGTGGAGGAGTGTTCCTCTTTCTCCACATCCTCGCCAACACCTGATGTCTTCTGAGTTTTCGATCTTAGCCATTCTGACTGGTGTGAGGTGAAATCTCAGGGTTGTTTTGATTTGCATTTCTCTAATGACTAATGATGTTGAACATTTTTTAAGATGTTTCTCAGCCATCCGAATTTCTTCAGGTGAAAAGTCTTTGTTTAGCTCTGTACCCCATTTTTGCATAGGGTTATTTGGTTTTCTGGAGTCTAACTTCTTGAGTTCTTTGTATACATTGGATATTAGCCCTCTGTCGGATGTGGGGTTCGTGAATATTAAAATGGCAAACAAAGTTAAGTACCACAAGCATACCAGCTGTGATCTTGATAGCCAAAGTCATCATTTTTGAATACTTATTAATGATTTACTTAAAAATATAAAATATCAAGATATATTTAACAGACCCAATTAAAGTACTATACAACTAGAAAATGTAGTATGCCTTCATTTTCTTCCATAAATTAATTAACAATACGATCACTGTTTCTCTTCCCTCATATACTCCCAGTCCCTTCCTCTAAGCTCCACTCCCTTTCTCCTTAGAGAAGGGAAGGCCTCCCATGGATATCAACATCTCCCTTGGTCTATCAAGTTGCAGTACATCTAGGATGATCTCCTCCTATTGAGGCTAGACAAGCCATTCCATTTAGGGCAATGGGATGCAAATGCAGGCATCAGAGTCAGAGACAACCCCTGCTCCTGTTGTTAAGGGTCTCAGAAGAAGATCAAGCTGCACACTTGTAATATATGCAAGCACATCTTCTTAAGCATATCATTCCACTCTGGTTTCCTGGATGCTCACGGACATCTCTTTTCATAAATTACTTGGAGTCTAACCCCAAGAGCTGAGGGGCTCTAAGAAGATCCCCATGATTCATTGCCCCTTTCCCCTCTAGGTGGACCTGTCACTCAAGGCCATGTGAGGCTTCTAGTGAAGGATGACAGTTCTGGTTGCTCAACGTTACACTTTTGGTTTATTCAATTATAGCCAGGGAGAAGAGTATTTGTTTTTTCAATTGAACTTTGGAAAGAAATGTGTTACCATAAAAATGAAGGCAGCTGTGAATGTACTTCAGGTAATTCCTAGCAGACTGAAGAATTTAATGAGTAGAATAACTACCTCCATTTTATGCACATAGCTGTATTGTTTTAAAGAATGGGAGTTGTACTGCTTACTCTGCTTTTTAATAAACGAAGAAACTTCTTAAAGTGAAAATCATAGAAATGTCTTTAATTCCTAACTCCAGTTCTTTTATCACTCCTAAATCAGCAGTTTTCTTTCTATAATTTATCAACTCTTAAAAACCTATAAACTTCTAATGAAGCATAATATTTTCAATAGACTTTCAGCTTTCCTTTCCTGTATGAATAGTATTATTCTCTTAATTGACTTTAAAAACCTTGGTTTACTGAATATCTGAATAATGTCTTAATTTTCCTATCATTGACTCTTTTATGAAATATATTTTTGTTCATTCATTGAGGTATTTATTTTTATTTTTTTGCATACCAACAGCATTTCGCTTTTTTCCTCTCCTACAAATCTCTTCACCTCACTGCCTCCCTCATCCACTACTCCTCTGTTTCTTTTCAGAAAAGGACAGGCCTTACATGGATAACAACCAGTCATGGCATATCAAGATGCACTAAGACTAGGTACCTACTTTCCTATAGCAGCTGGTGGATGAAATCCCCAAACAGGCAGTCAAGTCAGAGATAGCCCCTGCTTTCACTTTTACCATTCTCAAAAGAAGACTGTCTTAGTCAGGGTTTCTATAACTACATAGAGACTGCCTATACATTCTGCAACTCTAGAGAACCCAGACTAATACAAAGACCAAACTACACATCCATAACATATATACACAGGGTCTAAGATAGCCCTGCTGTGGGTAGTTCACTCTGTGAACTATGAGCCCACATTAGTTGAATCTGTTGGTTTTCTTGTGGTGTCCTTTGGCTCCTACAATCCTTCATCCCCCTTTTCCTCAGGATTTTCATAAGTTCTGCTTTATGTTTTGCTGTGAGTCTCTGCATCTGTTTCTATCAGTTGCTGGGTAAAGCCACTCTGATGACAATTGGGCTAGGCATCTATTTATGAGTATAGCAGAATATCATTAGAAATCATTTCATTGACTCTTTTGCTGGTCATTATTAATTCTTAATTCATAAATGCTGTTTCTGGCTTTCAAAGTGAAGAAGATTTTGCTAGTCTATGTCAGCAAGGCTTTCAACTTGTCAGATAGGGTTTCTTCTCAAAAAAAGAGAACTGTGTCCTTTAAAAAATTAATTCCATTTGTGTGTGTGTGTGTGTGTGTGTGTGTGTGTGTGTGTGTGTTGTGATGTGCCAGTTATCAGAATGGGTCAGGACTTTTTCTCAGCATGCTTGCCATTTAAAGTAAAGGAGTGACATCCTATGAACTGACACTTGTCCTTCAGTTGTATAATACTTATTTAATAAGCTGATAGCTTGAACAAAACAGATACCTTTCTCCTGGCATCTGTTGTTAAGGAAATTGGCTATGGTTTTTGACTGAATTTTTTATGTAAGTTTTTCCAGGCCGTACAAAATGCAGCAACCAACTGTAGTCTTGTTTGAAGGCTAGAGTAAGGAATCTTCTCTGTTAGACTCATTTCATTGTTGGTTGTCAGATGAAGGATATCAGTATATTATTTGCTGCACATGTTTTCTATCTGTTGTTTCTAGCACATACACACCCATAGAGAAAGAAATATCACAACCTGGCTTCTGCTAGTCTCAGCAGTGAGGAACAATGAGACATAAAACTGTAGGGTGGTCTTCATGTGTTCATGTCCTAATCTTGGATGTTATCTTTGATCCTCTTTCATATATTGTAGACTCAAGAAGTAATACAAGTGTGGCTTACTTTCAATGGTGGCATTTACATGGGGCTTTCATCCCCTTATACTTCACAAAATTCACCAAGGGAGTAGTTAAATATAAAAAATAGAAAATAATATTTTTGTTGCCGATTTTGAAGAGGTAGAGGTTATGTTTCTGTTTGCATCAAGTCATTGAGTTAGCTAGCGTGACGTGATTTCTTGGGTGTTTTAGGAAGGCAAGGTGTTTCCAAATGCATAATGTATTTCTCTGGGCAATAGGAATAACTAGCAAATTTTTCCTGGCTTGTTTTTATTGGTTGATTTCTTGGTATAGAGAGTGAAGGTAACCACATCATCCGTGCAGATACAGTTGATATCATTTTAGGAGAACTTTGAATATAAAGATTTATACCACTTATGATAGAAAATTGGCAAATCTGAAATTCTTTCCAAGGAGAAAGGGTGGCAGTGGCTTTGTATCCTAGGTTGTAAGAGAATGTGTGTAATGTTCCAGTAAAAGACTACTCTTATCTACCAAAACTTTTCATTGTACAACTATCCTTTGAATGATAATATGGAATAAAAGGCAGGGTCTCATCAGTAAGACACAGACAAGCCTGAGGGTCTTGGATGTAATTAGCAAGATATAGCTTCTTACCTCAGACAGTTGGCAAAGCACTAACACATTGATCTGAGGAACACTCCTCCACTGCTGGTGGGACTGCAAGCTAGTACAACCACTCTGGAAATCAGTCTGGCGTTTTCTCAGAAAAATGGACATGATACTTCTGGAGGACCCAGCCATACCACTCCTGGGCATATACCCAGAAGATTCCCCAGCATGCAATAAGGATACATGTTCCACTATGTTCATAGCAGCCTTATTTATAATAGCCAGAATTTGGTAAGAACCCAGATTTCCCTCAACAGAGGAATGGATACAAAAAATGTGGTATATATACACAATGGAGTACTATTCAGCCATTAGAAACAATGAATTCATGAAATTCTTAGAGAAATGAATGGAGCTGGAGAACATCATACTAAGTGAGGTAACCCAGTCTCAAAAGAATACCCATGGTATACACTCACTGATAAGTGGATATTAGCCTAGACTCTTGGGACACCAAAACACAAGCCACATATCACATGATATCTGACAATAAGGAAGGAGTGGACACAGGTGCTGGAAAGGCTCAATGCATCAGTGTAGGGGAATACCAGAACAGGGAAGTGGGAAGGGGTGGATGGGGGAACAGGGGGAGGGAAAAGGGCATGTGAGACCTTTGGGGGAAGGGGAACCATAAAAAGGGAAATGAAATGTAAATATAGAATATATCCAATAAATAAATTAAAAAATTATTTTTACACAAAATTTGCAATTCATAGGTTTTAGCAATCCATTTCCTATGTGCCCCCAGAACTACATGGGGGTTCCAAAGTTATTATGACTGATCACTGTAAGCAGGGGCACAGAGCAGCTACTGAACTAAGCTGGTGCATGGACGCAAAGAAAGATTTATGGAGGATCAAACTGAAAAGAGGATCTCTCTAGAGGAGTAGACTAAAACAGTAAGAAAAGTGAACAGATTTTTTTATGAGTCAGCCACGTGTGGCTATTTGAGCTAATACAAGGTGATTGATCTTTTAGGGAAGATTAAGGGTTGTTCTCAACATACAGAAGCCCACCTTAAGAGATATGCTTTTCTGGTAGAGAATATTATTATTATTATTATTATTATTATTATCATTATCATTATTATTACCTTTAATCTTTTTTGTTGTTGTTATCCCTCTCCTGTTCTGCCTTCTGACAGTTCCTCATCGTATTCCTCCTCTCCTATCTTTCAGAGGATGTCCCCACACTACCGCATCCCCTCCATCCCCTCACGTGCCTCTAGGCCTCCCTATTCCCTGGGGCCTCCAGTCTCTGAAGGGTTACTTGCTTTATCTCTCACTGAGGCCAGAGCAGGCAGTCCTCTGCTGTATATGTGTCGGGGGCCTCAAGCCAGCTGGTGTATGCTGCCTGTTGGGTGGCTCAGTGTCTGAGCGATCTCAGGGGTTCAGGATTCTTGAGACTGCTGGTCTTCCTGTGGGGCTGCCCTCTTGCTCAACTTATTCCATCCTTTCTCTAATTCAACCACAGAGGTCCCTGACTTCAGACTATTTGTTGAGTGTAAGCATTAACTTCTGTCCCAGTCAGCTGCTTGTTGGGCTTCTTGGAGGGTAGCCATGCTTAACTCCTGTCTGTAAGTATATTATAACTTAGTAATAGTGTCAGGTCTTGGAGCCTCCTCTTGAGATGGGTCCCAATGTGGGCCATACACTGGACTTCCTTTTCCACAGTCTCGTCTCCATTTTTGTTCCTGCAGTTCTTTTAGACAGGAACAATTAATTATAGGTCAGAGTTTTTGACTATGGGATGATAATCACATCCCTTCCCTTGACGCCCTGTCTTGCTACTGGAGGTAGATTTTACAAGTTCCCTCTCCCAACTGTTGGGCATTTCACCTAATTTGAGTCTTGAGATTCTCTCACCACCTCAGTCTCTGGTACATTTTAGAAGGTTCCCCCACATCCCACCTCCTGAGAGCAGAGAACCATCTTTAGGCTTCTATATTTTCAACTTGAAATAGTAAAAGGACTTTTGCCCAAGTCTGTCTATTTAGGACATTGTCTCCAGCACTGCTATTTTGGAGTGCACTGTTTTGGACCTAACAATTACCTTAAGAAAGCATACTTTCAATCTTTGATTGAACTTATTTTTATGAGATTTCATTACATTGTTAACCCCTTCCAACCAACCACTGGATTATTCTTAGCATTTTACACTGGTTCGATACCTCCAAAGCAGTGCTCCAAATCCTTTTGTTCTTGTTCAGATATTTCTCTTAAAATTATAAGAAATACAATATAAACACTAAGAAGCCTGACATATCTTTCTTCCATTCAAATTGTAACATAACCTACATTGTAGTGTGCTTTTTATTTATAATCATACCTCAATCTCATTGTTGTTGAAAGAATGAAAAATATACCACTCTAAGGCCTAGATTTGTGAAGAGGCAACATTTTACTGAAAAGGAATCAAGTATTGTATACTTGGGATTGCATCTTTTTTTATGTCTGTGGTTTATTTTGTAATCTTGCTATGGTATTTTAAGTAGTTATGCCTTTACATTATACCCATCACAACTACCTCAGTTGCCTCTGATCAGAAAAAAATTAAATATTTACTGCTCAATCATTTAGGGCACATTTTCATATAAAATGTCGTACTGTGAAATTCAAAATAAGTCTTCAAGATCTTAATATGAATCTCACACTTTTTCTTCAACTGAAAGATTATATTCTATCATGTAGATTGCTATTGTGGAAACACAATAATCTATTGCTAAATGCTAGGATGCTGTTTTATTTAAAATATCACATGTCATTTTGAAATGTCTACACTGTGTAGGCAGTTCTTTCAGTATAAATATCTTCCATTGATTTATTTTTGTATTATATATTATTGGTTGATATATAGTATTGCATAATAATAATTACATATCAATGAGAAAATACCTAATAGCAAATATCAACACTTTTCTTACATTTCTACATGATGACAAACTATATCCAGAAAACATTTGATACAGATATAATGCAAGATGCATTAGATACTTGACCTTAGTTCTTTAAAATGTCAGGCTACTTCATTTTTTAAAAATTAATAATATGGATTCTACCATTTCTAATTGAGCCTATGAGATTTTTAATTAAAATGTATAGTTTTCCCTCAGTATACTGATACAGTAGGAATATTTCTTGAATTTCTGGACACATAACTTTCTCAAAGGCTTGATATTCAGTTTATACATAATTGTTATAATTGGACTCTAGAAGAATGATTGAAATTCATTCAATTTAATAAATGGACTAATTATGAAATAATGAAGTCACATAAAATGAACTTTTAGAAGTGCTTATTTTAGACAATTTAGTGAATCAGCACAAGGGATATGCTAAAGAAAAACATCTTTTCAAAGGTGAATTATACTTCTGAGGCAATGGGATTAAAATAGCATACCTTTATTTAAAAAAAAACCTGTTCACAAATTTTTTATCTACAAAATGTCACAGCATATAGTTGAAGAATATATAATAACGATGTTCCAATAATATAATGATTATAGTAAGGAATAAAACTTGAACACAAATACTTAATTCTAAAGAAGTAAGGTTCAAATACTGAGGTGCTTCAGATTTACTGATACAATACTTGATCCCATATTGCCAGGGTTTATAGTTAACGTTTTTAATGCAGTTGATGTGATAGATTATTTGGGCACCAAGCTTAGCAAGATTAAATTTAATTACTCATAATTCTTTTCCTAGTATGTTCCTTAAGGAGAACATAGAAAAATGAAAGAAAGGACATTCTGAATTATACCTGACCCCCATTGAAGATACAATGAAGCATTAATCTGGGTTCTTCTGAGTGACAGTTTCAAAGGGATAGAGTTCTGAGTGAGTACTGCTTCTTTAAATTAGGCAGATAAATAAGGACAATGCCAAATTCAAATAGGAGACATAGGGTCAAAGTAACACCCAGGACTCCAGACCTGGGGAGGAATGATGAGGGGTAGAAGGCTGAAGGAATCTTAGCAGCCATCTCCAGTCTGAGAGCTGTTTCCCAGGCTCTACACATTTGGGTCACTGAAGAGGATAACCAAGGACATTGGTGGCCCAAATAATGGGTTCACAGGCTTTGAAGATGGTACATTTAATATTATTGATACAATGAAAAAAAACATGACCAAATGCAAGTTGTGAGGAAAGAATTTGTCTTACACTTTCTTATTGTAGTCCATAATTGATGAAAGCCAGAACAGGAACTCAAACAAGGCAGTAAGTAGCCTGAAGGTGGAAGCTGATGTAATGACCATGAAAGAGGGCTGCTTACTAGCTTTTCATGCATAGTCTTCTAGGAGTACTCTCTTATAAATCCAGGACCATCAACCCAGGGGTGGCACCATTCACCATGGGCTGGGTCTTCTCCTATCAATCACTAATTAAGAAAGTGCCTTCCAAGGCTTGCCTATAGAGGAGTCTTAAGGCATTTTCTCAATTGAGGCTCCTTCTTCTCAAGTAGACTTAGATTATGTTCGGTTGACATGAAATGTTCATGAAGTCAAAATTTTCCTAAACACTCAAGGCTTGTGATTAGTTGTCAATTTCTCCTTCCTTCAAAATGTGTGTTTTCAATTGTCCCAATATTTTATTTTAAAAGAAGATAATATGGTGGGCAGGTATGATGAATTAACAGATGAGGATCAATTTGGCTTAAGGTGATTCAAATATTATTTTCTCCCTTAATGACATAAATACTTATGTAATTCTTTAAAATCAAAGTTAAAATTATCTGCAATATTTGGTACTATTAATATAAAAGATGGTTTGTATTTAGAAGAACATAATTTTTTTGAAGAGATATATGGGAAGGATTAAATCTATGATTTAAATATGGCTTGCTTATGATGACCCCAACTATAAAATTATTTTTGTTACTACTTAATAACTGTAATTCTGTTATGGTTATCCATTGCACTATAATCTGATGGATATCTGACATGTGAACCATAGATTGAAATTTACTGATCTAAAGGCTTCACCCCATGTCCAGCTTGCTTCCTTGGATTTCTGGGTAATAAAATACAACCAGTTAGGTCTTATTCTGACTGCCTGTTGCCATTCTTTCCTCACCTAATTTATTTTTTTATTCACTTCACACTTTGATCTCAGCCTCACCCTTCTTTCCTCTCAGTTCCATGCTTAAAAATGCATACCCCTGTTGCCCTTCCTCTTCTCCTCAGAGAAGAGAGAAACCCCCTTGGGAACCACTCCACCTTTCCCAGCTGGCCTAGGACATCTTCTCCCATCAAGGCCCAACTAGGCAGTTGAGGCAGGGATAAGGGAATGCAAGAGCAGAGCATAGATTTTGAGGTAGTCTCCCTACCCCATCCACTTGGTTGGGGTTCCATGAAGACCAAGCTGCACATTTGCTAAAAATAAACAGAGAGCCTGGGTCTAGCCCCTACATACTTCCTTGTTAGCTCAGGCTCTGTGAGGGACCAGAGGTCTGGGTCAGTTGACTCTGCAGATCTTGTGATGTCCTTGAACCCTTCTGCTTTTGCAATTCTATCTCTTACTCTTCTACAAGACTCTGCGAGCTCCAAGTAATGTTTGGCTGTGGGTCTTTGAATCTCTGCCTCCATATTGTGTTGAATGGAGCTTCTACGGAGTAAATTTTGCTGTCTGCAAGCATAGCATTGTATCATTCATAGTGTCAGAGTTAAGCTCTGTCACATGGGGTCTCAAGTTAGGTCATTCATTGGTTGGCTTTTCCCTCAGGTTTTGCTCAATCTTCATCCCTGCACATCTTGTAGGGAAGACAAATTAAAGAAATGTTCAGTGACCTTAGTCATCAGGGAAATGCAAATCAAAATTACCCTGAGATTCCATTTTACCCCCATCAGAATGGCAAAGATCAAAAACTCATGTGACAGTTCATGCTAGAGAGGATGTGGTACCAGAGGAACACTCTTCCATGGCTTTTGGGAGGGTAAACTTACACGATTCCTTTGGAAATCAATTTGGCTGTTTCTCAGAAAACTGGAAATAGTTTTACCTCAAGACCCAGCTATACCACTCCTGGGCATATACCCAAAAGATGCCCCACTATATCATGGAGATACTTTCTCTACTATATTTATAATAGCCTTATTCATAATAGCCAGAAACTGGAAACAACACAATGCAATACTTTTCAGCTATTTAAAACAGAGGCATCATGTATTTTTCAGGCAAATGGATGGAACTTGAGAAGACTATCCTGATGGAGCTAACACAGACCCAGAAAGATGTGTATGAAATGTACTCACATTAGCTGTAAAGTGCAGGAAAACCTTGATACAATCCAGACCTAAAGAAACTGAATAACAAGGAGGTTCCAGGACTAACAAGAGATCTTGGACCAATGATGATACAGGGTTCAATGGGGTGAGGCTAGCTGAGATTCCTATCAGAGGGGGACATAGAGACTGAAGTAGCCATCTCCTGCAACAAGAAAGTACTTCCAGAGAATGGAGGGACACAAAATAAATATTTTCATCTATAATTTGGGTCATCATAGTAACTGATACACTATGTGTATTACCTATTTCTGTAAATATGTAGGGGTACCATGTATTTCTCAAACTTACATGAAAGAATTTATTTTATTGAGAATCATATGTATTAGACTGCTTGTCAAAGTGTTTTGTACATCTCTTTTATTTGTCAGAGGAGCAGCTGGCTTGTCTTTCATCTTCTTTCTTCTCACACTGTCAGAATTTACTCTTTTGATAATTTGTTTTTATAGAAATTATTAGTTTTATAAACATGCCTACTCAAACCCCTGCTGACTTGGATAAGTGATAACATTTTAATTTTTGTAATAACACAGACTAATTCTTCCTAGCACAGGACAACTCAAGTAGAGAATTGATGTAATCAAATAATTTAGACCTAAGTCATTTTCTTAGATATTAGTATTTGCAGTTTTGCAAATACATGAAGATATGCATATAGTTCTGCCTAAAATGGTCTCTTCTGTATGATGCCTGTGTGTACATTAGTGGATAGAGAAGACAAAAACTTTCTAGGACTAAAAATATAATTAGTGAACTACATTATCTTTATCATTAACCATCAACAGTTCAGTCATGTTTGATTTCCAATTGGTTTGGTATCAGGCATTATGTGGAATAGTTTCAGTACTTTAAATTCCAAGAAGTGGCTACTGAGAGCAGGCAGATGAGGTTGTTCTGTCACTATTTATTAACTCTGTTAATTATTTGACAAATCATTATTGACTTCGATTTACCAACTGACAGATGGCCAATAAGGTGTTAACCAGAATTTTCACTACTGTTGTAATATTTTGATTTGGTCTTACATTTAAAAAGTTAGTTTAAAATAATAAGGTTTTTCTTTTCTTTTAAGTCTAGATGAATTAAGCCATAAAATCAAGGTATGAATAATTTTAGTATGAAAATGAAGCCTAATTTTAAATAGAGTAATGGAGACCAAATTAACCTTAGATTCTCACACAATTAAGGGTTGTTTTCAGAATCTTTTGAGTTTCTCTGATAATGAGTGTATTAGGAGAGTGTTCTCCTAATCAATATTATAGCAGTCAGATAGAAACTAGGAAAGAATCCAGACTGAATGAAATAGTCCCCAACACAAATACTTCTCAGGTACATTAACAAAAGGTAGACTAATATAAAGTCATTGTATGTTCTATCTTTTATTCACATGGAATTTACAGAGGACATGAACGACAATAATTTTCAGGTTAACTTCTAAAACTTCAGAAAAGGCGTTTATATTAAATGGGTTAATCTGGAAAGTTTTGAAGAGAAAAGAATGGGAAGTTACCTGAACACTGGGAAAGTGAGTCTGAGTGAACATAGCTAGTATCATGTAAAAAATCCACAAGAAAATCTGGAATGTGTCACCTTATTTCCTGGTACCATATTTCTGCTGCACCTATCTTATTGTCATGTAGTTACATAGCAGCTGGTATAAATTTAGCTGAAGTAAACTTAAACTAAGCTTCAAAGTATCTGGGACTTAACCAACCCCTGTCTTATCACTGAGCTCAAAGTCCAAATGCAAGTGCCTTAGTGGGAGTATATAGCTTTCTTCCCCCAGGCATTGACCCATTCTGTAGCCTTGGAGAATCTCATGTGTGAAGATTAATAGAGGATAAAGATCCAACTCATTCCTGCTTCCTAGCCCTTTTTATACAAGTACAGCAGTTACTTTTGACCTGGAAGAAACTTCTGAAAGAGGAGATGTTTGCTTTGCCTCAGTTTTAGTGGCTGTAGGCTTAGTTGATTGAGCCAGAAGCCTGCACTGCGGGTTGTTCATATGTGAGGAAGGAACGAAAAATTGCATTGTCTCACCTCAGTCAACCAGGTTCCACATGGCTTGCAAAGATCTGAAAAATGAAAAACCAAGAATCTAAACTCCGATATCAGTAGGAGATATCTCATTTTCCAATCAGCATCCCACCCATACCCAATAGGCTTACAATTATGAACATATGCATAATGCACTTGTCTCAAATTCACAGCCTAATTACTATATCATAGTTCAAAGTCTGTGCTTAAACTCAAGGAGGCATCTCTTCAAACGGTGAATACCTTTAAACTCATATAAAAAGAACAAGGCATATATTTCTAATACCTATACACAGGCAACAGAATAAGCACTGCAATTTTAAAGAGAGAAAAAACAAGACAAAGCAATTAAAGATCAGGCCAAAGCTAATCTAAAGCTTATCAGACACCCAGCAAACCTTTGTGCTGTACATTCAACACATAAAGCTCTCAGTGGTCTTGTCAAAATCTGACAGACTGGAGAGGAAGCATCACACTTTTCTCATGTGGTCTATTCCACCTCCTTGGTCCACCTTTAATAAGTACTGATAGTTTTCATCAGCAATGTTCCTGTCCTTCGGATTCATAATTCCCTGCGGTCTCTATCACACTACTACTTCACTGTTAGTGCTTGATATAAAGCCATTTCAGGAACTCCATCCAGGAAACTAATGCATTTATTCGTATTAACTGCCTTTAAAGGCTTTGCAGTGTAAATACAGGACTGTTAGAAACAGGTCTGAGTTCTCAGGAAAATGACCAACTAATCCAAAGCACTCAGTATTCTAAAGAAAGTGTAAATTTTTTGAAAAAAGAATAAAACTTTGAACACAAACTTTGATTACAGGCAAATGTTAACTTGGGAAATGGAGAGCAATTTTTTTTTCAGATATTCTTAGAAAGAAATGTTATGAGCTCATATCCTGAATAGCTAAGCTAGGCTCTCTCCTAGGACTGACATACCCCTCCTGGGAAGAGAAAAGCCCCCTATAGGAAGAGCAAATTCCAACCCCATGCAGACTGTAGATAAAGCCTCTTTTGAACACTGTAGAGTTTATACTTTCTATTGCAGTTAACTCTTTGATAGAAACGAGTTTTCCACCAATATCATGATTTGTCTTCTATAAGCCTGTAGAATCAGTACCATGTGAATGACACTAGGTTCTGCTCCCATTCTATATTCAACCTTGTCCCTTATTAGAATAGCTGCTGCAGCTTTATGGGAGTCTGTGTGGCAGATGAAGTGGAGAAGTACTTTCTAAGTCATTGTGTGGGACTCTACCTGTCCAGGAACTGTCTTCTCAAGTGAAAGTCTTTTCAGTGTGTTTTCAGTTTCCTACAATGGAATCATTGATGTGTCTTGCCCTCCAGGCACAATTACTATAGGAAAATTGTACAGGATTTTCTCTAATGGGGATAATCCTTTTCATTATTACAGATTCTTTGTCTACACCCATCTTGTTCCATTTCTTTCCGCCCCCAAATCCAACTTCCTCTCTCTCTTTGAATTCCTTCTCTTTCTTTCCTTTTTTTTCAATTGTTGTCGTACATAAAACTACTGACATATTAATGGTAGTTTGGCCTTAATTTCTGATTGATGAACAAAAACCAAAAGCTTCTTTGAAATTATCCTTAAGGTTATTAGTTTCCTTGATATCTCTTCTACTTATAGCAGTTTTGCATCTTTCTATAAAATACACAGATAACCAAAGCAAGGGTTGTATTTTATGCTTTAGGGATAATTTCTAATAGAGATATTCTTCTGAATTAAGTCTATGGTAGAAGTATATTGGAGGATGTTAAAATAAATCTAATGCTTATAGATAAAATACTAATATTAACACTAAGAGTAGCAAAGATGCAATGTGGTCAAATAATTTAAGATTTTTGTTCTGTTTTGTACTATGTTTACTTTTGTGAATCTGTGTATGGAAATGCAAACCTGAGTGCAGATACCTTGACCAACAGATGTTAGAGCCCCTGCAGATGGAGTTATATGAAGTTGGGAGTAACCTGACACAGTGCTTTGCTTGAGTTTACGTCCTCTAGAAGAGTAGTGTGTTCTCTTACATGAGAAACCATTTCTCCACTTTTGGGAGAATTCCCTGAGTTTTGTTTTTATGAGATATTGAATGTCTAATTTTCTAACATGAAAACACAAAACATAAGTTATCTTGAACCTAATAAATATTAATTTCTTTAATAGTCTATGAACCATATTTGAAATTTAATTTTTAGATGTATTTTGAGTACTTAATATATTCAATATATAAGATTATACATTTTGATGATAATAATAAAACATGATCGCTACTCTTTAGTAATTAAAATTATAAAGAAAGAGACATAAGCTTATAGTTCTATTAATAGTATGCTATTGTATTATAAACAACATGAATAGTTCCATGAGACAGCGTAGTGCTAATGATATCAAGGGAGAGGCAAGTAGAAAGTTAATTGGGGCTTTTTGGTTTTAAATAAGAGGCCAAGTTTGAATCTTGAAAAAAAGTAACGTGAGAATAGGACAGAAAAATAGATACTCATCTAAGAAGATTAGGTCAAAGCTGACTTAAGAATCACCATAATCTATACAAGATCTTGGGTTGAGAACTGAATGTACATTAATGTAGCAGAGGCATAAGGGAATAGATACTTGGGGCTGAGGAAATGGTTCAACAGTTAAGAGAACTTACTGTTCTTGCAAAAAACCCAGGTTCGGTTTTCAGCACCTACATGGTGTCTCACAACTATCAATAACTGCAATTCCGAGAGATCTCAGACTTTTTTCTGGCTACCATAGGCATCACACACAACAGACATCCATTCATGTAGGCCTAGAACTCATGCTTATAACTAAAAATGAATACATCTCTTAAAACATAAAATTTTTGGAAACTGTAAGTGCTCTTGTTTCAAAGTATTCTCATTTTCTGAACTCTGGTTGTTAAAGTAATATTACACATTTAATTAACTTGACACTTTAACATGAGCTCCCCTTAATTAGATTCTTTTTAACTTTGTTGCAGGAGTCTGACCTAGGTTTTTGTATAAGCTATAAGTGCATTATCACTGAGCTGAACATCTAGCTCCCTGTTATATTTTAGAAATACTTGATTGTATTAAAATGAAAAATATACTTTTGTTTTTAATGTCAATGTAAACCAAAGACAGCTGAAGGCAATTAGAATCATGGTATGTATTCCCAACATTGCTAACAGGTTTTGCCTCAAGTCAGAATTCCAAAATATTCTTTTCCCATCTCTCTCTCTCTCTCTCTCTCTCTCTCTCTCTCTCTCTCTCTCTCTCTCTCTCTCTCTGTGTGTGTGTGTGTGTGTGTGTGTGTGTGTGTGCATATAAATATGTTGATTACATCCACTTCAATTCTCTGACTTAGCTTTCATCTAATTTCACATTCTGATGTTCAAAATCATAATATACCACTTTTACTGTCACTTACATATGGATTATCACATTGGGTCATCCAAAGGGGCACTTGTATACACACAATCAACATTCAGCATAGGACAATGACGCTCACACCCAGAACTCATCTGCTACCAATAGCTCCTCATCTAGGGTTGAGACTTCTGTGATCATTGTTACTTCATGTTTGAGTTTTAAGTGGCACGATCTTATTCATATCTTGTGAAAGTAAACACAGCTGCTATGAACCAATGAGAACAACAGCCTGGTCATGTTTGGGAAAAAGAGTTTCACAAGCATTTATTTTCATTTTCCCGCTTTCACATTCTTTCTATCCCCTAGACTATGATATTTCCTGAGCCTTAGTTGAGTTGAGAGTCAACCTCGATGTCCTCCCTCATTCTCAGTTGATAACTAACTGTCCTTTTCCATACTTTAGACAGCTGAGTCTCCTCATTAACTATAGCCCACTTTAATAAGAAGCTTCTTGGAGTATGGATTGGAACACCACAAATATAAACCATTAATATAAATATAAATAACATAAATATAAAGATTCAGCTGGCAATTTGACAATAAGATCATTTAGCAAAACAAAAATCTATAGATTCTGCCCTTGGCCCTATGACTTCTCGAATGTGGGTTTTGATCATATTTACAGTACTAGGCATGAATTTCCTCTTGTGATGGAAACCCCAAATCCAATGAAGAGGGTAACTACTTACTCCCTTAAATAACATTGCCACCATTGCAGCAAAATACATTTTGCTTGGTAGGGTTGTATTGTAGCATGTGGAGTCCAGTGCTGGTTAAGGCCTTGATGTCTTTGTTCCTTCCACAGCCTTGATAACACTTACTAGTTCTATGAATACATTTTATCAGAAAGAAAAATTCCTAGTCAGTTCAAGATTAATTTTTGTATGTCCTTCACTGAAAATAAGTGGTATCTTCAGTATTTGTGTCTTTCCATCTGTCCTGTCTTGGTATGTATCTATTTGACATAAACTAAAGTCATTTGAAAAGGGGAAACGTCAATTGAGAAAATGCGTCCATCAGATCTCCCTGTTAAGAAAGTCTCTAGAACAGATTCTTGATTGTACATTGATTCTTGATTGAACAGATTCTTGATTGTACATCTCTCTCTTCTTTATGGTAGCTTAATTTGCTTTCTCTCACTCTAATTGTGATCATAAAAAGAGAGTGTGTGAGAATATGTTCTGTGGTGGTGTGGTGGAAGGGGATTCCTCTCCACCACAGAGAGGGATTCCCCCTCTCTCCATGTGGTCATGGCCAGCCACTGCTTATCTACTCTCTCCCTCTCTCTGCATTTCTCTGCCTTCACTAACCCCTTAACTCCCAGCCCATGCCCTGAATAAACTATTCTATACTATGCTGGTGTGTATCTGGTCCCTCAGGGGGAAGGGATGCCTTGGCATGGGCCCACTGAGGAATCCCCTTCCACCACACCACCACAGAACAATCTACATTGGTGTGGGAGGGTTCAGCTCACAGGGGGATGTTCCACCATTGGTAATACTAAGTTGTATGAAAAAAAAAAAAAGCAAACCAACAACAAATCATAGGAACAAGCCAGAACCTATTTCAACATTGCATCTGCTTCATTTTCTGCCTCTAGGTTCCTTCCTTGATTTCCTGAACAGATTTCTTGTCATGAAACATTGTGAACTTTAAGATGAAACAAAATCTTTCTTTCTCAAGTTACTTTTCTTTATGGGCATTATTAATGTTAGGGTTTTGTCTAAGCTCCACCCCACAGTTACCTCGCAACAGCCAGGTATGCCCCTCCCTACAGTTACCTGACAACAGCCAGGTAGGCCTGGCCTACTATAAAGGGGGATTCTTACTCCCTCCTCTCTCTCTTCTCTGTTTCTTACCTCTCTCACTCTCAGCTTCTCTCTTGCCCCTCTTGGGCTCTCCTCCCCTTCCCCCTTTTTCCATGTGGTCATGGCCAGCCTCTGTTTCTCTATTCTCTCCCTCTCTCTGCCTTTCTCTGCCTTCACTACCTCCTTAACTCCAAGCCCATGCACTGAATAAACTATTCTATACTATGCTGGTGTGTATCTTGTCCCTCAGGGGGAAGGGATGCCTTGGCATGGGCCCACTGAGGAATCCCCTTCCACCACACCACCACAAAACATATTCTCACACACTCTCTTTTTATGATCACAATTAGAGTGAGAGAAAGCAAATTAAGCTACCATAAAGTCATAGTAGGCAACCAAGAACAAGAACAAACAGCTTCACTGTTTTAGGTACCTCTGTAGCTTGAATAATAATATAGAAAATAACAACCTGTGCCTGAAATGGAGATTTTTATTTTATAACTCATATGTTTCAAATTGAACAGAATTCACTTTCCCCTCAGAAAACCCGCTATGCCATTCCCTTTCCCCTTGCTCAACAAACCACACACTCCAGCTTCCTGTACCCGCATTCCTCTACACTGAGGCATTGAGCCTTCACAGGACCAAGGGCCTCTCCTCCCACTGATGTCTCACAAGGCCATCCTTGGCTACATATGCGGCTAGAGCCATGGGTCCCTCCATGTGTACTCTTTGGTTGGTGTTTTACTCCCTGAGGGGTCTGGGGGTACTGGTTGGTACATATTGTTGTTCCTCCCACTGTAAGCCCCTTAAGCTCCTTCAGTTTTTTCTCTAGCTGCTCCTTTGGGGACCTTGTGCTCAGTCCAATGGTTGGCTGTGACCAGCCACCTCTGTATTTGTCAGGCACTGGCAGAACCTCTCAGGAGACAGCTATATCAGGCTCCTGTCAGCATGCACTTCTCAGCACCCACAATAGTGTATGGATTTGGTGTCTGTATATGGGATGAATCCACAGGTGGAGCAGTCTCTGGATGGCCTTTCTTTCCGTGTTTAAATATTTTAAAGATTGAATAATCCTATAGATTAATGGGGCTACATAAAACTTCTTTATATGCCATCAGTTTGGATTAAACTACTTCTACATCACCTTCTTCACACTTCTCTGTCCCTCTCCCTGCTTAACAGTTTTACTCACAGAATCCCACGCATATCCATTCATATCACAAGTGTTCTGTCACTCCCTCTTACTATATTTTTTTATTTCTGTCTCAAGATCGTAAACACCCATATAATTTCTTTTTATGTAAATAGTGGAGGAATGTGGATAGGGAAGAAGGATTAAATTTAATGATGATGATGATGATGATGAAATAGCATACTTTGTGTAGATATTTGTTTTGAATTTTTATTCATAAGAAACTATGTCTGTGCCATGTTTAAATATGTTTCTACAGATGATGTATGTTGAATGCTGAGATCCAATGTCTCAGAATGTAACCTATTTGGAAAGAGAGTCTTCAAAGTCATTTAAGTAAGTTAAAGGTAGGCGGATGAGGAGTGCCCTCATACTAGGGAAAATCTAAACACAGAAAGAAAAACACTGAAGTAAGACAATATGACCACAAACTGTAGAAATTTAGAGGCCCAAATATTTAAACAATTATCCCTAATTTGTGGGGCTATTTTGGGAGGTTTAGTAGGCATGTCCTTGTTAGAAAGGAAGTATGACACTGGGGTGACGTTTGAGTCTATGTATTCTTTTTTTTTTTAATATTAATTTTTTAAGGTTTATTATTTTTTTAAGTTTTTTTTTATTTTACAGATATGAGTACACTGTAGCTGTCTTCAGACACACCAGAAGAGGACATCAGATCCCATTACAGATGGTCATGAGCCACCATGTGGTTGCTGGGAATTGAACTTGGGACCTCTGGAAGAGCATCAGTGCTCTTAACCGCTGAGCCATCTCTCCAGCCCTGAGTCTATGTATTCTTATACCATGTCCAGTGCACTCTATGGATTATCCTTGTAGTTAAAGATGAGAGTTCTCTGCTTTCTGTTTCTAGTGGCATGCCTGCCTCTTTCTATTATACCTACACGTACCTCCAGATCTGTAAGCCCAAATAAACTTGTGCTTCTATAAATTATTTCTGGACATGGTGTTATATCTCAGCTATAGGAATGTAACTAATCCACACATGGATAAATGGACATCTAAGTCAAAGAAATGAAGAACGGAAAATTTTTTGAGCCTCTATAAAATGTCTACCTGTCCTAACCTTCCAGACTCCTATATTGTAAGACCTACATAATCTAATGTGATCTTGTAACCCTGGTACAAATATTTAATTGTGGAAAATGTCACCAAATCTGTTGGGTCCTTGATGTGTAAAGTCCTCTGTCTATCTGATCTCACCTTCTGTTTGATAGGCAGTGGAAGACGTGGACTGTGATTGCTAAGTAGATAAAATGTCACCAGGTGCCTCCCCATTTCAAATGTAACTCATGCTCAGTAAAAAGTTTTATAAATACCTGTAAAGGTTATTCGTCAGGCAATTGCCAGTTGTCAGTCATCTCCCAATTACTCATCTATGAATTATTCAGAGCTGTTTTAATCTCAGACTGATTTCTCTTTTGCCTCCAAGCATAGATTTGATTTCACTCTCTATTCCAGAAATGAATACCTGCTTAGGGAATGCACACTAATTTTAATATTGGCTTAAATAAATACTTAAAAAATGCTAGATCTATTTCTAAGAGAAATTATTGCATTCCCAAAGATAAGCATATATAATCTCTGCACTATCAGCTACTTTGGATTATTTAATACCATGGCTTATTTCCTTGATAACCAAGAAAACAATAATCCCTGTGCTTACACGTTTTATAACTCTAGGTTATAGATTTTTAATCACCAGGCAAATGGGTTTCATTATATTTTTTAAAGTGCTAAGTGTAGCAATAGAATGCCTGGTAGACAGTTTGGTAAACAAGACTGAAACTTCTTTGTACTTTAGCTGTTAATAATTCCTCTCTCTTTAGTAACTCTCCATCTATCTCTGATACCCAAGTCATGATATATTTTAAGCTATATCATGGACTATACCTTTAATCTCCTCAGATGTGTCCATTGTTCCATGATTCTATAACTGGTCCAAAATAGATAGATGACTGAAAGATTTTCTAAAGAATTCAGCATTGGCACTCTTCAAATTAATCCCTATCATCAAATACTTGAATTGTATTATATGAATTCACAATCTTTGAGTGGTTATGTATTCAGGCTTATGATTTGGAGTGCAGAGTATCATGCAGTGAGAGAAAAGCAAGTTAATATTCAATAGGAAGTGACTACTTGCCTAGTTTTTCCAACAAGGTATGTTTACACTTCCAGTTACAATGTATTTATGACAATTATGTTTCTTCACAATTATTATCTGTTTGGAAAAATGAATGACAATTAACACTTTGGCAAAATCTTCTGAAGCTAATAAGAAAGCCATGTTCTTTCACAAATGAATATTCTTCAGTCTAAGGAAGTTAACTTGTAAGTTTAAGTTTTCAATAAATTTGTATGGAAGTAGGATAATTTACACAAATGTAACATTGAATTTGGAGATGAATAAATACTCACTGTCTTTCAAAATATCAACATTAGATCCTAATATCTGATAATGTTGGTGTATTAAAACAGTTACCATTTCACCCATGAATACCTACTAGGTAAAGTTTATGATCTAGGCTTTGAAACCTAGCTTTTGTCCAGCTATGTTAAAAACAATCATTCTTACAAAGTAGTTGCTATGTAACCCAAACATTTTTTTCCTGTGCAGTTGATCTCCTCTGATGTTGTTTGTTTGTTTATTTGGTTGGTTGGTTGGTTGGCTTTAGTACTGTGGATAAATTTATATAAATGCATCTCTTTTACTGTTTCTTCCTAAGATGACTTTCATGAATATAGAACATAGCTAGTTGCAGCCACAGGTAGAGTTTGGTCTCCGTGGAGTTTGAGGAAACCAGCTGGTATCATAGAGTGTATTTGCACAATTTGTGCCTCATGGCTCAGTCCTGTCCAATATGTCAGCATACTGAGAAAGCTTGGGGGAATTTTAGCTCCTAAGAGAGCAAAAGTATTTTAAATATGTAGTAGGCTTAACTATTATTTTTTGAACTTCTTCCATGATACTATCACTAATTGCTGCAGACCTCCTGGCCTTAGTCCACTAACAGTTATGCCCTAGAGTTTAGGATTTGGGCTTTATTTTCTTTAAAACTTTAAGAGCTGTATTTACAAGCATAACCATCTCAACTAATTAACTTTACATGTATTTCTTTCATGATCTGTCTGTACGTTACTTCACCCATGCAAAGAGAATTCTAGGGTTGGAGAGGTTCAGAAGATGGAGTGGTTGAGAGTATATAGTTGCTGTTCCAGAGAAGAGAGTTTTGCTCTCTGCACTCATGCTGGGTGGCCCATTACTGCTCTTAACCACTGTTTCAGAAGTCCCATTGCCTTCTTCTGCCCCTCACTGGCAATGGCACACACATAGCCAATATATAGACAAAACCTTATGCTTGAAAAATAATAGATTATTATGTTTATTATTGTTATTATTATTATTTATTGTATGTATACAGATATTTTATCTGCAGGTCTGTCTGTGCACAATATGTGCAGAGTGCCATTGGAGGACAGAAGAAGACACCAGATTCATCCAGACTGGAGTTCCAGATGTTGTATGTTACATGGTGGTTGTTAGGACCCAGACCCATGCCTTCTGGAAGAGTTGCCAGTGCTCTGCACCACTGAGCCATCATTCTAGCCTTCAAAAATATATGTTAAATATGGGAATTCTGTAGCTGAAAAGTGAAATAATAAACAAAACAAAATGAAACGAAACACAATATTTGGTCTCCCCCTTAAAGTCTACAAACTCAGTGAAACCAAACTAAATGCTGTCTTGCTTACCAGTACCTTGCCTTCATTAATATTTTAAATCTCTAGTTCAGTGAAATAAAATTACACCCTTTCAGGTGTTTGATATATGCTATGATGTGTGACTGAATATGCTCAGACAATCCTCTTTAGCGCACTATTTCTTTTTCTGTTGTTGTTAGGAGTTCTTAGCTATGGACTCTTAGCCTGTCCAGTAGGTTATGAAGATAAATATAGCACAAATGTTTCTGACAGGGTACAACTAAAGTACACACAGGAGTACTCATTCTTCTTCTATCCACCTCAGATGTAGACAAGAGACACACTCTTGTGTAAATTTTCTGTAAGCATCTTTCTACTTTTCCCAGAGGCTACAGCAGTCTCAGAGAGCCCCATTTTTATCGCAGTGTTGTTCAGTTATGAAGCTCTGGGATGAATCCAGACTCAAGAATCCTGCTACACAGGTAAGATGAATCTGTACTCCAAAGCTGTACTTCCCTTGTGATTTTGACAGGTGCTCCAAACACTTCTGAATGGATGTAGACATCTGTAGTCCTTGAGTGTGTCTTTGATTGTCTTTGCTCACATGAAACTTATCTACACCAATTAGTCGTATTGTAGTTATGGGTAATTAAGATGGTACTGCCTCCATAGAAATTAAAATTAAGCCTGAAGTAAAACAGGGCAAAGTTAGCTTTAAGTCACAACCTCCTTCAAACATGGTTTCTCTTGTACCAATAGTTAAATGTTGGGCGTTTTTTTCCAGCAGTGTGTTTGTTGTGTGTTTTTTCAGCAGTTGTGATTCTGGATCTCTGAATGTGTATATATTTCTGAAAATGTAAGATAATAGGTTATTTTACAGTATGTAAATAGATCTGATGATGGTTTTCTCTAACAGAACCTATGCATACATGAAGGCTATCTGTCATATACCTCAGAATTCACAAGAATTAGTAGTGTCTCATAATTGCAGTTACATATACACTGTTGTCATTTTGATCCCAATGTCAGTTTCATTCTCTTTCTTCACAAGGTAATACAATCTGTGTTTTGGTGGAATCCACTCTATTTCCAAAGCTCTTTGATAGCCCTTGTTTTGGCAAACATTTCTAAAATTTAAAATGTAAAGTCTTGGGTGGTGGAGAGATGTCTTGTCAGTAATAACTATTTTCTCTTGCAAAGTACCTGATATCTGTTCCTAGCACCACGTGGTTGTTGACACCTATCTATAACTCCAATTCCAAAACATCTAAATCCTATTCTCACAGTTTTAGGCACAAAGCAAATAAGCAGTGCACAGACATTCAACAAGACATAACACTCAGACAAAAAATATTGACTACAGCTTTGAAAGGTTTAAAAAAAAAGAAACCTAGTATTTTTAATCCCAGAATTTTATATACATGGCACAATATTTCAGGTCTAAGTTATCAAAATGCATTTTAATGAATAATTTTACTATGATAGACAGTGTGAACACTTCTTTAATTGTTGCTAATATTTACTAGTAAGCTTACATATATAAAAGTGAGTAATTAAGTACAGGTTCTCAGAAAAACTAATTGTTTTTGAGTAATAATTTAATTCATTTGCATTTCAAATGATATCTCCCTTCCTGGTATCCCCTCTGCAAACCCCTCATTATATTCCCCCTTACCTTTGCCCCTATGAGAGTGCTCCTCTACTTATTTTATATACATGGCATAATATTTCAGGTCTAAGTTATCAAAATGCATTTTAATGAATAATTTTACTATGATAGTGTGAACACTAATCTACCCCTGTCTCACTTCTCTAGCATCCCCCTACACTGGATCATCAATCCTCCAGAGGAACAAGGGCTTCCCCTCCCATTGATGCCCAACAAGGCCATCCTCTGCAACATGTAGCTGGAGCCATAAATCCCTCCACATGTACTCTTTGGTTGCTGATTTAGTTCCTGGGAGCTCTAAGTCATCCAGTTCGTTGATATTGTTCTCCCTCTGGAGTTGCAATCCCCTTCAGCTCCTTCATTCCTTCCCATAGCTCTTCCTTTGGAGTCCCTGGGCTCACTTCCATGGTTGGCTGTGAGTGTCTTCATCTGTATTAGTCATGTGCTGGCAGAACCTCTCTGGGAAGAGCCATACCAGGCTCTAGTCAGTCAGCAAGTGCTTCTTAGCATCAGCAATAGTATCAGGGTTTGGTGTCTGTAGATGGGATGGATCCTAGGTAAGGCAGTCTCTAGATGGCCTTTTCTTCAGTCTCTGCTCCATTTTTTCTCTGCCTTTCCTTTAGACAGGAAAAATTCTCAATTAGTATTACTGAGATGGGTGGGTGGTCCTATCCCTCAGCGGGGGTGGGGCATGTCTATATACGGGGGAGGTGGTTTCTACAGGTTCTATCCCCTGCTATAGCAGGAAAGTCTTTTTCCAGAAGAGATGAAGTTTCTCAGTAGCCACTTAGATAGAGACCCTGCTTCAGGCTTCCTTCCTCAGCTTATATAGAACCTAGCTGGCCGAGCAGATCACATGTAATAGGGCGGAGTTGAATAAAAGATGGATAGCAACTGGATACTCAGGTGGGAATCTCAGGCCCCTCTCTACCTCTGTACAAAGCATCTATAATCCCAGCTGAGCTGATCTTTGGCAAAGGGGTACATCTGAATACCCCACAATGGTGGTAGTAGGGCACATCCGAATGCCTCAAGATGGTGGGGAGCACATCTAAATGCCCCAAAATATGTTTGTGTGTGGGTTTGTGAATACATAGGTGCAGGTAAGTATGAAAGCCAAGAGGGGACTTTGGATATCATGAAGTGGGAGTTACAGGCTGTTATGAAGTGTGAAACTTTGGTACTGGGACTCAATCTTGGTCCTCTAAAAGGGCACTACATACTCTTAACCATTGCACCATCTCTTCAGCTCCTAGGATGTATTTTGTACTATACAAAATTTCATAATACAAGGCCCTTAACTGAGATTTTTTTTGATACTGTAAAGTGTCTGTGTCATCACAATTTAATTTTCACTTCCTAATCTTGTGGGTTTAATTCAAAAATTTCTCACTGTGGTTAACCAGTAATTCATCCTGGCAGAAATCTTTCCTTCATTTCTTCAATGCCTTTCTCCTTCGTTTTTACTGGATTCATTTCCTTTCCGTGTCTTATTTGCTCAATGAGATACAAGAATCCAGCTTTTTTTTCCCAAGGAAAAACAAATTAAAAAGTTATTAAAGCAAGCATCACCACTTGACAAGCCCCTCTGGATCCATTTGAGCTTATGACCATGGTGTGTCCTCACAGAAGGATTTTATTTTGCGAGCCACTGAGCCCTTCCAAGCCACATGCTGTGTGATAATTAGGGGGTCTATTATCTGTGGTAGAAACCCAGTGCTGAAGAAAACAGCGAAGGAGACTAATACAGACAACCAGCTGTTGTTTTGCAGCAGCGCTTGACTTCAACTATGATGCTTTCCAGTTTCATTTTGAGGCAAAAACCCTTTCTCACAAGAGTGTGAGGCCAAATAGAATGGTGTGCCATCCTGGCTTTATTGCCACATAAGTCATTGACATCTGTGTGGACTTTGTAAATTACAGTGAGAGCTTATATAGCATTTATCATCATTCTTGTTTTAATTAATTAATTAATTAATTAATTTACTTACTTACTTACTTACTTACTTGCTTGCTTTTAATAGCTGAAAATTATTCCATTGTGTAAATGTACCCCATTTTCTGTATCCATTCTTCAGGTGAAGAATAGCTGAGTTGTTTCCAGTTTTTGGTTATTACCAATAAGGTTGCTATAAAAGTAGCGGAGCATTTCTTTAAGTGCTTCCTGGCCATTTGAAATTACTCTGTTGAGAATTCTCTGTTTAGTTCCTTCCATACCCCATTTTTTAATTGTGTTATTTGGTTTACTGGAGTTTAACTTATTAAGAATTTCCAAGTAGATATTATCAGTGAAGTTTGTCTGAAGTTCTTTGTTAAGTCTTTGCATAGATTGGATATCAGTGTAACTGGCCTCATAGAATGTATTAGATAGTGTTCCTTCTGTTTCAATTTTTGTTGAATAGTTTGCAGAGTATTGATATTAGCTCTTTGAATGTCTGGTAGAATTCTGCACTAAATATCTGTTCTTGTGCTTTTTTTGGTTGGGAGATTTTTGATGACTGCTTATATTTCCTTAAGGGTTACAGAACTATTTAGATAGTTTTCTTGATCTTGATTTAATGTTGATATATGGTATCTGTCTAGAAAATCATCCATTTCATTCAGATTTTTCATTTTTGTGGAGTACAGACTTTTGAAGTAAGACCTAATGGTGTTTTTGATTTCCTGTTTCTGTTGCTATATCTCCCTTCACATTTCTTATTTTGTTAACTTGGTTACTGTTTCTGTCCCTTTGGCTAGTTTGGCTAAGGGTTTATCTATCTTGTTGATTTTATCAAAGAATAAGCTCTTGTTTATGTGGATTTCTTTTATTCTTTTTTATTTCTAATTGATTGATCTTAGACTGGATTTTGATGATTTCTTGCCGTCTACTCCTCTTTGGTGTGTTTGCTTCATTTTATTCTAGAGCTTTCAGGCCGTTAGTATTCTGTCTAAACTACACCCCACAGTTACCTGACAACAGCCAGGTATGGCCCTCCACATAGACCTGGCCCACTATAAAAGGGGCTGCTTGCCCCTTCTCTATCTCATCTCTCTCACCTCTCCTCACTCTCACCTCTCTGCCCTTCTTGAGCTCTCCTCCCTTCCTCCCACCCCCCACTCCTCTCTACTCTCTTCTCTCTCTCTCTCTCTCTCTCTCTCTCTCTCTCTCTCTCTCTCTCTCTCTCTCTCTCTCTCTCCCTCTCTCTCTCTCTCTCTCTGCCTCTCTCTACCTCCACTACATCATTAACTCCCATCCTCTTCCCTGTATAAACTCTATTCTATACTGTGTGTGTGAGTTTGTGGTCACTCAGGGGGAAGAGGTGCCTGAGCATGGGCCCGCCTAGGCACCACCCTTTCCCCCTTTTCTCTCCATTTATAAACCCATCATTTGGTGCTGAAACCCGGGAACAACATTAACCCATTACAGGTATGCTATTTAGTGGCTAGTATAAGTTCTCTACAATTTCTTTATGAAGGTATTTACTACTTTGATTTTTCCTCTTAGCTTTGCTTTTATTATGTCCCATAAATTTGGGTATGTTGTGCCTTCATTTTCATTGAGTAATAGGAAATCTTTAATTTTTCTGTATTTCTTACCTGACCAATATATCATTCAGGAGAAAGCTGTTTAGTTTCTAGAAGTATGTGGGCTTTCTGTTGAGTCTATTGTTATTGAAGTCCAGCCTTAATCCATGGTGATCTGATAGAATTCATGGGGTTGTCTCAATCCTTTTGAATTTGTAGAGGGTTGCTTTATGCCAAATTATATGGCCAATTTTGGAGAAGGTTCTATGAGATACTGGGAAGAAGGTATATTCTTTTGGTTTTGGATGGAAGATTCTGTAGATATCTTTTAAGTCCATTTGGTTCATAATATCTGCTAATTTCATTATTTTCACTGTTTATTTTCTCATTTAATGAAAAGTCCATTGGGGAGAGTTTTGTGTTGATGTTCTGCACTCTTATGATATGGTTTTGTTTTGTTTTTTGTTTTGTTTTGTTTTGTTTTGTTTTGATACAGCGTTTCTCTGTGTAGCCCTGGCTGTCCTGGAGCTCACTCTGTAGACCAGGCTGGCCTCGAACTCAGAAATCCACCTGCCTCTGCCTCCCAGACTGCTGGAATTAAAGGCGTGAGCCACCACTGCCCGGCTATGATATTGGTTTTAATGTGTATTTTGAGCTTCAGTAAAGTTTCTTTAAAGAATGTTGGTACCCTTATATTTGATGCACAGATGTCCAGAATTAAGACATCAACCTAGTGGATTTCTCTGTTCTTGAGTATGAAGTGTCCTTCCCTATCTTTTTGAAAACTTTTGGTTGAAAATCTATTTTATTAGGTTTTGAGTGTCTACTCGTGTTTGTTACTTTGGGTTTGTTTGTTTGGAAAACATTTTTTAGCCCTTTCCTCTGCCACAGTGCTATCTTTATTTGTAAGGTATGTTCTTTTGAATGTAGCAGAAAGATGGATCCTGTTTAAGTATTCAATTGTTTAGTCTGTGTCTTTATTGGTGAATTGGTCCCCTGGATGATCAGAGGTATTAATGACCAATGATTGTTAGTTCCTGTTATTTTGATGTTGAATGCATTATTTTGTGTTATTCTCATCTTTTAGTTTTGCTGTGAGATGATTAATTTTTTGTGATTTCTTGGGTGTAGTTATCTACCTCATGTTGGCGTTTTCCTTTTAGTAACCTCTGCAGGGCTAGATTAGTAGAAACTATTGTTTAAATTTGGTTTTGTCATAGAATATATTGGTTTTTCTATCTATGGTGATTGAGAGTCTGTCTGGGTATAGTAGCCTGAACTGCCATCTGTGGTCTCTTAAGGTCAGTAAGACATTGGTCCAGGATTTTCTGACTTTTAGGGTTTCAGTTGAGAAGTCAGGTATAATTCTGATACATCTACATTTCCATGTTACTTGCCCTTTTACCCTTACAGCTTTTAAATATTCTTTCTCTCTTCTGTAGATTTAGTGTTTTGGGGGGATTTTCTTTTCTGGTCCAATCTGTTTGGTATTCTGTAGGCTTCTTATACATTTATGGCCACAGGTGCAGGTGTAGACTGTGTGTATCATGTTAGAGCCAGATTCTTGGGAGCCAGGCGAATCTGTGGGTTCAGAAGCTATGTGTGCTTATCATTAATTATTAGTAGTACAACAACCTGATGAGTGAGGTAAATATGACAATGTTATAGAGGTGGCTTACTGTGACTTTTTCAAGGCCCAGTGTCAAAGCCAGGGCTATCTGAATTCTATACAGTCACTAATATCCAGTCACTGTTCTATTTTGCCTTGCTTTGAATTTCAGTACGGGAATAAGTTCAGATGACTCTTCCTTTTACCCTTATATGAGATATACTGAGTGTTCTAAGTTTATCTCTGTTGCTGTGATATAGTATTCTGATCAAAAGCAACTAAAGGAGGAAAAGATTTCTTGCTTTTCACTTCAAGATCACAGTGCATTGTTGCAGAAAGTAGGGACAGGTATTCAATGAGGAAATTGAAGCAGAAACCATGGAGAAATGCTGCTTGTTTCTTGCATAGGCTGATACTTTGCTTATATATATATATATATATATATATATATATATATATATATATATATATATATATATTTGAGTGCTTGAGTGCTTACAAGTGCACGCACAGTCCAGAAGGGTATTGCATTCCCTGGAAAGCTGAGTGACAGGTGATTGTGAGTTGAACTATGAATTCTTGGTATCAACCAGGTCTTCTGTAATATGGGCAAGTGCTTGCACCTAAGTCCACGTTTTCCACCCCAGCCAAATATATATAAGCAAATATATATATATATATATATATATATATATATATATATATATATATTCCAAGTCATATGCCCAGGGATGGCATTGACTCTAAGTGACTGGGGCCCATCCATCAATTAACTCTCATGTCAATGTCCCAAGTAAATCTGCACAAAACAATTTGCTCTGGTCTTTCCTCAATACCTCTCATGCCTCTAGGCTGTTTTCAGTTGATAGCTGAAGCTAACTAGGACACTAGGTTTTCTATCTTTCTTGATAAAGATGTTATTAGAATAGAAATTTGCAGAAGTCATCATTGAAGCCTTTTGGGGTCACTGTTTCATTGGCTTATAGGTAGATAGACCACTGTCCGGCTATGATATTGGTTTTAATGTGTATTTAGAGCTTCAGACCAAGTTATGTTAAAATCAGTTTTCTCTCCTGAGCAAGTCAAAAGATTCCTATGGTGTTAATCCTAAAACATAACTATTACACAGGATCTCATGGCCACTTAGTAGGTTTTTCTCCTCAGGAACAGCCTTTGCCCTTCACTCCAGCAGCTTTAAGACTGGAGAATATTCAAGACCAAGTTCAACGCAAAACCTCGAGCTGAAAATTTTTAGAAACTGTGCAGGTTGTAGTTTTATTCATCTACACGAAAGCTGTACCATTTTATTAATCCCTTTGTTGCCTTTAAAGCCAAATCTGCTGGCACTGCAGGGCCTGATTTCTGGCAGCTGGGACACATATTTATAATCATTACTTCCCTTCTTTGAAGGCAACCTTTGGTCTTTATTGATTGCCTTGCCTTACTATTCACCTGGAATCCTTGAGCTGTCCCTTGTGATATTGGCAAACAATTTTCACATTCTCACCTTTTATATAATGAACTCACCAATAAAAATATGGCATCACTGTAGTAAGAATATAAGTTTTGATGATTTTAGTATGCCTGCTACTTATTTTCTTGTCACTAGGCACAGAGAAAACATTATATTTTTTATTTATTTATTTTATGTGAATATGTGTACCTAAGGGTATATATGCATACCACATTTGGACAGAGTTCTGCTGATGTCAGAAGGAGGCAATGGATCCTTCTAGATTACAGGCAATTGTGGACCACCAAGTGGCTGCCTGGAACTAAACTGAGGTCGTGCAATAGTAATGAGTGCTCCTAACTGCTGAGCTTTCTCTCTACCTCCAAGAGCATGTTATTTTTATATGATTTTAGGTTTGTACCAGGAAGAGTATGGACAAACACAATTCAAAGTTAATTTATTTTCATAACTCTTTCTTTGATACTCCTTATTGCTTTCTTTTTTCTTCATTACCTTTCTCTATACCATTGTTTGTATTTTTCGGTTATTTTTTTTTTTGGTATGTGTTTTGGTTTTCTTTGTTTGTTTGTTTATCTTCAAATGCTGTTTTTCTTCAAAAACGTTTCTCCTGGTTTTATAATCTATGAACTACATATCACTATGCTCCTTAGTTTTCATGTATTTAGCTATATTTAAATTTTTGATATATAATTTCACTTGCTGTAGTATTTGAATATATTTTATAATCTATATAAAATACTTATAGAATAGAAATATTATGAGTTAATGCATAATCTAGAGTGAGAACATGATATATTTCAGTAGTTTTCTATTATATTTGAGATTGTATATTCTGTTGTTGAATAGAATTTTCTAGTGATTTTACACAAAAAAATTAGCTCAGCTTCGTCGTCAGAGCTCTTCTCTATGATTACCAATTTGCACTATACATTTTTCTTCAACTTTTCATATAAAATCATGAAAATTTTGAAGTTATGAAATTTCCCCCTCTTTTAGTTTTATCAATTCTTGTTTCATGTATGTAGTATCTTGGTTCAGTTTTCATAAATGCTTGATGTAATTTTATTGAACCAATCTTTAGCCAATGATCAATAATCCTCATTTCCAAAGAAATATTCATTTTCTTCAAAACTTTTCAATAAAATATCACCATATGTCAGCCACTTTAAAAACATATTTTATTTCATTTTGTAATCTATGTTTATTTTGTTTGCATGTCTATGAGTGCTTACAAGTGCATGCACAGTCCAGAAGGGTATTGCATTCCCTGGAAATCTGAGTGACAGGTGATTGTGAGTTGAACTATGAATTCTTGGTATCAACCAGGTCTTCTGTAATATGGGCAAGTGCTTGTACCTAAGTCCACGTTTTCCACCCCAGCCATATATTTTTGTATGAGCTAATATGGGTTGATATTCTTTTTCCATTAGTTTAATGTTTAGCTATTAAATTATTCATATTTAAAATGAGTTTAGAATGATAGTCTTATTTCCAATTGAGACACAGTTATCTCTCTACTATAAACAACCTGAGAAAACCCTGTAAAACAGTAGTCTGTCCGAGTGAACATCATGCAGACATTATGAGATTTCCTAAGAAAATGAAGTCAGTCACAGAACTGGAGAACTGCTGTCAGGTCTATGAATATACAGGATCACAGGGCTAGGATGCTAAAGAGGAACTCAAAGGATACCCTGTGTTGAGAAAAACTAGTTAGCAGTTCAAGGTCAAGGAAGATGTTTATAGTTTAGTATACTTTTTGACTTAATAGCAGATATTATTT
This sequence comes from Apodemus agrarius, assembly GCA_964023405.1. NCBI lineage: Eukaryota > Metazoa > Chordata > Mammalia > Rodentia > Muridae > Apodemus > Apodemus agrarius. The sequence continues at coordinate 134,832,684 of OZ030006.1, forward strand.
AACATGGAAAATCTTTGTTACCAGAATAAACACATCATGAGTGAGGTAGGAGTGAATTTAATTGAGGTAAAATCTGGTTGCCTATATTCCCTGACAAATAACAACATAAGTGTGAACCTCAACGACAACAACTAAAAAGTACTCAAGGAACATAGCATAACATTTTTCTAACTTTCCCAAAAATATTAAGTAAATCAATAAGTCATAAATCTGAATTAATAACTAAGCACAAAATATGTAAGTGAGCTATGTCAAAATTATGTTTCAAGAAGCCTGTTATAAAGAGACTCTCTGAACAGTGCTCTGAGAGGGATAAACTGAAGAAAAGAAAATTCCTTAGGCAGAAGGACAATAATGCTTAAGAATCTTTTTGGTTTTACACAGAAATGAAAATTAATACAGGTGGGAAATTTTTCGGCTATATTACCATCTTCTTTTTTGTTCTGAACTTGTAATACACTATAGCTAATGCACTCCTGTCTCTTTATTTTCTACTTTAAATATGTTACCATTTCTTTGAACCTCACTGATGCTGTCCCATTTTCCAGCATCTTTCTCTCAGCACTATTATATCTGAAGCAATTGTTCTGATCTCTCAAAGACTATTTCAGGTGCATTTGAATGCATACCACTTCCTGGAAGTACAGTGTGGAAGTACACTGACACTTACACAGCCATGTGCATCTCTCAGTTTTGTTTTTTAATTGTTGTTTCACCTTGGACACAATCACTTAGACAGGAAATACTTTCCCATGAAACCGTGGAGACAATGAGTATTAGAATCATGTAAAGTCAGATGTAGAAACACTGGGCAGATTGATACTTGAATCACACACATGACTCAACCTATAAAAATTGGTGCCATAATAATTGACTAGGGTGTGTATTCTTACTTTGTTTCTTTTCACTGACACAGTTGTTAATTTAAATAAACCATGAGAATAGTCTCTGAGTTTCACATTTGGATTACGGTGAATATGTAAACACTGTTGTCTCCAGTCTTTGTTAATACCTATTAAATGAAATCATGTATGTTAGTATATATAAACACTAATGCTTTCGTAAGCAAATGACATTCTCTAATTAAATGATTTTATCATGTGTTTCTTATACCCAGAGGATGGAGAAATGAGGCAATCATAATCGTGGAATTACAAGGAATTGGATTAGTAAGCAGCATTGTAAAAAGGATGTGGTAATATTATTTTTCTATGAGAAATGGTATGTTAGGATGTTAAGTGCTGACTAGTACAGACCATCAAAATGAACTCATCACATTCTCTTTCCTAGTTCTCAGCAGTGACACAGTTACAAATGAGAACTTCCACTCCACCTAAAGTCTACAGTCTTCTACAAGGCTATAATATAAACTGCTTGCACACTTTCTGTCAGAATAGTGTCAATGATGCTTGTTTATGTGTAAATACAACATATCCTAGAGGAATAGAAAGAAAGAGAGAAAGAGAAGAGATGGGGGAGAGGATAGAAACCTCTAATGGGATCGTGAAGAAAAGAAAGAATATTCAGGCCACAGTGCAGAGATGAGGTTAACCATAGGGTTGTTCTTTCTAGAGATGCTGAAGAATGAGTCAAACAACAGTTTTTGATGGAAAACTATACTTAATAGTATATAGATTTTCAAGAAGAATGATGAGGGTATGAGGGACTGTCCCATCACAGGCATTGGTCACATTATAGGCACTTTTGGTGATTTTCTATTCCAGAGCTCCATAAATTGTGAGTTCAACCTGAAGGAGGTTTTGTAACTACATATGGAGATTGTGAAAATCTTGTCAACAATGGGAATCCTCTGAATAGAAAATGACAAGTATTCATTCATTATCAAACATATGAAACTTCAAGTAGTTACTGTCCTATAAATTCATAGTTCATTTCTCTGTTCTGGTACACTCCTACAAAACTGGATCCAGTCTTTTCAGGACCAGGGTCCTCTCCTTCCTTCTTCTTGGGAATCTTTTGACTTGCTAATTGTGCCTTGAGTATTCAGAGCTTCTTGGCTCATTAATATCCATTTATCAGTGATTGCATTGGTGAATAGGCAGGGCAGGAGAGGAGACATATGGTAAGGGGGGAACTGGGAAAGGGGAAAGCATTTTGAATGTAAACAAAGAATATAGAATAAATAATAATAATAATAAAATCTGTAGTTCATACTGTAGAGTCATCAGGCTGTGTGGTACAAATGAACACTGCCAAAAATACATAGGCTCACATTAAAGACAAATATACATTGTTATTTGAATTATTTTCAATGTACATTTGAAGATGTGTTCTACTTTCAGAAAGTTAATGGATTAAACATGGAAAATAACATTTTCTTCCACCATTCTTTTCCATGCATCAAATTATTATTCATTTGAATTGTATTGTGTTAGAGTATTTGATTTGAAAAAATTTAACTTGAGGATCTGTTCTGAATTTTATTAAAATTAAGTACATAATCTCAGATTTTCTAAAATGCCTCTAAATATATTTCTTCTATTTTGGGCTATATCTTTGTATGATAGTAGAATTTTTAGCCTGAGCAATTTTGAAATCAAAACATCAATCAAATCTAAACAGGGTTAAAATGTTACATGTTCTACATTGTCCAATATTTACCCAATATATAATCATTTATTATGACAATTTTCCATCACTATAATAAATGGTAAAATATCTGCATAGCTGTAAATTGTTTTAACCTAAATTTTATGATTTATTATCACTAAAACTTTGAATGATATACACTTTTTATACTCTTAAATACCTGGATCATATAAAACAATTTTTAGGAAGGAAAGAACTATGAATATAAAAATGTATGAAGTCCTTATTTAGTTGGTGCAAACATCTAATCAATAATAAGCCTTTACCCTATATTAAAAAATATTCTCTTTGAAATTGACAGGCATCATTGCAGAAAAATATACACACCAAAATGTAGAGTTTTGATCCTAGTACCTACAATGTAACACTCCTGCCCCTAAGATGCAGGAATTATTTCAGAAGAAAGATGGAGTGATTGTAAAAGCATGGGAAAGATGAAATTTGCTTTGGAGCTGTGGCTTCTAAAATGTCAGAAGCTACATCTTTCTGAAGTCTTACCAAGATGACTACCTAACCATAAGCTGAACAAGGACTACAACAGAAGAGTTCTGAGAGCTAGAGAAATTGTCTTCACCAGGGAAGACCATATCAGTTAGTTAGTCAATGCCAAATGTTCAGTGATGTAAAGTGTATATTCAAGTAAAGTTTTACAGTCTGAGAAATTTATTCTAAAGTATTTAGAAGAAGATGAACATGTAATATCAGTAAAAGAGTTCATACATTTGGAAAAGAACAATTAGGGCTACATGGGACATCTTGGAGAAGCAACAGTGAGGGGGAATGATGTAAATATAGTATAATTTCAAAAATTAAAGAGATAATTAAAATATATGATTATAGAGGTAAAAATATAATCTCTCAGTGAATATTGCAAAAGCAGAATGTTTGTGATTAATGAAAACAAGATTTTTTCTTAGAACTATAAAAACAGCCTCTAGGTATTTAGTACAAGCACATTGTAGACTTTAAAGATAGAGCCTAAACTCTAAACTCTTGTTATCTTGGCTTCTTCTTCTTCTTTTTTTTTCTGGCTACAATTACTGTCAGTAGAGGAGAAACTACAGAAACACTTTAGAACCTCCCAGTGAGAAACAGGAAGAAGGAAATAATTGGTCATGCCATGTAACTTTATTGGATAGTTTCAAGTTCTGTAAATTGTAGCCAAAATGTCTAAAAAAGTTTCTATTTCTCTATTTCCTCCTTCCAGAAGAAAATTAATATCAATATAGTATCACTTAAAAACTTAGAACCACACAAAAAAATAAATACATGCCAATTTCATCACAGCAAATATTAAGAAAGGAAAGAGAAGACTAATTCAAATCACAAAAGCTACACCACAGGCCTGGATTTGGGCTTGGTTGCAGCTTCAGCAAGGCTCTACACTGAATCCTAGAAAAGTGACTGACACTCACTGTATAGGCTAACCTGGTCTTGCAGTTCCTAGTCTTCCTGCCTTGGCCTCTGGACTAGAGCTACAAGATACAATTTCTCAGACTTAGCAGGGATGATTTAACTAGTGAATCAATATAAATTATTTGACTGTCCCTTTCTCTCTCTCTCTCTCTCTCTCTCTCTCTCTCTCTCTCTCTCTCTCTCTCTCTCTCACACACACACACACACACACACACACACACACTTGTTAACTTTAATTATGGCAATAGAATAGCATATACAGAGGGAAGAGTGGGCATACATATATTATTATTGAAGAGTTTTCATCTCTGACTTGTCCTCTTGTTACTTTTATGATATTTTTAACGAGCTATCTAATCCCCTCAAATTCATTTTATAGATACCAAACATGACAACTAGAGCACCTTCGCAAATATCAAAGTCCAATAATTCCTTTCATCTGCTCCACACTAAACTATTGGAAACAGTTTAGTAGAATTACTGAGCTGTGCAATTTGGGGTGTGGGACACATTTTCAGGGCCTGTAATGATAATGAGGACTTGGCATAGGACTGTATGAATGACAGCTGAATCACAACACCTGTTTCAGACCACACAGAACACTCAAGTGGACAAGAGCAAATGCACAGAGAACACACAGTGAGGAAAATGCAAACAGTGTTGAAGGTAGTCACATGGGTTTTAGAAAATCAAGAGAAATTAGTGCCTAAAGAAGCTTAAAGAGAGTGAATTCTGCTGTCTTTCTCAACCTGTATTATGGTGCTGTTTTTTTCCCCAACTTTAAGTCACAAATCCTCCTCCTCCCTCTTCTCCTCCTCCTCCTCCTTCTTCTTCATTATCATCATCAACATAATCGTCATCATCTTCCCCCCTCCAACTCTTTTTTTTTTTTTTTTTGTCTTTTAAGGATGTAAGCCAATAATGTACTCACTATAGTGAAAGACTTTATTGTCAGGAGTCAGCTTAGGGCTTGCTACACATAGTTTTACATTCCATCCAGATTATTTTAGAGTGAAAAGAAGATAAATAAGTACATGCTTTTAAATTAGAACTTACCTTATGGAAATCTTGTATTTTTGGCAGTGTTTTTAGGAAACTGGTTTATGTGTTTTTGAAATATATGGAACTTTTCAACAGAAAGGAAGGAAGGAAGGAAGGAAGGAAGGAAGGAAGGAAGGAAGGAAGGAAGAAAAAGGAGAAAAGAAAGAAAGAAAGAAGACAGCTATCTATAATGTAATTGCAACCACAATTTACCATGGAAAGTTACAAGATGCAGTAAACCATCTGAATACATTTTGGCTTTTTTAATGTTCTTTTTTCTAGGCTCTTTGATGGTTTGTGTGGGCACTATGTGGTTTTCAATATCTCTGTTAATACATTCCAATATCTCTCAATACATTGAGAATGTATTCAATGTAATTAAAGCTTAACTATTATTTTTTTTCAGTTCATGTTACCTCTAGTTAATTGTTTGGGGGAATATATTTCCATGAAGTCAAGGTTTTATATTTAGGAGCTTCTCCCCCCCCTTAATACTGCTTGGGGGAGATGAATGTTCTGAATGAACTGATACAACAGTACAACATGAAATCAGCAGGCTAAAGAATAATTCTGATGATTTCTTCTTGGCTATGCAGCTATATTCAGTGGACTTGATGAAATAAACAAATAGTTCAAGCAAAGCCATTACTTTCCTCCTGACCTACACATTTTAATTAGAAACATTCAATTAGACTTGGATAAAATTTCTCAGGAAGACTGCAGAATGCATATTTAAGTTGCTTGGATACCAAAAAAATGTATTTGTTCAGCATTTACTAAGTACAGCGCATAGCTCCCATGGTTGAAGGTATTTTCTGGAAAACATTCTTGTCAGAATTTTCTTTTATCACAAAATTTATTGGAATACAATGTTCTCTCAGGGTTTATTAGTTATTAAGCTTTGCTGTTTTAATTGTTACAATAAATAAGATGCCTTTTTAATGCATTCATGTCATTTTATACTGTGTCATATTTTTATGGTAAGCAATAAATATGTTTGATGTTCTTGATACTGTTTTACTGCAGAATTTTTTTAACTTTCATTATCACGAGCATTTCTGCCATGAATTAAGATGACATGCAAATCTGCAAGCTCATTTCACTGTAACAAAATTGCTACAATGTTGCATTCACAGTGTCTTTGAATCTTTTGGAGCAAGCTTTGTTTTCAAGCAAATTTGACATAAATCAACTCTTTCAAGTCGTTCTCCTTTATTTCTAATATTTTACAGTCACTCATGAATAGCTAAATACTTTAATTTCTTAAAAGTTAATGAGCGAATTATCTTTATGACTATTTTGAATGAGCTTTTTTTTTTTTTTACGATTTAAAGTGTTTCGTTTGCATGAGTGTATGTGTGTTGCCAGCAGAAGTTAGAAGAGGGCATCATGTTCCTTGAAAATGGAGTTACAGAGAGTTGTGCACTGCCAAGAACATGCTGCAGGAGGAGTAAATGCTGCTAGCCTCTAAGCCATCTCTCCAACCTTTGTTAATGGTATTTATCTGAGGACATTATTCCATGCCCTGTAGCAAAGTAAACATTATATTAACTAATTACAGATGAAGCACTTGATATGACTCAACAAATATTTGTTATGAAGGGATTAAATGTGAAAGAAGAACCTCACAAGATGTCAATCCTCACCTGGTTTTATGTGCTGATTTCCAAATTTTCATTATCTGCATAATTAATATTTCTGCAGTATGTATTAATTTGCAACCACTCCTACTACTTTTAGAGTATATTTTTAAGTATGAATAAAATTTACCATATACTTAACACTCAATTTTGAAACCATATATTCTGTACATGAAGATTTAAAACAGGAAAATGGCAACTCAGTCAAATTTTAGCTCTTCAGTTTATACTTGGGTTTACACAGAGCCCGCAGCTCCTGGTCTATGAAGTACCTTCAAATGCATGAGGATGCTGAAGAGGCTAATTTGTTTTCTCTCTGTGTATCTCATGAGGCCTTCTTTTAAACCATTCTGATTTTGGATTACTGACTTTATTGGGTCAGGATAATTGTGTTGTAAACATAGTAGAGTACCATTAGACTCACAAACAAAACCAAATTTGTAATTGCCACTATCATATAAATTTAACGACATAGAATGTGCCTACAATTTAATAGGCTTCTTCTCATTTCACCTTGAACTATCTCAAGAGTGGATACTGCTTTTGGCCTCTTGTTATAGCTGGTAAATTAGTGGAATGTTGTGCACATAATTTGTCTCATATTGTATTTTAAAAGAAACTATCCGTGACTAGAAAAGCAGCTGTTAAGATCTTTTCAGGACAAGTATGGTGTTCAAAGCTAACCATATGAAACAATGCTATCCACAATGTCTAAATTCTGCAAGATCACATTCCTACTACATCCCCATTCAAATACCCTTGGTACCAGTTAGAAAAAGTATTTGGCACTCAAGAAAGAGAATTTACATAGTTCTGACAACCTACTCCAGGACATTACTGAAACCTCTGGAGCTCCAATATGAGCTAGGCTTGGACTTTTATCAGGAATGTTTATAATGAATACTTCTTGTTCTCTACTTAAACCTGAACCTCGTGTCAATACCTGAAAGAGTGACTTGTGAGTCAGTGAACCTGTATTTGTCCTTGTTCTTCCAATTGCAAAGCGTGTAATCTGAGCAAACCTTCTCTCTTTGTTTGCACATTACTTGTTCCTTTTGTGGATAGGGTGACAGTGGGTGGGCAGAGCTTCTTTGGGTTGCCAATGTCGAGGGATTAACCCCCAAATCCCTGTGAGTTTTGTCACTGTTAGATCATCTTGTTCTGACTCTGGCATCCTGTGCTCATTGGTTTCCAGAACAATGAACATCCTCCAGTTATTGCTATCAAACCCACATTCTACTAGTGAGTGGAACTG